>QEPC01008173.1:11970203-12005616 GCA_003113815.1 Sphenodon punctatus
AAACAGCATTATTGGGACTATATCCAGACGTCCCCCTTATGAAACAACATCAAGAAACCTGCATGTTAATGACACTAGCAGGACTTAACATCATAGCCAGAAACTGGAAAACAGCAAAAAATCTATCAGAAATTGAATGGACAAAACGACTTTGGTACATGTATTCAATGGAAAAAATAGCAGCAACCCAAGAAAATAAATCAAAGAAATTTACTACCAGATGGTTTACATGCATAGAAAGTATACAAGGACAAACCATAGATGAAGAAACAAAATCATTCCTGGTAGACTACAATGTATAAGATAACATCATACATGCCCTAACAATATTTGTTAATATAAGTTCATTTATGTAATAGCTTAGAATATGTTTATTATTGTTATAATGTTTAATAGAAAAAAAAACAAAAAACTTTATTATAAAAAAAAAAACAAAAAAAAAACTGTGAGCTTTCCAGCTCATTGGCACACAAATATGCCCAGGGCATATTTGATCAGTCCAAGAGACAGGAGTTTGAGAGCTGCCTTGTTCGTTGCCAGGAGGCTAACAATGAAAGAACCCGTCGAGTTTTTAGGACTGCATATTACAGAGCCAAAAAAGACAAACCGTATACTGACTACTCTGACCTGCTAGAGCTCCAAGAGCTAAATGGTGCACACCTTGCCAAAGGTTTACGCTCAAGATACAGTTCAACTGCAATTATAGATCATATCGCATCAGTAATGCGATCACAAATTTGTAACAGTATTCAGGAAATTAATGGCAAGATATCAGTCCTTATTGATGAGTCCACCAGTCAAGTGGTTACACAGTGGGGTTAGGAAGCTATACATGACTGCCTTGTGGCACAATCGGAGCCATTATGTGTGGTTTTCTGGGGGGACATGGGGACATAGTGAGGGTCGCTGGTTTATGTGTGGTTTTCTGGTTTATGCGTGGTTTTTCCACCTACCGTTCTCCTGGCTCCACCCCTAGGCTAGGCTCCACTCCTTTGCTCGCTGGCAGCTTTGACACCGGCAGCCCGACCAGCCTTAGTGACCCACCAACCTCATAAGCTCCTGCACTTCTCAATTTAACACTACACCACTGGTGATAAACAACTTGTTACATGTGTTTTATAAATTCCTTCTCTGTCAGTGTGAGACGGAAATCGGCTATTTGTCATCAAGGTGTGTAGAGGCTCACCCTGCAGGCCTACCAAGGGGGCATTCCCATTAGTAAATATTACTAGTTCACAGATTACAAAAGCAGAGGATCTAACCAGCATTTACTGTTCGTGGTGGGAAATGTGATTTAGCTTTATGGGGAATGAGATTAGTCTCCAGCATCCAGATACATATTCTGATTGCAATTAAAGATCACTATGAAGATACTATTCTTTAGGAATCTGGATCACTGCTTACTCCAGCGTGAGTTGTATTCCAGACAATTGGTTGTCTTGTTCAGGCAGATCCCAGGTGGAATCATTGGAGAAACATGTTCTAGTAGTCATGTAGCTCTTTGGCACATGTACAGGACTAAAAAAGGCAGCAGTGCTGGCATTGGTTTCCCCTGCTTAGTTCTGCCACAAGAACTAGCTTTTGTGGGCTCTTGAAGGGAGAAAATGAAGAATAATTCCAGACTTTCAACAAAGCCCACCCCCCTGCTTTTCAGACCAGAGTGAAGGAAAAGCTTTCTCAGACTCTATTTGCACACATTCACCTATGGATTCTCTGGCTGGCTGTTTTAAAGCTATTGTTGTTTCTGTAAATGGTCAGTGGGCTAAACAAGCACTCCTGCATTCTGGTAAATCTCCAAAATGTTCCTAAGACTGAGGAAGAAGGGGTTTCAGCTTAGCATTTGGACAGTACACATGTATGTTGATCTTAAGGTGAGAAACAAGAACACATATGAGCAGAATTGCAATGTAGGAAACAGCTATTCATGGGTTTCCTTTACTCAGACCACAGTTTGGCAGTTGTCACTACACACAGCAAGGACAGAGATTAGAATTAAATAAAAGATTTATCAGTGTTTTTTCTCTATTCCTTACATGCTTCCTTACAAGACTGAAATCTTCAAGCAGGGCTGACCTTAGAATTTGTGGGGCCTAGTCCGACCGCCGAAGAGAAAATGTGGGACCCCTAGTGACCCCTCCCGTGGCTTTGTCCCCTCGATGAGACCCTAGAGATGGTCGTGTTTGGGGCCCCACTGGGAGGGAGTGGATCCCCCATACCTGGTGAAAGTGAGGGCCACTGCAGACCCCCCAGAAGTAGAGAAAAGAGCAGCAGTCACCCTGGGTTGCCCTGTGGTAAAGCCAGCCCAAGTAAGTCATTGAGCTACTCTGGAGTAAATGGTTTGAGAATTGCAGTGTGTGTGTGTGTGTGTGTGTGTGTGTGTGTGTGTGAGAGAGAGAGAGAGGGGGGGGGCTACAGAGCCCACTGAAACAAAATATGTTATGTGCCAGATACTGGGGTAGGCTGACAAATCCTATTTGCGCACACAACATGTTCACAGAATCAAGAAACTCAGCCCCATGTGTCTATTTAGACATTTTTCCTCCTCTACGGAAATGGTTCTTTTAATCTCTTGTTGTGACACTTGCACCTTTTTAGGCTGCAGTGCTCAAGCCACTCGGCAACAATGAAACTAACTACTCTGGAGTGAATAGCTTGAGGACTGCAGCCTTAGTAGATGGAAATCAGTGGCATTTGAATATTCAAAAGTTCAGTATGGCACAGAAGAGGAAGGGCAGATGTGTATTCCAGAAGAGAGAAAACAAATGATAATTTGAAACTCCCAACAAATTTTTCTTTAGTTTTTCAGATGACTTTGCTCATTCCTATCAACTTCGGTGAGTCAAGAATTTACTGGTTCTCTCAACTTGATACTACTGACAGTCCCAGTTTTCTGATCCTGACTTCACTTGGTGTACTTAAATAGGCATGTTACTTCTGATCATATATAGAATAACATATTGCTTAGTTTCAGTGGAGTTAAAATTAGGACTGAAACTTGACCTTGATTTTTTCCCCTCCATTCTTGCTGAGAATCACAGTTCTCAACTCGTTTTTAGCTAAATCAATAACTCGATTTACCGTTTACTGTTTGTTGTGATTTACCATGTACCATATGCCAATATACCATGTACCGAGTTCATCCAGGTAATGCACAGGTGCAAAATGGCTGCCCTTTTCCAAAATGGTGGTGATGCTCCCGGTGCCATCTTGGAAGAGGACTTTGCATGCACAGAACAGCTGCAGTGGTCATTTTGCACATGCACATTGCCAAGATTAATGCGGTACGCATGTTAAGCGGCACACAGTAAATCACAAAAAAAAATGGTAAATCAAGACTAGGTTTTGAACCATTATGAAAATCGGCCTGAGATTTTGGTAACAATGATCAGTTCTCACAAGAAATAAATTGGTTTTCATTTTGGCTCTAGTTAAAAGGCAAGCAAGCAACTATTAAAAGATAGGCAGGCTAAGGGCCGGCCCTACAGCGGGGTGCCTCGGAGCAGCTGCCCCGGGCCCCGCTCCTGGGTGGGGGAGGACGCACTCGGGGTCCCCAGCTCCCAGTCTGACAGTGGCCGGGAGCTGGGGACCCTGAGTGCGGGGCCCCCGGCTGACTTCGACTGACAGGCAGCAGAGGGGGTCAACAGGAGTGAGGGAGAGGCAGAGACCCCGCCTCTCCCACACTCCGCCCCCCTCCCAGCTGCCTGTCAGAGTTTTGGGCAGGGGAAATGAGGAAGAGAGAGGCAGAGGCCCCGCCTCTCCCTCATTTCCCCTGGCCGAGAGACTGACAGGCAGGGAGGGGCACCCACTGAGTGAGGGAGAGCCGGGGCCTCTGCTTCTCCCTCACTTCCACCGGAAGTGAGGGAGAAGCAGGCAGAGGCCCCGCCTCTCCTTCACACCACTGGTCCCCTCCACTGCGGCGCTGGAGATGCGGTGCTTTGAAGAGGTGCGTTCTGAAAGCCTGAAAAGTGAGGCTTTCAGAACATGCCTCTTCAAAGCACCGCATCTTCTGCCGCTGCCGGCAACGGGGAGCACGTCACTTCCAGCAGCGCAGGGAGCATGTAAACACACCCCGAGTGGCTTTTCTGTCAACGCGGGGCTCAGGAGCCTCTTTTCAGTGTCTCGTTTAAAAGCGGCCTTAGAGAGGGTAAATAACTGCTCCCTATTTATGCATTCCACACCACTCATGGTTTTATAAACTTCTATCATATCCCCTCAGTCATCTCTTACCCAAGCTGAAGAGCCTCTCTTCATGCGGGAGCCCTTCCATACCCTTGATCATTTTTGTTGCCCTTCTCTGTACCTTTTCTAGTTCAACTATATCTTATTTTGAGATGGGCCGACCAGAACTACACACAATACTCCAGATGCAGTTGTACCATAGATCTATATAGAGGCATTATGATATTTTCAGTTTCATTCTCTATCCCTTTCCAAATGATTCCTAACATTTTGTTTGCTTGTTTGACCGCCACCGCATGCTGAGCTGAGGATTTCAATGTTGTGTCCACAATGAATCCAAGATCCTTGAAGTCATCGACATGAGTGAAGTTACTTCACCTTCTTGTACTCTAGAGAATTTAAAACTCTGTGGCTCACTGCAGCTTTTTATACCTCTGAAACTCTGTTTGAGCTTTTTCTGTGACCACTAGTCCATTTGCTTTCTCACGGCATTAGGTGCAAATAAAGAAAGCCAGGGGCAGCATAGTTATCTTCAGAACCCAGAGCAAAACCAGCATCCGATAAAACAGTTACATAAACACGCCTGGAGTTCCCCTAACAGGGGTGTGTATCCTGACATGCTACCAATGTTCTCTTCCCTGGTGGATAGGGCAATGTCCATATGGCAATGGAATAATGGAACACGCTTTACGCGGGGCTACCCTTGGTGATGGCTCGGAGGCTGCAGCTGGTGCAGAACGCAGTGGCCCATCTCCTTGCGGGCACAAGTCACCAGGAGCACATTACACCAGTGCTTTGTTCTCTGCACTGGCTGCCTATAGTCTTCCGGGCCCGATTCAAGGTGGTGTTGACCTATAAAGCCCTAAACGGCCTAGGCCCCATGTATCTGTGGGACCGCCTCACTCCCCGGGCCCTGGATCAGCCCTTGCAGTCCACTGGGAGCACCCTGCTCAAGGTCCCCCGTGTACATTGGGGGCCACGATGGACAGGGTGTTCTCGGTGGTGGCGTCGTGGCTGTGGAATGCCCTCTCGGCAGAGGCCTGGACAGCCTCAACCCTCTCCTCCTTTAGAAAGTACTGTAAGACCTGACTCTTCCACCAGGCCTTTGGCGAGGAGGAAGACAGGTAGGGGTGGGTGGATGGGAATCCTTGGGATTACTGGTTTTATCTGTTTTATGTTGTTGTGGTTTTTTAGATTGATAATGTTGTTGCCTGTTTTATTTGCTGTTTTATTTATTGTGGTGTGCGTCGCCCTGAGCTGCTTACTAGGAGGGGCGGGGTACAAATTTTGTATAAAGTAAAAATAAAATAAATGTCTCTCCATTAGTTAATATGTTCTTTCATTAACATTCAGTGTTGAATGTAAATGCACTAGGGACATACAGTAAAGGTGTGTGTATGGGGGCGGGGCATGTATCATTATTATTATTATTATTATTATTATTTATTTGTATTGGCCTGTCTACCTCAAGAATCTGCCCCCAATGTTCAATAATGGGTATATTTGAATTAGACCAAAACAGATATTAGCTGTGTTTTTAGGGTCTTTTTGAAACTTTAATTACACCTTATTTATGCATGATAAAAAAATCCAGTTATACTAATTCTGGAGGAACAACTACCTATGCATCAGGTGACTGTGAAAAATGAGGCCCCAACCCCCGTGTGGGGCCTCATGATTAAAAAGGCAGCAACTGTGGTGGTAGACTGGATTACCACCCTGTCTAGGTGCTTAATGTGAACAGAGAGTGATTTATTGCTGGTTATTTTAGCTTGTTCCTAAGCAAATTAAACCAAACTGGTATGGATCAAATTAAATAGTGTGACAGCTACTTGGATCGTAAAACCAGATTAACAAATATCATTTAAATCCAAAACCTTTCAGATCCAAATTCTCTGCCACTCCACTGACGCTGCACTCTGAATTCTCCCAGTCCGTGGGAAAATCTGGAGCTGGGAAAAAAAATAATGGTTCTCAACGTGTGGTCCGTGGACCCTTGGGGGTCCACAGCCTATGTCTAAGGGATCTGTAGAAGAAGATGGCTATGAAAACAAAGTTTCAGGTCCTAGAAAGGGCATTCCATTTTTCTGGATCCAAATCCTCCGTCCCCCCCGCCCATAATCAAGGTAAGGGAGTAGAGATGAGGGCATCTACTTAAAGATGGGGGACATATCCATGGCACAGATCTATGAGCAGGACCCTCATCTGCCTGAGTGCACCCCGAAGGACACCTTTGTCCCCTACATCTATGCTCCCTCAGAGCTCGTACTAATTTTCAAAGTGGCCCCAGGGAGGGAAAAGCTGCCCTATCCCTGCTGTAGCGACTGGATAAATTGTCTTGTAGTCCTATGGTTTGTGACCCATGTGATTCATTTCCTCCTAATTCCACAGCGTTCTTCTCGGTTTCTGAAACGCCAGTTGTTAGCAAGGACACTGGAAAGCTCCATTTTTTAGTTTGCTAGATTCCACTCCTCAGTGCTGTGTAAGGTACAGTGTTAGCTTATGGTTGTGTTTGATGAGATGCACATGGCTTGTATGAGGCAAGGAGGTGACAAACCATGCACTATTTGGTTATTTGCTGTTGGCATGGGTGCCTTTGATAGAAGAGAGAACACAGCTAATTGCTTGCAGCTGTACACACTGATGGGTGCCAGCCATTATCTGGCATCCATATACATCTACAACTGTTAGTAAATTAATCTGCCTTTGACAGGTTAATTTAAATACAAGTTGCAGCTCTGAAACCTGTATTTCTCATAAGTGTCTTCTAAAATTTGCATATCTGGCCACCCTACTGCCAGTATTTAGTATCAGCTCTGTAATGCTTAGTGCACACGGGAATTCAGAGACTTTGCAAAAGATAAGTTCTTTGGCTACTCAGTTTGTGCTTTCTCATTCATGAGAGCCAAATCCATTTTACAGTGAAGCAGAAGAAGAGTAAATATCCTCATCTGACTCTTGGGAAGGGAGGAATTAAACTTTCAAATCACTTGGTGTGTATGCGTCTTCATGCACAAACTCTACCTTTGTGCATGGAGAAATGTGAGTTCAATTCTCTGTCCATCAGTGGAAAAACGGACATTTTGCAGGTGTGAATCTTCAGATAAGTTTGAGGCAATTTGGAAGGACTGCAATATTTTGGAAACTGACTCCCATATTTACGACCCAATTAATTCCCTAACAATTATGGACTACTTGTTCAAATGATTGTAAGGTGCATTCAGATGCTAGCCTCGCCCTTTCCTTTTCTTCTCCTCTCTCTTTATCTACATGTAACAAAAAACAATAATGCGTAGTTATTGATGTATGTAACAGCTGTACGTGAACTAAAAAAGAAAGACAGAAAGAAATGTGAATGTAGTTCTCTGCATACCAACTGCTATGCACCCAATAAGGGTACAACCGCCTTCTAACTGCCTGTTGGCAAAACCTTATCTAGATCAGAGATAGGAACCTCAGGCCCAGGGGCCAAATGCATCCCACAGCAAGTTTTTTTTTTTATGGGGCTGCTTTCCAGTGCCTGGATCTGGCCCTTGGATCCAGTTCCTACCCCCAAGAATTGACAAAATGAACTCTGGGTAAGAGAACAGAGATTAGGGTATGCTATGCACACACATTCAGGGGGCAGACTCATGGCACAGATTCATGAAGTGGCCTCTCCTTTGCTTGAGTGCACCCCTGCCTCCAACATCTATGTGGTCCTCAGACCTTGTACTAATTTTCAAAGTGCCCCCTCCCCCTAGGAAGGGAAAGGTCCCCCACCCCTGGTCTAGGTGTAAAATAATTTTGGCTAAAATTGCCCTGCTCAGGAATCTCAAAACTTTCCCCCCTTTGGCTGAAGTGAAGAAAGGAGTTGAATATTTTTATTCCCCTGAAGACTAAATCTTAGGAGTTGTACCTGTGCTGCCTGCCTTTGGAATAAATGTACAAACTAGAGAATTGGAGGGAAATGGAATTTCCAGCAAGGGGAAGATTTTGACATGGATAGCCTGGTTCTCAAAGGTCTCCACTGAGGCAAGCTCCATTGATGTGAATGGGTTTTGTGCCAGGGTCAGGAAAGGATGCCCTGAGAAGTTCCAAGAGTTGAGGAGACCTATTAGTGTCATCGATGGAAGACTGAGCCAGGGGCCATCCCAGGGACCCCTGCTAGCCACTAATCAGGGAAGAGACCAGGACTTCCCTCCCAGTTCTGGACTAGGTCTTGCACTGCAGGTGGGGGAGGAAGGGATCTTCTTTTCCCTAGTAAACAGCTGAGCAGTGGGGGGGAGTAAGAATGTACCACCACCTCCCCCCAGCATGAGGGCCAGCCTGGGAATTGCACTGTGAGGGCAGGGCAAAAATAGTTTGGCAAGCAGTTGGCAAATCAGCTAGGCCAGCCTTGGCTACAGGTAGAAAGCAGATCCCAGGGAAACGAGTGCTTTCAAACAAGATTGCATTAAAAGACTGGGGGTAAAAAGCAGGCTCTCAGGAGGACATGATCCTCACTAATACTCTTTAGTCTCCTTAAGGCTGCACTGCTCCCAGGTTTTCTAGTCTGTGCACTTTCCCCCCAAAGGTACCTCTTCAAGCTTAAAATTGGGTAGGGGAATCCAGTTTCTACCTCTGGTCTGTCCCCTCCTGAAAGCTTTTCCTAGTCATATTCTGACAGAGTGGTTTTCAGGATCATCCTCCTCGTCTTTCTGCTGCATCTGGCAATTCTCCTGCCCTGCTGCTGCAGCCAGGGCCTTTTTTTCCTCCACATGCTACAGCAGGAGTGCCAATAAACCCAACCCTTGCAGGCAAGCAGCTCCTGGATTAATCCTTTGGGGTCCTATTCCAGGGCAGCGTAGGGACTCCATCACAGGGTTTTTACCATCTGATAGTGCTACTGGTGAAGGCAGAAATTCTTGGGACTTCAATTTAGGGAAAGGAGCAAGGAAAACATGGATGCAGAATACTACAAAGTCCTCAGAAACATATGCTTATGTAAACATCTAGATCTGGGAAGAAGGATTGTTTGAATTTGGTGATTAATCCACTTGTTATTCATAATGTGTATGCTTTAATGCTGCAGGTTATAAAAGTTTCCTTTCTTCTACCAATTGGTTTATGGCTTTGGCCTGAAAGATAATACATTATCAGGTCTAATATGACAAATCATGTGACTGACTGTTAACCGACCAGTGCTCCCTGAGTTTTTGTTTTTGATATATAATTTTTGCCTTATGATTTTTCTGTACTTGGTGACCTTCCCTCAAAACCTGCCCTGTTCTAGATTGTGCTTTGTGTGAACCCGGCAGGCTTTGGCCACAAGAGTCCTGGGCTGATTGAGGGGGGGGTCGCTATAGAATCCAGGCCCACTTCATCAGAATGATAACTGGCATCAACCTGGCTTTAGCAACCCACCCTGTATTGTTGAGCGGGGCAGTGTCAGGAGGGACGTGTCCCAATGCATGGGGAGATGGGTGGTCTAATCAGTCTGTGATCTGCATCCAAAACATAGGATGACTGCACAGCCTGAGCCTAAATCAATCAGGGATGGGAGCAAGCAGGAATGCTCCTTGGGAACTCTATCTTGGCAGGTCTGGCCTGAGTGAGGCATATAGGAGGCACCTCTTGGTAGTGCATTTTTCTTTGATTACTGGTTTTTGTGAAACAAAAGCAACGGCAATCTCCTTTTGTAAGATACTGGAGCTCCTTTTCAGAAAACTTCCTACATTTAATCAAACTTTGTTCTTGGTCCTCACACACCTACCATGCCCAGGGGGCAAAATTTTGGCTTAAATACAGTCCCTTCAGAGCCCCAGTCAGTTCAGTCGGTCTGTTCTTCCTAGACTGGCTATTCTCACTGCTGCTATTATCACCACAGCCACTGAAGCTAATCTCACTGAAGCTAATATCACTGCTGCTAATCTCACTGAAGCTGAAATCACTGCCGTGCTGTCTTGCTTGCCCAGATAGAATTCAGGACACTTGGTTGCGAGTCCTTCTGTCCATTTTGCTGCCATTCTGTCACCTGACCTCTGAGTAGGCATAAGGCAACTCCCACCTGTTTGCCTTACAGAGACGTGGGGTGATTTCAGACATGACGCGGTGAAATTCACCACAGTGAATCCCACCTTGGTGTTAATTGCTTCACCGCGGGCCGTGGTGAGCTGCGCGGCTCCAACAGACATGACGGGGCGGCACTACCACCCGGGGCCAACCGGAGTGAACCCGGGCCGGGGGAAGCCAACAGACGTGATGGGGTGGTGAGAACCGCGGTGGAAGCCCCACAAGGCACCGGGGTTACGGGGATGCAAACATGGCCGCCTGAGGGCAAACGAGGCCAAAGACAGCTGAGGGCCCCGCCCAGGGAAGGGAAATACAAAGGGAGGGGGTGGAGGGAGCTGCAGCGCTCGCAGACAGCGGCCGCACAGAAAGCGCATGCACTTCAAAACGAGAAGCACACACATGAAGCAGCATACCCACACAACAAAGGGGAGCCAGGCAGGGGACCAGAGGGAGACACACACCGGGGGGGGACAGGGAACTCCACGGCCGCTCGGATGCAAGGGAGGTGGGGGGGAGGGGACGGCACGGCCACCCCACCAGGAGGGGGAGGGGGCAGGACCCCAGCGGGCAAGGGGAAGGGAGACCCAGCAGCCCAAGGAGACAGGAGGCAACACAAGGCACAGTGACGCGCAACAGGTGTTTATTGAGGACACAAGTGGCACAGGCCCGGCGCAGAGCCATATAGAGCAGGAGCACGTGGGGCCAGGGCACTGGAGAAGGGGCAGCAGCAAGGGGGGCTCGGAGGCCAGTTTGGGAGGGAGGGAACCACCACAACGGCCCGCCACATGGAGGGGCCACACGGGGGAGCCATTCTCTTGCGGGCGGGCCAGGCACGGACAGAGCCAACGGAGCCTCCGAGTGGGACCTCAGGCTGGGATGCAGCCACCATGGTACAGCTCCTGGAGGGTCTGAGCCGTAGCGGCCGTGGGGGCAGCATGGGATGCGGGGCCGGTGGGGCTGGACAGGCAGACGGGCTGCCAAGGCTGACAGATAACGGCAGGATGGGAACAATGGGGCTGCTGTGGAGGGGTGCGAAGGGAGTGGGCAGTGCACAGCTGCCAACATGCAAGGCCGGAGAGCCCCACGCATACACACCTGCCTGTGGAGATAGCAATGACTGCACACGCATGCATAGGGAGGGGCAGCGGCCCAAGCCCCGGGGGCCTGCTCGGGGTACCCCCAATGTTGGACCATAGCCGGTATCTTGGGGTGGGGCACACAACCGAGTCGTGCCTGGGTCAGGACGTCCGTGAGGCCGGGGAGGGGGTATGCACCTGTAGGAAAGAAAGCACTCGGGCATGGTTAGGTGTGCTAATACCATTTTATTGTGCTCCCCCATCCCTACCCCAGTACACCCATGTGCCCCCATGCCCTTCCCCTTTCCCACCCCCCTCAGTGGTCCTGGACGCCCCCTCCCCACTCCGTCCCCTATGTTGCCCTGCCCCTCCCCTGTCCCCTGCTGCCCCTAGGCTGTCCCTGTCCCCTGCCAACAGGGATGGTCGAGGCTACTGAGCCCCCCTCATCTGAGGTGGAGGAGGTGCTGTCAGCCGGAAAGGCCAGGGACCCTGCCCCCTCCCCCTGAACGCTGCCCCCAGGGAGCCCCTGTCCACCACCACCCTGCACCACCTGCGGCCGTATCAGGGCCTGGAGGCCTGGCTGCTGGCGTCAGAGCTGTGGGGGCACGGGTCCCCAGATCCGTGGTCCCTGGTGCTATTGGGGAGGTGGGGGTTGTGGCGCCGGCAGGGCCTGTGGTACAGCCGGGGGTCGGGTGGGGTGGAGGGGGCATGGGTCCGGGCGCTGGCACAGCATCCGGCGGGGCTGCTGCCAGTAGGAAGGCACTCAAGGCCCCGGCCTGCAGGAGGAGGGATGTGCCCTGCTCCAGTAAGCGGTCCAGTTTCTGGCTGAGCTCCTTGGACCGGCGGTCCTGCCAGTCCGAGTGGGCCTGGAGTGCCTCCAATTGGCGGTCCATGTCTCGCTTCATCAGCCGCCAGTCCTTCTGCATCTCTGCCAACAGTTCCCGGTCCCTCCCCTCCATCTGTTGTAGGGCCCTCGTGGTCCCTTTCTCCAGCTGGTTGACAGCTTCCAGCATCTCCTCAGTCTGCCGTGTGCTGGTGGTGACCAGCTCCTGTGCTAGGTCCTCCCGGCGCCTGCATGTCCATGCTCAGTGCTCACGCATCCTCTGGGCCAGCGGTACTGGCGGCCCCCTGCCGCGGCCCTCCCGTGCCCGGTGTGGGTCTGTAGGGCGATAAAGGGGTCAGTTAAGCATGTGGGGTGCCGTTCCCCTGCCCCTCCTCCTGTCCCCGTACCAAGGGGTGGGGGATGATGGTTGCTGTCATCCCCCCCCCCTGTGGTCCATGCGTGTGCCCTGCATTGCCCCTACCTGCTCCCTCTGTGTCCGTTCCCTCCGAGGCCGGTCGGTCACTGGAGCTGGTGTCTGCCTGGTCCCTGGGGCGGCATGCCATGAGGTGCAGGGTGACGGTCTCCTCCTCACCCTCCACCTCCTTGGAGTCAGCTGGGGTGTGCGTGCCCTCGCCGGAGGTCGGTCTGGGGTGCCGGGTCCCTGGCAGTTCCTCCGGAGGTTCCGTGCCTGGAGCCTGGCCGTGCCTGGTGCTCTCTGGCTGCAGGGAGGTGTGTGTGCTCATCCGCAGGTCACTCCTACCGGGCGCCGGGTATCTATGGACCCCTTGCAGTAGAGCACCCGGCTCAGCACATTCAGGTAGGGGGAGGCCCGTGCCACCCGCCCAGAGCACCAGTTGTTGTCCGTTATGTCCTATAGCCCATCTTGAGCTCCTTGATCTTAGTCCGGCACTGTGTGGGCGTTTGGTCGTATCCGGCCTCCCCCATCTCCGTGGCTATCTGGGCGAACACCTGTTCATTCCGGGTGTTGATCGCCAGCTCGACCTGCATTGCTGGTGTCACCCAGATAGCAATTAGGTTGTGGGTCTCCTGGAGCCCCCACTGACCCCCTTCCCTGTGGGACCGACACCTGGGTGCCAGCCCCTCCGCTGCTGCCTCCTCCTCCTCCATGGCCCCCGCCGCCTGTCCCTGGCTTCCTCCGGCCTCGGGTTCCTCCGGGGCACGTGCCCTCTTGCTGGTTTGTTTGTGGGTACAATGGGAGCTGCTGGTTAGTCTCCTGGTGTCTGTGGTTCCTCTCCCTCTCCCGGTCCCCCACTTTCCTCGGCCCTGACCCACCCGCTCCTGCCTGCACCCCCTACCTTCTTTCAGGGTTACCCCTGCTGCTGCGCCACCTCCTCGCCCTGTCACTCCATCCTTCACACGTTTTCCTCCTCCCTCCTCTCCATCGACTACTCCACCACTTTCCTCTACTGCTGCCTGCCCTTTAAATCGCCCTCCGTGTGCCGCTTGTTGTTGGTTGCCTGGCAGCAACGCTGCATGCCGTCACCATGGCCTGTGGTCATTTCCTTCCACCACGGCCAGGGGTTTCCCTTCAGACGTTACTTTTCATTCACCCCTGCCGTGGTGAACATTCACCACACTTCTGGACCTCCTCCCGCCCTGACCTCATGAAGCGTGGTTAGGTTCACCCCGGGCCGCATTTGACTGCGGTGAACTTCTGGATGCTGGCCAACAGACGTACATGGCTCCTTCACCACCCCCGTGTTTGACTGAGGTTGATTGTGGTGAATGCCGAAAACGTAATGTCTGAAATCACCCATGGTTAGGCTCCCTTGCAACTCTAGCCAAGGCACCCCCAAGTGTGTGGGTTGGGCTTGAGTGACTCAGTGGGCTAAGCCCACAGACATCTTCCCTCCTCGGATCACTACTCCAGTCCCCACCCCCCCAAAGGTTCGTCGCCAGGGAGGCTGCCCTGCTGCTACTGTACTGTCTGATTTGGAAAAGTGGCTATAAATGATCCATTCCTTTGCCCTCCCTCAGACCAGTACATTTTAGGTAAGATGAAGCACTGTGTCTTTCTTCTCTTCCCCTTCCTTTAAATCTCCCACTGTTTGTGCCTTGGCACAGGCAGACCCCCCTCCTCCTCTTGTCTAAGTTAGGAACTTTCTTTAGAAACCAACCCATGCTGCAACCTTGTGTAACTATCTAATTGATTTGAGTGTCTCATTGTTTGATTATTGCCCACTAATGTACCTCCATCCCCACAATAAATTGAAAACTCTCTGTGTTGCACCCTAAGGGGTGTCTCCCCTCTTTTTAATTCCCTGGGGGACACTGCCAATTTACACTCAAAATATCCTGAACACTCATGTGCCCTATTCAAAAAGGCGAGCTTAAGTCCACAAATTGGACATTTTTGAGCCCACACCTGGCCACTGGGACCCACTCCTCAGGGAGACCCCATGTACACACGTGGAAAAGGGACACGTGTTAACAACTGGAAAAGTAGTTGTACTACAACAATTAATGAATGTTGCCAAAAAAAGGCAAAGGGTGCAATCCTCACTCCATTGAAGTCACTGGGAGTTTAGCCAATTGAAGTTCAGGTTTGGAGCCAAAGTTAGCTATAAAACCTTCCTCTTCTCTGCCATGAAACGTGCATTCTTAGGGTGAAAACAAATGAGATGATAGCCCACTGGAGTCTGTGCTCTGTCCATGCAGTCCCCACACAGCACCCCTATTGCATTTAGTGTTTCCACCCTAAGAAACGGGCAGCCCTCTGCCCATATTTCATATGCTTGTGGCACTGACATCCATCAGTGGCACTAGCTATTTACCTCCCCATGGCCACCTCTCAGCTGAGAGGTGGGGTAGCCATCTCCCTTCCCAGGACTGCCTCTCAGCTGAGAAGTGCCCTAGAGATCTCCCTCACCCACTAGTCTTCCTCCCTGCCTCTCAGCTGAGAGGTGGCTGTGGGGGATGGAGATTGTGGGTGGAGGGAGATCTCTAGCATACCACTCAGCCAAAAGGCGGCCATGGGGGACGGAGATTGCTACCACTCCAGCCTCTCAGCTGGCTGAGTAACTGAATGATGCTAGTGACCTGGGTGCGGCGAGGCTGCAGGTGAACCTAATTGATGAGACATGGGCATTTATTGGCCTGCATGCTGGGCCTGCAATGTCCCTAGACGCCATTGTGAGTAGCAGCTCTGTGGCGACACATGGAAGCCACGTGGCAGATGCCTCATGAAGGCTAATGTGGGCTGTCGTCTTGTTTGATTCCACCTTTGGGGTTTTGTGCTCAGTTTGGATGGGAGTAACCAAATTAGGCTCATGCCATTTTTGGTAAGCATGAGCTACTAGTAGTGCACTATCAAGACTGTGGGAGGCGACTCATTCTGCTTATTCCAAAAATATGTAATAGCTGATGCAGTTGTTTGAGTAAGGGTGTTTTTAGAAGTGCCTCTACCTTCGCGGATTTCACAATCTGCTTTTACCAGCCTCACGGGGTAAGCAAGTTTAGATATGCTTCCCTGCACCAGAAGTTGTCCAGCCGCCATTGGAAACAGTGATGCCAGGGTTTGACAAATCCAGTTTTTTAAAAAATGTGCAAGCCGCCTATTATTATTATTATTATAATAAAGATTTATATAGTGCCAGCCATGTGCCTGGCACTGTACAGAACATAGAAATACACACGGTCCCTGCCTGTGGCTTACAATCTAAAAGACAAGGAGAGGGGACAGTGGGAGAGAAAGGGAAGAAGACAGACAAACACTCAGGCGGATGCGAATTCTCAGGTGCGTGTGCTTGGCTTGGTTACAATCAGGTTGGTTGCAGCAGTCTGCAGAGGAGGGCGCCTAGTGCCGCTGTTTCCGATAGCGGGCGGGCGGCTTCCAGTGCGGAGAGGCACATCTAAACTCCACCCCCGTGAGGTTGCTGAAAGCAGATTATGAAATCCATGAAGATACAGGCTAACTCTGGTGTAAAACACAAGGAAGACTATTACCCTTATACTGTAGTTTTTCAAAGCTTTCTGTAGAAAAAAAGAATTATTACCAAGGCACATGCAGAAAATTTTTGCAGTCCATCCTCAGCAGCAGATGTCTTTGGTTCTGAAAACAAATTTTGCTAGATGCTGAAAAATTGTCTTGGACTTTCTTTTCCTTGAATCCAGTTATTATATTGGCCTTCACAACATCCTCAAGGCGTTCCACAGGTTAATTTTATGTTGAGTGAAAAAGTACTACTTTTTGTTTTCAAACTGCTGCCAGCTGAAACAACTGAAGGTAGAAGTGTACTTCCCTGTAACTAAGGGTATTTTCAGACGTTACGAGATCACAGTCAACCACGCTCAATTCCGCATGGTGGCTGTGATTTCGGCACGTCTGTTGGGGGAAACGGCTGTTTCCCCCCAGATGTTACCACGGCGTGGAATTACATTCACCATGCGAGCGGCCGAAGCGGAGGGACCGGCCGCCATGGCCCGGGATCACCAGCGGGATCCCGGGCCGTGGCGAATCCGGCCCGACGCGGCGGCCTCATTGGCCCTGCCGCCCGCCCGTCTGTCTCCCTAGAGGGCGGGCGGCAGGGGGCGTGGAGGGGGCTGTGCGGCCGCACGTTGCGCCGCGCGGCCCCGCCCCCTCCCAGATTCCCCGCCAGGATCCCCCCGGCACGTCTGATATGGCGTGACGGGGTGATCCCGGCGGGGAATGAATTGGGTGATTTCGGTACGGGGCCAATGGGCCCCGTAACGTCTGAAATCACCCTAAGTTAAGCACGTGCACCTGCATTTTCTCAATCTGTTGAATGTATCCTTGTCTCTCTCGATGTTCACCTCTCCCTCATCTCCCCCTTTCTTGTCTTAGGGTGATTTCAGAAGTGACGTGGTGAATGCCCACCAGTCAACCTCAGTCAAATGAGGGTGTGTGTGTGTGTGTGTGTGTGTGTGTGAGCCATGCACGTCTGTTTGCTCGCATCCAGACGTTCACCACAGTCAAACGCAGCCCGGGGTGAAGCTAACCACGTTTCATGAGGTTGGGGCAGGAGGTCCAGAAGTGTGGTGAATGGTCACCACGGCAGGGGTGAATGAAAAGTAACTTCTGAACGGAAAGCCGCAGCCACGGTGGAAGGAATTGACCCCAGCCACGGTGCAGTCTGGGGCTCGAACCATGGTCCACGTCTCCACTGCATGTCTGTTGTGTTTCACCGGCCCATGTTCTCTCTGATTGCCCCTGGGCGGTGGTCACGATCCTGTCACTTCTGTTGGGGCTGCACGTGCCACCACAGCCCGTGGTGAATCCGTTCACACCAGGGTGGGATTCACTGTGGTGAACTGGAATGCGTCACTTCTGAAATCACCCTTAGATTGTAAGCCCTTTGGGGTAGGGATCAGTCTATAACTACTGACTGGACAGTGGCAGGTACACTGCTGGCGCTATAAACAATAATAATTAATATGCAAGTGGGCCCCGTTCTATTCCCCTAGAAGGCAATGGCAGAACTCCTATTATCTCAGCACCAATGAGTTCACACCTGACATCTCTAAACATGTACTCGGTGGAAGAAATAAACTACATCAGAAGTGGACTTTTTTTCTTTGGATAAAAGGGTAGGCTCCCCTTTTTAAAAAACAAACAAACTGTGACATAATCAGTAGTTCTTCCCTCCATCCTGATAAAGGAGCATTGACAAGCAAGAGTTTGTAACACTGCTGTAACCTATGGAAAAGGATAGGGAAACATTCTGAATCTAATGTCATCAAAGAATGACTATATAGGGCCCTTTCAAATGAACCAGGTCCCCCGTGGGTCCTGGGGGAGAGTGCTTCACAGTGGGTGGAGATGGGGGCGTGTTTCCATGGGCGCACACCCATCTCCATGCACGGAGGCACCTCCGTTTTCCCCAGTGCCTCCGTGCATGGGTGGAGCATAGGCACATGCTCGCATCTCCACCCATCCCCCACAGCGTTCCCATGGGCACCTATCGCCACGCAGCGAAACTGTGTGGCGATGGGTGGAGGCATTTAGTGTGAAAAGGCCCATAGTCGCTTTGGTTGTGAGGTCATTCTCTGCAGTGATGTACTGTTGTATGGAATTCTCCCCATGCCAAGTGTACTGTGTCACCTCCTGCATGAATTTCTCAACCAATACAGCTCTTAATTAGGCACCAAAAAATCTTGCACTGCAGCTTATTAAATACTTAGAGTACGTGTAAATCTTGAGGTCTGGCAGGATGTGTATTTTTCTCTCTCTGGAGCACATCTTTGGAACTATTGCAAGGTATCCCCTACTGTTCAGGTGCCTCATTTGAATAAAGTTTCAATTGATCGCATGAGGCGTCTCCACAGTCAAAAACACAAGGTCAAAAACCTCAATGTCCCAGCCCATAAATTCCTCCAAGGAATGTAGGCAAACTTTTATTTGACCCCTTTCCAGTTGCAGGATCCGGCGTCCGGATCCAATTTCTACCCCCAGGCACTGAAAAACTGAGCTCAGAGTAAAGGAGCAAAGATAGGAAATGCACACAAGATAGGGACCCTTCTCTTCCTGAGCACACACCCCTGTCCCCAATTTCTATATGAGTCTTGGAGCTTGTACTAATTTTCAAAGTGGCTTCTGGGAGGGAAAAGCTTCCCCCGCCCCCTTTTTAGAAGATCATAAACATGTCAAATGCATTTAATATATAAAACATTTATTAAAACTGTACAACAATCTATACAAAAATATATACAGAAAAAAAGCTCAGTTGCAACTTAGATGATTGTCCAAACTGACTGAGCTCTCTCGTACTGTGTACTTTGTAATTCAGTGCATTCTTTGGTTCTCTGCAGCTCACTGAATTTTAGGGACTCTTTTTACTGTGAAGTGAATTAAGATGTTTTTTCTGGGAAAGGCAATGTAAATCTTTCATTGGCTGGAAAAGACCATGGGTCTCAAATTTTGCAGCTGTGTGCACTTATACAAAAAGTTGATAAGTGGTCTTACATAATAAGGACATCAGAATAATCAGAGTGGATCACTCCAAGATGAACTCTACTATATGGAAGCAAAGCATGTTCCTGATTTTTCACAGTGACTAAAAATATTTACACACGTGGGCAGACCTGATTTGTAGATGAGAGCTGTGTGCTCTGGTAGTCACAGGACAGAGGGCTAATTATTGCAATTTTTGTCCAATGCAAAAATATATCCTAATTATTGGCTAAAAATGTTAAGTGTGTCAGTCAGTGCTTCCCAGCTCAGCAGCAAAAGGTGAGTGGAGCACTACATCGGTGAAAGCTTCTCAATCAAATTGTATATGCCCTCCTCCAATGCCAGGCATAGACAAATGGAAAAAATGAAAGATAAATGATGACCGTGTGTCTCCCCAGTGCAGTTTCTACAGACACACAGCAGCTTCCACTTTGAGCCTCACACAAAAGATCAGAACCCCATTTCACATTAACGTATGAACAACTTCATAACAGAACAGTAATTTGGCAACTTTGTGCTTTCTTCAGTGTCGCCAACAAGACCAAAAGGAAAGAAGTTCACAATTTTTCGAAGTGCCACAGGTTTATACACAAGGAATGACTTGCATGCTGGCCAATCTTACTGAATCCAACCAAGAAAAGTCCATATTGCCACTGTTTTTGACATCGGTGTAATGCTTTAGCTCAATTTCTCCTAAGGAAGTGAGAAGAAATGGATCAGATGCAGGAGGTGCAAAGCAAAGATTAGCTGTGTACGTGATCACAAGGTTAAAGCATTCTTCACAACACGTCTGATAAAACTTGGACAGAATAGTAAGATTTTTTTAAGGAGTAGTCAATTATTTTTTTTCTGGTAAAAATTTTCATGTCATGGAAAAGTTTTCATGATGATGTTCATTTTCATGACAAATAATATAAATCATTTTTGAAAGCTCTTTTAAACCCCCCCCCCAAAAAACACTGTTTGTGGAGGGGGCTTATTCTCTGACACTTTCCCCCTCCATTGTTTGAGAATGGGGGGGGGGGATGTTTTCCACCCAAAGTTTTGTCCTCAAATATGTTTATGAAAAATTCAGCCAGTTAAAATTATCTAAAATAAACAAAATAGAATAGTAACTTTAAACACGTCTCATCTTTTAGAATATCTTAGGTGCAACCCTCCCCCGCTGAAGTCAATGGGAATTTTGCTATTAACTTCAATAGGCTATAGGACTCTACACTGCTTGGATTTAGGCATAATTCCACTGAAGCCACTGGGGACAGTGCCATAGACTTCAGTAGGGTTAGGGTTGCATCCGTTACTTTAAAGATTCTCATTGTTAGTGCAACACAGCATCTTCTTCTATATTCTGGAAACTGACACAGAGTAAAAATGATTTGTAAGGCTAAAATAGAAATGGACGTACACGGGTAGATTGGCTGTGCATGCAGTGGTGGCTCTAACCTTTGTTGGGGCCCTAGGCAAAAGTTTAAAATCGATGTCTTTACTAGGTGTACTAGTGGCAGCTCCCTGCCCAAGCTGGAGCTGAAATTTGATCTTAGCCTTACTCACTCCTGGACCCCCTCCCACCCATCCAGGTAGGATGGGAGGGAGAAGAGATTGAGAAGGGCTAAGCTCACCTCTGAGTGGCCAGGTGGCAAGCCCCACCCCCTTCCTCTTCCTTCTTCAGAGGTCAGCCACAATGGTGATGGCTGAGGCTCTGTGAAGGGTCTTAGAAAGGAGCATGTGTGCGTTCCTGCCTTGGCTCCCCACAGTCAGGAGGGAGAAGGGGAGAATGAGTCCCATCCTCCCTAAGGTGGAAGTGTGGTCATGGCATTGCAGCGTGTGCGTGTGCGGCTTCATTTTTTAATATATTTTCTTTAAGAGCGGCTGCAGTTCCTATAGTGTGGGTAGCAACATGCTAGCCAGAATTTCTCCTATAAAATGTAGTCCAGCCCTATTCTGACCTTTCTTCCACACCAATGTAAGCCAGTCTCTCTGTATAAAGAGATCAGCTTGTGTTCCCTTAGAAATGAAGGGATTTGTACCTGAGGTCGTATCAATTGCAGCATCCTGCTCCTGGTAGCTGAAGTCACTACACAAACTTTGTGTGCCAGATTCATTGAGGAGGTATCCTTTCCCACCAAACGTGGTCTGGTGCCAGTCTTGATTATCGTGACTATCTACTAGTAGCTGTAAGAGACAAAGGGGAAAGGTTTGAAGTTTGCTCTCTGTGGTTGCTGTACTCGTAGTTCTTGTCATTGTCAGTTGCTCACTTTAATGGACACTACATTAGGGCAAGGTGGATGCTAGCATTCTCTCTCCATGTTGCAGGTATAAAAAACTTGCATTTGGAGAGATTAAATTAATGCAGAACACCCCTCCCAGGAGAAACAAAATGCCTAGATATAGCTAGCTAGGTAGGTAACTCCTATTGGATGGGTGAATAGAAGAGATGTACTCTCTGTTTGTAGGCAGTGTCAGCCTTAGGCAGAGGGTCATGGCCCTGGGCCCCACTCTTTCCTGCACTTTGGGGGCCCTGTGGAAAGTCTCCCACTGTGTGGGGGGGGGGGGGGGTGACTCTCCAGAGCAGTGATGCATGTTTCCCTCATAGTGGCACCCCAAATGCAATGGTATTTAGGGGCCTGCTGGAGCTGTGGCTGCATCCTTAGTGCTAGCCTTTTCTTCCCCCCACCCCACCCCCTTGGGGCTGGAAACAGGGGCTCTTTAGAAAGTGGCAGCTACTGGGAGGCAGAGCTCCCACTGGATTGCCATGCTGACACCCCCCACCCCCCCCACTGGCATGGGGCCAGCTGTAGCTGTTTCCCTAGCAGGATTGGGCTGGTGGAGGGAGCTGCACCCTTCCCCAGCTGAGTATGGGATGGGAGGAGACCTGAGAAAGCCAGGGTGTAGGTTTCCAGACATCCTGCTTCAACTCTTTGGTTTCATTTGCACGTTGCACTAATCGGTCTTCTAAAAAACAACCTTATATGGCACTTTAGTGTCCATAAGCAAGCACTAGACTGCCAACAGCCGAAGGAAGTGGAACCATGCGGGGCCTCACATTTTGTTTTTGTCCTGGGCCCCACAAATTCTAAGGCCAGTTCTGTTTGTTGAGACTCCTAGCTGGCAGAGTAAGGAAAGGGTCTGATATGGTTGCCACCCCCATTGGTATCAGAGGCCAAAGGGTTTATGGAAAAGCTATTGGACAGAGAGGAATTTCATGCAATTGTTTGTCTCCATAATTGTCCTCTAGGTCTCTGCTATTTCGTTTAGCTACTCAATTCTTGTCTCTAAAATATCTCCCTATATTTATCTCACAAGCAGGCAAGAGACTATTAAATAGTTCCATGGAGCTTCAAGGGCCCTTTATTTCTTCAGTGAAAGGTGCTTTCTAACTACAGTCGCTCTGTGTCAAGTGTTGCATAGCCTTTTTCTGGTAACAACGTATCATACCCCAAACTACTTTTACAAGTTTTACTTCCACACCCTTGATGCACACCACGATGCAATGTTACTCTGAAATTTTAAAAGGGGTTATCTTACCTGATAAATATCCTGGGCTAATTCCTTGTCTTCATCTTCATCTGTTACTGTTGTGTTTTATAGCAACAAGAAAAAGGAGGAAAATTTTCATTGAGTTCTCAATGGCACAAAATTACATAATTTCAATACTATTATAGGTTTGCAAGCTTCTCCAAACATCAGCATTGTTGCCAAATATAGAGTGAGTACACTAGAAGTAATCATTTTAGACTGAGGCATACCGGTTTCCTGTATTGGTGTACATGTCCTAACTCTGTCTGTATCTGTCTGCTTACATTCAGAATGCCAGACTTGCTCAGGCCAATGGCCAAATCCAGCCCTGGGATCTATAACAACCCTTACACTCTATTGATATCTTCCAAGCACCTTTGACTACAGGCTACTGGATATTGCTACGCCCAGGAACATATGCTAGATCTTGCCATTTGCACGTAAGTGAGATGAATGAATTCCTCCACCACCCCTGTGTACTCTTATCTCTTAAAACTGTACTGTTTATCTCTCTTAAACTAGCCACAACTAACTGGCCAATACATGACTGCAAGCAATTAAATCCCTACCATCAGAGGATGAAGTGAGAGGTGACACTTGTAAAGGGTAAAGGTCATTCGTGCTGTCAGCCAGTGCAATTTCCATTGGGATTCTCCATTCCGTGTGAGTGCTGTTTACATCACATGGGGAGAGATCTGTGGAAGGCAGAAAAAGGAAGCAAGAGTTTTAAAAGATGCAAGTCTTTCCTTCCCCAGAACTGTTCCTCATCCTTACTGCTCAAGGCATAACACGTTGCTGCAAATTGGTTTGGGAGGGACCCAGAAAAGTCACTATAAACTCTTCATATGTTGGTTCAGGCAAAATGTAAATGGGGGTTGTTAAGACCAACACATTTTGTTATGATTGAAGAACTTACTTTGAATGAGGGTGAAACAAGAATAGCTTTCCATTCTCACGTGAACGCGCAAGAGTCTCACAACCCCGGTGAGATCTCATGCATTCTCAGGAATCTCGCGAGATTCTCAACAATTTATTTATTTAAGAGTTTTGTGCCCCTCCCCTCTTGCCATAGACAGCCCGGAGTGGCTAACAACATTAACAACAAATATAAAATATTATAAAACAGATTAAAACATCACCCAATAATAATAATAGTAGTAAAAGAGAAACAACCCCCCTCCTCCCTACCAATCCCACCCCACCCTTGCTAAATGCCTGACGAAACAGCCAAGTCTTACAATTCCTACGAAAGGCTGGGAGGTCCACAGCCAGACGGGCCCCCACCGGGAGGGAATTCCAAACCTCAACAAACACTATGCAAAAGCACAAAATGGCTATGGTGGCCATTCTGCACAGGTGCGGTCACCAGCAGCCATTTTGTGCATCCACAGAGCTTTTTAGAGGCTTCCCTGGAATCTTGTGAGATTCTCAAAACCCTACAAATACCCTTTCTTGCTGAGATTTTTGAGACTTTCAACAGTGAGTTTCAGCCCTAATTTGAATCTTACCTAGAGTGATGGATGCGGTGTCAACATCCACTTCCTCCTGCATGTAGAAGGGAGTGGTGTAACTGTTGTGGTCATCTGGTAGCTTAATGTTTTTTAGTGCTTCCTCTGTTTCATCCATCCTGATGCCTTCATATGACTACAAAGAATGAGAAGATCTCTTGTATGATCTCAAATAAATGATCCAGTATTTCAAAAGTTCAGAACTAATCTCTGACTTGTTTAAGTGTCAAACTGAATACATACCTTTCCCCCAAGTCTGGTTTTGGAGTCTTTAGAGGACTTTGACTTCTTTTCTGTGAAAGCAAAAAGGTGAAAGTCAGTGCAAAGAAATACAGTAGTCTTGGGGAAAAAAATATACAACCAAATCTGACTTACTACTAACTTTCTTTTCCACAGCCTCTGTCTAGAAATGGTGTGTGGCATGGTAGTGCCCAATCCTGCTCTGCCTCGTATTTCAGTGGAATATATTTATGCCATATATTTCAGTGGAAGAAGAAAGCTCCACTTAGAGGCTGGCAAGATGAATCCTACCAATTCATCTCAATGGGTGTTTTTAGATACACATTTCTCCTGGATGGTTGCTGTAACATCCAGAACTTTCTGTGTCTAAATCACTCACCCAGATCTTAAAAATCCAGATCTTTGAACTTCTGCATGAAACTTCTCCCAGAACTTGTGTGTAAAAAGTTCTCCTGGTAAACTGTTTTGCTCCAGGCAGCTGTGGTCACTTGGTTTCCATGGCAGCCTGTCACGTTTACAGCTGTAGCTACTTTAGGCTGCCTCAGGGCAGTGTTTGTGTGAAGAATGCATCCAGGAACTGCCTCAGGGCAGTGTGTGTGTGCAAAAATGAATTCAGAACTTAGGCTGCATTCTCACCTGTGATGGTGGTGGCAGCAGTGGGAGGGGCGAGGGAGACGCGGCAGTGCGGAGGAGCCAGTGGCCGGGAAAAGAACCCGTGCAAATGGGCATCTGCCGCGGCTTCTCTCACGCATGTCAGGGCGCAAAATCCTGCCCTGACATGCGCTAGAGAAGCCGCAGCAGATCCCCATTCGCACCGGCTCCTTTCCCTGACGCCGGCTCCTCTGCGCTGCCGCGTCTCCCTTGCCCCTCCTGCTGCCGCTGCAGGTGAGAATGCAGTCTTACTTGTGGACTTGTAAACCCATAAGATTGAAACATCCGGAACTTTAACGTGTGTCTAAAAATGCCCAATGATTTGTTGCTATCAACCAAATGTATGCTGCACCCATTCACAAATGGAACAGGAAATTTAAGCAAAGTTCCCCGTATCACAAACTGTATGGAGAAGAGGGCTTTATGTCTGTACCTTTTTTCTGTGACTTTGTGAAAGGTGCCAGCATTCTGTAAACCCGGACTGCAGTAGAACCCTTGTTGATGCTTTTGTCCTTCACCTCTTCGATATCAGGCAATGAATTCATAGCACAGCGGAAATTTGCCTTCCACGTTTTGGGGTCGGGTGATTTCTCTCCTTCCTTGTATCTTCCTGTAAACAAAAGTGTGTGTAAATATTTATTGTGTTCTACAGATCTGGTTCCTTTTCAAAAGTAGTGCTGTTATTTGCAGCAGCATGGAATGCACAGCAGAGCAGAATTTGGAGCTCTGCTTGCTTGTCCCTGACAGTGTTTGAAACCCAGCACATACCAGTGTGAATGGCCCAGTTTCTGAAAAGGCAGGCATCTTTATTAATGTCCCAGCCATGCTTAGCGGCATGTTTCCATGGAATCTGGAATATACCCTCATCCTGTAAGTAAACAATACAGTTCTGAATACACAGAATCATGGTTGCATACCTCCCACTCCTGATTAAAGAAAAACTGAGTCAGTGGCAACCCAACAAAACCAAAGAAACTTCACTAGAGCTGCCACCAATCTTAACATAGCATCCGCCCACTGCTACATACATAGCACTGCCTCTGTCACGTTGATTTCTCAGTCTCAGAAGAAACAGCCAAAAGGCCACTGGGTACAGTCCTCCATCTGCTATTGACTTCAGTAGAGTCAGCACTGCACCCATTGTGTTCAGATTTGGGTTTGCTGCTTGGACTCTGATCTTGAAGGGTGCAAATCCGAACCCTAATTGTATTCGGGGTAGTGGGGTTAGGATTCTAGCCTAAGTTTACTATAACCTACAGTAAGTTTGTGTCTTTCTGTGAATATGCCAACTCATTTTAATAAGAAATAAGGATCTGTTACACTACGAGTGTTTTTAAATGAAAATGCAGAGATGGGGGGGTCTGGAGCGGCACGGCTGTGGGGCACCCATGCACGTGATGTATGTGGGGAGTGCTTCACATGGGCGGCTCCCAGCATGGCTACCCCAGCCACAGAGGCATCCTCCACACACGTGACTGACCCTGCAAGGAGCACTCCTGACTTTTCGAGGTTTTCCGTGTGGGGCCATGAGTGGCCGCTGTGTGGTTCATGGGAGCACGCCTCCCCCACGCAACACCTTCATAGGAGCAGTTGGACGTGTGTTCAGTGGGGGAGCTATGCATGGATGTGTCCCATTTAAAAACACCTTAATTCTCAGACAGCTCTTGTGTATCTCGGTGTGATTTACAGGTAAAAATATTCAAGGATCACAAAGTGCTGAATCAATGGAATTAAGCCTTGCTATGTTGTTTGCATATGAGAGATCAGTGTTAGTGAGACCCAAGATCCGAACCTCTCAGGATTTGGCTTAACATCCCATTAAATGTCTGAGGCTGTAATTTCAGACTAAAGTGACCAATCCATGCGCAAAAGGGAATCACAGTCAGAGGCAGATCTCAAGTGACCCTGATTAAGAGTTTTCTGCTTGGATTTCTCTTTATAATTCACTCAGACATTCTCAACAAAGTGATCAGTTGCTCAACTACGCTATTTCTTCTGACACCAAAAGTGTTTTATGTAACATGGCTGCATTTTTTCTAATTTCTTACATGACCTCTATTTTGTATTAACACTAGCTAAGAATAAATATTTGAAGATACATAATTAATGTCCAAGGATCCTACCTTGTCAATCCATAACAGTCCTGGTATTTGCTTGGAATTAATCTGTAACTCCAACCAGGGCCTCATGCGCATTCTTGGTGTTGGCATTCTGTCTGCAAGAAGAAAATAGCATGACCTTGTAGGCAAAGGAATAAACATTAGGATGCTGATAACCAACCCCCCCCCCCCCCCCATTTACTATTAACTTTACTGTAATGGGCAGCATGTTTATCACAAAATTGGTGAATTTTTTTTAGGACGTGTATTTTTTCCAAAATCTTGCTAAATAACTAAAATGAATTTCTAGAGCAATCCAGTTACTTAAACTTAAGAAGTAGGTATTGGCTGCAGAATCCTTTGCCATGTGAATTCAGCAAACTTAATTGGATACTGTTTGGTGCCTTGCATGAAACAAATTTTGGTCTCCAATCTTTGCCCAGTTGTCCACATCTAAAAAAAATAGTGCAGCTGATAATGCTGGTACTTGAAAAAAGGAACACAAGGGGTGTAATCCTACTTTAATGAAAATCAATGGCGGTTTACTCATTGACTTCAGTGGGATTAATATTCCCCCCCCCCCCCCCCCCCCCCCGGGAGGGGAAGGGGNCCCCCCCCCGACTCAAAAACATGACAGCTTCTGTCTCTTGCCTTATCCTTCCAGGCTATGTCTGAGGTTCACGGATGGAACTTCATACAGCAGCCTAAGCCTAAGCTTTTCAGTACATTTCAAGAGCACTGAGGTTAGAAGGAACATTTATTTATTTTTAAAACCAGCAACAACAACAACAGTCTGTTTAATTTGGCCAGGGAAGAACAAAGAGGAAGATAGGGTATTAATCGCCAGATGAATCAAGGTCTAGCAAGAGAGATCTTTCATTCTTCATGTCTTTATTTATTATTTTGGTGCTGCTTATTTAATTCAAAGAATGACTAATGCTTATGTCTTTATTTTGAAATGCAGTTCAGCTGGCCTGTAAACTTTACACTTTGCCACAAGTTTCTTGAACTTCTAGCTACTGGCACAAATATATTTCCTGTCTTGTGTTCCCTCACCCCAAAGAGAGACCTCAGCATTGCATAAACAATAGAATACAGACAGTTTTACAACTGACTTGCTTGAGCAGACTCCCCATACCACCAGCAAAGCTAGAATTACATGAGCTGACTCTTAGCTTGCCCCTGCCCCCCTCTAATGGGAGATGAGTTTGAGAAAAGATTTGATCAAAGTTTTCATGTACCCTTTATTTAAAGTGGCTGCCTGTTTGACAGTCACACATTCTTTTCCACTGCCCGGCTGTCTCCCACATGGAAAGTAGTGCTTGCCCTTAGTGCAGTAAACAATCTTGTTAACTTCTAATGTGAAAAGACCTTATTAAGCAGTTGTTCTTAGAGAAACGACCTCAGCTCAGTGATCTATGCTATGTCAGGCTTTGAAATATGTAATCGTACACAGAAATATGAATGCAGTGTTTGTGGTTTAAAAGAGCAATTTTAAATACCACACCTGAAAATTATTATTCTGCTTGGCTAATATTTGTATTGCAATAACACGAACGCGTCCTAATATGGAACAAGGCCTTTATTGGGCTAGACACTATACAATGATATACAAAGGCACAGGTCCCTTCTCTACGTGCAAAATAAGCTACTGCAAGGGAAAGAAAGGCAGCAGAGCACTGAACTCAAAGCAGCAACTAAATCCAAATTTGCAACAGCTACTGGTACAGGAAGAGCTGCTTGCACTGTGAAGATAAGGCAACAGGTCAGTTGTATCTGAACTTTAATTACAGGTCTAAATGCTGTTTAAGGAGAATGTCCTGCAAGCTATCCATCTCAGCAGCATCCTGTTGAGTTCTCCCTGTGACACACTGCCAGGTCTACAACATGGATTGGCTCCCTCCCTCATGCACTACAGGAACTCCACGTGGGTGAGTTCTTCACCGCCCTGCTAACTGTACTTCCTTGCCTCTCTCAGTCCAAGGTTATAATCTTGACACTATTTAACAAGCGTCCTAAGCCTTCTACTTTACTACTGCTGCTTTTGAGAGACAAAACCAAATCCTGCTTTTCTCCCTCAAAATCCTGGCAGGACATTTTTCCAAGTGTAAAGCTCCTCGAAGCAATGTGATATAGATTATTCACTAGAGTTTTGGTTCAGTTTCACTGCTAAACACCAGAACTGTTAGCTGGCTAGCTACAAACCACCTGTTGGTTCACTGAACTGCAACATTAATCGATAGGTGGTTCTGCTGCAAACCAGCTAATGATTCATTTCCGTACCTACAAGTGCCTCGGTGGTTTCTCTTCAAGGTGCCTCTAAGTCTTAGCCACCCGTTCCCACATTGTTTGTCTGGGTGATCCCATTGTGAGATTTCAGTATAACTCCATAACCTCCAAAGTCAGCTACAACTTGCAAAGTATCTCTCATATCCGCTGGGGTGGGATCCGTGACCGCATCAGCGCCATCGTTTGAGCACCTCCGCTCTATGCGAGCAACGCCTCGGACTCTGATCGCTGGTGCTGAAGCTAAATGCTGCACAACTGTATTCACCGTTTACACTCTCTACTTCCTGCTCCACCGGAGTCGCTCCTCTTGGTTACAACCCCCCTTTTTTCACCCCTAAATAGTACCCCACCCCACCCCCTTGCACAAACGTGAAAAAGCAGTGCTATAAACCTGGAGTGAGTTCCTGACACTACTGAAATCCATGGTAGTTTTGCTATTGACTTTAAGGAACTTCAACCTTTGTGCTCTTACTGAACTGTATTCTCATTTTTCCTGCAATCAAAAGCAAACTCTACTTTTTCCTCTCATGCCAGATCTTTGCTAACGGCAGCCTGCACAGCGGTTAAAGGAATCTGCAGCCAGCAGCCGCAAAAACTCGCTAGAAATCAATCGCGCAGAATTTTGCATTAACCGATCACAAAGCCAGTCTTAAGTGCAAGTTATTTATTCAAACTCCAGCTTGCCCTGCAGTCTAATACAAGAGCTTGCCCCCCCCTTCATCACCGGACAGCAGCACCTCCTCCAAAACGCCGCTGTCGCCTGGCTATAGCTCTCCTCGTGGTCCCATTCAGAAGTTGTTCACTAGCTGATCCCTGCTCCAAATGCCAGGAGCAAAGCTCTCGTTTTGCAGAAGAGCCGGCATGAGTGACCCACCTTCTCCTCCTGTTTCTCGGGGAGACTTGCAAAGCTGCAGGCGTGCTCCGGTTCTCCACTGCTCGCCCTAGCACTGAGTGATCTGCCTCTTGTGAGCGACTCGTCGCCTCTACAAGCTCTGGAGCTAGGGGCTCACTGTATATTATTCTCCTAGAAGTCACTGGGATTCCCCCACGAGCTACAGAAGAGAGCTCACATCGCCGGCCAATCAACGTTCGCTCGAGAGCCGATTGGCTGCTGGCTGCAAGAGACTCATTTCGGGGAAATCAGGCTGTTGTAGCACCAGAGCCTGAAGGGGAAGTACAGCTCCCCTCCCCCTCCCGGGTTGCTGCTGCTGCTGCTGCACCAATGTGAGAACCAGGCAGAAGGCCTGATCTGACAGACTTTGTGGCTGCTGGCTCACAACCAACTGACAGGAGATGATCTCCTTGTGGGACTGAAATCAGCCTGCATCCCCTGCCTTCCTTTCCATACACCAACCCCACTTTAGAAGCGGACATTGTAGGCCTCCAGGCCAGCCTTTCCCTGGCTCTCTGTAATGTTTGTTTGTTTATTAAAATTTATATTTCCCTCATTCCTATCTGCTCAGGGTGGGTTACTGCATAGAAAACCCCCACATACACACACACAAATACAACCACTTAAAACTCCTACCCAGCTTCCCACAGCTCTTTGTCCACTTGGCCAAATACAAAGGTGTTATGCTGTCTCCGAAAAATGCTCAGATGGACTTTGATGAGCTTGACAGCCCTGATCTTCAGGTTGGTCCCAATCCCAGTCCTAACTTTGCATCTTTGGCTCAGGTCAGCACTCACAGAGATTTTTAATTTCAGCTCTAGTTGTGTCTTTTACTTCATTAGTGCATTTCTTCTGAACATCTCCAAACCCTAGCACTTTAGACCCACAACCTCCTTGTGACATAGGAAAGCTCAGATCCACAGCAGTTTGATCACTCGTCTGAGAATAGATAGTTTCTAGTCCTGTCTAGTGGGGACGGGACTAGAAACCAGATCCCGGCTCTCACTCCCACTTTCGGTCTGGTAGGATCTTGCATTTGCAAACTAGCTTTCATTCTGAATATAGAGAGAGAGGGTGATTGCTGTGTTGGTCCCAAATATAAGGGATGAAGACAAAGTCCAGATCTTTTTATTAGACAAATTCCTGCTGGTGAGAGTATGTAAACTACCCAGGGCCCTTCTTCAGGCATATAAAAAGTCAAAATTATCATTTGAACAAATGCAAGACAGGTATATGATAAGTGTATGAAAGCAATTGCTTAAGAGGGGACTTAATAGTTCTATCAATTTAGAATATTTTTCAGCCGATCCCACCAACATTCCACACTGATTTAAGCTTGAAATCAGAGCAGCCTCTTGGAGTTTCTAACCTTCTCTTTTGTCCCAACTGCCTCCATCCCACCCCGTCTGGCACCATACACTCCTTATGTTAATAACAACAAAGGCTGCACTTCTCCTCTGTGAAGAGGTCAGGAGCGCCCAATTGCCCCCATGAAACTGATCAGGTCCCCCTCTCCTGGTCAATTTCACCCCCTGTGGTGTCCACACCTGCAATTCATTCTGAAGGCTCCGGAAGAACAGATAATTGCAACCAACTTTGCAACAGCTTGTCTGAGAAGGACAGAAGTCACACTAATGGTACAGGACAAGGAGTGGATAGGAATGTTGCATCCATTTGAAACTGAAGAGTAGTCTCCTTAGCAAATTAGAACTTGACCAAAATACTGGAATTCATTCCTGCTCTTGCAAAACATGCTGTGGGGGCTTTAATGTGGTAGGCAGTAAGGCTGTTGCTTTGATGCCTCAGCCAAAAGACTGCACCCTCAGCAACCCACCCCCCTTCTATGACACAGCGGAGTTGGTACAGACTAGAAAGAGTGCCACCTGCTGAATTGCAAATAAGATGTACAGTAGATAAATCCTTGGGTTCTTCTCTGGGGAACAATGTACAGTATATGTTTCTTAATTCAATAATGCTAAAGCTGATTAAGTTGTGACAGGAAGGCATCAGAAATAAGGAGGGTGATCAGGGTAAGCAGGCACAACAGAAAACAGACCTTTTAGCCCTGTTAGATTTATCAGCTGCTTTTGATACCGTTGACCATGAGATGTTGGTGACTTGTCTGCGGGATTGTGCCAGGATGGGCAGGATTGTTCTTGAATTGTTTCGCTTGTTCCTGGCTGGAAGAACTCACCATGTGATTCTGGGTGCTCCACATCATCTTCCCAGGATCTCATGTGTGGGGTCCCACAGGGTTCCATTCTGTCCCCCCCTCCTGTTCAGCGTGTATATGCAGCCCTTGGGCGAGGTCATGAGAGGACTTAGTGTGTGTTGTTCATCAATAGGCTGATGACACCCAACTTTACCTCTCATTTTCAGCAGACTCAGGCTCCGCAGTCTCATTGCTTACTCAATGTCTGGCAGCTGTGGGGGACTGGATGAGGGCAAACCGCCTGAAGTTGAATCCTAACAAGACTGAGGTAATGCTGGTGGGGAGAGCTGAGGGAGTGGAGGCCCCCATCATTGATGGGGTGCGCCCTACCTTGGTTCCTTAGGTTTGCTGTCTCAGGGTACTCCTCGATTCACAGTTCCGCGTGGATGTCCAGGTGGCAGCTGTGGCGAGGAGTGCATGAATAAACTACATAACGACGTTTACGGCCATATATCTCAGACTGCGACCTTGCCACCATCATCCATTGATTACTGTAACGCGCTCTATGTGCGGCTACCCAAGGTGGTGGTCCGGAGGCTGCAGCTGGTGCAGAATGTGGCCGTCCACCTCCTTACGGGGATGGGTCACTGAGAGCACTGGTGCTTCATTCTCTGCACTGGCTGCCCATAGCCTTCTGGGCCCGATGCAAGGTGTTGGTTCTGGCCTATAAAGCCCTACATGGTCTGGGCCCCACCTACTTGCAGGACTGCCTCACCCCCCGGGTTCTGGAACGGCTGCTGTGGTCGGTTGGGGGCACCCTTTTGCAGGTTCCCTGTGTTTGACAGGAGGGGGGCACATTGAAGAGGGTGTTCTCGGTCGCCATGCCTCAGTTGTGGAACTCCCTGCTGGCGGAGGTTTGTTTGGTCCAGGACTTTCCCTTCTTCAGGCGTCAGTGTAAAACCTGGTTGTTCTGCTAGGTGTTTGGTGAGGAAGACGAGTAGGGGGCGGGGCTTGGTGAGGGAGGGTATGACGACCCGTAGGGAAGTATTGCTGTTTTATTGAATTTTATGTTTATATTATGTATTTTATATTATTGTTTTACACTGTACGCCGCCTCAAGCTCCCTTGGCCGGAGGGGGTGGGATAGCAAATTTTAAAATAAATAAAATACCAGGAAACACTGAAAAAAAAATCCTTCATTAATTGGACACTTCAGACACGAGTCTAGCTTGCATGGAGAAATGCAAGAGCATAGGTAGCAATGCAAGGCACTGTGTGCACAGTATAGACCAGGTTTTCCAAACACCTTGGCACCCACACTTGGGGCTGGGTTTTTTAAGAGAGTTCAGCGTGCTGAGTTCCGATGAAGATCTGGCCGTGGTTGACAAAACGGAAGCTGCTGGGTGCTCCTCAGCACTTTGGAAAATTAGGTTCTGGCTTCAGGTGCTGAGCATGTGAATATGAATATCTGCCTCTGAGCTCTTTTTGGTCCTTGTAACCAATTCTGATACCCTCTGTTTGCAAATATGCTGACAAGTTGTAGTTAGGGCTGCTTTCTTCCCAGAAGCTTTGATTCTGAAAAGAGGCGGGCCATGCTGAAAGAAGGCAATGGGACTCTTGCACGCCAGGTGCAACACACACACAGCATCTGAGCAGCATCGTGTGGTCACAACATTCTGCAGGGGGTGTGGCCTCCTCAGAAAGGGAACAGGAAAGGCTTATCACTCTGCCTCCTTTCTGATATGGCACCTCCCACTGGAAGAAATCCTAGCAACACCCCAGGTAATCTGGGAAAATAGGAACTTTATTTGTATGATGGGTCAAAACGCAGAGACTGGGCCAAAAGTGGAGGGATAGATATGCCCTGGCCATGTCCCTGTAACTGGGTTTTTTAAATGCTTGGACAATCTGGATTGGGGGCATTGGCTCAGACAGTTTTGTGATGGGGGTCAAGTCTAGTGCCTGCTGATCATATAATGGCTAGCTTTGGCCTGGTGTTGCTCTGTCTGCTCCTTCCATAGAAGTCTGGGTAATGGACAGCTTGCAGAGTGTGCATGATTGTTTGAGTACACAGCACTGAGCTGCCCTTGTGTGACAGCAATAAAAATCTTCCCTCCCCTCCGCTTTTCACTTATTATTTTGAATTTTTACATTAACAAAAGCATTTAATCATGTACAGCTGCACCTGTAATATCAAGCGTGTTACAATAAACCAAGCTTGTGTTCCACCGTTCAAGAAATTTTCAGATACTGCTATAAGAAATTGAGAAGAGTCCCACATAAGAAAAATTTGGCTCCTGTCGGAAAGTTATTTTCATCTCTATAACAAAACAACCATTACACAGGGTGGAGACTGTGGTTGAAAACAGACATGACGCTAACCACCCTTGGTGGTCATATATGCATGTTTCAGGGCTGCATAGGGCACCAATACAGCCCTGCAACATGCATAAATAACCACCAAGGGTGGTTAAAGGGCTCTTCCCTTGCTGCTCAGGATCTTGCATCATTCTTCACCTCAAAGATTGACAAGATCCGTCAGGACATTGCCTCCCACCCGCCGCTTCCTCCCGCTCCTGTACCACCCCTCCCCCCTCTCTCCTCACATCCTTCCCTCCTGCCTCTCTCGGGGAAATCTCCACTCTGCTCTCTTCATCCAATCCCTCCACCTGCCCCCTTGACCCAATCCTCTCTCGCCTCCTGACCTCTATTACTCCCACTGTCGCCCCCCCACTTCTACATGTCATCAATCTCTCCCTTTCCACAGGCTCCTTCCCTTCTGCCTTCAAGCATGCCACTGTCTCCCCCATCCTCAAAAAGCCCACCCTGGACCCATCTGACCCCTCTAGTTACTAGCCAGTCTCCCTCCTTCCCTTTGTCTCAAACCTTCTGGAACGTGTCGTCTACTCCCGCTGCCTGGACCTCCTCTCTGCCAACTCCTCCCTGGACCCTCTCCAATCTGGCTTCCTCCCCCTCCATTCTACTGAAACTGCCCTGGCCAAGATCACCAATGATCTATTTGTC
>QEPC01008173.1:12008008-12035456 GCA_003113815.1 Sphenodon punctatus
AATGTTTGTTTGTCTTCTCCCCTGTCTCTCCCACTGTCCCCTCTCCCTGTCTCCCCCTCCTTGTCTTTTAGATTGTAAGCCACAGGAAGGGACCGCGTCTATTTCTATGTTCTGTACAGCACCAGGTCACATGGCTGGCGCTATATAAATGTTTATAATAATAAAATTAATAATAATGTCTGTTTTCACCCTGTGTTCTCTCTTTTCTTCTAATGGGATATTTCCTAGCCAGAAAGATCATGTTTATCGGCTTCTCTGTATTTAGGTCAGATAGTGTTTGTATATTTGGGTTTGATATATTTGTGTTGCTAAGATTACTTCCTGGCAAGAGAGCTCTACATTGGGCCTTTGAATTACATTATTGGCAAGTCTATTTTTTTCATATCCTTTCTCATCTAGCTCAAAATGTGCTTTTTAGAGGAGATTCCAAACAGTATGCTCCAAATTTTCCTCCTTTTTAGTTTTAATGGAGACTGTGTGTAAACTGCAGCATGCCCTAAGTTGTTAAAAGCATGTAATAAAGTCTACACAATATTTTATAGTGGGCTTCCATCAGCTATAGTAAGTTACAAATCCAATGTAGCCCTAGTGGATCAGGTTTTGGACTTGGACCCTGAAGCCCAGAGTTCAAATCCTGTGTTAATCGTAAACACACTGGGCATCTTTAGACATAACGCAGATCAGGTGTCAAAAACCCTAAGCACGTGTTTGGCCATTGTGTGTAAGCACTATAACAATCCCAACACCAATTTAGCCACCCATTGAATGCACAATGTGAATACCATTGCATCACAAGGACAATTTGCGTGTTCCAGCTGAACATGTGGCTGAAGCTATCGCGTGGTATGTTAGCAGGTAGAACATGGGGAACAAGGCGGCAGTTCTTGCGTGCTGAGATCGGGTGGCAAGCAAAGCACTGATTTGCCCCACGATGTGGTGTGTGTCTAACCAGCGCCACATGGTGAACACAGGGCCAAACTGGTGTTCATATCAAGGTCAAAACACACATTCAGACACTAATTGATACGTTATGTCTAAAGACACCCACTGTCTTAATCCTAAACCTTTCAGGGCCCTAAAAAGCAACCGCGCACTCTTAAACTCAATCCATCGCTCCACAGGCAGCCAATGCAGAGAACGCAGGACAGGCGTAATATGATCATGGCTGCCCAAAGCAGTAAGTAGCCATGCTGCCGCGTTCTGAACAAGCTGCAGGCGGCATATAAGCATGGCCAGTAGCCCATAGAAGAGGGAATTACAAAAATCAAGCCTCATAGTCACCAGGGCATGGGTGGCTGTGGCAAGGTCATCCTGGGATAAATAAGGGCATAACTTACACAAATTGCGTAATTGAAAAAAGTATTTCTGAACCACATCTGACACCTGGGTTTCATGGACAGAGCATGGATGAAAATGACACCCAAGTTCTTTACCTGGCCCACTACCTCTACCCAAACCCCAGCCACATTCAGGGGCCTGAGGGAGGCAAGGGTATCCTCAGATCGGCTGCCCCTTCCCACCATCATCACCTCAGTCTTCCCCAGATTGAGCACCAGGTAGCTCCAATGCATCCAGGCAGCTATATAATTCAAGCATCCCTCCAAGGCAGAGGCCGAGTTGGCAGGGCTCACAGGGCAAGAGATGTACAGTTGTGTACCATCAGCGTACTGATGGTACACATCCCCATGCTTAATCATGACATCCCCAAAGGGCTGCATGTATATGTTGAACAACATGGGTGAAATGTACTAAAGATGAGTGGGTGAGTCAACTTAGATTACTTATCCATTGTCAGCAGCAAGATCGGGCTTGCATCCTATTCTTTTCAGAGCATCCGGTCAGCACACTCTATTTTTTAAGACTGAGATCATCCTTATATTAACTTCCTTTTAGTACTGTTTTAGATTCAAGGGACCCAAACTCTCTCGCATTCAGGAAAGATGTAAAATTCTCTTTGATGCTAAGGCCTATAACATTTTTGAGATACTCTTTTTTGAATTCCCTCATAAAGAATCTTAGGAGAACCATGTGAATAAATAAACCACGGGAGCTGTTTCATCCTTATATGTAGTTTATTCCAAGTTTTAATTTAATTCTGGAATTTTTGATAAAAAATTGGCCTTGTATAAAGAAGAAAGAAAATGCCTGTGTTCCATATACCCCTGTGATATTATTTTTTCACAGTCCACGAGAAAGTGGGCCACAACAGGTTAGAACGTATGTTCTGACCCGCCATGACCCATCCTGGATGGGGCTGCCATGTCAGCCATCATTGGTCGCAATGGCTGCCCGTCATGGTGGGGGCAGGGCATGGGGCGCAATGCAGGGATGGGGCTGGCCATATGATACACTTCACTGCAGGGTAGGGCTGCCCAATGTGGGAGTAATGCTGCCCAAATCGGGTTAGCGTCTCGTGTGGAGTCACCCTTAGACTACTTAATTGATTCGCCAGTTTAAAGCAGCAAACAAATTATTTTTAAAAATTAGTTTAAGACCCTATATGTTAGTCACTTCATAGTCAGGACTGCTGATCACAAGATTTCAAAGTGTCAGGCCTCCAAAAACCATGTGCTTTGTTTAAAAGACACGTGATTTTAAATAAAAAGCAAACTGAATTCATAATATAAAAATGTAAGGGAGTTGGCCATCTTGCCTAATATAGTTAACATTAACATAGAAAAGTCCCCTTATACATCACTAAACATGCATCACCATATAGTTGCCACATTTCATAGTATCAGGTAGTCGGATCATTGATAAATATAATCAAGAAAACCTAGGCATTCTGACAAGCCTTTATGTACACTTTGGGTGTAACAGACATGACAACAACCATGCTGTGGCCTTCTTTGATCCAATCTGGCCCAGACTTCACCTGCACGTGTGTGCAGGTGCTGCCAGATGTTGGGCCTGAGATTGCAGTGGTTAGCCCTGGTTGTGACCCTGGAAAGTCTTCAAGTACCAGCCCAGGCTAAGTTCCGCCCAACTGGGGCAAAGTGGCGACAGCGGGCGATCATGTCTGTTTTAGACCGCTATGACCTATCATTGGCCACCATGGCCTCACGTTTATGAGTCTCCCCACCCTCCCCGGTGGCCTGGCTGCCAGCACGTTTGTTCGGCAGCCTAGACCAGACGGTGTCAGCGGTGCATTTCCTTTCTGTGCCAGCTTGGGCTGCTTAGCCGGTGTCAGTTCTGTTTACACCCTGGGACTGTGCTTTAACTCTTGATCTTACTAAACAGTGTGCAAAATCAAGAGTAAGCACGCAACAACAGAGATCAAAGTAGTAGGGGACAGTTAGGCCAGATGTGTAATTTCCTTGTGGGAGATTTAGCAGTAGCAAAGACTGAGGGAGATTTAGACTGAGGGAGTCTATGACTATGGGTGTTTTACACACACATTTCTCCTGCATGTTTGCTGTTACATCCTGAACTTTCTGCGTCTAAATCACTCGCCCAGATCTTAAACATCTGGCTCTTTGAACTTCTGCATAGAACTTCTCCCAGAACTTTTGTGTGTAAAAAGTTATCCTGGTAAACTGCTTTGCTCCAGGCAGCTGTGGTCACTTGGTTTCCATGGCAGCCCCTCATGTCTACAGCTGAGGCTACTTTAGGCTGCCTCAGGGCAGTGTTTGTGTGAACAATGCATCCAGGAACTGCCTCAGGGCAGAGAGAGAGAGAGAGAGAGAGAGAGAAAAGAAAAGAAAAGAAAAGAAAAGAATGCATCAGGAACTTACTTGTGGACTTGTAAACCTAGAAGACTGAAAAACCAGCACTTTTAAGGTGTGTGTGTAAAAATTCCCAATGACTAATCAGTAGCAAAGTGGTAGGATCTCTTATTTGTTCACTTCCAGACTTTCTAGTTTCTAACTTTGTTATTTATAAATATTGTAGTTGTTTGTGCCAAGAATTTTTTTATTATTTTTTTTGATAAATATTAGCTTCCTCCATCTTTTCATCTTTAGCTCTTTGTAATTAAGGTTGGTTTCTGCTTTTTGCTTGTGATTTCCTTGTTTATTTAAGAAGTGTCAACAGTTTAATTTGGGTGAATGTATAAGGTGTATTTTATTGATCTGAACTTATATCCCACCCTTCCCCTTAGGCTCAGAGTAGCTGAGTGCCTGCTTAGCCTGGAAATCGCCACCATAATTCTCCAGAGCGAGCTTACACCAGGGGTGGAAAAGCGGTGACCTGTGGGCCAAATCTGGCACACAATTGGGGTTTTTTATGTGACCCCTTTCCAGTTCCTAGATCTGTTCTCTGGATCCAGTCCCCACCCTCAAGCACCCAAAGGGTGAGCTCAAGGAAAGTTATGTAGATGAGAGCCTGCACCTAAAGACCCCCCCACTCCTTCCCTTGTTCTGAAGACGCTCCTTAAACACGCTCACCCCAACTCTTCTCTGGCCTGTGGAGATTGTGTTAACTTTCAAAGTGACCCATGGGAGGAAATCGGTTCCCCACCCCCATATGATGCTTGTTGGCTCCAGTCCAGCCCTTCCCCTCAAACAAATCTGAGGTGGGGCTGAGGAGACTATTTCTACAGGTACAGAGTGGAGGCTCCCAGATAGTTGTTGTCTGGCCCCTTTCCCTCCCATCTGGTCTCTAGATTCAGTTTCTGCACGCAATCATGGAAAACTAGAGCTCAGGATAAGGGAACAGAGATTTTTATTTATTTATTTTAAATTTATATCCCATCCCTCCTGCCCACAGGGCAGCCTGGGGTGGAGAACAACATTCACTAAAACATTAAAACAATATAACATTTTAAAACAATTTACAATTACAATTTAAAAATACCCCAATATGTGGGGAAAGCCCCCATCCCTGCTCCCCCCCCCATGAGGGTATGCACACAGGGATTGGGGACAGTGCCATTGCACAGATCCATGATCTGGACCCTCCTTTTCCTGAGTGCACCTCAGAGCTTGTACTCCTTTTCAAAGTGGCTGCTGGGAGAAAAAATGGCCCCCAGCCCTAGTGGCATAGGGTTAAACCAGTACAGAATCTAGCCATCAACTTGCATAAGAAGGAATTGTGCAAAATATTATTTAACATGAGCAAGGAGATCTTATTTCCCCTTGGTTTGTCTGAGTTCTCCTAGTTTCAGTGCATCTTTCTGTTTCCTATAAACGCTTCTGTTGGAAGAAAGGGGTTTGGCTGCAGTGTGTGTACGGAAGTAATGCGAGGAATGCTGATGCTCTGCCCAGCTGGCAGCAGGCCATACTGTGACTCGGGTTGATAAAGTGAAGTCACTCTATCTTGGGCTGGGCAGTTTATGATTTCCCAGAATCAAAATGAGTGCCTGATCTGAAAACCACTGACGTTCTATTCACCTCTGGTTAATTAAAAACAGCATCTATTTGTTCTGCACAAGTAAAGAGAGAGGAGCTGACTACACCATGGGCCCTTCCCCTCCCCTGGAGTCTCCAAACATCAGTTATTCCCAATCCCAGTTCTTACAGACTGCAATTGTCAACTTCTGCTCCCTCACTAGGAAAGGTTGCTGGGAGGGAGGAATGCACTTTGCATGTCTCCCCGGGGCTATGCTGGTTTGCACAGCTAGTAGTGGGGTTGGGGAACCTTTTCTGTTCCATGGGCCACTTTGGAAATTAGTACCAGCTTCAGGGGCTGGATAGGTGTTGGTGGTGGAGATATTTAATGGGCATGCTCAGGCTGAGGAAAGGAAGGAGAGGGTCCAGATCATGGATCTTGTGCTATGGATCCATCTTCTATCCTTGAGTGCATGCCTTCATCTCCAACAGTGCTTTATTTATTGATGATGATTATTTATTTTATTTAAATTTCTATGCTGACCTTCCCAAAGGCTCAGGGTGGCTTACAAATCCTTGCGGGTTAAAGCTTGCAATGCTTGAGGGTAAAAGCTGAATTCATGTCCCATTAGAAATGGGGCAAATAAAAAACGGCTCTTTCAGTATGGAGGTTAATCCCCACCCGTGCTGAGGCTTGCAACTGATTCTGACAGAATGTACAAGATTCTCCTCTCACAGGGAAATCAACCCCATTGCACTAAAACTATGTCATCACACAGTGTAAGCTCACTGCCTTCAGTGGGTTTACGCATTTACACTGTTTCTCTTGCTTTAAATCTAAGAGCTGAGTTCCAGAAACAGCTGGCAACCCCCTCTTCAGTTCCTACACATTGGTACAAAGGGCGAAAACAGACATGACGCTAACCACCCTTTAACCACCCTTGGTGGTTATTTATACATGTTGCAGGGCTGTATTGGTGCACATCTAGATGTGTATAAGAGACAGTGCCTGAACAATACAGCTGGCTGGACAGAGCTACCTCATATTCAATCCAGGGAAGACTGAGGTAATGCTGGTGGGGAGAGCTGAGGNCATGACGCTAACCACCCTTTAACCACCCTTGGTGGTTATTTATACATGTTGCAGGGCTGTATTGGTGCCCTGTGCAGCCCTGAAACATGCATAAATGACCACCAAGGGTGGTTAAAGGGTGGCTAGCGTCATGTCTGTTTTCACCCACAGTTCTGGGATTTATTCCCTTAGGTTGGGCACCACTGTCATGGGGGGGTCAATACCCCACTCTAGGCTGTCATGACTCAGTTTCCCTGGCTTGCAGCTTTCACTAGATCAGCTCTCTCTAGAGCTGCTCTCTCTAGAACTGATTGAGCCTGCAACGGGGGAACCTTCTTGTCACCTTTTCAGCCAGAGTTTCCCAGCACAGACTCTTTCTCTCTAGGTTCGTCTGTGTTTGTAAACACAGAATTAACTCCAAACTGTGTCTCACCAATGTTAGGCTTAGCAATTCCACTGGACCGTATGAAGTTCAGTAAAAGGAAGTTTAATGAATAAATCATGAATAAGCATGCAGTACAAGATTATACTCGAGAGTGCAGCTGGCCAAGTACCAGTCTTTAGAGTTTCCAAAAGGTCTTATTTCATAGTTCCTTTGGTGCAGCCCTTCTCTGGCTGGTAAGATATGATGCTGCAGATGAAGCTCAACAAGCTGATCTCCACCAACTGAGATAGATAGCGAGATCTCGCTCTTTGTCTTGTCTCCCCCCTTAAGTACCTTTCCAGGGTCCTTTGTTTGATTTTTCCCACCAGGTGACTGTGCTTTCAGTCATGTCCACAGGAAGAAATCCATTTGCAACTCAATGGTCTATGGCTAGTGTCTGCAGAGGTGTTCAGGCCTTTTCTGAATCCACATTTGGCATGACTTTGCATTTTTCCATTGCATGAAGTAAGTTTCCAGTTCTCAGCTTTCACATTACATACATGTTTAACCTTTACCTTTACATATTTGTTAGACCTGTAGTCTACATGTAGCCCAGTGTCTCCTTATGACAGACATTCTGCATCCCGTGTTTTGGCTGGTCTATGGGTCTCCTGAGGAGTTCCTCAGATATATGTAGGCCCACAAGCTCCTGTAAACGTGTGTTCGCCCTGTGTCTTAAGTTCTCCTGGGTTTGAGTGAACAAACATAATACTTGCCCCCATGTTAGATGGCTTGACTGGTGGCAAGTATTATATGTAGAGATGTGCTCGGGCCAGCAGGACTTGACAATCAAAGGACTAAATTAGTGGTTCCCATTTTTGTGGAACTCACAGACCAGCATCAACCCTCCAAATTTTGCACAGAACTATGGTGGCCATAACTCCCCTTTAAAAGAGAATGCTTATGAAAAATACATGTTGCCGGGCTGCAATGGTTCTAGTGCAGCCATGCACCATGTATTTTTCATAAGCGTCCTCTTTTTAAAGTGGAGGTATGGCCACACTATGCAGAACACCCTGAGGCCTGGCCATGGCTGCAATTCCTGCTCTCACAGCCATTTCCATGGAGGGGGAAGGAAAGGCCACTATGATGCACATGTGAGGGTCATCCTTAACCTCCCCCAGCTCTCTCTGGAGATAGCCACGGCACTAGTGGGGGCTGAAGAACCCTGCTTTGCTGTGGCCACAGCTGGTGTAACACAGTAAATTGGGTGACCTCTTGACCCGCCCATGAATGGTCAAATTTACTGTTTCTCTGGTCCCACAGACCACTTATGTTTGCTTCCTAGACCCACTGTTTGGGGAATCACTGAGTTAAATAACTGGAAGTTTGTGGTTTTGGGGGTCCAAACTCAGGAATTCTCAAACCAAGTGATTATTTTACTGCACCTTGTTTACTGATATTTCTATTTAATCTGCTTTTAAAGAAGGCTAGTCTTGAGAACCAGCCATTGATGACCCTAACATGTGCATTATGCAAATAGTAGTGGGTTGGGGATAATAAAGAAACATTAAGCAATATGCCCTGACATAGTGAGTGACTGTAACCACTAGAAAAGTGCAATGATCCCTTAGACAAGCACTGTCTGGAGAGTATTCATTTTCTATTAACAGTAGATAGCAATAAATTAGCTTTCTGCTTAATGCTGTTCCCTGATGGATTTAAAATGCTTTACAAACTACAGGCCCAGAGGGAGCCTTGCTGTTGACATCCTAGAGTGCAGGAACTGTATGTAATGTGGTTACTAGGTAATGGAATTCTCAGATCTGATAGGTAAACTGTGAGATCAGTGCATTTTCCCAGCCCTGCAAAATTCTACTCATTCCCTCACTCCACACGGAGTGGGATTTTTTTTTATTTTGAAATCTGATAACCTTAATATCTCAGAGGGTGGATAGGTAGTATTTCTGCTGTTAATTTTTGTGACCCGTTTGTAAGATAGCAAACCAAGGGTGTTTAACTACTGTGTCTACATGTGGCCTGTAGTGTTCTGGTGTCACAAATATTATTTATTTATTTAATACCCCGCCTTTCCCCGAAGGCTTAGGGCAACTCATAAACACATGAAATACAGTTAAAACATTAAAATACAATCCCCCATAAAAAAAAAACCTACCCATTCCAACCCGCCATCCCCCAACAACCTCCCACCTAATCCCTCCTCCTTTCCTTGCCCACCAAATGCTTTACTGAAAAGTTTTACACTGCCTCTGAAAGATGCTCAGGCCCGGCCTCAGACGAACCTCCAGTGGGAGGCAGTTCCACAACATTGGGACAGCAACCGAGAAAGTCCTCCTGCATGCCCCTGTCAAACATACAAGAATAACAGCGGGAACCCAGAGGAGGGCACACTCAGCCGACCACAGGGGCCGTGACGGAGCATGGTCTTTCAGCAAAACATATAAAATGAGTGATGGCCAGCGCAAATATTATGACTGGAGCTTTAAAACTGGAAACCCAAGACATGAGAGTTGACTGATTTATTTATTTTATTATACATATTTATGAGTCGCCCCATATGCCTACGGTATCCCGGGGTGACGTACAACTAGAAACATTCAAAGAACAATTTTTTAAAAACCTCAACAATTTAAAAGACATCACTAGGGCAGGAGAATAAATAAAAATAAGATAAGGATAAGATAAGACTTGAGGATAGTGTATGGTGAAATGATTAGAATTCCACTCTGTTCAGCACTGGTCAGACCTCCCCTGGAGAATTGTGTCCAGCTTTGGGTGCCTCATTGTAAGAAGGACATTGACAAACTAGGGCGGGTCCAGAGGAGGGCAATAAAGATGTTAAAGAACCTGGAAAGAAAGTCTTATGAAGAAAGGCTGAAGAAACTGGGTATGTTTAGTCTAGCAAAATGAAGATTAAGGGCCGACATGATTTATTTATTTACAACATTTTTACCCCACCCCTCTTGCTTCAGGCAGCTCGGGGCAGCTAACAACATAATAAATAAAGAGCTTTAAGTAACACAATTAAAACACATTAAAAAGGAAGGCACTGAACAGCAAACCTTCCCCCTCCAACTCACTCACCCCACCCTACACCCCATCTCCCTTGCCAAAAGCCAGGCGGAACAGCCACATTTTACACATATGACAGAGAGAGGGAGGGAGGGAGTTCCACAGCCTGAGAACACCCTCTCCGTAGTGGCCCCCTGGGGGCCCTTGAGAAGGGCGTCCCCAGTGGACTGCAGAGGCCACGCCAGAGCACGGAGAGCGAGGCGGTCCTGCAGGTAAGTCAGGCCAAGACCGTATAGGGCTTTACAGGTCAAAACCAATACCTTGAATCGAGCCTGGAAGACAATAGGCACCCAATGCAGAGCCCGGAACACTGGTGTAATATGCTCACAGCGACCCGTCCCCGTAAGGAGATGGACCGCAGCATTCTGCATTCTGCACTAGCTGCAGTCTCTGGACCGTCACCATAGGTAGCCCCATGTAGAGCGCGTTGCAATAGTCCAATCTCGAGGTAATGAAAACATGGATGATGGTGGCCAGGTCGCTATCTGAAACATACGGCCGAAGCTGTTGCACCAGATGTAATTGGTGAAACGCACTCCTCGCCGCAGCCCCCACCTGGGAATCCAGGCGGAGCTGTGGATCAAGGAACATGCCAAGACTACGGACCTGGGATACCAGCGGTGGGTGGATTCCATCAATGATAGGAGCTGCCACATCCACTGCCCTCTCCCCACCACCATCACCTCCGTCTTGTCGGGATTCAACTTCAGTCGGCTCGCCCTCATCCAATCCCCAACAGCTGCCAGACATCGGGTAAGCACCAAGACTGCCGGGTCTGGGCCGGATGAAAACAAGAGGTAGAGTTGGGTGTCATCAGAATGATAGCATTCTTCAGATACCTAAAAGGTTGCCAACAAAAAGACGGCAAGGAACTGTTCTGCTTTGCCACACAGGGTAGGGTTAGAAACAATGGGCTCAAGTTGCATAGCAATGGAACAAGCTACCTAGGGAGGTTGTAGGCTTTCCATCACTGGAGGCTTTCAAAAAGAGGCTGGACAGCCATTTATTGGGAATGTTGCAGCTGTTGCTACCCTACATGCAACCAGGGATTGGGCTAGGTGACCCTCAAGAGCCCTTCCAATTCTGTTTCTATGATTCTATCTTATTTGTATACATATCTACCAGCAATTGTATAGGCTAATTAAAGAAATGCAAACAACAGTAATGTGTGTATAGTAATAATAATTTGTAGGAAGTAAGAACGATCTGAGCCTTGCAGAAGGACAAGTTGTGCTACGGTTTCCCCCCGCAAAGAGGAAAAATAAGTTAGGCAATATCTCCTATGGTAGAGTTGGGTTAGTCTAAGAACTTTGCCTAATTCAACTGATTTAAAATTGTACCAAGAAGCTAGTTGGGCTATGGAACTTATTGGAAATACTTAAATGAGTAATGTTTGTTTTATGTGATATTATATTTAGTTTTATTATGTTGTATATTTGTATGTTGTATTTATATATTTTGTATGGGTCATGGCGAGAGCCAGTGCCATGAATAAAACTTACTTACTTTCTATGATTCTATGGTCCAAACAGAAAAGGATTTATGAGACCTTGGTGCAAATCCCAGCTCTGTCACTGTTTGACTGTGATCAAATCTCTTAACTTCTCTCTGTTTACTCATCTGTAATATGGGGGTAGTGATATGTCCCCATCTTAGTAAAGTGTTTTGGGTTCTATAATTAAAAAGCATCGTGTGTTATTTGTTTCTAAGTATAATTTGGATGCTACTGCTGTTTAAGCAGCAAAAAGTAGTAGTTGGCTTTCCTTGCTTGGGAACAACAGGAGGTTATTATGATCACTGGTCATGTTCTAGAAAACATCCATAAACATCTGTAATTAAAACATGGATAGAATGTGTGACAATAGCCTAAATTATGTTTTTAAACTTGTTGGCTGGCTTCATGTGAATGAGGGCCAAACTGTTAACTCCTTGTTTAAAAAAGGTTGACTCATTTCAGATGTGGGCTTGGTGTACAGACACTACAGTAAGACAACTGAGTTTTTTCACAACCAGTTTTGCTGAACTCTGTTTGAACCATGTATAGATACAATAATTAAGCACCTCCCCCCCCCTTTTTTTTTTTCTTCCTTTTTTAAATCCCTTGCCATGGGATGTGTTCATTCAAGGAAGACTGCTGTTAGGACAAATTTCTCCCTCTCAGGTAGAGAAAAATCTCTAAGGTTATCTAAGCAACTGAACAACAGAGAGCTTGTAAACAGCAATTTGGGTGAGAGTCTTTACTCTTGCTAAAGTCAAACATCAGGCAGATTCACAGCTACTAACTTACTGCCAGCTTCCAAGTACAAATCATTGCCCTTATTCTCAGCTTTTTACACAAGAGATGTGATCAGGCAGCTGTAGCGTGTGTACGCTCTTAAGGCATTTGCCAAGGTGGATTCTAGAGTGATCACGCCGGCTGTCAGATGTCTGTGGAGCTCCTTGCACCCTATGGCTAGAATTATGGGATGGGCTTGGCACCAAGTCAGAGGCAAATTTTCAAAAAGTAGCCAGGATTTCCAGAAAAGCTCAGCATTCTGGGGGGCTGTGCACCCCAAGAAACTCTGGCTCTAACTATGAATGTTTAAGCACTAAAAAATCTGGTTCCTGAACTCCTAGGAAGAGATTGATTAAATGCCCAATGAAAATGGCTGAGAGATTCCCAGGGACTGAAGCAGGGCTGACCGTAGGATTTGTGGGGCCCAGGATGAAAATAAATGTGGGGGCCCTGTGGCCCTGCCCTCCATAGCCAGGCCCATTTAACAAGTGGCAGTCTGAGGCTGGTATTTCCTTACAAAAACAAAGAAGTTTATTTTCACACACAGTTTTTCACATATGCGCATGTACACACAAGCTCGATCTCTCCCTTACACACACACATCTGGCAGGGGGGCGGGGACAGAGATTGATGATTTGCTGCAAGTGAGGGGGAGGGCAGAGTCCTGCCTGCCAAAATAGTCTGTTCCAGGGCCTTGAGAGTGCTGGCCCTGAGGCTACCAGGCTTGGCCTCCATGCAGGCCCCCTCTGACTGTGGGCCCTACTAGCCTTGCTTAAAGCTTGACTTAAGTGCGCATTGGACCAGGAATACCTGTTTCCTTGAGCACTGTGAGAATGTATTATGTTGTGCGGGGCTAACTGGGGTTTGAATGCTGAAGGCACTATTACAACAATTAGGGCAGTGTAAGTATGGCAGTGTAGCTTACAGCCCATTTAAGCTCTTTGGAGCTCAGGGACACAGCCACAAGTTTTGCTCATTTCGCGTGTGAAAATGTATGCTGAAGCCCCCTCCCCCGGCTTCAGCTCACTGAACTCTCAATACTTACTCACCCATAAGCTACTTCACTTATTTTGGTTGTATGCAGTTATATGGACATGCCCATGGAGAGAAATCTGGGGCCCTGGCAGATCTGGTAGTTGGGGACCCTTACATTTCATTACTCTGTTGCCATTTCTGGTCAAACCAATTTCTGGAGAGACCAGTACTCTATACAGACAAATACTATTTATTTATTTTTTAAAAAATTTGGTGGTGGGGGGATAGGGTTGCCACCTATGCACATTTTTAAGGAACACTTATGAAATATACATGTTGCAGGCCCTGAATTGGTTCCTTAAAAATATGCATAGGTGGCAACCCTAGGTGGGAAGGGCCTGAGTTTGGGGACCTGATCTTTTTATGTCCGCATTTCATCCCCTCTCATCAGGCCTGTGTATGGAAGCAAAGCAGTCTTCTGGAACTGATAATAATAGCTTTGTGTTTACATGACCTAAGTATAAAACAGCTCTTAATAAAGAAAGTACATATGTGTTCACATGAATAAGAAGGGCAGGATACAAGTCAGCCTCTATCTCCTGCATAAATAAAATACAGCTGCAAATTAAAATAAAAACACAATGGATTTCCCCTTCTGTTTTGCAAGATTATAGCGATGATTCAGTTCCTTTCTGCTGAAGTTCTGCTGCTCCACTGCTATCTTAGACCCTTTTCACACAGACACTCTTAACACTGATAAAATGGGTGTTCCATTTTATTATACGTGTTGCAGGGCACCCATAGAGCACACCTGCAGCCCTGCAACATGTATAATAAAATGTAACACCCATTTTATCAGTGTTAGAGTGTCTGTGTGAAAGGGGCCTGAGTCGTTGACACAAAACATGAGAAGATAATGGAATGATTGGCTTTCTAACTTCATACGAGTCCAAAATGTAAAATAAATGAATGAATAAATAATTTAAAAAAAAAAAAATCTGAAGAGGTTCACTTTTCCAACAAGGGACAGATGGGAAATATAAACATTGTCCCTCCAGCAGAAAGTGCAGGGTAATTTCCCTTCCGCTGAAGAAGGCTGGGAGCGGCGGGACAGGGGGAGCACTGGGGGGGGGGGGGAGGATCAGCTATCTCTTATTAGGCAGCAAACTTGTCCGCCAAATGTCTGCAAAAGCCCATGAAAATGTAGTACTCAAAGGTACTGACATTTTTAGGTGATTTCTCTCAGCAATGTTTGTCCATGTGCGAAAGTGCTTTCAATAAGAATCGAGAGGAGGGCTGTGCATCAGCTCTTGTGTTTGTATTTGTCTCTGCATTTGTGTATTTAGTATTTGCATTTATTTGTATCTGTATCTTTACCTGTGTTTATTCACTGAATTTTCCACATTGCTGCCCACTGCGGAAAAGCAGTAAACACACGTTCCCCACGTATGGTTTATTTGGGTGTAGAACTGCAGTGAGGCTCTGTTGATTTGAAAGGCCTATAAGGAAAGGAAAATGCAGTCAAACTACTGCTTAGTCTGCTACCAGTTTAAAAAGAGGAACACTGGTTTAGGGAAGAGTAGGGGATATGGTTAGGCTGGTGGGGAGGTTGTTAGCTTGAGGAGGGTGGAACAGAGCATGGGTTTGGCTCAGGGGTATCGCTGTCTTGAGTGAGAGTGAGGCATGGGGCTGGCTTGGGACAGCCATGGGGCTGGCTTGTCGGAACATGTTGTGCAGGGGGCTGCTGGTTTGGGGGTGGAGAAATAGTGCATGGGTCTGGCTTGGGGGTGTCAGTGGCTGGGGGCAGGGCCAGACTTAGGAATTTTGCACCACATGGCCCTTCTCAGGCTGCTGCCTCCAAGCCAAGCCTTGCCCCCACGCTGTGTGTTCATGGGTGGGGGAGCTCTGTGTGAATGACGTGGTGTGCGCACCCATAGTGAGTGGAGGTGAAAGTGTCCACCTAACATGCATCCGCACTCGTCCCCACGCACAGAGAAACCGGGGAAAATGATGGTTGCTCCATGGGTGCGGGTGAGTGGGGATGCTTGTGCAGCCGTGTGCATGCCCCACCCATGCACTGGCGCGCCCATAGACTCCCACACCCGGCGGAGCCCATTTAAAAAGGGCCTGTGAGGAGCCACTTGAAGAAGAACAGAAGGTTGCTGCCTTGTAAACAAGGTTCTTTGAGATGGCTCCAAACATTTTCACAACACCCACCCTTCCAGCCCCACATGGAATTTTTTTCTTATATTCCTAGAAAGGGTTGGAAGGAACTGTCATTCTCGGGGGGGGGGGGACTGGTTTTTATACTAGAGGAGCTTGAGACCATCACGTGGTCTATTATTTGACTATGGTGAGCATGCCATGCACAACCTAGTTTTGAGAATATTTGGAGCCATCTCGAAGAACCTTCTTTACAAGGCAACAACCTTCTGATCACTTACATGGGGAAGAGTTTGTTTACAAAATAGCTTTATCTCCCAGTCCCATCAGCGGTCTCCCTGCTGCTGCAGCAACAACACTACTAGCAAGCAGACGGCAGAGGCAGGTGACGGGTGGGGACCCAGGCAACAGGCTTCAGCTGCGGGCAGCAGCCTCTGGCCATGCAGGGGAGAAAAAAACAATGGAGGTGCAGGCACCAGGATTGCCCCCCCGCCCTCAGAAAATGCCACCCAAGGTTTGGGCCTAGGGGGCCTGCCCCTAAGTCTGGGCCTGGCTGGGGGTGTGGTCATTGGCTTGGGGGTAATGTAACTACGCTCAGGGGAGTTTGCTGGCTTGGGGAGGGGGAATAGAACATGGGACTGGCTCAGGGAAGAGGGCACTGACTTGGGGCTGGGGAATGAGTCATGGTTCTGGCTGGGGGTGGGGGGGAAAGTGGTTTCTGGCTCAGAGGGGAGTCATTGGCTTGTGGAAAGTTAATACAAATAGAGAATACGTACTATCAGCTGAGAGTCAAAAAGCAGCCCAAGATGTGCTGCAGTTTTGGGGGTCCAGTTTGAGACTTTGAACATTACCTTTTGGGGGGAAAATGCTGTCCCAAATACACAGACCTAGTATTTGTGTTTCAAATATGGATGGCAAAAAGGGCTTTGGGGGTTTATTTGTATTTTATTGAAACCTGAATGCACAGCCTTAATAAAAACAGGAACATAAGTAGTGCCATTCTGAATCAGACCAATGGTCCATCAAGCCTTGCACGTGTCTCTGACAGTGGCCAACTCGGTCGCTTGGAAAAAGTACCCAACAGGTCATAATGTGGCAACCCGTTCTCTGTTGTTCACTCCCCGTTCCCGATAGTAAGAGTTTACATTCCCCTAAACCGGCCCAGCTAATTCTGGACCTATCCTCCAGAAACTTTTGCAATCCTTTTTTAAACCCAGCTCACCTTCACCACCTCTTCTGGCAACAAATTCCACAACTGAGGGTACTTTCAGACGATACGGGGCCCTTTGGCCCCGTACCGGCACCACCGGCTTCGTTCCCCGCCGGGGTCACCCCGTAACGTCACAACAGACGTGCCGGGGGGATCCCGGCGGGGAAAGTGGGAGGGGCCGGGGCCGCGTGGCGCAACGTGCGGCCGCATGGCCCCGCCCCCTCCACGCACCCCGCCGCCCGCCCTCCGAGGAGACGGGCGGGCGGCGGGGCCAATGCGGCCGCCGCGTCCGGCCGATCATGCCACGGCCCGGGATCCCGCCGGGGATCCCGGGCCGTGGCACGCGGTCAGACGTTACTTTTACTTGGCCACGGCCCGGGGTCCGTTTGACCACGCTTCCCGGGACCTTCCCCCGGCTAGCCCGGGAAGCGTGGTTCAAACGAACCCCATGTGCCGATTGACCGTGGCCAACATCTGGCGCGCCGCAAACAGACGTACGGGACACGGTGACCACAGGTGGGTATTCACCGTGGTTCACCGTGTCAACATCACGTCTGAAAATACCCTGAATTGCATGTCACGCTTTCACTTTGCACCATTCCAGAGAGGGGAACGGTGCAAAGTGTGGTCTTCCTGCCAAGACCACACTGAACAAACAACCATTGTGAAGCATTTTAGTGTCGTCTGATACACGTATGGAGACTGACTGCTACTTTTGAGTAGAACGTCATGAAAGTTTGATATATCCTTGGGACATAGTAGAACTTGAGAGCCTCACTTCGCTTTGATCTCTGGCTAAAATCAATGATTATTTGTATTGTGGAATTGCCTATTGCAGTAATTCCCAAGCTTTTTCCTTTGTGATCCCATGATCCCAGATAGTAACAAAGGCATAGAAAGTTTATCCAATATCTTTCATAATCATGGCCCCATCTGATGATGATATGATGATTGATGATGATGTGACTTAGGTACTGATCCAAAATTTGGGAACATCTGGTCTAGCAGTCTTGCTCCAGGGCCTCATTGTACAATTTCCACTACAAGTCTGGCTCTGCGTCACAGAGATCACAGCACTTGTTTTCAAACTGGAGGGGAAGCACCGCCTTATGGGTGTGTGGAATGTATCCTACCAGCTGTGAGGGTTCAGAAAAAATAACAACGTACCCACCATAGTTACATATATAATATAAAAACCAGGAGCACAGCCACCAATCAAAATTCATGTTCCAGAAGTGGGCAAAATCAGCTGCTTTGAGCTAGAGGAGTTATGGAGCAGCACGGTGGCGTAGCAAGGTTGTGACAGGCCCAGGCTCTTGTTCTAATGATGGGCCCTCCCTAAGGACAAGGGGGCAGGGTCTTCCTAAGCAGTGGCCCTCCCAAGGCTCCGAGTCCCAGCCAGCCTCTGCAAAGGTTGAGCCCCTGTGGCTCTCTCCCCCCCCCACCCCCGTAGCAGCAACTCCACCTGGAAGGAAGTTTTAAAGAGTTGGTGGGGCCAGCACTCCACCCCTGCCCACTCTGAAAACCTCCTTTTTGGCCAGGCCCTTTGCAAGCAACCTGAGTGCTGCTGGAAAATGTTCAGAGTGAGTGGAGACGGAAGGTTGCCCCTGCACCCTTCCCCCACCCGTCCCCTGCTCCACAAATTTCCTAGCAGTGTTCAGGCCCCAGGTTCATCTGAGCCCCCTTGCTCCATAGTAGCTATGCCCCTGGAGCAGCACTAAAAACATGGGTTGCAGCCTAGGAAAGGGAGGGAGGGGCCAAGGGCCGAAGCGGAAGGATGAAGCAAAGGGAGAAGGGAACCTGGGGCCAAAGATGTCTATCCCAGACACACTGCAGTTTTAAAAGTGGCATGTTTGGTTTTCTCACCAGAATATGTGCGTACATGTATGTGGTGTTCAGAGCGGGAGGGCTTATTTTTGTGCCAAGGCATATCTGCCATGCTGCCTTCTCCAACCTCTGTCACTGCTGCTACTCTTCAAGACCCCACCCATGTTTGGATGCAGCCTCAGTCCTACTTCTCTCCCCTGACAAGGGGCATCTTTAGATATAATGGCGATTGGGTGCTTAAGACGTTTGCCATGTGGCTGTGCGTTTTGTCTAAGGACTGTCACTATTTGAATTTGGCCATAAGGGCTGGCAAAGTAGAGGTGGGACAAGGGGCTGGCAGAATTAAGGGGCTGCATACCGCCACTGGCTCCTTTGAATACCCCACCCCATGTTTCCAAGATCAAAGGGCTGAATTTCCAGAACAGACTTGAGCCCCAGTTCCTATTTATTTATTTATTTCAATCAATCACTCAATCGTTTGTTTTACCCATTGGTTATAACAAAGTATATTTAAGTATATTTATTTACTTTATTTATTTTACAAATTACCAATGGGGCATCAAACACTATGGACAAGAGCAAGAGGGACAGAAGCATGGTCTAAAAAGTTTTGAGAGCCACTGCTGTAGGGGACTACGGGTATATTCTAAATTTACCCAGCTTCCTTCTAGCTTAGAAATGACTTATCCAAAAGAGAGAAACTGGTATGTAGAGAAGGAAAATTGATGACTTTGGGCTTTCGAGGAATGACCACTAGTCACTGCTTCATGTTGAGTCAGTAATTTTTGATCTCTGCTGAGCAATGACTGTGCCATTTGGTTTCACTGTAAATGGCACAGATGCTACCTAAATGCCAGGTCCTGTAATGGGGCTCAAGTTTAAATTGCTGGAGCAATTTAAAATGTGGTTCAGGAAGGCTGACGTAGTTTAACTGTAGCCCTTTTCTCATATGGCTGTTACAAAGGGATCCAGGTAGGCAGAACCAGTTCAGGAAATGTTTTTACCAGATTAAGTGGCAGAATGTTAATTCTGTAGAAAAAGCGCAGAGGGGAAAATAAGCCCACTTCATCCTGCAGTGAATTTTCTTTTTTCTAAAAGTAGTGGCATTTGAGTTTGCGTCTAGATTAGGGTCAGGCTACTCTGGAATTGGGTTCAAGGGCGAACCTGGACTAAATTTTGTGTTTGGATTCAATGGGATCAAAATCTCGACAGGAAACAAAACCGCATGATCTACTTCAGACTCTGTTGCCAACACAGCGGATATTACCAGGCATAAAGCTAACCACTTGTTTGGGTAGCAACTCATGCACCGAATCATTAATATTTATTTATTATTTAGACTTATTTACCTCCCCCTTCTGCTACAGCAGCTCAGGGTGGCTTACAACAACTTTTAAAATATATCAAAAACATAAAAACAATTCAATATAAATAATAAAATAAATAACAGTATAAAAACAACAATAAAACCCAAGGCAGAGCTAAAACCCACTCCTCCTCCCCCCCCCAATCTCCCTCACCAAAGACCTGGCAGAACAGCCAGGTCTTACATTGTCTTCAGAAGAGGAGGCCTGGAGTCAGGCAGACCTCCGCGGGGAGGGAGTTCCACAGCTGTGGTGTGGCCACCGAGAAAGCCCTCTTCATCGTCGCCACCTGTGATACCCAGGGGGACTTCAAGGAGGGTGCTCCCAGCCAACTGCAGGGGTCGAAACAACACCTGGAGGATGAGGTAATCCTGCAGATAGGTGGGACTGTTAGGCCTTTATAGGTCAAAACCAACACCCTGAATAGGACCCGGAAGACTATAGGCAGCCAGTGCAGAGAACGGGATACTGGTGTGATGTGCTCACAGCGACCCATCCCCGTAAGGAGACGGGCCGCCACGTTCTGCACCAACTGCAGTCTCCGAACCATCACCAAGGATAGCTCCACGTAAAGCGCGTTGCAGTAGTCTAGCCTTGAGGTGATAAAAGCATAGATGACGGTGGCAAGGTCTGAGTCAGCTTTCAGATCTCCCTCCCCCCCCCCCCCCAATATATTCTGGCTCCAGGAGGGAATGCTCAGCCAGAATATGCGCGTGCGGGTTGTGTGTGTGTGATCTGAAAGTGGCCTGAGCCATCACACCAGATTTAGTTGGCGAAATGCACCCTTCGCCACAACTGCCACCTGGACATCCAAACGAAGCTACGGGTCCAGGAGCACCCCCAGACTACCAACCTGAGGCACCAACAGAGGGTGGAACCCATCTATGATGGGTGCCACTACTCCTTCGTCCTCTCCCACCAACATCACCTCCATCTTGTCCGAATTCAGCTTCAGGTGGCTTGCCTTCATCCAATCCCCCACAGCTGACAGACACCGGGTAAGCACCAAGACTACTAGGCCTGGGTCAGCTGAAAAAGGGTGTCATCAGCATATTGATGACACCGCACACCAAATCCTCTGACGACCTTGCCCAAAGGCTGCATGTACACGTTGAACAGGAGAGGGGACAAAATAGAACCTTGCAGGACTCCACACGTGAGGTCCCGGGGAGATATGCCTGTTTACAACCCACTATATGTTTTACTACCTGATGGTTGCCCACAAATCTTGAAGGTGGCCAATGAGGAGCAGGTCCTTTGCCTGTAGTCACTGCCATGTCTGGTAATAGCAGCTATGGGCAAGGGATATGGAAGGAAGCATTAGTGGGACAGGGATTACGATGAGCTGAGCTGGGGAATCTCTGCCGAGCAATGACTGCTCACTGTGTGTGTGTGTGTGTGTGTGTGTGTGTGTAATAATTTTAAAGCCTGTGTTAGGCCTGTTAAATAGGCAGGGCTACACTCCACTCTTATGCGAAAATAAACTTTAGGAAAACACATACAAATGAACACAAATGTTAGAAATACAAACGCTAGACCCCCATGGACTATTAAATTCAGACATCCCAGTTCTCACCTGTGGATCCCAGCAGTGCCATCAGGGCATTGTCTCTGCTCTAGCCTACGGTGGCATTTCCCCCCCCCCCCCCTAAATATGTGAACAGAGCTACCATGAGGCAACACCTAGGTGATGGGAAATAGAGACATCATGAAAGTGACTGAGGGTGCACTAATCGCCTAAAGGACACCAGATGGGCAGATCCATTCAGATGTCAGAATAAAAAGGCCACCATTGGGGCCACCAAAGGCAAAGCTCTGATGCTGTCACTGGAACAGATTGCAGTGGTGCAGCTACCACAGTAGGAGAGGGCTTGGTTGAGTCTGGACCCTAGACTCTGGGGCAGGGCCTTTGCAAGGGGCCGAGGTGCTAACCCCTGTTCACTTGCCTTTAGAAGGGTCCATCTGTGGGATCTGAGCCAGAGCCAGACACCTTCTCCCCACCCCCAGCTTTGCTAGAGCCCCAGACAGGTGGCAATTCTGACAGGGATCCCTCTGGCACCAATGGATCCTGCTGCCAGCTCTGGGAAGCCAACAGAATGTCTTCCTTTGACAGGTTCGGACTTGGGATACAGCCTAACCGGCCTTTTGCTACACACAATAACTCCCACGCTTAATGGAACGCTGCAGTGATCATGAGCAGGGGTTCATATTTCAGCTCCAGGCTGACAAACTAACCTTTGGTTCCTGAGGCCAGAAAACCCTCCCGCCCTTTTTGCCTTTGGCAGCACTCCCGGCCTCCGAGAGGAAACCGTCAGGCTTAGGTTTCGGTTTCTTGCCAAAGGCGAGCTGAGACGATGTCGAGGATATTCCGGGAAACGGCAGTAAAGGAACATTAACAGCCCAAGTCCCATAGAGGGAGCCTTTGCTTAGGCACAAACGGAGATACTGAGCGAGCAAGAAGCAGCTTAGAGAGAAACAGGAAAAGACCGGCAAGGGAGAGTGGAGGGGTGGGATGCGTTTTCATCGGGGGCAGCCAAATTAACTTACAAATTGGACAGCGCTTGCATCAGTCCGTGGAGAGTGGCCGAAAGAAGAGTCGTTCCCCTCCCCCATGATCTTCAAAGAAATTCAGCACCCGTATTTGGCAACTGCCTGCGCAGAAGCCCATCGATTTGGTGCTTGTCTATGTACGGGAGCCGAGTTCTTTGAAACGCTTGGGTCTGTCTGATGCCTCTGTGTACGTATATGGGGAGAGGTTGTGTGCGTCTATTTCAGTGGGAGGACTGTGTGTGTGTGTGTGTGAGAGAGAGAGAGAGAGAGAGAGAACCCTATTTGAGTGGGAGGTCTCTGCTGTATGTTGGAGGGATCTCTGCCTGTATCTGAGTGGGATGACTGAGAGGGATCTCTGTGTGTATGTGTTGGGGAAAATCTGTGTATTTGAGTGGGTGAACTGGCGTGGCTGTTGGGGGGGGGGGGTTGTGTGCAATCTGTTTGCACTGAAGGGCTGTGTGTGTGTGTGTGTGAATTTGCAAATAAATACTTTATCCTTACCGGCTGTGCCCTCTTTGTGTCCTTAGCATAGATTAACCTAGAGTGACCAGATATGCACATTTTAGAGGACACTTATGAGAAATGCAGAACTGCATGGGCTCCAATGCAGAGCTGTGTTTTTCATGCGTCCCCTAAAATGTGTATATCTTGCTAGCCGCTTGGATGTTTGTATGTTGTTTACAACAGTTCTATGGTTCGTTGAGGATTTATGCCACTGTTGGCGGTAGGAGACAGCTCAGTTTCTCTGGATCATTGGGAAATGCCCCATCCCATCCCACAGGAAACACCTTCAGCCCCACTTAAAGCCAACCCTGCCTCTCCTGTAGCCAGCGTACCTACTGAGCCAGTTCATGTGGCTGCTGCTGTTCCCTGCTTTGCCGCAGCCCTTATGCAACAGACCTAACGTGGGGAAATCCCTCCTTGTGATCACTGTTTTGTTTACACCACGGTAAGGGGAGAACAAGGCACAGCTGAAAGTCCCAGACAGGGCTTGGGAAAATCCTTCAGCCCTGGAAAAGCCCCGCTTGAATGCACCTGAATTCCCCTGCCTTCCCCAAGCTCCTCCCTGCCGGAAGTGTTTATGTGAAGAGTCTCCCTGGGAACAGGAGGCTGCCAGGGTAATTATCATGACACACACACACACCCCCAATCGTTTTCCTTTCCTCACTGTTTGCTAACAACCAATCGTCTGTGATCCATTTAAAATAATCAGTTTTTGATTAGTGGTGTCATCCTAAAAAGAGCAAGGGACTTGCAGTCAACCAGCGCCACCTTCTGTCTGTAGGAGTCATGGGGATTTTAGACTTGGCACCAAGTTCATAAGAACATAAGTGCCATACTGGGTCAGACCAATGGTCCATCTAGCCCAGCATCCTGTCTCCGACAGTGGCCAATCACGGTGGCTTGGGAGAAGCACCCAACAGGTCACAATGGGGGATCCATTCCCTGTTGTTTTCCCCCAGCTCCCGTCATGTTCCCTGATCCTGTCTGGCTAATAGCTGCTAATGGACCTATCTTCCAGAAACTTGTCCAAACCTCTTTTAAACTCAGCTATAGTACTGGCCCTTACCACAGCCTCTGGCAGTAGATTCCACAACCCAATTATACGCTGAGGGAAAAAATATTTTCTTTTCTTTGTTTTAAACTTGCCACCCATGAGTTTCATGGAGTGTCCCCTAGTTCTAGTACTAGCTGAGAGGGTAAATAACTGCTCCTTGTTTATTAGTTCCACACCACTCATGATTTTATAGACCTCTATCATATCTCCTCTAAGTCGTCTCTTCTCCAAACTGAAGAGCCCCAACTTACCAAGCCTCTACTTATACGGGAGCCCTTCCATGCCCTTGATCATTTTTGTTGCCCTTCTCTGTACCTTTTCTAGTTCAGCTATGTCTTTTTTGAGATGGGGCGACCAGAACTGCACACAATATTCGAAGTACAGTTGCACCATTGATTTGTATAGCGGCATTATGACATCCTCAGTTTTATTCTCTATCCCCTTCCAAATAATTCCTAACATTCTGTTTGCTTTTTTGATTGCTGCTGCGCACTGCGCTGTGGATTTCAGTGTATTGTCCACAACCACCCTCAGATCTTTTTCCTGAGTGGTAACTCCTAGCTTAGTACCCAGCATTGTGTACGCATAGTTTGGATTATTTTCCCCTACGTGCATCACTTTGCACTTGTCCACATTAAATCTCTTTTGCCATTTAGATGCACAGTCAGCCAATGTCATAAGATCCTGTTGCAGTTCCTCACAGTCTGCTCGTGTTTTAACTACCTTGAATAACTTGTCGTCTGCAAATTTGATCACCTCACTCTTAACACCCTTTGGTAGGCTCCCTATGCTTGTGCCCCACTGGCTTCCAGACCTTGAGGTGGGGAGGCCCTCTTGTTCTCCGGACCCTTGAGAGAGGCAAGGACAGCACCCTGCCCTCCTGACAGGATACCCCCCGCAGGCCATGGCCTGTGCCTCCCCTCCCCTCCCCTCCCCCTCCCCTGGCATCCAGAATCAAGTCTCTCCCGGGGTAAAAGCGTCATTTCATCACGGGTTTCCCTTGTTCACAGGTCCCCACCCCAGTCGAGAAAAAGGATAATTCCCTTCTCCTGGCGATTCCACCACTCCGTTGTCCTTCTTCGATCCGCCTCTCTCTTTAGCTATCTCCTATCCCATGACTTTTTAATTTTCTCAAGAGTCTCTCATGAGGGACCTTATCAAATGCTTTCTGGAAATCCAGGTACACTATATCAACTGGGTCTCCCTTGTCCACGTGCTTATTTACACCCTCAAAGAATTCCAGCAGGTTAGTGAGGCATGACTTACCTTTACTAAATCCATGTTGACCCTTCTCCATTAAGCCATGTTTGTCAACATGCCCTGTAATTCTGTCCTTAATTATGGTTTCCACCATTTTGCCTGGCACAGTTCCGACATGATGCAGCTGTTTCTCTCTGCACAGTGCAACAAAGCAGCATCCTCTGCTTTCCACAAGCTAATCAACATTTCCAGTCGCTGATCCCTATGATGTAATGATATTTGGCTGGTATGGGCTGTTGGCATCTTCAGTCTCCTTCAGTTCATCAAGCAGAGTGTGCCCAGGGAAAACCCAGATGTTGCAAAATGTGGAGCATTTGGGACTATAACTCAGTCATTTTGGGTGTCTCCCTGTGGTTCTCATTACTCATAGTTATGACTTGTGACTATGGAGAAGGGGACTGTTAGTGAGAGGAGAGGGCTCGGTGCCAGTGTCTTGAGCAGTGACCATCAATTGCTTTTCCAATACCTACATTATTGCACTTGCAAAAGAGGCTCTTCACTACCCTCTCAGGAGCACCTGGCCCCATGTGAATGGGTGCTGCATCCCACCTTACTTATTTAGAGCCAGCAATGTGCATGGCACTGAAGAGTCATGATTAGAAATAGGTCTGAGGATGGATGGAGGAGGTACATAGGGTGGGCCAGGGATACATTCATGAAGCTGAGAGGTTGCAGGTGCATGTGCTTAATTAACACAGTTGTAAGGGGAAGAGGGGGAGCATGAAGGGTGAGAAGGATAAGGAGACACATAAGCAAGTAATCGCTGGGGATGAGGGACTAGGGAGGAAAGCATGACAGAAATGATAGGTTTTTAGGAAAGATTTGAAGGTCAGGAGGGAGCAGAACATGTTGTTGTTATTTGTTTATTATCCTGCCCTATCCCCAAAGGCTCAGGGTGGCACAATAAAAAAAACACCAACATATTAAAATAAAATACAAATAAATCACAGATATAAAACATCGAACCGGCCAACCCTCCTCCCCCTACTCCTTGTCTTGCACCCAGGATCCACTCCAAACCCTCTCACAGAGTATGTGCCGGGCCAGTGGGGGGAGGGAATTCCAGGCACAGAGGGCAGCATGGGCAAAGGTGTAAAGATGCTTTAAGGAGCAGGACCGTTTGGAATGGGTGATGGCAGAGGAAGAGAGCAAAGTTCCCAGGTGGGAACATAGCAGGAAATAGGGGCAGAAAGATAGGGAGGGGTAAGGACATGAAGAGCCTTGAAGGGGAGGACAAGGAGTTTGTGCTGGATGCAAAGGGGGAAGGGGAACCAGTGAAGGGAGGTAAGGAGGGGTTGAACATGATCAAAGCCGCTTGGCAGTGGAGTGCTGAACAGAAGTGAGAGGGTCAAGGTGAGAGCAGTTCCTGTATCTTGAGGCTGATCAAAGTGAAACAAGCCTTAGATGTGTTCATAGAGTATCTTATTGCTCTGTATAAACCTAAAAATGTTCTTCTGTCCCGTCGGCCAGCCAGTGACTGAAGGTCACTGAGCTTTCCTTACTGCAGTTACAAGCAGCTTTCTCAAACCGGCTATTGGTGTTCTCTCTGGGGTTTGCAACCATTTCCCCTCCTTTGCAGTGGTGTTTGTACAGACATTCTGACCACTCCAGGTTGCTGCTTAGAATTTTCAATGTATAGGTTTTAATATAAGTTTTTTGGAGATGTGGTCAAAATGCCTTAAGAATCTACGAAGTGCCATACTGGGTCAGACCCCTGGTCCATTGAGCCCAGCATCCTGTCTCCGACAGTGGCCAGTTGCAGTAGCTAGAACAAAGTACAAGTACAAGTACTAGTCATGGAGGTGTGACCCATCTCCTGCTAATCACTCCCAGCTACCGGTAGCGAAGGGTTTAAGCCCCAACAAGTAAGCATTTATGGTTCTATCCTCTAAGAATGTATCTAGTTTCCCTTTGAAGCTAGTTATGGTGCTGGTTTTACTACCTCCTCTGGCAACCAGTTCCACAACTGAATTGTCTGCTGACTGAAAAAGTTCTTCCTTTTGTTTTGTTTTAAATCTACAGCCATTTAACTTCAGAGAATGTCCCCTTGTTCTCTTACTGTGAAAAAGGGCAAACAGTTCCCTGTTTACTCTTTCTGCACCACTCATGATTTTATAAACTTCTATCATACCCCCCCCCCCTTAATCACCTCTTCTCCAAGCTACACAGCCCTAACCCATTGAGCCTCTTCTCCTATGGAAGTCGATCCATTATCATCTTTGTTGCCCGTCTGAACATTTTCCAGTTCTATTATATCTTTCCTGAGATGGGGTGACCAGAACATATGATGATACTCAGCTGTACCTCTCCTTTTCTACTGACCCAGACCCTGCTATCTCGTTGCTATCCCAATGTTTGGAGGCCGTGGCGGAGTGGATGTGGCTGAGCAGACTGAAGCTCAACCCCGATAAGACGGAGGTGATGTTGGTGGGGAGAGCAAAGGGGGTGGTGGCCCCCCTAGTTGGGGGGG
>QEPC01008173.1:12044411-12059376 GCA_003113815.1 Sphenodon punctatus
TGCTCCGAGCTCTGCACTGGTTGCCGATAGCGTGCCGAGCCAGGTTCAAGGTGTTGGTGTTAATCTATAAAGCCCTACACGGTCTGGGCCCCTCATACCTCAGGGACCGCCTCACCCTCCGCGCCCCAGAGCGGCTTCTGCAGTCTGCCGGGGGTGCCTTTTTGGAGGTCCCCCGTGTTAAGTGGGGGGCCACAATGGAGAGGGCATTCTCGGTGGCCGGGCGGCGGTTTGGAATTCCCTTCCGGAGGAAGCTCGCCTGGCCCCCAGCCTGTTGATATTCCGGCAACGTTGCAAAACCTGGCTGTTCACCCAGGCCTTTGGGGAGGGTGGGAGGGGAGGGTGAGGGATTTTTTAACCCCCCGCCCTATTTGGATTTGTTTTTATTAGTTGTAATTAGCCCTGTTTTTAATATTTTATTATTGTTATAAATGTTTTAAATTGTTTTTAGTATTTTATATGTTGTGAGCCGCCCCGGGCTGCGTGGCAGGAGGGGCGGGGTAAAAATTAATTGAAATAAATAATTGAAATAAAACCGGGTCCAGTGTTCAGCGCTAGTGGCTGGCTTCAGCGCTTCACTAGGCCTTCCGGGCAAGTAAGGCGATCCCTGGGTGGGTAGGGGGGGTAGGGCGATCCCTGGGGTGGGGGGTGTTAAAATAAATAAAATATTACTCCTACCTTCTTACCCTTTAGTCTATGGGTATCAGTCTGCAGTAAATGTGTCTCCTGAAGGGGAAAAAAAGTTTGGGTTATTTGACTGTATTATAAGCATTGTTCTGTTTCTTTGAATAGGGTGATTTAGCCCCCTAACATTATAGGAGATGATAGAAAGGTCGGCCATGGAGCTCGGCTTGTTCTTGAGGTTTATAAGACTCTGCTTTTTTTAAATGCAGTAGCTTTTTATTACCACTGGGTGTCACTCTTTTTTACTATGTCTATATTTAAACTCAACTTGCTTTCGACACCATCTGTGTATGTTATTTCCCTATCAGGACATCTGGAGTTGTTCGAGTCCAATCATTTTGCTTTCAACTCTTCCCAAGGATAGTGCTCTGTTGTTAATATAGCTCAAATTTTTAAATACTGTTTTGTAGGGGTGGGACTTGGGGCAAAAAAATGGTTACTGGTTACCGGTTTACAAAAAATCGGTTTTCCGGATTAAAACCGGTATACCGGTACCGGTTTTTCTCCCATTGATTTTCAATAGGGAACTGTCCCCATTTGAAATCAATGAAACCTCCCTCCTCCCCCTCCGAGACTGCGTGGGTGGAAGGGGGGACACCCCACCCACCCGCTGCCTAGCCTGGATTTTTAAAAATTTAATTTTAACCCGAAGTCCGGCTGCTAGCTCGGGCTCTGGGCCGCCGCCATACCGGTGGCAGCGACCTGGAGTCCGCCCCAGCAGGTACTAGGCGATCCCTGGGGTGGGGGGTGGTTTAACACCCCCCACCCCAGGGATCGCCCTACCCCCCGCACCCAGGGATCATCTTATTTGCCCTCTGGGTGGTGGCGGCAGCAGCAGCTGCACAGCGCGGGTCCGGTTTTCAGCGCTAGTGGCTGGCTTCAGCGCTTCATTAGGTCTTCTGGGCAAGTAAGGCGATCCCTGGGTGGGTAGGGGGGGTAGGGCGATCCCTGGGGTGGGGGGGTGTTAAACCCCCCCCCAACCCCAGGGATCGCCTAGTACCTGCTGGTGCAGGCTCTGGATCGCCGCTGCACTCGAAATAGCAGCCGGACTTCGGTTTAAAATTAAATTTAAAAAAATCCAGGCTGGGCAGGGTGGGTGGGAGTGTCCCCCCTTCCACCCGCACAGCCTGGATGGGGGAGGGAAAGGGTTTTTGTTTGTTTGTTTGTTTACATTGCAGCCATTCATTTCAATGGCCGCAATGTAAAAAAAATCCGGCACGGGGAACCGGTACCAGTACCCCAGATTACCGGGTTAATCCGAAACTGCTGGTACAGCAAAATACCGGCAGTTTCGGATATCGAGGGAATCTAAATTCCCACCTGTACTGTTTTAACACCTATATCAGGGGTGGGGAACCTTTTTTGAGGCCGATGGCCGCATTGTCGGTCCCCGAACATGCTGGGGGTCGCACGTCAAAATCAATTAAAATCAATTTAAATCAATCAAAATTAATTTAAATCAATTAAACTAATTTAAATCCATTAAACAATCAAACAATGTAAAGCAAGTAAAACTATTACAATATTCATACAGACAGAGAGAGAGAATACACACACACACACACACACACTGCCTTGCTCCCGGACTCACCTGTGCCCGGTTCAGCGCTGGCCCCGGCCCCGTACTTGGCGGTGGTGGCGGAGGCGGTGTCCCGCCCACGGCCTCAGGTGCCCTGGCCTGGTGCCTGGAGGGGCAGCTCGGCACTGGGGTGTGAGTAGCAGTGGAGCCCAGCGGTGCAGCGCCCCGTATAGACCCTGCTGGCCTCTGCCTCCAGTCAACTATCCTTGATCTGCAGGCAGACCGCGCCTTCCCTATTGCACGCAGCCCACAAGGCCCCGCTCGGGCCNGATAGCGTGCCGAGCCAGGTTCAAGGTGTTGGTGTTAATCTATAAAGCCCTACACGGTCTGGGCCCCTCATACCTCAGGGACCGCCTCACCCTCCGCGCCCCAGAGCGGCTTCTGCAGTCTGCCGGGGGTGCCTTTTTGGAGGTCCCCCGTGTTAAGTGGGGGGCCACAATGGAGAGGGCATTCTCGGTGGCCGGGCGGCGGTTTGGAATTCCCTTCCGGAGGAAGCTCGCCTGGCCCCCAGCCTGTTGATATTCCGGCAACGTTGCAAAACCTGGCTGTTCACCCAGGCCTTTGGGGAGGGTGGGAGGGGAGGGTGAGGGATTTTTTAACCCCCCGCCCTATTTGGATTTGTTTTTATTAGTTGTAATTAGCCCTGTTTTTAATATTTTATTATTGTTATAAATGTTTTAAATTGTTTTTAGTATTTTATATGTTGTGAGCCGCCCCGGGCTGCGTGGCAGGAGGGGCGGGGTAAAAATTAATTGAAATAAATAATTGAAATAAAACCGGGTCCAGTGTTCAGCGCTAGTGGCTGGCTTCAGCGCTTCACTAGGCCTTCCGGGCAAGTAAGGCGATCCCTGGGTGGGTAGGGGGGGTAGGGCGATCCCTGGGGTGGGGGGTGTTAAAATAAATAAAATATTACTCCTACCTTCTTACCCTTTAGTCTATGGGTATCAGTCTGCAGTAAATGTGTCTCCTGAAGGGGAAAAAAAGTTTGGGTTATTTGACTGTATTATAAGCATTGTTCTGTTTCTTTGAATAGGGTGATTTAGCCCCCTAACATTATAGGAGATGATAGAAAGGTCGGCCATGGAGCTCGGCTTGTTCTTGAGGTTTATAAGACTCTGCTTTTTTTAAATGCAGTAGCTTTTTATTACCACTGGGTGTCACTCTTTTTTACTATGTCTATATTTAAACTCAACTTGCTTTCGACACCATCTGTGTATGTTATTTCCCTATCAGGACATCTGGAGTTGTTCGAGTCCAATCATTTTGCTTTCAACTCTTCCCAAGGATAGTGCTCTGTTGTTAATATAGCTCAAATTTTTAAATACTGTTTTGTAGGGGTGGGACTTGGGGCAAAAAAATGGTTACTGGTTACCGGTTTACAAAAAATCGGTTTTCCGGATTAAAACCGGTATACCGGTACCGGTTTTTCTCCCATTGATTTTCAATAGGGAACTGTCCCCATTTGAAATCAATGAAACCTCCCTCCTCCCCCTCCGAGACTGCGTGGGTGGAAGGGGGGACACCCCACCCACCCGCTGCCTAGCCTGGATTTTTAAAAATTTAATTTTAACCCGAAGTCCGGCTGCTAGCTCGGGCTCTGGGCCGCCGCCATACCGGTGGCAGCGACCTGGAGTCCGCCCCAGCAGGTACTAGGCGATCCCTGGGGTGGGGGGTGGTTTAACACCCCCCACCCCAGGGATCGCCCTACCCCCCGCACCCAGGGATCATCTTATTTGCCCTCTGGGTGGTGGCGGCAGCAGCAGCTGCACAGCGCGGGTCCGGTTTTCAGCGCTAGTGGCTGGCTTCAGCGCTTCATTAGGTCTTCTGGGCAAGTAAGGCGATCCCTGGGTGGGTAGGGGGGGTAGGGCGATCCCTGGGGTGGGGGGGTGTTAAACCCCCCCCCAACCCCAGGGATCGCCTAGTACCTGCTGGTGCAGGCTCTGGATCGCCGCTGCACTCGAAATAGCAGCCGGACTTCGGTTTAAAATTAAATTTAAAAAAATCCAGGCTGGGCAGGGTGGGTGGGAGTGTCCCCCCTTCCACCCGCACAGCCTGGATGGGGGAGGGAAAGGGTTTTTGTTTGTTTGTTTGTTTACATTGCAGCCATTCATTTCAATGGCCGCAATGTAAAAAAAATCCGGCACGGGGAACCGGTACCAGTACCCCAGATTACCGGGTTAATCCGAAACTGCTGGTACAGCAAAATACCGGCAGTTTCGGATATCGAGGGAATCTAAATTCCCACCTGTACTGTTTTAACACCTATATCAGGGGTGGGGAACCTTTTTTGAGGCCGATGGCCGCATTGTCGGTCCCCGAACATGCTGGGGGTCGCACGTCAAAATCAATTAAAATCAATTTAAATCAATCAAAATTAATTTAAATCAATTAAACTAATTTAAATCCATTAAACAATCAAACAATGTAAAGCAAGTAAAACTATTACAATATTCATACAGACAGAGAGAGAGAATACACACACACACACACACACACTGCCTTGCTCCCGGACTCACCTGTGCCCGGTTCAGCGCTGGCCCCGGCCCCGTACTTGGCGGTGGTGGCGGAGGCGGTGTCCCGCCCACGGCCTCAGGTGCCCTGGCCTGGTGCCTGGAGGGGCAGCTCGGCACTGGGGTGTGAGTAGCAGTGGAGCCCAGCGGTGCAGCGCCCCGTATAGACCCTGCTGGCCTCTGCCTCCAGTCAACTATCCTTGATCTGCAGGCAGACCGCGCCTTCCCTATTGCACGCAGCCCACAAGGCCCCGCTCGGGCCACAGTGAGCCGGGCGATGGGCCGCACATAATGGGGAAGGCCTTAGAGGTCGGCAGGCCGCAGGAAAAAGCCCCACGGGCTAGAAGTGGCCCGTGGGCTTGAGGTTCCCCACCCCTGTCCTATATTATCAACTTACTTCCAGCACCACCCAGGAGTATGATTTTCTTGTCAGCAGATCTACCCTTATTCCATTTTATTTTCACAGCTAAAATAAAAGTTATCAACTTGAATGTTAACAATAGTAAACATCTTACACACAACACTGCAATGCTTGGGGGGCGGGGGGGACACGGATAGTATTTTGTATGTCCGTTTGTAACTGCGCTCCCCTCCCTAGGTTTGGCCCAGATTAATACATCTTTTTACTACCAATATAAACCTGGCCAGATATATAGAACTAAGGAGCACTTCCCTTGTTTAGTCAGTCCTGCTGGCACGGGGATCTGCTGTTTGGGCTTCTTCTTGTTATGCTTTTCAGGCAAGTTTCCAGTTCCTCTGTGCTTGAGAAAAAACCCCATGTATAATTGTTAGGCGAACTGGGTATTGGACCTGTGGCTGCAGGCCCTGTTCTCTCAGGTCTCCAAAATATTTTCCCCATGCACGTCTTCGCTGCGTGGTCTCCAGGGGTGAGATCTGGGTATATGCGAACCTTATGGCCTTTTCACTCCAGGTTGTTTCCCACTTTTCTAGCTGCAGCCAGGACCTTCTCTTTTATGCAGAAGTTCAGGAATTTAAGTATGATCGTCCTCTTTAGGTTTTGGTTTCAAAGTACATTGATTTAGATTACTGCTTCTTGCAGCTCAGCAATGTGTGGGAGAAGCATTTGGAGGAATTATTTTATAAATAAATGAGTCTCGGGAGCTCTACACCTTCAGGGATTCCAATTATTCTAAGATTAGAGCGACGCATGTGGTTTTCTAGATCTTCACAACAGTTTTGCAAAGCATCCATTTTATTTTCTACTTTGCGTACTTGGGTTTCAGTATTAAGGGTGTGCTCTTCTGTGGAGGAGATCCGTTGTTCTAAATCTATTATGCGTGAGTCTAACTCCTCCGGGTTTTTTGTATGCGAGTTTAGGGTCGTTTTAATTTCACTTATGTCCTGCAGTATTTTTTCTCTGTCTCCCCTCACCTTTTAAAAGCTCTGTTTTGATGGCATGTAATACCTCCTGCAGGTTGTCAGATTCAGGCCTTTTGGTGGGCTCTTCCACAGCCGCAGCTGCCATGTTGCCTCGCTCCGCTTCCTCAGAAGCTTGAGAGGCCTGAGAAGAAGGTGCCTCAAGTACCTCACAGAATTCTCTCATTGTGTCTCTCTTTGGTCTTTTGCTAGGGTCTGCCATCATAGGTTTGATTTTTATTTTTTTTATTTTTTTAACCCTTTCACTGCAGTTTGAGTGCCAGTAGAGGGTTATTTTTTGGAAAAAAATGCGCTGGTCCCAGGGAGCACTGTCTTCCTGTGTCTATCCCTATGTCTCGCATGTGCACCCCTTCCTCCCCCCTCCCCCCGGCTTGGGTTATTTTAATGTTCTTATATTGTTTATTTCTTGTTTTTATATTTTGCATTTTTTATGTTGTTGTGAGTCGCCCTGAGATGCAGAAGCAGGAGGCTTCAACTGACCCAGGTCCTGCTGTCTCGTTACTTTCCCAATGTTTGGAGGCTGTGGCGGATTGGATGCGTCAGATCAGACTGAAGCTCAATCCTGATAAGACTGAGGTGATGGTGGTGGGTAGGGCGAGGGAGGTACTGGCTCCCCTTGTAGTGGGGGTCCGCCCTCCTGTAGCCCAGCAGGTTCGGAGTCTGGGTGTGGTGTTGGACTCGGGGCTCCAGCTTTATCTGGTACGGAGGCTGTGTCCATACATTTCCAGGCCCGACCTGGCCACCCTCATTCATGCCTTCATCACCTCAAGGCTAGATTACTGCAATGCGCTGTACGTGGGGCTTCCCTTGTTTCTGGTTCGGAGGCTGCAGCTGGTGCAGAATGCGGTGGCTTGTCTCCTTATGGGGACGGGGCAGCGGGAGCACATAACACCTGTGCTCCGTACTCTGCACTGGCTGCCTATAGCGTACCGAGCCCGATTCAAGGTGCTAGTGTTGATCTATAAAGCCCTACACGGTCTGGGCCCCTCATACCTTGGGGGGCACCTTTTTGGAGGTCCCCCGTGTAAAGTGCGGGGCCACAATAGAGAGGGCGTTCTCGGTGTCCGGGCCGAGGCTCTGGAATTCCCTTCCAGAGGAAGCCCGTCTGGCCCCAGGTCTGTTGGTACTTTGGCGAGCCTGTAAGACCTGGCTGTTCGCCCAGGCCTTCAGAGGGGAGGGTGGGGTAGGGGGGGATTGTATTTTTAAAACATTGTTTTAATGAATTTTATTGTGTGTTTTTATGCTGTAAGCCGCCACGGGAGCCATAGGCATGAGGGGGCTGCTAACAAATATTTATAACTAACTAACTAAATAAAAAATTGTTTAAAGAAATAAATAAATTGGTGAAAAGTGCTCCTGGCCACAGCCGACACCTGCAAATCCAGGCGCAGTTGTGGATTCAGAAGCACCCCCAGGCTCCACAAATGAGGAACCAACGGAGAATGGACACCCCCAATAATGGGGGTATCCCCCTCTCCCAGATCACCAACCCCCCCCACACACACACACACACCAGCATCACCTCTGTCTTGTTGGGATTGAGCTTCAATCGGCTCGACCTCATCCAGTCCCCCACAGTGACCAAACACCAGGACAGCAATGAGACAGCAGGGTCTCGGTTGGTTGAAAAAGAAAGATATAGCTGGGTGTGGTCGGCATATTGTTGACAACGAACCCCCCCAGCTGCATACAACCTCCCCAAGCGGCTGCATGTACACGTTGAATAAGAAAGGGGACAGAATGGAACCCTGCGGGACTCCACATGGGAGGCCCCCAGGGACAATGTAGAGTCTCATAGTACCACCCGTTGAGTTCGATCTGTGAGGTAAGAACGGAACCACCGTAAAACAGTGCGGACAACCCCGTCCAGATGCTGCGGGTGAGTCACCAGCATCTCATGATTCATGGTATCAAAGGCTGCTGATAGATTTAGTAAAACCTTGGCAGGTGTCACCAATTGAAATTCATCCCACAAACTCTGACCAGACTGGGCATTCCCACTGCCTCCAAAATGGTAGAGTTGAGGTCATGCTTAATGCGAGCAATTTTATCCGCTAAAAACATGTCACAGCGGACCTTGGATGAATCCGGTTCCAGGCGGAGACAGCCTGGACTGACCAGACCCGCTCACCACCCAGAACAGCTCTTCGGGACGTGACTGAGCAGACGCTATCAGAGTCACAAAGAACCAGTTCTTTGTTACCTGCAAAGCCACAGCATAGGTCTTCTTCAAAAATGGTCTATGCTGCAATCGATCAAAACTCTGGGAGTGGACACAGGAGCCACCCAATCAATGGCTGCAGCCAGCCAATCATTCCAAAAGGCTACAGGGTCATCAATGGAGTGACCATCGATGTCGAGGTATCCCCCAGGGCATTCCAGAACTGCTCCGGTTCTATAAGTCTTTGGGGGGGGTAGACCATCCTAACCAGTCCTACACCCCTACGGTCAAGCAGGCATGCCGGGATGCAAGCTCTCAGGAGGTAATGGTCCGACCATGGTCAAAGTGAACACACCACACCCCCTATCAGCGGACCCTTCGCCTCAAGGACAGTGCAGAACACCAGGTCCAGAGTATACCCCCCTCATGTGTCGGGCACACCACCAACTGGGACAGACCCATGGTTGCCATGGCGGCCATGAATTCCTACTCCATCCCATGCAATCTGGCCTCAGCATGGATACTAAAGTCCCCCAAGACAATAAGCCTAGGAGACAATAAGCCTAGGAGACCAAATCAAGACCAGAGCTGCTAGAACAGTCAGGGATGCTGCTATGCAGTGGGGTGCACAGTGCATTAGCAGAATCCCCAGTCTGTCCCCAACCGGACTCCCTGGTCCATTACTGACCAAATTGAATACAAGATGGAGGCCCTCTATCCCAGATTTGGTCTGCACTGAAAATGCCAGAGTGATCAAACCATCCCTGAAAATAATGGGTATCCCCCACCCCCCGCTCCCCTCAGGTGCTGGACAAAGTACCCAGCTGGAACAAGGTCAGCCAAAACTGGCCCTGACAACTCATCCAGCCAGGTCTCTGTCACACACACACGAGGTTGGCTGCCCAATCCAAGATGGAATTGTGGATGGTGGATGATTTATTGGCTACCGACCTTGTGTTAAACAGCACTAGGGACAGGCCAGGGTTGCCTGAGACCACAACCTCAGATTACCTGAGCCCGGGGGACCGGCACTAACCACTGGTCCCTCCGCTCATGATGACATCTCCCCTCTCTTGGACCATAAGCCCCCATCCACCCCAATCGCTGCTGCTCCCCCCTCCAGTGGATCACCACCAGCCCAGCTCCCACTCTCTAGCAGGCTCCCTGGCAGGATGGCAGGAGAGGGAAGGCAGGGGACCCCCACCCTCCCATTACCCCGTCACCCCTCTAACCAACCCCCCCCCCCCCGGAGTTATGCCACAACCTCCCCTATGAGAGGGGATACAGGAATTAGAGGGGAAATTTGTAATTTCAGCTTGGTAACTTGTGAACTTTAATGTGATTTTGAGTGTGGGTGGGTGGTCAATGTATTTTTTTTAAAATTGTGTTTTTACTTTTTGTAAGGCTGCTCTAAATCCTTAGCGGAACAGGGAAGGATAGAAATCTAAAATAATAACAATATAATAACATAAGGGTCCATTTTAACATAAGGGTCCATTTGTGCCTCGGACCCTCTAAAACCTAGAGCCACCACTGGTCATCATATACACATTACGTCACAGATTTAGCATGAGATTAAGAGTGGGATCGACTGATACGATAGCCCACATTAGCCTTCACCAGGCATGTTTCCATGTGCCCATCTACTAGGCGTCTACCATATGGTCTCCATGTGGTCACCACAGAGCTACCATGCACAGCAGAGTCCAGAGACCTCATGGACCCACTGTGTGGGCCAGTTGGGGCTAATGGGTACCTACATGTCCGCGTCTCATCAATTAGGTTTTCCTGCAGCTTCTCCAGCTTCCAGGTCTGCCAGCACATAGAGTCCTGCCTACCGCGTTTGGCCAGCTGAGAGGTGGGGAAGGGGAGGGGAGGGAGGTCTTTAGTGCGCCTCTCAGCTGAGAGGAGGGGAAGGGGAGGGAGATCGCTATCACCATTTGTAAAAGCTGCCACAAGTACATGAAATATGGGCAGGGGACTGCCGGTTTATTTGGCTGGATATGTTAAACATGTGAATGAAGGCTGCATGGACTGAACATGGACTCCAGTGGGCTATCATCTTGTTTGATAACACCCTAAGCAAAAGAATAGTTTGGGAAAGTATGGTCAGGCAAATCCAGTATCTCTTTAAAATGTATTTATTTGTTTCGTATAATTTCATACCCCTCACCTTAATGCTATCAGCAGCTCAGGGTGGCTCACAATATATCATTAAGCATAAAATACAATATAAAAATATAAATATAAAGTCCAGCAGTGTAAAATAAGCACAGTGGTGGAGCACCAACCCCCCTAGCCATCACCCATCTCCTTCACCAAAAGCCTGGCAGAACAGCCAGGTCGTACACGGTCATCGAAAGAAAGGAAGGAAGGTCCAGGGCCAAATGGACCTCCGCCGGGAGGGAGTTCCTCAGCCTTGGTGTGGTCATCGAGAACGCCTTCCCCATCGTTGCCACCTGAGAAACCCAGGGGACCTCAAGAAGGGTGCTCCCAGCCAACCGCAGGGGCCAATCCAGAACCTGGGGGGTGAGGCGGTCCTGCAGGTGGGTAGGGCTCAAGCCGTGTAGGCAAATACGCAAAAAAGTGTCTGTTTTCCATGACATTGTGTGTTTTTAGACACACATTTCTCCTGGATGTTTGCTGTAACATCCAGAACTTTCTATGTGTCTAAATCACTCGTCCAGATCTTAAACATCCGGATCTTTGAACTTCTGTGTGAAACTTCTCCCAGAACCTTTGTGTGTAAAAGGTTCTCCTGGTAAACTGCTTTGCTCCAGGCAGCTGTGGTCACTTGGTTTCCATGGCAGCCTGTCACGTCTACAGCTGCGGCTACTTTAGGCTGCCTCAGGGCAGTGTTTGTGTGAAGAATGCATCCAGGAACTGCCTCAGGGCAGTGTGTGTGTGTGTGTGTGCGTGAGAGAGAGAGAGAGAGAGAGAGATAGATTGAGAAATGAATCTGGAACTTACTTGTGGACTTGTAAACCCAGAAGATTTAAACATCCAGAACTTTAGCATGTGTCTAAAAATGCCCATAGACATCAATTTGCCCTCCTTGATTTGCTATGAGCAGTGCAACTGCAGACAGATTTGTATGACATTGATGTCTATTAATTCTAATTAATTACTACATCTCATACTGTAGTAGTCTATTGTGATTGACCTTTTGGTTTCATGACAGTCTCATGAAATGGGACTCTCTCATTACATTCTCAGATTTTCTCATTACATTCTAGCACATGTTGGAATGCACATGCTGAACTAGTTGATGCCTGGATTTTTGCCTTTTACCTTAAGGTTTATTTATCATACAACCTGTTTATGATTAGGTTTTTTTGTGTCTGATATGCTAGGAAATGCCTACTTTCCAGTCAATTATGAGAAATTGCATCCTGACAGATACAATCTGCTGTTAAACAAACCTATAGGGACAGATAAACACCAAGGGATCAAATTGTGTTCAAATATTAACTAGAATTGTCTTTGGCTTGAGAAGGTTCTTGATCTTGATAAGGGCAGCACTCCCTTTAAAGGCAGTGGGCACTCTGCTGCTGTCAGAGCAGGGGAGATGGCAATTATCCTGTGTCAAAAGAGGCCTATATGGCAGTTTGAACCACCATGTGCTCTGGTTCTGGCATAAAGGGGGACTGATTTGCTGGCGAGAGGGGGATAAACAGCACCCCTCCTGACTGGCGGACATTGCGGAGGTAGGGGGTGGTAGAAACAAGCACAAATGCACCCATCTGTCCTTTTAGACTGGTCACTATAGATTATCAGCTGGCCTCCCAGGTTGTGGCTGAGAAGGTATTTTTCCTGGAGCCATAACTGGCCAAAAATGGCAGGTTATTTCATCTTCGCCACAGTGACCTCGCCCTTCAGTTGGGTATTTGAACAACGGCAACCTGGAGTGTGTTTAATCTCTGGGTTGGGTTTAGTTACTTAGCAGTAGGTATAGTTATTGCTGCAGCTTTTTGAGGGTATGTTCAGCGTTTACGGTGATGTCAAGGGGTTAACAGAGCTGAGGTCAAATTATATGTGAGCATCTTGGGTTGGGAACTGGGCTGGCTTTAGCAGGCTGAAGTGGCCTGTGGTTGTGCCCACACCCAGCAAGACAGGAGTTGAGGAACTAGTCACACCTATAAGGACTTCAGCAGCGTGACAGTGGGGGTCAGAGCCTTTGATCCCTGAATTGTGTGGCATTGAAGAAGGTATAGTCCTGGTAGAGAGTCTAGTGGTGGGCATAGTGTTCAATTGATACTGTGTATGAAGGGCTCTGTGTCTATTGAACATTGGCTGTGTGAGGACCTGGACACATTTGGACTGGATGCTCTGGGTTAAAACCACGTTTGTGTCCTTGCGGTGCAGCTAGCTCACCCAGAACTGTAAGTTATTGCAGGGTGAGTACAGTCTTGTACAGTCTTTTGTTTCAGACAGGACAGACTTTATTACATCAACATAAGCAACAATTAGGTGATTCAACATGTAGTAAGCAAATTACCAACTCCCATTAAAGTCAGTTTATGACCCTCTTGAGCAAGACTTCTCCATAGCAAACTATACAAAGACCACATTTGTGTGTGTGTGTGTGTGTGTATATATATATATATATATATATATATATATATATATAGTATGTATGCATTGCTAAACATGCCCAGGGCCATTCACCTCTCCTCATATGACATGTATTCTAGATGTCTGATCATCTTTGTTGCTCTCCTCCAAATCCTGTCAAGTTTGTCAACATTTTTCTTGACCTAAGGAGCCAGCAGCAAGGAGTTCCCAGGGTTAACATTGGATGGACATTACATTACTTAACGCTGGGAACGCTGCTGTGTGAAGCACTGCCACTGGGGGATAGAGAGCCCTCTTAATGGGGTCCCGTCCACTCTCTTTCCCACTGGGTCCAAATTAATCACGTTGCCATCGCCTACCTTTATCCTGAACCCTTGAAGCCTCGATTTTCATGGCATCCTTGACCACCTGTAGTCTTCTGAAGGTTGTGGGCTTTGGGACAAGCCTTTCTTCTGGCTTGGAAAACTGGGAGGACTGAGTTAGCTCCCTGTCCTGGCACAAGCTGAATCAGAAGAGAATGAAAGGGAAGAGCAGGACAGGTCCGAGGAGAAGTAGGAGGGAAAGGGTTTGGTTTTGGAGCATGAGAAGAGGAAGGGGAAGTGATGGGTTTAGTGGGGGACAGGGGAAAAAGGTTTCCTTGTTGTCTGCAGCCTTCTCTTCTGCCATGCTCCTACCTACTTTCTCCTTTGTTCACAAAGAAAGCAAGATGAGGTGTGGAATGCTGCCAGATCTCAGACAAACTGGATAAAAAAATGAAGCAAATTACTTAATGTTTGCATTTTTAATGACGTTTTTAATTTTGCTTCTTTGTGGACCTCTCCCCCAAAGAAGAGGTCCAAGACCCACCCAATACCCAGGCCACCACCATTATCTGGAACCCTCTTCATTTTCATGCTCTCCTTGGCTGCCAGTAGTTTTCTAGGGTAGGCTCCCACTCCCCAGACAAAATAGGACTTAAGTCTCCATTGGGCATCAAGAACCCCCCTCTGAAGTCCTAATGTGTCTTGAAGGCAGTAGGCATCCACAGAACCCCACTGTTTTTAAAAGTCTGGCCAGTTGCAGGCCGGCACTGCAACAAATCAGGCCCTTCAAGACCAACATCCCTAGTAGCTACACCTTATCCCCCAACATCCAAATCCTGTCCAGGCAAACAGGCCCTTTTTCAAAAGTCTGGCCAGTTGCAGGCCTGTATAGCAACCAAACACATGGGGCTAAATAACCCAAATTTAAACTACGCATTTCTGTTTCTCCACAAAACCGGCAAGCAAGATTCTCAAAAGCACAGTCACAAGCAGAGAGGGAACTTTCCAGCAGGGGGCAGCAGTGAAACAGCAAAGGAACAATTTTAAACAAAAGTAGTCCTTACCAGTGGACCCACAAATTCACAAAATGGCCTCTCTATTCATGCTTGGGAGGAGAAGGAAAGCAGCAGTGCATCATGCAAGCACAGAGCAAGCAAAACAAACCAGAAATCAGATCTTAGGCCATTGACCCAACAATATTATGTGAAGTCCTTAGCACTGCACATCACGAAAACAGCAGCATGGAGTTCCACTTGTCCCAAAACAAAAAACATGCTACACGCAGTTCTGTTGCACTGTAAAAGGTGTCTGAGCTGCTACAATGAACCTTCCTACAAGGACTACTAATTAGTGAACCAACCTGTGGCACAGGGGCGGCTGGTGGGTTTAGAGCTTGGTGGGGCAGTAAGGCCGGCCGGGCGCAACCTTATTCCTGGCAGAGTTCTAGGGTGGGGCTTGTCCATTGTAGGCTGAGCTTGTACTAACTAGTGCAAGTGTCTGCAAAATTATTCCAAAACCTGATCAAATATTTAACATATACAAAACCTCAGGGCCACAACAAAATAACTGCAGCGTGCATTTCCAAGTACAGTTGAATGGCAGATTATATATTGCTATTGCACTGTACAGGAATCCCCCCCCTCCTGCAAAGAAGAAACCTGGAAAAAAGCTGCATTAAAAAAGAATGACAGCAACCAGATTTTCTACCCCTGTTCCCCACCAGCCACCCCCAAGAGACTGGGAACAGAAGCTCTTTTTG
>QEPC01008173.1:12060781-12075912 GCA_003113815.1 Sphenodon punctatus
GCTGCTTGCAGCCCCGGCGGCCGTGCTGGGAGCCGGGAGGGGAGAGGGAGATCATCTCCCTCTCCCCTCCCAGCTCCCAGCACGGCCGCCGGGGCTGCAAGCAGCGAGATGACTGAGAGACAGGCTGCGCTGGGGGCTTGTAGGGCACCGCCCCCAGCGCCGAAGCAAGGAGCCGCCGCTGCTGTGGCATGGCCTTCTCACAGACAAGTCTGCAACATCCCATGCCCAGACTTCAAAAGGGCAGGCGAGGGCCATTTTCAAATGCAGAAAATATTGCAGCAAAGATTGGAAACCTTTCCCATCAAAGTCCCTAGATCCAACCCCAACCCCCACCGAACACAGAGAAAGCAGACCGTTTAGGCTAGAAAACAGCAAAGAAAGGGAACACCACTGACTTCAGCAAACCATTTTGTGGGGGCTCCAGCTCCACAAAATGGCCACTGTCTTTTTTGCACATGCTTTGGACTTGGGAGAGCAGAGGAGGGTAACCAGCAGCACATCACTTGAAGCATGCGTTGCAACTAGCACAGATCATACCAAGCTAGAGGCCAAATATTCAGCTGCTCACCTCAGAACATCTACTTGATATTCTAGGTCAGCAGCTCAATATTTGGCTTCAACCAACCCTTAGACACAAGACACATCAATCTTAATTAGGAAAATGCAATAGCGGTTTCCAAGTGAGAAAGAAAAACCCAGGTTGTTCGCACTAGTAGTTGTAAGTTATCTATTAGGAAATTCGAATGTAATAATAACAAGGACAGTGGCGAAATTTGCATGGTTATCCGAATCCGATACGGAAAAAAGGGTAAATGCGATGGGAAACAGATGAGAGAGGCCTTGTGGGTACTATTGGATAATATAATTTGGACTGGCAGGATTTCATATTGCTGTTTTATGGATGCTAACTCAGGCTTCCCCCGAGAAATGGTTGGGCAATGGTAATTGACTATGCCTGAATTTTGAGGTAGGATTTGAGGTAGAAACTGAGGGCAGGGTTGCTGAACTCCCACTAAATTGTAATGGGGATGGGGTCATTAAATCAAATGTAGAGTGGAAAATTTGTTTAAATTTTGCTCTAAGGTTGGTATTCTCTTTCTATTTGTCTTAGAAACTGAACTAATGTTTTATTAGTTCAGGGGTCAAGTGTTGCCACCATACACCCCAGGAAGGGCAAGGCAAGTTTAATGTTTTTATTTTAAATAATGTTGTGTGTTATATGTTATGTTATATATAAATGATTTTTGTACTGGTTTTGTTACAGCAATGGCCAAAACAATATTTTATTTTATTTTTTAAACCCACACTACTAGTAGTATCTATCTCTGCAACAATAGCCTTTACAATAGCCTCTGCACTGCAATAACAATAGGTTATTGCAGTGCAGAGATACTACTACTAGTGTGAACATAGGATATTTTTAGCACTTGGAAACCACTATTGCATTACCTAATGAAAATGGCTGGAAAGTTACTTCTGCTACTAGTAGTAGCAGAAGTAGTTGTGGTTTTTAAGTCTATTCCAAGTTAGAGTACACCACACAACAGCAAGTTCAACTTTCCTCAATTAAAAATTAAGAATTAATGTCTGTCTTGAGGCAGCTGGCAGCACAATCATATTTAGTCATTTATTTCAATTTTATCCTGCACCCTCCTGCTCACAGAGCAGCTCGGGGCAGCTTACATCACACACAGTCAACAATTACAATTCATAATTAAAACATACTATTACTCACAATTTAAAAATTAATTTAAAAATACAAACAATATACTAAAAGGGCAGAACCAATCTGTATGTAATAACCATATTATCATCCCATAATAACCACTTTTATTATAGCCTCCCCTTTCCTCCCAAGACAAGTCCCTCAGCCCCCGAGGCCCCCCAAAAAAGCCAAGGCCAAGCCCCATCCGGGTCCCCAATGTACTCCCCCAATCAGCCCTGAGCCCAGACAGGGCAGACTGAGCTCAGCAGCATCTCCTCCCCACTGGAGGACAGGATGCTGGGCTTGATGATGGACCCTTGGTCTGACTCAGTATGGCACTGCCTAACTTACTTCCTTGAGATAATTATTATTAATAAAATATTATATATAAATAAATATAATCTAAGAGTGATCTGTAATTTGAATGAAAAAGTTTGTCTGACCACCAGCTGGCTGACCAACTGCAAACTCTCTCTCTCAAGAACTGAAATAGAGATAAAATGACGCCTGGTAGAGTCACCTTTATATATGCTCTGGTCTCTGGAGCAGCAGGTAGCCCCCACCCTCACACCCCATGAGAGAAAAAGCCTGCGCTGAGTGAGACACTGAGAAAAACATAAACAAAAAAACCACACAAAGCACTCTCCACTCCCTCCCCCCCCCCACAGTTGCTATTCCACCGGCCAATAGCACACACACGTGTCAAAACACACACACACACATCCATTGCTTCGCCTCCTGCCCCCTCTCCTGCTCCCAGGGCACCAAGGGCTACTGCCCATATAATGTTACTGTTACTGCTGGTTGCCTCTCCATAGACTTACATGAAATACCATCCCAAGCGATCCTGGCAATGTGTTGCTCTTTGCTATGCACAAGCGGTGGACGACACTCCCTAGTCGCCCAAAGCACATTCTGTCAACTTTTGACCCTTACAGGTCTCCACCGTCTCCTCCTCCTTGCTTGTGTGTAGCTCTGACTGAGCAGTGATGAATGAGTCCCCTCCCCCACCTCCCCCTCGCGACCTGGCCCAAGGGAGGCATTGGCAAGTGTGATTGAGCAGCACTTTGCAGTTTGCACATGCGCTGAGCAAAGGAACACATTCACGCATGCATGGTGTTGCAAGCACACTTTAAACAGGACGTTTGGAGCACCAGAGCGGCTTGACACAGCTGCGCCGGGCTCTGAACAGGTGGACAGCACTGGGACCCGGGGGACAAGGTAAACTCAATTTTGGGGGCGCAGGAGGCCAGTAGGGGCAGTGCCCCTGGCGCCCTGGGGGTGGCACAGTGCCTGGAACACATTACTCCAAGTGAAGTCTGATCAGAGTTGACCATAGGAGCAACATGTCCAAGATAAGGAAAGTTATAATACTAATATGTGTACAACCCAATATGGCACTGGCCTTTTTTGAAACACCATCACACCATTGACGCCTATTCATTTTGTGATTAGGCTTGCCACTTTTTTTGCAGTTTGACCCTTAGACTCCCATTTTGGCATATGGGTGGCAATCCTATTTGTGACACACTATAATTGCCAAGTCCTTCTCAGCAATATTGCTGCTGATAGTTATATTTCACCTTTATATTTGTGCATTAGTTTTTTCTTTCCTATGTACAATATTTAACAAGTATAAGTATTGTACAAAGGAAAGTATTGTATATACATGTCAAGAGGGTCAAATGCCTGCAGGAGGCATAGGAGAGGTACTTAAGGACACCTTCAAAAAGAGAGCAAGAGGGCCAAACAAATGCCAGCATGACTAAACAGCAGAGGAAAGGAGGTTCTTAGAACAAAAAGTGGAAATTGAGTCTAAATTAGGAAAAATAGGTGTGTGAGTATCTTAGGGTAATTTCAGACATGCCGGGCCTCCCTCGGGCCATGGCACAGAATCACCTTTTCATCCTCCTCCAGAATCCGGCCAGCAGGTAAAGAGACACGCCGGCCGGATTCCAGAGGCGGATCGGGGGTGGGGTGGGGCTGCGTGGTGTGGCACAATGTGCGGCTGCACAACCCCACCCCCCACGCTCCCCCGGCCGGCCGCCCTCCATGAGACGGGCAGGCGCAGTGGCCAGTGTGGCTGCTGCGCCCGTCTTCCGGGGTCTGGGCCACTGCCCAGAATCGGCGGAGGTAACAGGCGTTACCTTCCGCCAATTCCTAACCGTGGTCCAGCTAACAATTCTTCCAGACCTCTGGGTGGCTGAAGATCTGAAAGCATGGTCAAAGGGATTCCCGGCAGGTATTCACCGGGGTGAACATTTGGCGGAACTCCCTACAGACGTTACGGCACCACGGCCACCACAGGGGGTTCACCGTGGTATCGTAATGTCTGAAATTACCCTTAGTCATTCATACACAGCCTGCATGTTATGTGTGTTAGTACTAGGGTTGTCTGTATTTGGGTTCCACAAAACACAAACAAACACACAAGCTATGCTTCCGTATTCAAAACACTAATATTAAGACTGTGTGCTTGGGTTTCAAATGAACCCAATTTCCCCCCCAAAACTTGGTGTCTGAGGTCTCAAACTGGACCCCAGAAACTGCAGTATATGTCCAGCTCGTAGTCAGGCAGCTTTCTGACCCCTAGCTTAACTTGAGGAGCCTGTGGTGAGCCCTCCCATCCTGCAGGGGTTTCCACTGTCTCAGAACTGCAGTCTCAGAATTGCAGTCAGGTCCAGCCAGGGAGAAATGGTGAGTCCTTGGCAGCCTCATCCCCTCCTCCGCAGCCCCTCCCCCAAGTCAGTGACTTCCCCATTTGGGATCCCACTCCTCTCTGATCCAGAAACCACTCCCATACCCCATGCCTTATTCCCCCGTATAATCATATCCACAAAAGACATGACCCAACCTGGTGTCCTGATCCACAATTTGGAAACCTTAGTCTGCCCTAGAGTAAAAGGGTGGAATCAAATGAGACGGTAGTGTGCTGGAGTCTGTATTTGGTCCATGCAGCCCCCAGACAGTTTCTCTAGTGTGCCTCTCAGCTGACAAGTGGACGTGGGGGAGGGAGATTGCTACCACTCCTGCCTCTTAGGTGGCCCAGCACTAGGGCTGTATTCTCATCTGTGGTGGTGGTGGCGGCAGCGGGAGGAGCAAGGGAAGATGTGGCAGCCCAGAGGAGCCGGCCAATGGGAAAGGAGCCGGTGCAAACGGGGATCTGCCGCGCCTTCTCTCATGCATGTCAGGGCAGGATTTTGCACCCTGACATGCACAACAGCAGCTGCAGCAGATCCCCATTCGCACTGGCTCTTTTCCCGGCCGCTGGTTCCTCCATGCTGCCGTGTCTCCCTCACCCCTCCCGCTGCCACCACCACCGCCACAGGTGAGAATGCAGCCTTAGTGGGACTCTGTGGTGCTGGCAGACCTGCCTGCAGGTGAACCTAATTGATGAGACGCAGACACATGGGCTCCCATTAGCCAGAATTGGCCCACACGGTGGGCCCATGATGTCCCTGGACTCTACTGTGAGTGGCGGCTCTGTGATGACCATGTGGTGGATGCCTAATAGACACACACAAACATGGCTGGTGAAGGATAATGTGGGGCATTGTCTTGGTTATCTCCACTCTAAGCACCCCACATGTACTCCATGACACTCCTGTGAGGTATGGAAGTTCTGTTATCCACATTTTACAGATGGGTAACTGAAGCAGTTACTGGTCCTTATATAAAACTTCCTATATACCCATGTATAGGTATATATAGTGGGTAACTATATAACTGTTGAAATATATAAGTAAATTAAAATTATATACTCGTGTGTGTGTTTGTATATATATACACACACACACACACACACGTTGTTAGCCACCCCGAGATGCTTTTAGTAGGAGGGGGTGGCATATAAATTTTATTATTCTAAAATACACACACACACACACACACACACACACATATATTATATATAATATATATATACACAGACACACAAGTGTGTCAACAGTTACATAGTTATCCACTATATATACCTATATGGGGGTATATAGGAAGTTTTATATAAGGGCCAGTAACTGTACTTCAGTTCTTGAAGGTAGCATGTCTGTCTGTCTGTCTATCTATCTAGAGAGAAAATTGCACGTGTGTGTGTGATATATATATAATATATATATAAAATATGATATGATATATTTATGAGTCAAGGGCACTATATAAAACTTCCTTTATGCAGTCATTCCATAGAGCTGGAAGCAAATTACAGTGAGTGACTGAAATACAGATAGTGACTCACACAGACTACAAGGACATCCGTTCCCAGGTGCAGAGAAAAGGCAGTGTCCCACAAGGCGCTAAAGAGACTCAGTTTTAGGGGAGTCAAAGTTATGCCAGGCATGAATTTGGCTCTGAGTTTAGGATTAATTGACATGTTTGCTAAGTAATATTTTGTTTCCTGCAAAGATGCCCTGAGTGACTATTTACAGGGCCAGCACCACACCCATTTTAATAGAGAGAAAACACTATTTGTATTTGTGCCCTGCAGGCGGGAGAAGAAAGAGGCCATATTAACTCTTTGTTTCCTATATTTTTTTAATTTGACTGAGCAATTTGATTAAATTCCTTCCAAAGCCACAGTTCCAAGAGTGGCTTGTGGGATTTATTAACATTTATTTTACAACTTAGAACAACCTCCTTTTTTCATAAGCATGCAGATGAAAGCCTCATTTCCTGAGTCCTATTCTACATTCACCTCTTTGAAGGTGGGAGCTTTTTGTTTGATTATGAAGGTGTATTCATTTCTTGTATACATGCTACCTTCAAGAACCCATCCTATTATCAGAACAATTCTGCTCCCTTACCACAGCTCTCAGCTGTCCTACCTCTGTGTGTCTGTCATTCACTCCTTGTAGCGTCAGATGTTCTGGTGTTTTGGGCATGATAGCCAAAATTCTGAAAACTCTTACTTGGGCCCACTCCTACAGAGGTCAATGGCACTCTTCTTCACTCACAAAAAGAGGAAGTTCTCTGGGAATCCCTCCAGAAAAGTATGGCAAAAAGTAGCTCTTCACCCCAGCGAGGAATGGATGAAACTGGTAGCAAAAGAGACTTGTGAACAATGTTTTCACTCATCATTTCTCTGAGGTTCCAAGATTTTGGCAATACTATATATCTGTAATGCAATTGCTATATTACAGAAGTCCTATGCTGCCCTACAGTCTCTGTTTGGCTACATTCTAATTTTCTGTGGGTTCGGAACATTTGCAGGATGCAGTACGCACAGTGTTTCAGTAAAAACATAAGGGCTGGGTCAGATCTGGGTCCATCTAGCCCAGTATCCTATTTGTACCAGTGGCTAGGACAGGGTACTTCAGAGGAAGGAGATAAAATTAGGGCATATCTACAGCGATCCATTCCTGTTCATTCTCAGCTTCTGGACATCAGATATGTCATCCTCTGTCCATCTTGGATAATAGCTTCCTATTATCCAATTCTTTTTGGAACCCATTTATGCTGTTGGCAGTTATAGCATCCCATGGGCAATGAGTTCCATAGGTGCACTGTGAAAAAGTGATTCCTTTCGTTTGTTTTAAACTTGCTGCCAGCTATTTTCATCATGTCTCCCCAGTTCTAGTATAATGAGAAGGCAAATGACAGCTCCCCATTTACTTTCTTCGTGTCGTTCATGATTGTCTAAACCTCCATTGTTAGTCTCATCTAACCTGAAAAACTTTGATCACTGGGGCATCTGCTCAAACGGAAACCGTGCCGTACTTGTGATTATTGCACTTCTCTGTACCTTTTCCAGTTCTACTACAGTGTAGTCTGCTTACGTGGAATTTAGTGGGCCATCTAAAAAAGTCCAAATTATGAGAACTTCAGTTTAAGTAGACCTTAAAACCAGGGTCCTGGCTTTGGTTCTATATGCTGTTCTGTTCTACAAGCAAACAAGTAAAATGCTGCTAAGAATCTTTACTAAAATTATAAACCATACTCAGTCCAATAGCAACTGATAAGAGATTTGCGACTCAATTTGACTAAAAGAGTTGGTACTGTGATCTTCAAGCACAGTGGCCTTCAAGCACGCCACTGTTTCTCCAATCCTCAAAAAGTCCACTCTTGACCCCTTGACCCTTCTAGCTACCATCCTGTCTCACTCCTTCCTTTTGCTTCCAAGCTTCTCGAACGTGTTGTCTACTCCCACTGCCTCGACTTCCTCTCCGCCAACTCCTCCCTTGACCCCCTCTAATCTAGCTTTCACCCCCTTCACTCTACTTAAACTGCTCTTGCAAAGATCACCAATGATCTTCTTGTGGCTAAATCTAATCGCCTCTATTTCATTCTTGTCCTCCTTGACCTCTCTGCTGCCTTCGATACTGTTGACCACTCACTCTTGCTGGATTCACTTCACTCCCTTGGCTTCCGTGGCTCCGTCCTCAACTGGTTCTCCTCCTGATCTCCTCTGACTGCTCCGTCAATGTGTCTCTGGTCAACTCCACCTCCTCCTCCCTTCCCCTCTTGGTTGGTGTTCCCCAAGGCTCTGTACTTGGCCCTGTCCTCTTCTCTATCTATACCCTGTCCCTAGGCAAACTCATTGCCTCCCATGGCTTCCAATATCATCTCTACACTGATGACACTCAACTCTATTTCTCTACTCCCTCTCTCTCTCCATCTATTCAAGCTCGCCTCACCAGCTGTCTCTTTGACATCTCTACCTGGATGTCTCAACGTCAGCTCAAACTCAACATGGCTAAAACGGAACTTCTTATCTTCCCCCCTCATCCTTTCTCTTCCCTGTCGATCCTCATTGATGGGGTCACCATCCTTCCCGTCCCCCAAGCCTATAGCTTAGGCTTCATCTTCGACTCACCCCTTTCTTTTAAACCCTACATTGACTCTCTTGCCAAATCCTGTCGCTTCTCCCTCCATAACATTGCTAAGATTCGCCCTTTTCTCTCTGTCTCCTCTGCCAAAACCCTTGTTCATGCCCTGGTCATCTCTCGCCATGATTACTGTAACCTCCTTCTCACTGGCCTCCCCCTTTCTCCCCTTATCTCCATCCCAAACTCTGCTGCCAGGGTCATCCACCACGCTCGTCACTTCGACCATGTGCAGCCCCTCCTCACCTCTCTTCACCCCCTTCCTGAACGAATCCTGCACAAGCTCCTAGTCATCACCTATAATGCTCTTTACAACCTTGCTCCCCCCTACCTCTTTGCGCTAATTTCCCTCTGTACTCCAGTCAGTGAACTCCGCTCCCCCTCTGTCCCCTCTCTTGCCCTCCCACGCCTTCCCTGCTCCCCTAACCACCTTTGTCCCTTCTCCCTAGCTGCCCCCCATGCCTGGAACTCCCTCCCTGCCCACATCCGCCTTGCCCCTCCCTTCATACCTTCAAATCCCTCCTCAAGACCCACCTCTTCCACTCTACCCTCCCCGACTTCTTGCTCCTCTCACCTAACTCCTGCTGATACCCTCCATCCAGTACAATCTGTTACCTAAGGTCTGTGTACTCATATCCTCACCACATGGACCAACCAGCCATCATTCTCGATGTAACTAAGCCAAGTGTGTGCACCTGGGACCTCGCAGGCTCATGAACGTTACACTCCTTGTCTCTCCCTCTGTTCCCCTTTCTTCGTCCCCCCCACCCCCACCCGCATTGCTCAGATTGTAAACCCTAGGGCAGGGACCATGTCTACTCAATTACTTTGTAAAGCACCAGGTACACTGCTTGCGCTATATAAATGTTTGTTAATAATAAGAAGAAGAAGAACTCTCCTGCCAATCAGCTAAAAAGCAGAATTTACCCCAGCACCTATCAGCTCTGCAAGCCCTGCTATGTGTTAAGAATCTGTTACGTGGCAGTTAACACATTTGCTTTTCATCCTGCATGCCACAGCTTAATGATTCAAATGCAGCCTTCTTTTCATTTGAAAATGTGTTTTACTGAGGCCTGAAGGCTGGATTGAAACCATTAATCTGTGGTATAAAAAGCAAATGTGTTACCTGTCACCTAACAGACTCTCAACACTTAACAGGGCTTTCAAGGGAGCAGCTTGGAATAGAGTTGCCACCTTTTGCAATTTGACCTTGAGACTCCCATGGGCCAAAATGGGAGTCTCGGGGTCAAATTGCAAAAGATGGCAACCCTAGAGTCTTTGAACGACCAAGAAACTGGAATAGGGGAACTGTTGTGAAGATGTAAGCTCTGTTAAAAGTAGCACCTTTAATTTAAGGAGTGGGGAGAAATAGCTCTTGTGGGGTGTCTCTCCAACATTCTCTACAGGAAAGACTGATGCAAATAATTCATTTAGCTTCTCTGCAATAGCCTTATCTTCCTTGAGTGCTCCTTTTGCATTTTGATGAGTGACACAGGGTGTTTATAAACAAGACATTAGTCCATGCCAGGAAGATGTTCAGCCTGTGTTTGCTGCCCGTTTCATAGGTGGTTTTGAGATGTGTGCTCCCATGTGCCACGGAGCCTCCACTCATGGCATAGTCCTGGGGCATGCAGGCCCACCATGTGGGCCAATCCGAGCCAATGTCTGCCCACGTGCTCACCCGCCCCGTCTATTTGGGTGTGCGCAGCCTCTGTGTGGGCAAAGTACCTAGAGCAGTCCCAGCGGTAAGAGCAGTGAGCGTACTTGCCGGTCTTGCTCTCCCCGGGGCTTCTCCTGTTTAGTTTTGCTTTGGAGCACTCGAAATCAGCACTCCAGAAGGTGGGGTGGGTGGGGCGTGGGGATCAAACCAGGAAGCAAACAGCAGCGGAAGCTTGCTGGACCCAATATTTCCTGCAGCTGTGAGTCATGAGGGAGGGGTAAGCAGGGCACCTACCTGTGTACTGGGTTTGCTGTGCAAAACCCCCTGAATGGGGGCTTCCCGGACTGAACATGGGACTCCTGCGGGCTGTCGCCCATTTATTTCCACGGTCCACCGTAGATACTCCCACCTGACACTGAGCAGTGTTTTGGTATGCTGCCTATAGGGATGGGAAATCATATTGAAAACTGGGATTGGTTCAAAATCTTATTGACCCAACTTTCAATACGATTTTATTTATTTATTTTATTTTAATTATGTATACCCTGCCTCTCCTGTCTAGGCAGCTCGAGGCAGCTTACAAAAGTTAATTTTTAAAAATATATACATAAAATACACATAAAAGGGAAGCATAAGAATAAGAGAATAAAAACCCCGTTCTCCCCACCCACACTCACCCCCCTCCCTCACCAAAGGCCTGGTGGAACAGTAATTTTTAGATCATATTGATCTGAATCGGTTCAGATTCCAACCAATATGGCCTAAATCTAAAGTCTGCTTCCCCATGACTCCTGCCGGGCCCAGGTGTTGGGCAGGGGTCATGGGGAGGCAGAGCTGGGGGTAGAGGGGTCGTGCAGGGGTGGGAATGGAGTAGTTGCCTCCCAGGACCCCTACCTGGCACCCACTTTCCCCAGACACCTGCCTGTGCATGCCCACCCCAGCGCCAGTTTTTACTTATTATTTCTGCCCGGCGCAGCCCTGAGAAGGCCTTGCTGGGCACCTCGGGGCACCACTGCCTGGCTGCCCGCCCCAGTGCTGCTGCAGCAGGTGCTGGGGCAGGTGGGCATGGACAGGAGTCCGGGGGAGGCAGGTGCTGGGTAGGGGTCTTGGGAGGCATCCTCACCCCCTGGTCCAGGGGAGACAGAGTTGAGGCTCCCTGAAACCTCCAGTGCCACTCCAAGGAGCTTTGATAGATGCTGCTGGGGGATCCGATCCTTTTGGATCGGATCCCTCGGCAGGATCGGATTCTTCGGATAAATATAATTTGCCCCCAAATCGAGCAAATCGTATTGAACCGATTCCGATATTCCCATCCCTACTTATTAACAAAATGGACACGGACTTCTTAAAAACCTGAAATTCAAGAACTCATTTTAAGATTATTATTATTATTATAAACATTTATATAGCACCAACCATGTACCTGGCGCTGTACAGATCAAATATCATTAGGAATGCTCTACAAACAAATATTTTCCCATTCATGTAAAGAGAGGTGTAATGCCTTTAATTTCAATATTGTTTCAGTGCCTTCATTTCCTAAATTCTATTTTTAATCTAATGCTGCCCTCTGCTGTCTTAAAACTGTACTCTCAATGCTTCTGAATGCTTCCCCCTGTCCTTTTACATCAGGGGACAGTAGGCCTCTGGCCTGGGGACCAAATGCAACCCATGACTAAAGATGTGGCCCCTTTCCAGTTCAAGAATCTGACCCCTGGATTCAGTTCCTGTCCCCAAGCACTGAAAGACTGAAATCAGCGTAAGGGAGTAGAGAGGAGGGCCCGCATACAAGGATAGGGACCGATCCATGGCACAGATCCATGATCTGGACCCTCCTCTTTCTAAACTCACCCCTTAATCACCCCCACCCCCATCTCCTATGTCTGTCCAGGCCCTTGGTGCTTGTACTGATTTTCAAGGTGACCCCTGTGAGGGAAAAGGTTCCTTGCTCGTTTTATATATTGCTTCAGGGATAGCCCTCACAGGATTCCTGATGCACTCCAGGTATCTGAAGTTTGGAGATCAGATTACAGACACCTGTTGTTGTTGTTTGTTAATATAGCTCAAGCAATGTCCAGTCTGTAGTTACAGACCGGTCCCTACCCCTAAAGGGCTTACAATCTAAGAGACAAGGGAGGGGGAAACGAGGGAGAGGTCAACATTGGGAGAGATGAGTACGCTCATGAGGTTGAGAAGTTGCAGGCTCACATGTATCACTTAGGCCACTTTCAGACATGCCCCTCCCACACACATATTTGGGCGTGGGGGGAATGCGCAGCCCAAATATGCGTGGAATCGGCTGGTCTGAAGGCCCCCCTGCGTGGCTTTACCGGCAGATGCACAGGGATGCAGAGCAGGAAACCGAGCTCTGCAGCCCTGTGCGTCTCTGCCGGCAAAGCCATGCGGGGGGGCCTTTCAGAGCATATTCGGGCTGTGCAGCGTGCGCGTGGGGGGTGGGGTGGGCAGGCATGTCTGAAAGTGGCCTTAGTTACATGGAACGATTCTGAGTGCGGGGGGGGAAGGACACAGTTCCACTCATGACGAGCTAGGGAAGGCCTGACGGAAGAAGTGGGTTTTCTGGGGGGATTTGAAAGTTGGGAGGGAAGGAGCGGAGCGAACGTATCCAGGGCGGGAGTTCCAGGCATGAGGGGCAGCAAAGGAGAAGGGGTGAAGATGTTTAGAGGAGCAAGGGGTTCGCGAACAGGTGAGGGTGGGGGCAGAGGAGGAACAAAGCTCCTGGGCAGGAGTGTGGTGGGATACAAGAGTGGAGAGAGATGGGGGAGCAAGGCCATGAAGAGTCTTGAAGGTGAAGACCAGGAGCTTGTGTTGAATGCGTTTTCTGTAGAGGGAGCTAGTGCAGGGCAGAGAGGAGGGGATGAACATGGTCAAAGCAAGGGGCAAGATGGATAATTTTGGCTGTGGAGTGCTGAATGGAGATGAGGGTGGCCAGATCAGAGCAGGGGAGGCCAGTAAGGAGGAAGCTGCATGGACTAGGTTTTTTGTGGTGGCAACAGTAAGGTAGGGCTGGATTTTAGCAAAATTGTACAGAGCAAAGTGACAGGATTTAGCAACAGCCTGGATTTAAGGTTTAAAGCAGGGTGAGGAGTTGAAGCTGAATCCCAGGCTATGCGCCCAAGGGACCGGCTGGATGGTGACTCCCTCAATGGAAACTGAGAAGAAAGTAGGAGGGGAGCATTTTTGGGGAAAGATGAGGAGCTTGGTCTTGGCCGTATTAAGCTTGAGTTGGCGACAAGACATCCAGGCAGAGATGTCAGTAAGACAGTCAGCAATATGTATCTGAATGGGGTGGCGGGGAACAGTATGGGAGTGGAGAGAGAACTGTGTGTCATCAGCTGGAAGCTATGGGTTTCAATGAGTTTACCCAGAGAAAGAGTATAAAGGGAGAAGAGAAGGAGGCCCAGGACAGAGCCTTGGGGAACTGCCACAGAGAGGGAAGCGTTGTGGAGGAGGTGCCAGTGCAGCAAGAGAAACCTTGAAGGAGCGGTTTGAGAGATACAAAGAGAACCAGTCAAGAACAGAATTCTGGAAACTATGGTCAACAGTGTCAAAAGCTGCAGAAAGATCAAGGAGGACAAGAACAGAGTAGAGGCCCTTAGACTTAGCTAAGAGAACGTCATTGGTTATTTTAGCAAGGGCAGGCTCAGTCGAGTGGAGAGGGTGGAAGCCCAATTGGAGGGGGTCAAGGGAGGAATTTGAAGAGAGGAAATCAAGACAATGTATGTGTAGAACGCCTGTTCCAGGAGCTTGGAAGCAAAGGGTAGGAGTGAAATAGGGCAATAACTGGAAGGGTCAGAGGGATCAAGAGCAGCCTTCTTAAGGATAGCGGAGATGGTGGCGTGTTTGAAAGCCAATGGAAATGACCCAGTAGACAGGGAGAGATTGATGATGTGCAGCAGAGATGGCTCAATGGTGGGGGTCAATCACCGTTAGGAGGCGAGAGGGGATGGGTTCAAGTGGGCAAGTGGAGGGGTTCGATGAAGAGAGGAGGGAGGTGACCTCATCAAGAGAAACTGGGGAGAAGAAGAGAAGAGAGGCAGGAGGGGAAATGTCAGGGAATGAAGTGGAGGAGGGAGACGATTGAGAAGTGATTGCAAGACGGACTTTGTCAATCTTGTTGTTGAAGAAGTAGAGAAGATCCTGTGCGGGGAGTGAGGGAGGACAGGGAAGCTTCAGGAGGGAAGCAAATATGGAGAAGAGACGGCATGGGTCGTGGGAATGGAATTCGATTAACGTGACGTAATAGCAGTCTTTGGCCAGGAAAGGGCATCACTAAATGCAGAAAGCCCAAACTTAAAGTGGAGGAAGTCAGTGAATTCATGAGACTTCTGCCAGAGGTGCTTGGCAGCTTGAAAGCAGGATCTTAGGTGGCGGATGGTAGAGGTGAGCCAAGGACAGGGGTTTATGCGATGGATAGGACGGCAGGATTGGGGAGCATGCATGGGAGTCAAGGGTGGCAGAAAGGGATGAGTTGAAGGTGGAGACAGCAGAGTCCAGGCAGGTGGTAGAGGAGACAGATGAGAGATGGGGGGAGAGGAAGAAAGCAAAGTCAAGAGGGTCACAGAAGGTAACGGAAAGAGTGAGAGGTTGGGGAAGTGGGAGGGGGCTAGTGGGAGACACGGAATGAAGCAAGGTAATCAGGGGCAGATTGGCCATTGAATGCACCGGGAGCATTCCCGGTGGGCCGGGGGCCGGTCACGCTGTCTTTTGGAAAAAATTATTAACAAACAAACAAACAAAAATTGTTGGTCCTGACCCCTGTCGGGTTGGGTTGCGTTGGGGGAGGGGTGGAGGGCTTACCTGACTCGGCTGGGAGATAAGGCTGTTTGTTTACAAACAGCTCCTGCCCATGTGCTGATCAGAAGGTTGCTACCTTGTAAAGAAGGTTCTTCGAGATGGCTCCCAACATTCTCACAACTGGGTTGTGCGC
>QEPC01008173.1:12080894-12114074 GCA_003113815.1 Sphenodon punctatus
AGGAATGAAGAAGCCTTACTGTAGGATGCATAGCAAGGGACAGAGTGATTTTTTTGGTTGGGGGCCACTGAGCCCTGAAACGGAGTGATTTGGGGAGCCAGAGCACTGAAATGAGGGCCAGTACCCACCCAGTGGCAGTCTCCCCCCTGCCATCCCCCCATAACCTTCCGCTCACCCCTTCCAGGCTGCTGAGGATCTGAGTCTGGGGACTCAGGTCCGATAGGCCCCAAATCTGGTACACTCTGCCCGCCCCAAGCCACGCCCCCTTGGCCTGTTTCCGGCGCACCGGCGGCTTTGCCGCCGGCACAGAGCCACTAACACTATATTTTCCCGGGCCACTTTGATTTCCCAATCCGCCCCTGAAAGTAATGGTCAGAGACAGGAAGGGTATCAAAGGAGTGGTCCAAGAGAGAACAGTTTTTTGATAAGACTAGGTCAAGGGAATGGCTGTCATGGTGCATTGGGCCATCAGTCCACAGGCAAAGGTCAAACGAGAAGGTCATTGAGAGGAAGCGGGAAGCAGCACTGTCAAAGGGGGTGTCTACATGAATATTATTGAAGTCTCCAAGAATGATGAGAATATTATCATCAGAAAGAAAGAAAATAAGCCATGCAACAGTCAGAGAGAAAAGAGGAGCCTGAGAGGAGGTCGGTGACAGCCACATGGAGCTGGAGGGGCGAGTAGAGGTGAATACAGTGGGCCTCAAAGGAAAAGAAGGAGTGAGAGGGAGAAGCAGCAAGGGGTTGGAACTGGCAAGATTTGGCGAGGAGCAAGCCAAGACTACCACCACGACCTTCAGAGCATGGCGTGTGGGTGAAGGTGAGACCACCAAGGGAGAGGGCATCAGGAGTGGCAGTATTACAGGGGGAATCCAGGTCTCAGTAAGGGCAAGGAGCTGGAGGGATCGGGAGAGGAAGAGATCATGTATGAAAGGTGCTTTATGGATGGAAGAGTGACAGTTCCATGGGGCACAAGAGAAAGGCAGTTGAGATGGGGGAAGACAGGGAATGGGGATTAGGTTTGGGGACAGAAGGCGGTGGCGGGAGTGGGGAGGAGGATTGTGGGAGGCTGAGATACGGGGAGGTAGAGGTGCAGAATGGTAGGAAGGAGGAATGTTGCTCCAAGGGCGGAATTTTGGAGTCAAGGGGAAAGCAAGAGAAGGGAAAAGAGGGACATGGAAACAGACCAGATAGTTGCTGCAGGAGGGCAGGACTGATGGATGGGTGCCAGCATGTTACTGTGATGTGATGTGATGTGATGAGTGAAGCAGCAGAACGTCATGACATGCCTCTCTCTGGCCTCGAAATGCTGACTTCCTCCACTTTAAATTCTCCCTCTCCTCCCTCTGTTCTGCTATCTCCCTGGCGAGGTAACATTACTATGCCTCCCAGGTTGAATCCTACTCTCGTGATCCTTGACACCTCTTCTCCACCTTTCAAGGCCCCTCTTCCCTCTCTGCTCAGGATCTCGCGTCATTCTCCACCTCAAAGATTGACAGGACATTGCTTCCCACCCGTCTCCTCTCCCTGCTCCTTCTCCACCCCCTCCCCTCCCCCCACTCTCCTCTCCTTCCCTCCTGCCTCCCTTGAGGAAATCTCCTCCCTGCTCTCTTCTTCCAACCCCTCCACCTGCCCTCTCAACCCAATCCCCTCCCGCCTCATCACCTCCATTGCTCCCACTGTTGCCCCCCCCTTCTACATGTTATTAATCTCTCCCTCTCCACTGGCTCCTTCCCCTCCGCCTTCAAGCATGCCACTGTCTCTCCCATCCTCAAAAAGTCCACCCTCGACCCCTCTAGTTACTGGTCTCCCTCCTACCTTTCGCCTCTAAGCTTCTGGAACATGTTGTCTACTCCCGCTGTCTGGAACTCCTCTCTGCCAACTTCTCCCTGGACCCTCTCCAGTCTGGCTTCCACCCCCTTCACTCCGCTGAAACTGCCCTTGCCAAGATTACCAGTGATATGCTTGTCACTAAATCTAAGCACCTCTACTCCATTCTTGTCCTCCTTGACCTCTCCGCTGCCTTTGACACTGTTGATCACTCACTCCTACTGAACTCTCTTCACTCCCTGGGCTTCTGTGGCTCTGTCGTTGACTGGTTCTCCTCCTACCTCTTTGACCACTCCTTCAATGTGTCTCTTCCCAATTCCACCTTCTCCTCCCTCCCCCCTCTCGGTAGGGGTTCCCCAAGTCTCTGTCCTGGGCCCTCTCCTCTTCTCTATCTACACCCTGTCCCTGGGCAAACTCATTGCCTCCCACGGCTTCCAATATCACCTTTATACTGACAACACTCAACTCTATCTCTCCACCCCCTCTCCCTCCCCTTCTGTCCAAGCTCGCCTCATCAACTGTCTCTCTGATATCTCCGCCTGGATGTCCCAATGCCACCTCAAGCTCAACATGGCTAAGACTGAACTCCTTATCTTTCCTCCCTTCCCTTCCTCCCACTCTTCTCTCTCTATCCTTATTGATGGTGTCACCATCCATCCTGTTCCCCAAGCCCGTAGCTTGGGCATCGTCTTTGATACTCACCTCTCCTTTAAACCTTACATCGACTCTGTTGCCAAGTCCTGTTGTTTTGCCCTCTATAACATTGCTCGGATTTGCCCCTTTCTCTCTGTCTCCTCAGCCCAAATCCTTGTTCATGCTATGGCCATCTCCCGTCTTGACTACTGCAACCTCCTCCTTGCTGGCCTCCCCCGCTCTCATCTGTCCCCCCTTATCTTCATCCAAAACTCCGCTATTAGGGTCATCCACTTGGCCTGTCGCTTCGACCACGTGCAGCCTCTCCTCTCCTCTCCTCACTTCACTGGCTCCCCCTCCCCCAACGCATCCTTCACAAGCTCCTGGTATTTACTTACGAAGTCTTTCACAGCCTGGCTCCCCCTTACCTCTCAGCCCTTATCTCATTACACGCTCCTACACGCACTCTCTGCTCCCCTAACCACCTTTGTCCCTTCTCCCTCGCTGCCCCCCATACCTGGAACTCCCTCCCTGCCCACATCCGCCTTGCTCCCTCCCTCCGCTCCTTCAAATCCCCCCTCAAAATCCACCTCTTCCCAACGCTTGCTAGAACTTACCTCTCAACATTTACTCTCTGCCCTCCCCCTGACTGCAACCAAGCCAAGCACGTGCACCTAAGACTTTGCATCCACTTGAATGTTTTGTCCCTTGTCTCTCCCTATGTCCTCTCTCCTTGTCTCCCCCCTCCGAGTCTTTTAGATTGTAAGACATAGGCAGGGACCGCGTCCATCTCCTTGTTCTGTAAAGTGCCAGGTACACAGCTGGCGCTATACAAGTGCTTATAATAATAATAATTAATAATGACATGCCTCTCTCCGGCCTCGAAACAGCCACAAAATGGCCAGTGCCCTTTTATGCCGCCCTTCAGCTGCCACCCTCAGAGCAGGGGCCCAGGAAATGAAGCCTTGTTAATTACCTAGGGGGGAGGAGAGAGAGACTGTCAGGAACTTGCCTTGGCACCGCCAACAGGGTCTCCCACAGCGGGACAAACAGGACAAGCAGCAAGCACAGACTCCAGGAACAGCCCCAGATGCATGCATCTCCAAAGACCCTCCCCACCCCGAACAGCCCAGGTGATCCCGGTACCTCCAAGCTGGCCCCGCAACAACACAGCGCGGTGGGGCTTCCCCTGGCTGAGCCGCATAGCAGGCAGGCGGGGCCAGCTTCGTTGCGACGCCCCCTGTGCTTGCAAGCACGGCAGGGGGCAGAGCCATCAGTATAAACGCCGGCGCTGCTTGGGACACAGCGCCGGTGATCAGAGAAACTGGCCCCTTGCAACGAGAGCGAGCAGCGTTTGTGAACCTTTGGAATTCCTTGCATCCTTCCCTTCCCTTCTTCTCTAGCATGTGTGGTCGTGTGGGAGTACCAGCCAAGATTTATGGTGAGTGCATGAACCCTTCCCCCTTATCCCTATAAGCAAGTTGAGTGTGAGTTGGTTGAGTGTTAGTTCCCATGTGGGTGAGTCTCTGCTCCCCTTCCTCCCGGGGCATCCCCTATCCCCTGCAGTTGTGTGTAGCCCCCCTGCCCACTCTGTGATCCCAGGGTCCCCTTCCCTCCTCTTTTCACCTCTTTCCCACAACCTTCCCATCCCCTCCGGAGTGTGTGGAGAGTGGTGTGGGTACAGGGTAAGCTTGGGTACTCCATTATTCCCTACTCGGTGCCCTATGATGATAGAGGCCTGAACACTCTTGTAGGTTCAAAAGGCCACCATTCTATCCTGACGGGCATTGGTCCTCGTGAGTTCCTATCAAGTGGTAACTGGGGTATCCTTGTCATTTTGTCCCCTTTTCTGGGCAACCCTGTGCCTTTCCACGTTCCCTTCCTATCTTCCCCAGGGGAGAATTCCCCCCTCCCTGTAACACAGACACAGACAGACAGGTGACCATTAGCAGTTGAATGGATGTCCAGTCCAGAAGAACCAATCAGTTCCTTCCTTCCAATATGCAAAGAGCCAACACCCCCTTACAGACACCCTTCCTTCATCTTTGTTTATACTGACCTAGATCCCCTGCATCTTATTGTCCATGTCCTATTTGTTAAACATCTGATCACAATTAACCTTTATTGAAGTTGAATCCAGACAGGACTGAGGTAATTATGGTTATCTGGCCTTGTGAACTGGAGGGGATTGGGACTCCTCTTGATGGAGTCTGGCCCCCTCTGGTCAATCAGATTCACAGCCTTGGGGGTGCTTCTAGACCCCTTGCTGTGCCTGGATTGTCAGATTGCAGCCATGGTCAGGAGTACATTTCACTGGTGAGGAGGTGGCAGCCTTTTTTGTCATCCATGCTTTCATCACCTTGAGGCTAGGTTACTGCAATGCGCTCTACGTGGGGGTGCCCTTGATGACTGTTTGGAAGCTGCCAGGAGCACATTACATTGGTGGCCATAGTCTGCACTGGCTCCCTGTAGTGTTCCAGGCACAATTCAAGGTGCTGGTTTTGACCTTTAAAGCTCTAAACGGTCTGGGCCCCACATACCTGAGAGACCGCCTGTCCTTCCATGCCCCCTGCGATTGGCTGGGAGTGCCTCCCTGTGGGTACCATCTGTTAGCCTTCTTTGTACGGCGAGGGCTCGCAGGGAGGCATTCTTGGTTGCTGCCCCAGTACTATGGGACTCCCTTTCAACAGGTTTTTTGAGCCCGAGTGTCTTCTGGAGGTGGTGCAAGACCTTTTATGTAAAGGAATTTGGCAGGCAGGGATAGGGGATGAGATGGGTTTGGGGTACGGTTGTGAGGGAATGCCAGTTGTTGGGAATGGGAAGGTGTTATTGGGTGGGTTTTGTGGGGAGTTGAGGGTAGATTGGGGGATTGTTGTAGGGTTTTGTATTTTAATGTTTTATTCTTTTATATGTTTTTATGTGGTTTATATGCTTTTTGAGCAACCCTGAGCCGCTTTGGGGGAAGGACAGAATAAAAATCTAAATAAATAAATAAATAAGACTGAGACAAAGTAACTATTGGGCAGTTTGGCCTTCTATTCAGCCTCTGTTACTACCACACCTTCCTTTTCCGTGTTGAGCAGAGGATCCGCACCTCACTCTTGCTTTTAACAGCCAACCTTGTGTGTATTACAGAGATCTGGCTGGACATTGAGTCGGGACCTATTTGGGCTGACCTTGTTCCAGCCGGATACTCCGTACAGCATCCGCCACAATCAGAGGGATGGGGAGTCATGGTCCGTTTGGAGGTATCTGTGCAATCAGTATCAAGTATTGAGGGTCTCCATCTCGTGGTCGATTTGGCAGGAGACCAATTAGGAGTGCTGCTTTTATATCGTTCACCTACCTGTACAGCAGCCTTCCTACATGCTTTGGCAAAGCTGGTATTGGAGGTGGTATTGCTGTCTCCAAAGACATTAGTCTTGGGTGACTTCAATATTCACACTGATACCGGCTTTGGAAGAGTGGAGCATGAGTTCATGGTCTCCATGGCAACCATGGGCCTGTCCCAGATGGTTATTGGCCTGACACGTGAGGGGGGACATACCTTAGACCTTATATTTTACACCGGCCTTGAGGCAGGGGATTCGTTAGTGGGGGAGATATCAACTGTGCCCTTGTCATGGATGGATCATTACCACCTGCAGACCTGTCTCCTGGCACATGTCTGCCCCTGGGAAGGTGCAGAACTGATTTGGATGGTTCGCCCCCAGAGACTGGTGGAACTGGAGTGGTTCCAGAATGCTTGGAGTGAGATACCCTTCCCCCCCGATCTTGACTAATGTTTCATCTATGTGTCAAATCGGAATTTACCTGGTTTTCCTCCCAAGCACAATTCCCAATCAGGATCTTAGTCACCCAACACCACAAATCAAACATTTTAATTGGGTACAGCACTCTTTTATTTTCTTCTCACACAATCAGTACAGCATGAACCCAACACTACAGTTCTTGGATAGAGCCTAGCCTGGCCTGCCTAACACATAAAATACATGTCTCTTACGTGTTCTGCAGATCACAGTGGCAAGTGTTGGTCAGGAGAAGTAGGTACAGGTGGGGGCCTCGGGGTCCATACCCGGGAGAAGTGGCCCTTGTATCTGGATCTTTTGAGAGCGACGATAAGGATCAAGAGCCCAGTGGCTCACTGCAAAGCTAGTAACCAGTAGCGCTGGAGACAATTTGCCATGGTTCAGGCTTCTGCTTATATAGTTCTCTGGGCGGGAGGGCATTATGCTGGTATGCTTGGTGCAGGTCCTCACGTCACTATCTCATGGGTTTCTGCTGACCACGTTCTTATGCACATCTCAATCGTTATCTCTTCAGAACATCCAGGCCCCATCCCTCTGGGCAAGGCCAAACCTTCTGTGCATCAAGATGAGAGTAGAGTTTTCTTCCTGCCCTGGCGCCCTCAAGGCTGTTAGCTAGCCAATACCCATTACTCTGCGTTATAAAAAGCTGTTTTGTTGTGTTAAGTGTCACAAGCTACCTCCTGTTCTGCTATGTAGATGCTTTGTTTATATCAACATTCCCTTTTCTCCCTTCCAAAAAATCTTTCTTGCATGGTTCAGCAATTTCCCCCACCACTGTGATCTGATGCTTAAGTTAACTAGTCTTGTTCTCTGGTTTGTACCCATCATGCTTTTCATCATACAGCAGCCTACTTTTTGCTCAATTTAACAAATAAAAAGGCATATTATAAAATGCATTTGATCTAGCATTACTACATACAATATCATTATTACATATATAAGGCTACAAAGGGTGGGTTACAATCAATAGATCAGGTAGAATACAATCAGATCATAACAGATGACCTTGTCACCTTTTGGAATACTCTGCTGACTGAGGCCATTGATCAGATGGCTCCTGAGCGTCCATTCCCAAAGCAACGACACCACAGGCCTCCTTGGTTTTCTGAGGAACTGAAGAAGAAGGGTGGCGGTTAGAGCGAAGGTGGTGCTGTTTGTGTGCTGAAGCCAACAGGTTGCGTCATAGAGATAGTTTACGAGTCTATGCTGTGACTGTGCAGGCAGCAAAAAAAGGATGCTCATAGCGTCCGCAAAATCCCATCCAGCAGAGCTTTTCCGCATGGTATAGGGGATGGTCAGTCCAGTCTCCTTCCTCCTGGAAGTAGAGTCATCTAGTGCCCACTGTGACATGTTTGTGGATTATTTTGTGGATAAAATCACTCATATTTACCAAGACTTCGATGCCGCACTTATTACATTAGGGGAACCAGAGGTTATGGAAGTCCCACCTTGTCCGATTTCATGGGTGAAATCCACCCATGAATTTCAGTGGGTGACACCCGCCGATGCAGGGGATGTTCTTGGGGCAGTCAGGGCCACCTCTTGTGAACTGAACCTGTGCCCAACCTGGCTGGTTAAGGCCAGACGGGAGACGTTGGGGCCATTGCCAGCTGGGGTGGTCAATGCCTCCCTTTGGGAGGGCAGAGTGCCGAGCTGTTTTAAAGAGGCGGTGGTGCGGTCTCTGCTCAAGAAACCATCACTTGACGTTGACTCCCTTGCCAGCTATCAGCCTGTCTCTAACCTTCCCTTTTTAGGGAAGGAGTTGAACGGGTTGTGGCTCGGCAACTACAGGAGCATCTGGACCGTGTCCGTTTTCTCAATCCTTTGCAGTCCAGCTTTTGTCTGGGCCATGGCACTGAGACTGTGCTTGTGGCACTTGTCAATGACCTCCACCATGAATTGGATCAGGGTTATTCAGCTCTGCTGATTCTATTAGATCTGTTAGCTGCTTTTGATACCGTTGACCATGAGATGGTGATGTGCCTGCGGGACCATGCTAGGGTGGGCAGGACTGTTCTTGAATGGTTCCGCTCCTTTCTGGCCAGAAGAACTCAGTGAGTGGTGCTCGGGGATTATTTTTCATCATACCAAGATCTCTCATGTGGAGTCCCGCAGGGTTCTGTTTTGTCCCCTCTCTTGTTCAACGTGTACATGCAGCCACTTGTCAAGGTGGTGAGGGGGTTTGGCGTGCAGTGTTGTCAATATGCTGATGGCACCCAGCTTTACCTCTTTTTTCATCCGAGTCAGGTCCGGCAGTCTTGGTGCTTACCCGGTGTTTGACAACTGTGGGAGACTGGATGAGGGCTAAACAACTGAGACTGAATCCTGACAAGATGGAGGTGATGCTAGTGGGAAAGGCAGTGGAGGTGGAGTCCCCCCATTATTGATGGGGTTCACCCTCTGCTGGTTCCCCAGGTTCAGAGTCTAGGGGTGCTTCTTGATTCTCAGCTCCGCCTGGATGTCCAGATGGAGGCTGTGGTGAGGAGTGCTTTTTGCCAATTACATCTGGTACGATGGCTTCAGCTGTATGCCTCGGACTCCAACCTGGCCACTATCATCCATGCTTTCATCACCCCTAGGCTGGACTATTGTAATGTGCTCTACGTGGGGCTTCCCATGGTGATGGCTTGAAGACTGCAGCTGGTACAGAATGTGGCAGCCCACCTCTTAATGGGAGCATACTACAACATGCTTAATGGGAGCATGCTCTGATCTCTGCACTGGCTGCCTATAGTCTTCCGGGCCCAATTCAAGATGTTGGTGCTTGTCTATAAAGCCCTAAACGGTCTAGGCCCTACCTACTTGCGAGACCGCTTCACCCCCTGGGTCCTGGATCAGCCCCTGCAGTCGTCTGGGGGTGCCTTCCTTGAGGTCCCCCGAGTCTTCTGGGGGGCCACAATGGAGAGGACATTCTCGGTGGCCGCATCAAGTCTGTGGAACTCCCTCCCGGTGGAGACCCGGTTGGCCCTGGACCGTCCCTCTTTTTTCGATGAAGTTGTATGACCTGGCTGTTCCACCAGGCATTTGGTGGGGGAGATGGGTGAAGGGTGGGTGGGGAAGGATTTTTCATAACCTCCTGCTGCAAGTTGTTTTATTTACTTTTAATGTTTATTATTGTTGTTTGTAAGCTGCCCTGAGCTGCTATGTCAAGAGGGGCTGGGTATTAAGTTTTAAATAAATAAATAAATAAATATTGGTAGGAAACTTTCTTATTGTGCTTCGAGTCTATTGGGGTTGGAAGAAAGGGGGGTGGAATTCTCTCCCGAAGACCTTACAAAACAGCTACTCATTGAAAGATTTAATGGTATATGGGAAAAGAAGATTCTAGGTCTGCAAAATTCAGAAGGTGTAAGCCAGGTGATAGATGAGGCTCCACAAGAGAAGTTGGGTGTTCCATTAGGAGACTCTAGGGTAGAGCAACCCTTAGAAGAAAATTTGACTCAGTGTAGTTTGGATAATTCCAAAAATGGAGGGGATGAGAAAGTGTTAGATTAATCTGTTAGGATGCTTCCCTCTCCGGTAGATTAATCTGTAAGAACAGATAATTCCCAGGATTGACGTTTGCTGAGAGAAGGGTCATTAGGGGACACTGCATTTCTTTCATGGAATATAGCAGGTCTCCTGGGAAAATTGGGGGAATGCTGATTTGGTATCATTTTTGAAGCAGCATGATATATTCGTTCTCCAGGAGACCTGGTGTAGAGTACCTTTCTTCCTTAGTGGCTATTCATGTTTTAATCTGCTTGGCAAGCCAGCATCTAATAGGGGTCATCCCCAAGCTGGTCTTCTCACATTAATATCTTTAAATATGAGAGTTCAACCTTTTGGAGATTGCAACTTGTCTTGATATTGCGTTAGCAGTTAGATTAATCTTTCCTGATGATAGAGCTTGGTTATTGCTGAATATTTATATGCCTCCAGGTACTAAGGAGAGTTGGTGATATTTGGAATGAACTTTGTCTTTATTGAAAGACTTATTATAGATTATCCAACTGATAGATGCTTGTTGGCAGGGGACTTTAAATGCCAGGTTAAAGGCATTAAGCCCCTCCCCTGTGTGGGTGGGGTTCCCCTGTCTTACCTCACTGCCAGAGTTGCTCTCCTCCCTGTGCCTGTGCTGCATTGCATCCTCTACCCTGTGTCGGAAGGGGAGAGCTGTCAGTAGGCATCCTGCCCTCCCCCGATGCCGGTGGCCTGGACCCCCTCCCTTGGGCGGCCTGGGGTCCCTTGACTTACCCTGCCCCTTCCTGCGCATGACATGGTGCTGGCTCCCTTTGTCTTGTCAGTGGCTTTCCTGCCAGACACGTTGGGAGCCGATGCACCCATCTCTAGGCTCACTTCTCCTTTAAGGGCTCCCGGCCGGGCGTTCAGTTTATCTCCCAGTGGGTGTGTCTGCTTGTGGGCTCCTGCAGTGCCTCTCTATTTATTTATTTATTTATTTATTTATTAATAAAATGTATATGCTAAAAGCATCTCGGGGCGGTTAACAACATTTTAAAATATAGATTAAAATAACACCAAAATACAGTTAAAACAACCTAAATTTCCCAAGTTAAAACACTCCATACCCCAACCCATCTCCCTTGGTAAAGGCGCGGAGGAACAGCCAGCTCTTGCATTGTCTATGGAAAGAGGGGAGGTCGGTGGTCAAGTGGATCTTCAACGGGAGGGAGTTCCGCAGCCACGGAAAATGCCCTCCTCAAAGTCAACACCCTGGAAACCTGGGGAACCTCGAGGAGGGCGTCCCCGGCCGACTGCAGGGGCTGATCCAGATGTGTCTCACTGGTTTCGGCGGACCCTTCACATTGATGGGTGTGCTTTCTGTTCACACATATGGCTGGGCGTTCAACACCCACCTCCACCCATCTCTACCCACGGAGCATGCCGGCTCCTTCCAGGCTGCTCTGTGGGTGTAGATGGGTGGGTCGCGGGAGCGCGCACACCCACCCCGCACCAGTCACACAGATGCTCTCCCACCCATCTGATGGCTAGAGATGGGTCAGTGGCGTCTGCGTAAAAACAGCCATGGATGGAGATCTGGTGTTGTGAAACCTGGATATCGAGGTTTCACAAGTCTAGATCTCCATCCATATGCGAGTTCCCTTGCGTCTGCTGTTCTCAAAGGCACCAGGTAGCACTGTAAACATATAACACCCCAACACCCCCCACCCCCGATTTTGTTTGTCCCAGACTTTGAAGTCCGGGAGAAATGGTATCTTGTCTAAAAACACCCTAAGGGGTACATCCATCCTTCTATTTCCTGTGCGTGTCTCTTTTGGTTGTTAGGTCATTCTAAAGATCATTGTGCCACCATGATGGCATCTTTTAATTTTCCTCCTATATTTTCTCCGTATGGGCATGGCTTGTAGTTGTGTTTCCAATATTACTGCTTTTGGAAACTACCAGGCCTCCCGGAATTCAATTTCTCTTAGTTTTCAGCTCTCTGAGTACGCTGAAGCCTGGTTTGCTGAAATTCTGAAATACTTTGCTAATCTCTTCCTTTCCTTTTTTTTAGGATTATGAATTCTCTCCTTTTATGATCACTTATTCCAAAAGTGCCCACCATCTTAACATTCTTATTTCCTCCCAAACGTATTTCCTCCCAATTGGTCAAGATCAGATCAAAAGTAGCTGTGCAACCTGATTCTGGAAGAAAACGTTGTCCCCTATGCATGACAAGAACCTTTTGGAAATTCCAAAAATTCACTGTATTATTCTCCCAGCAGATGTCAATAGTCAATGTCCTCCATTATTACCACCTCAAGGCTTTAGCAACTTTAGTAACTTTAGTTATTTGTTCAAAGAATGCTTCATCCATCTCTTTTGCCTGATTAGGAGGTCTATAATAGGCCCCACTATGATACCTCTTTTTTCTCCCCCATCGTTTCCCCCCTTGATATCTTCTATAGATCTGCCACTTCCTTCTTCCTGAATCTTAGTGTAATAATATTCCCTCATAATATAGAATTCCATACCCCTCCCTTTTTCTCTTGCATATCTGGAAGAACAAGCTATACTTCTTGATGTTAATATTCCAATCATGAGAATTGTCCCATCATGTCTCTGTAATTCCAACCAGGTCATAGTTTCCCTCGTGTATTTTGACTTCCAGTTCATCCTGTTTATTGCCCATACTCATCTCTTTAGCGTATTGACCAGGATGGGCAAATTTCCATTCCCAAAGCCGCATAATAAAATCTTCATATAGCCAAGAGTCACAAGACGCACACATAAGTATGCACACAAAGCTCTCGTCCTTCATGATTGGCTGGTGAAGCCGGTACTCTGTGATTTTGATGCTGAGATTCTGAGGAACAGCTGCAGTTCAGCTGCCAAGACTCAGGTGCAGTGCAGTGAAGTAAGACAGAGGACCAATAAGGCAGTGTGGGGTCTGGGATTGAACTGCCTGAGAGCCACACGTGGTTCCCAAGCCATAGGGTATTTTCAAATGTGACGGCTCCTTGTGCTGTCATACTTTGATCCTGCCCAGGGTAAGAGCCCTCAGCTGCTATACACACAGTGCTGCTATATAATCCAACAGGGAAGGGGTTCCCTTCCCTGTCCGCTCCAATCCTAATCCAGGTCCCTCCTTAAACTGACAGCCAAGGGGTAAGGGTAGGGGTCCTCCCCTCCGCCCCCAGTCCAATTTAAGGCCCGACTGCCCTGCTCACCTGCTGCGCTGAGCAGCCTGACTGAGTGAGCACCGAGCCCTGACCACCAAACTGCTTCTCTGGCTAATTAATTTCAAGGTGGAGGGGTAATGTTCCTGCCTGGGCATTCCCTTTCCTCCTTGACCGCCCCTGTAGGCCACAAGCCTGGAGCAGCCCTAATCCAAGGGAAGAGAGAGAGAGAGAGCCATGTGAGAGTAGACTTGGACCCCAAAATTTAAATCATTCCTACCCCAACAGTATAGACCCCCATCTCTGTATAATTCCCTCCAGCCCCTCAATAATGCCCTTTCACTGCTCCCACACGAGATAATGCCCCCACCCCAACAGCATAGCCCCCATCCCTATATACTGCCTCCCACAGCCCCATCACCACAGTAATGCCCATGCACCGCTCCCACCCCAGATAATCCCCCCAGTTCCTAGTCTGCCACCATGAGACATGATTCTGAGTCAGCACTTGGCTTGGCACCAGGGCCACCTACGTCCCTTTGCCTTTGCGAAGTGTTCGCCAGCAAACGTGCAGGAGAAAGGAGCGGCTGCACACGCAGTTATTTGTTTGACTGAGTCGTGTGTGTGACTCCGAGGGTAGAGCCACCACCAGAGGAAAACTTCCAATCCAAGTTCCTGGCCTGAGTCACTGCAGCCACGCAGCGCAGGGAGCAAGTGAAGGGGAGCTTGACATCTCCTCACACATGACCCACAGGCTTGCTTGGCCTCAACCAATTAGCTTCCCGTAATGTTTTTTCCTGGACTCGTGCGAGTCCTGCTGTTTCAGAGAGAGGAGCCTGCCGGCCCGGGTACACTACACAAGCAATGAGCAGAGCTGCCAGCTGAGCAAGGCAGAGTGCCGGCGAACACTCAAAGCGGGACAGGGATGGGAAGCAAAATAAGGAACAAAGTGTGTTCCATATCAATTCGATATGGAACACAACCTTTTAGGGTTCAAAATGGGACAGTTCCGTATAATACGGAATGGGTGGCAAGTCTATTTTTAAAGGCCTCTTCCACAACCTCGCTCGGCTCTTTTTGCTGATGCTTGTTGACAGACACCGCTGCTGCCGACAACGGGGAGCACATCACTTCTGGCAGCTCAGGGAGCATGTAAACACTCCCCGCGCTGCTTTTCTTTCAATGCGGGACTCAGGAGGTGCTTTTTAGCACCTTGTATAAAAGCAGCCTAGGTTTCTGCGAAACCAGGATGGTTGGAGCTGCAACCAAATTAAAATGAAAGTTGGGTGTGCAGTGGCGAGATTTCCCTGCTTTGTGTAGTGTTTTCACTTATCTGGATAACATCAGATGTCTTGGTCCCAGATTCCTCTTTTAATAAAGTGTTGTTTGGAAATAATTTTTATTTGCTGTACAGCTGAGTGTGCCAAGCCACAAGTACTTAAAAATATCCCTTGAGATAAGATAAGCTTGTTTTTTTTCTATGTCTGCGTGACGCAAAGAAGGGCTTTGTGAGGTCCCGCTACCGCTGCCGCTGCTACCAGCCCTTTTGGGGGCAGGGCCGCGGTTGGCAAGTGCAGCGGGAAGCCGGGGGGACGGCGGGAGACATCGCTTTGCTTGTGGGGGCGGGGCAAACAGACACGGCTCCACAATCAGCTAGCAGCAGTGGGGCGGGGCCCTCGAGAGGCGTGCGCTGCTCTGTGCACTTGCAAGCGCGGGGAGGTGGGGCGTGACCTATTTAAGGGATTACCAGACTCACAGCATTGACGATGATCAGCAGCGCTGTAAGACTGGCCCCCTGCATGAGGAAACTTGTGGAACGGTGGTAATCTTAATCTGTGTTGCGTGTGTGAGTGAAGGTATTGAGAGGGTGAGGGTGAGGGTGAGGGTGAGGGTGTGGGAGTGCGAGTAGGTTGGTAGTGCAGAGAGAGTGTGAGGGAAGCAGATAGAAGGACATGTGTTAGAGTGGGATGAGTGTGTGTGTTTGTGCCCTTGAATTTCCCTCTGGGTCCAGGCCCCCCTAGCCCGCATCCTTCATTCCCGGTGCATGTGTCCTGTGATCTCCCCTTTCCCTAAGTACTGGTCCCTCCTTTCCCTGCACCTGGCTCCACACCCTTTCTTCCCCCTAGCACGGTGTGGATACGAGTGGGTTGGTGCACGAGTGGTGTGTGGGCGGTTGTGGCACGTGGAGGGGCTCCACTCAGGGCCTTGCTGTCTCCTCCCCGTGATGATCATCTGGCCTCTTCTCATCAGGGAAGTACAGGGTCATATAAGATCCTGAGGGGTTGTTTTTCCCCAACACGCGAGTGTCCCCGTGAGAGCGTGAAACTGAGATTGTGTGAAGTGCTAGGTGGAGGTTGCCCCCGGGTCCATGGTTCCTTCTTGGAGTCCCCTACCCTTACAGGCTTGAAAAGTTTCCCTCTTGAAGGTCAGTTTTCTTTGACATAACTTCTTAAGTTTGCTCTGTTTGGTTATTGTGGTGCAATCCTCAGCCATTAAAATTAATGGCAAAACTCCCAATGAATTTAGTGGTGGAGCAATTCCCTCCCGATATGATTTAGGTAGAAATTGTGTGTACAGCATTTTCCTGCTAGAATAGGTCATCTTAGGATGCACTCCTTTAAACACCTGTTCTGAGGAAAAGATTGCTTTTATCTATGCCCACTTAGAGTGCATTTCCTTATCTGAGAAACTGGATTACTCCATGTCAGTACCTGCCTACAGAAGTGCTTTTTAGACTGCAGCTTTGCAGAAATTCAGCTCCATATTCTGGAGAATCCCTTTGGAGAGTTGACGTGTGGAAATATGTTGAAATTATAGATAAGGGCTTCATTCTATTGTGTGCATGAAGGCTGGTATTTCAGATGAATCTGATAAAAACCAGAAGAAGAAGTTTGTGGCTTTTTCCCTTGACATGAAAGGCTGTTATGAAACAGGGTGTTAGCTTTCATGACATAATGAAACATCTATTTGGCAGGCCCAGATTTTCAGAGTTGGATGCCTTGAGTTAGCAACTTGAAATTCAGATGAAAACACCTAAAAAGCGCTTAATTTTCTAGGGGCTGAATTTGAGCAGCTCCTGCTGAAATCATAAAATATATAAACATCTGAGGCTGAGATGATACATTTATTTATTTATCTATTTATTTATTATAAAATTTGTATGCCGTCCCCTCCTGCTAAAAGCATCTCGGGGTGGCTAACAACATATTAAAATACAGATTAAAATAAAGAACATCTAATATAATTTTAAAAACCCCAATAAAACAATTCAAACCCCTCCCCTAACCCAACCCACCCACCCCATCTCCCTTGGGAAAGGCACGGCGGAACAGGCAGGTCTTACATTGTCTACGGAAAGAGACAAAGTAGTTCAGATGCTATCTTTTATTTGATCGAGTTCTGTTGGTGAGAGTATGCAAGCTTTCAGACCACACAGGACTCTTCCTTGGGTATGTAAAAAGTCAGAACTCTAATTTACAAGCCTACGTGGCCTGACAGCTAGCATGTCCTCACCAACAGACGTTGGTCCAATGAAAGATACCGTCTGAACTACTTTGTCTCCATCTCTTATATAGGCGACCAACACAGCAACCATACTCTTTCCTTCCTCTCTGCTGTGCCAATGCTGCCTCTGGGCAATCCAATGTCTGCTCCTGCTGTGCCAATGCTGCCTCTGGGCAAACCAAAGTCTGCTACTGGGTGCCCACGTGATTCACCACTGGGCAAGGCTTGCCAATTGGCAGAATAGCTTGTTCAGATCCGGCGAGTAGGATGCAAGCCTGCAACACCTGGCCGAGGGCAGAGTAAGGCAGAGGTGCCAGCCACCGAGCCCTGGGCAGGCCTCTGCTTCTGCTCCACCGATGCCGGCCAGCCTGCAACGCATGGCCAAGCAGGGGTGCCAGCCACCCCAGGACCCACCATCAGGGTTCTGGCGCCTTCATTCCGCTGCTCGCGGGGACCCGTCATTCCACCTGTTTGCAAGTGTCCCAAACCCCCACCCATGCCAGCCATCCTGCAACACCCAGCCAAGCAGGGATGCCAGCCACCAAGCCCTGGTCGGGTCTCTGCTGCTCCCCCACCCATGCCAGCCAGCCTGGGGCGATCCACGGGAAGGGCCCAGCTCGCGTCTCTTAGGACCGACTGACCCATGTTCAACAACTGCTGTTCACATGGAACCCTTCTCCAATTCATCCTTCAAAGTGCTTGTTTGAGTATGATTTATTATTTCCTACTACCACCAAGATCACTGCTGCTCTGGCATGGCCTAGTGGCCTCTGCCGCTCCCGCACCCATGCCAGCCAAGCCAGTCTGCAACACTGGCAAAGAGAGCAAAGAGATTTCCCACTCGAGCATTCAGGAACAAATTCCATTTAAATGAAAAGGGGGGTGGGTGGGTACAAAAATAGCCAATAACTCACTCCAACCTTCTCCAGAAGGATATGTACATAAAGGGCAGGGACTGGGAGGGCTGTCCTTCCACTGCAGCCAGATGCTACCACTCTAGCCCCGGAACCCACCCTCAGGGTCCAACTGCCAATGCCGCCTATGCTGTAGTGCCTGTGCCATGGGTTCTGTACCCCAGCAATCCAATGTCCGACTCTGCTGCCTCTGCTGTGCCATAGGTTCTGGGCCCGGCAAACCAATGTCTGCTGTTGCTGCTGGTACTGCACATCAGCCATTTGCTCCTCAATATTGTAGACGGCCATAGCTCGGATGAGCGGCGCGCTGGCAGGCAGGGGCTGGTTGAACGTTACAATGGGCCACTCCTGAAACCGGTCCTGGCTGTGACTCCAGCGTATCTGCCACTCTGGATTCGGGGATCTGAACCCGACTCCCTTTAGATCACCTGAGGGCAACTGCGACACTCTCCTGGCACTCAGTGGGCAGTGGGATTCCCAGGGCTCACACTGGGCGGGGACATGTCCATTGCGAAGGCCAGCCTAGCGTGCTTCCCCCTCCACCATGGTCCATGACAGAGGGAGTGCATGGTGACTCTGTGTCAGGGGATGGGGAGGTAAAGGGGTAACGTGGACCCAGACCCCTGAGAGGGAGACAGGGGGCAGACGCCACACCACACTTGCTTCCTACTATTGACTCTCTCTTTCTTCAGTCCGGCACAAAGCACAACACACAGCCTCTTGCACTCGCCCACACGGTCCTTGCACTCGCCCACACATGCCTCAGTCAGCAGGCATTTTCAGAACTCTCCCTCTCCCAGCAGTTTGTGTTCCTCCCAATCCACTGCCATACTCCTCCTCCTCCTTCATCCATTTCTTTCCACGCATTTACCTCCATCGCTTCATTTATTTAGATTAGATTAGATAGATTTTAGGTGTTATATCCGGCATCAAGAAGCAGCCACTCCAGCCCCAGGACCCACCATCAGGGTTCTGAGGCCATCATTCCGCTAATGAGGAGCCGTCACATGGAACCCTTCTCCACTTCAGCCTTCGAAATTCTTCAGCCACTCCAGCCCCAGGACTCACCCTCAGGGTTCTGGGGCCTACGTTCCAGGCAGGGAGGGCTGTCCATCCACATCATCCAGAAGCAGCAATAGGGGTGCTGGTGCTGCTACTGCTCGGGCTGGGGGCAGAGATAGACCCTGCCAGCTGAAAGGGGTGGCTGCTCCCACTCCCACCATCCCCAGGGGCGTGCTGCTGCTGCTGCTGTCGCGCACTCTCCAGAGCCCTCTCTGTCTGCCAGACCCTCTCCACCAGCTCACCCTTCCAGTGCCCATAGAGCTCCAGGATCTCCCATTCCACCCCATAGTACCCTGGAGGGTGCCCTGCTGTCTGTCACCAGTTGAACCTGATGCAAGGTGGCTTTCTGCTCGAAAAGCCACTCGAGCATCAGGAACATGGAGGAATTCCACTGGGTATACACATCCTGCACCAGCTGGTGCACTGGGGAGCCTTGCTCAGCCTGCTTCGCCCGGAGGAGGTCGCTGCCCATCACGCTCCGGTTAAAGAAACCACCGGCCAGCTTCCTCCCCTGCTCGATCAGGGAGCTAAGGGGGCCTGCCCCAATCCCCTTCTCCCCCAAGCCCAGAGCATCCCTGAACACCAGGTGAAGGGAAGGATACTGATGAAGCCCCCCTCACAGACTGCCCTTAATATGTTGGCTGAGTTGTGTGTCACCACGCACCCCTTGGCGTGAGGGCACCCCTTGGCGCCCTCACCATGGCGGTCAGGGGTGCCTCCATGTTCCGAGAAGTGTGGGGGCTGCAATGTCCATGACTTCCGCCTGAAGCAGGGCCCACCTATACCCTGCTTCGGGACCCCTCCTGCCACTACCAAATGTTTCCTCTTGGTCCTGCCACCAGTGCTTCGTCAGTCACTGCCAGGTAGGCATGCTGGGTATTCCTACTCAACCACAGGTTGGTGATGAAGTGGACAGTGGCACCCCAGCCCTTGCCATCTGCTCTGTCACCCGCTCCTTTAAAGCCCAGTACAGGGCTGGCACCACCTGCCGACTCAGGGTGGTGCTGGCAGGCCTCCAGTTCTGCTCGCTCTGTGCTGTGCTGGGCTCTCCACTGTTCTAGTCACCATCAGGGCCGGGTGTTTCAGGCTGCCAGGCATCAATGGAGCAGCGGCAGAGGTCTGGCCACGGCTGGATGTGGCTGAGTCAACTCGGAGGCCCCCAAAAGGGCCCTCTGGAACTTAGATGGGGGTAGAAGAGACTGGTTGCAGGAGGGACTGTGCTTGACTAGCAAAGAGATGAGCCTGCTTGCAGGGGGGACTGTGCCTGACCAGGAGAGACCTATGGCAGAAGGTATTTGGTGGGGCTAGGGGAATTTGGTAACCTGGCTGGGAGGATTGCGTATGGCCAGGAAGACACCCTGTACTTGAGACTATGTACATATGATTAATACAAACTGTGAATAAAGGACACAGAAGTGAAGATACTGTTTCGGCTGGCCTTATTGGGGTATTGATCTTGCAGGGACGTCTCCTCAGGATTGGGCCTTGCTACAGTGCAAATTTGCATGAATTTACATGCATGGGTTCATGTAAATTTATGCAATTATAAAGGATCATTTCTGTTTGGCTAATCAAATAGATAGAGGCAAGAGGTAGGGGCAGGATACATGACATAGAGGCTTGTGGGTACAAGGGTAGGTGGACTACACCAGAACCCCTGCACAGAGTGGTTCCTGGGACAAGGCTCTTTTGCTGCCAGGAAAGCAGGAACATCCCCTGGGCTGGGCAGGTGGGTCTACACTGCACAGCACCTCCCTCCAACTTTCCTGGGGGCTGAAGCTGGTACATTTCAGTCCCACTTTCACTCTAGTCTGATCTCTGCAGTATTACTTTTGCTTGGAGGCTACTGCCAGTTTGTAACCTTCTGTTCCATCCCCATTACTGGCACCATGTAATATTCATAAATATTACAACTGTGAATTTGTGAAACACTGTTTCTTAGGAGAAGCCATCTCAGGATTCACAGAGCTATGTAAAAGCAGACTACTTGCAAAAGCGGTTGGAAGGAACTGTCTGACTGGAACAGGAGGGTGCTTTATATAGTGGAGGGCTTGAGGACATGGCATCTTTATTGAAAATTCTATAGAGCTGTGTATATGCTGACTAGTGAAGGGTACACCGCATGCGCAACCCCACTAGTGATAATGGGCGGAGCCACTTGAAGAAGAACATGGCTGCTAATCTGTGTCATCCTGGACTCCTCCTTCCTATGGTAAAACCTTCCCCCATGCAACTCTAGGCGGTAACTTTGGTTCCTACTCCAGAGCTCCCACTCATTACACTCCAGTGCATGCAAAAGCAGGTAAAATATAAGGTGATAGTTGACTGACCCTGAGAATGATCAACTACCTTTGAGAACTATTGGCTTAACCCTGATCCTGGAGATGAAAGAAAACCCTGAGAGGTGATAACTCTACCCAGACCCACCACATCCTTTAACTTGACCCTGCTTGAAAGCTTGCACACACTTGGTGGAAGTTAGTCCAACTAAGGATATTGTCTAAGACTTAACTACAGTGGGGCCTATCCCATACCCTGCGCGTGCTGCGCGCATCTTGTGCACACACCAGTCCATAGAGAGCACCTTGTGCCGTGTGGAACCCGCGTGGAACGCTGGCGGATCCTGCTTGGGATTGTGGCCACTGTCTCTCATTAAGAGCTGTTGTTGAGTAAAAACCAATTTTAAAATAATATGTTTAAAAATGTTGTACTACAGTGGAGTCTGAGCCCCAAACTCAGTGCACTTTTCAATTAGGACTGAAGGCTGGATTTGAACCATTAAACTGTGTTATGTAATATGGAAAACAAATGTGCCACTTTTAACTGCCACTAAATAGGTCCTTAACATATAATAGGGCTTTCAGGGCAGCATTTTCCAGTTATCAGAAAACTGGAGTAAGAGTGATCACTAGCAAAATATAGCAAATGTAATTGACTCATGGTGTGGGAAAAAGAGCAGTTCAACTTAAAAGAATATTCTACTTAATCAAGTTTGACTTATGTGGATTCCACTATATAAAAATTATAAAACTGAAAGCTATGGAGACTCATTCTCCAGTTTACAACCTCCAATGAAGGTTAACGTATAAAACAAATAGTCTAATTCTTAAAGCAAAACAAGCTTCAGGTGCGATCTTTACTTTTTCTTGTAAAACTGGAAGGAGAGCATTTGAGTCTGCATTAAAGGATTATACAGCCGAAGTTATCCCCACTTTATTGTATGGAACAGAGATATGGGGAATGAGTATAACTTCTTCTCTGTCAGTTATTGAGAAGACTCAAAATCTGTTCTTGAGGAAAATATTAGGAGTACAACCCTCTACAAAAGGTGCTCTACTTCGAGCTGAGACTGGAATTAATTAGGAGTGTTAAAACTTTAGCACAATTAAGACCATTAAATTATTGGTTGAAACTGAGGAGCAGCTGAGGGAGGTTGTGCACTTTATATAGTTTCTATAGAGCTGAATTCACTGTTACTTTTATATAGTTAGTTTTATTTACAGCCATAGCCCAATAACAAATAAATTAAAATGAAACATTTGAGAAGAACTATTATACATAATAACATACAAATTTCCACAGCTATCTAAGTTGTTTGTGCTCTAATTCTTTGTGGCCACATTGCAAAAGTACCCATTGTGTAAATAACTGTCAAAGAATTATTAGTAGACAACCAACCAAATAGCTTTCTCCAATTTCTTAATGAACTGAAAAGAGATGCAATAGCTGCTCCCTTAAATTATCCTAAAGAGGACTTTTCCATAAACAATGTATTAAATCTTCAACTTCATTTAAATGACAAGGACACTTCCAATCGATAACAGGATGCCATTCCATCTTCGTTCTAGTACAGCAGTTCTCATGTGAGTAAAATGAAGTAGTGATAGCCACCCTATGCTTATAATGAGAAATTTTAAGCTAAAATTCAAAAATATGAACAAACTTAAAACTACCTTAAAAAGGAGATGAACATGATGCTCATATAAACCCTGTATTATTTTGATTACCAATATCCCACAATCTGCATAATTTCTTTTCTCTCTTCCTGATGGGGAATTAAGTCATCCTTTAAAATATCCCCAAGTCAATTCATTCTCAAACAGTTTTGGATATTAGCAAACCACGTAAAAATACATTTACCCTTTGTAACTTTTCCTTCCAGAAAACACATTTTAGGGAGTCTGTTGGGTTAGACTCCCTCAGCTGCTCCTCAGTTTCAACATGCCAGGACGTAAGGAGCCTTGGTAAGCCTGCCATGTATAAATGTGAACACCAGAGTAGCCTCAACTTACATTTCACACAAAAGTAACGTTACTGATAGGGACAAAGGAGCAAGGGAAAACATCGGACCCATACCCCTTTGTACTCAAGATGTCTAGTGCCTCAGCTCACTAATCCCAAATGGAGTCTGTGAGTCTATTCCCAATCCAGCCACCCGGACCCCCTAGGTTTGCATCCTGAGAGAAAGATAACAGCTAATGCAGTTATTAAGGACAGCATGTATCTTCCATATCAACACCACCCCTGCGATTTGGCAGCAGCCGTGAGTTTCTTGTGTGAAGCCCCATTCCACACACCCCCACCAATAAAGAGCATGTAGTTGGCAGAATATATTCTTATTCTTATTTTTTTATATATATATAAAAATATACATATATTATACAGCCTCTCATCCCCTTCCATCAACTTCCCAACTTATGCAAATTACTAGTAAGAGCCCAAATTAAACTACCTATCTACAATCCAGGATCACACCGTTGTAATTCCAGTTGGTGCATTACCTGCACATACATGGGAGAGACTGCCACCTTTAAAAGCAGTGTAACCGGCAAGACCCACTTTATTAAACAGAACATCACCTGTAAATCCAACTATCTCATATATATTATTAAATGCAAACTCCCTGGATGCCACATTCAGTACGTTGGAAAGACAACTACTGGTCTTCACACACGTGTTAGAAACCATGAATTGGCTATCATCACGAAGAAGCTAGAACAACCCATTTCTAAACATCTTAACTCTGATAGCCACAGCCTTTTGGACTTGGTAATATTTCCCATAGAGAATCCACCAATACAATGGCCACTAGAAGAAAGGGAGAACTTTTGGATATACAGACTTTGTACCCTTGCACCCTGAGGCCTCAACCTAGAAGTCAACACCTAAGAACCTCCTCATCTTTGTTATCTTTCCCCTGCCTTTTAGCATCACCTGCCTTGGAATTCTTCTTCCCTCAACATTCTACTTCCCTGACTCCCAGCAGCATACACTTTAAATCTAGCTGGTTACTGAAGAAGGTGAAGCTGAAAGGTTTAGCTAAAAGATTTAATTTACCTCTGTTTGGTCATTCACTTTTTGACATATATCCTAAGTGACATAAACGAAGATGTGCAGCAGTTATGGCACCAGATCCACGGGCTGTCACGGGCCCTGAGTTCTGCTGCGCGGTTCTTTTATATTTTATTTTCCCATGTTGATGTTACTGTTTTATAATCATTCAAATTAAAGATGATGTTGTTTAGAATGGTTGTTCCTCTTGATGGGTTGGGGGCGGGTTCTGCACTCTGCTGTATAGGTGTAGAGTGTGTGTAGGAGAACTTGCCCATTCATCAAATGTTGCACCCCCTTTTGTGCTTCTCTGGGCATTTCCACTGAGTCCTGGGTTTCCCACTGTAGCAAGGAGCAGTCCTGTGGGGCTGCTGCCTCTTTAAGAAGGGGGCTGAAGGGGTCTGCCGGAGGGCTGAGCATGCCCAAGGAGGTGGCAGAGACAACCCCATAGCTGGGGATCAGCCTGTGAGGCAAACTGGCTGAGAGATCCTGGGACAGAATGGGTGAGTTACTGGCCCTTTAAGGCTGTGGAGAGGAAACCTGGCCACGCCCACTCTGCCTGTATATAAGGAGAGACCAGGCAGAGAGGAATGAGTCTGCTAGGAAGCTGGAGGAGCAACATCTCCCTACCTTGCCTCTTTCAACATTTCCCACTGTCCCCCCTCCTCTTCCCCTTCTCTACGCCCCTTCCGTGACCTTCAAGCTATTGATCCCCTGGACTTTGCCTCCTCTCTCTCTCCCCTTCTTCCTACAGTCTTCTCTTCCTCCTCCCCTGACTCCGCTGTCTCTGCTCTCAACGCCTCTCTCTCCTCCACACTTGACTCCCATGCCCCTCTCTCTTCCCGCCCTGCCTTCTCCCACAACCCCCGTCCTTGGCTCACCCCTAGTATCCGCCACCTCCGTTCTTGCACTCGTGCTGCTGAACGACTCTGGCGCAAATCCCATTCTCACGCTGACTTCCTTCACTTCAAATTCTGTCTCTCCACCCTTACTTCTGCTATCTCCCTTGCTAGACAACACTACTATGCCTCCCGCATTGAGTCCTGTTCTCGGGACCCTCGCCGCCTGTTCTCTACCTTTGACTCCCTCCTCAAGCCTCCCTGTCCTCCCCCTCCTTCTTCCCTTTCTGCTCAGGATCTTGCCTCCTTCTTCACCTCCAAGATAGACAAGATCCGCCTCGACATCGCTTCCCACTCCTCTCTTCCCACTCCCACCCCTCTCCCTCCTCCCCCTCCTTCTCTCATGTCCTCCTTCTCCCCTGCCTCCCTTAAGGAAATCTCCTCTCTGCTCTCCTCCTCCAACCCTTCCACTTGCCCCCTTGATCCCATTCCTTCCCGCCTCCTCACCTCCATTACTCCCACTGTCGCCCCTTCCTTCCTGCACATCATCAACCTCTCCCTCTCTACTGGCTCTTTCCCTTCTGCCTTCAAACATGCCACAGTCTCTCCTATTCTCAAAAAGTCCACTCTTGACCCCTCTGACCCTTCTAGCTATCGTCCTGTCTCACTCCTTCCTTTTGCTTCCAAGCTGCTTGAACGTGTTGTCTACTCCCGCTGCCTTGACTTCCTATCCTCCAACTCCTCCCTTGACCCCCTCCAATCTGGCTTCCGCCCCCTTCATTCTACTGAAACTGCTCTCGCTAAGATCACCAACGATCTTCTGGTGGCTAAATCTAAACGTCTCTATTCCATTCTTGTCCTCCTTGATCTCTCTGCTGCCTTCGATACTGTTGACCACTCACTCTTGCTGGATTCCCTTCACTCCCTTGGCTTTTGTGGCTCTGTCCATAACTGGTTCTCCTCCTACCTCTCTGACCGCTCCTTTAATGTGTCTCTCTCCAACTCCGCCTCCTCCTCCTTCCCCCTCTCAGTTGGTGTTCCTCAAGGCTCTGTTCTTGGCCCTCTCCTCTTCTCGATCTATACCTCATCCTTAGGCAAACTCATTGCCTCCCATGGCTTCCAATACCACCTCTATGCTGATGACACTCAACTCTATCTCTCTACTCCCTCTCTCTCTCCCTCTGTTCAAGCTCGTCTCATCAACTGTCTCTCTGACATCTCTACCTGGATGTCTCAACGTCAACTCAAACTCAACATGGCTAAAACTGAACTCCTTATCTTCCCCCCTCATCCTTCCTCTCCTTCCTCACTGTCAATAACTATTGATGGAGTCACCATCCTGCCTGTCCCCCAAGCCCGTAGCCTAGGCTTCATCTTTGACTCAGCCCTTTCTTTTAAACCCTACATTGACTCTGTTGCTAAATCCTGTCGCTTCTCCCTCCATAACATTGCTAAGATTCGCCCTTTTCTCTCTGTCTCGTCTGCCAAAACTCTTGTTCATGCTCTGGTCATCTCTCGCCTCGATTACTGTAACCTCCTTCTCACTGGCCTTCCCCGGTCTCACCTTTCTCCCCTCATCTCTGTCCAAAACTCTGCTGCCAGGGTCATCTACCTCGCCAGTCGCTTCGACCATGTGCAGCCCCTCCTCTCTTCGCTTCACTGGCTTCCCCTTCCTGAACGAATCCTGCACAAGCTCCTAGTCTTCACCTATAAAGCTCTTCACAACCTTGCTCCCCCCTACCTCTCTGCACTTATCGCCCTCCATACTCCAGCCCGTGCACTTCGCTCCTCCTCTGTCCCTTCTCTCACCCTTCCACGCCTTCCCTGCTCCCCTAAGCGCCTTCGTCCCTTCTCACTTGCTGCCCCCCATGCCTGGAACTCCCTCCCTGTCCACATCCGCCTTGCCCCCTCCCTTCATACCTTCAAATCTCTCCTTAAAACTCACCTCTTTCGCTCTGCTCTGTCTGACTCTTTATCCTGCTGAGCCACTATTCCTATACCTACGATCTGTTTACCCCTTATCCTTGCAACATGGACCTGCCTGCTGTCATTCTCATCGTAACCAAGCCAAGTAGGTGTACCTGAGACCTCGCATCTTCATGAATGTTAGACCCCTTGTCACTCCCTCTGTTCCCCTTCCTAAGTCTCTCCCCCAGCTCCTATCTCTCAGATTGTAAGCCCTAGGGGCAGGAACCCTGTCTATTTTATTACTTTGTAAAGTGCCAGGTACACTGCTGGCGCTATATAAATGTTTGTTAATAATAATAATAATCTCCCTGAAGAAGCCGGCCTGCTCTATGCTCTCCAAGGTACTGAAGGTTGGAGAACCAGAGGGACCCAGGTGAGGGGGAGAGGCTGTGCCCAGGAAGGAGCCTCTTGCCTGGGGAAGTCTTGGCCAAAGCCTGGGGGCTTAGAGGCCTGGATGGATGGACTATGGGGTTTGATGGTCTGTGTCTCTCCTGAGCCTAGAGAGATGGACCTGGGCCTGCAGGGTGGAGGGGACTGTGTCGGCAGCCCCAAGTACATTGGACACAGAGTCTAATAAAGGACTGTGGACTATTACCCTCTGGACTGTGTGTTGTATCCTAGAAGAGGGTACCCGTTTTCAGCCGAGGCTCAGGCTGAAAAGGTGTAGCAGAGGGGTGAGCTAATTCCCCAGAGTGAGACCCCAGCGCCCTGTGTGGCCCTGGGGAGACCCCCTGCTACACCTACCATCCTCAGAGTGTGAAGGTTTCCCATCCCGGTGGGGCAGGAGGCATGATGGCACAGAAGGAGGGACCAGTTAGGTTGGTCCATCCCTGGAGGTAATGGATCCGATTGGTTTCCAGAATTCTCTGGAGGATTTACCAACTGAACTTAACAGGTACTCTGTCGATGACTGGACATTTTGTGGAATGACATCTTGACCATGGTCATCGACATGGTTGCACCCAGGTGTCCACTCCCATCACTGCGGCAACATAGCTCCCCATGGTATATAGAGGACCTGAGGTAATTTTTACTCAGGTTGTGATGCCATGGCTGTGATGGTGGTGAAGAAAGCATTCTTCTCTACTATCATAGCATCTGCGAAGTCTCATCCGGCGGAGCTATTTCAGGTGGTGAGGGGCCTGGTTAATTTTATATCTCTGCCTGTAACTGGAGTCATCTAATGCCTGCTGTGACATTTTTATCAATTACTTTGCTGGCAAAATTGCTTGTATTCACCATGATGTGGGTGCTGTCATTTCATCTACAGAATTAGAGTCTGAGGTTATGGAAGTTCAGTTCTGTCCTGTTTATTTGGATCAGTTTCAATCGATATCACCCACCAATGTTGGAGGGGTGCTTGGGGCATTGAGGGCAACCAGTCGTGAATTAGATCCTTGACTGTCCTGACTGGTGAAAGCCAGCCAGGAGATGTTGGGGCTGTTGCTGGCTGAGGTTATCAACACCTTCCTTCAGGTGGGTAGGATGTCTGATGTTCTTAAAACTGCAATTGTTCAGTCCCTGCTTAAGGAACTGTCTTTGGACTAGGGCTAAAATGAGGGGGGGGGATTCTCGTGAGTAATTTGTGAGAATCGAGATGGGGGGGCAAGAACTCAGGTGTTCTTGACACCCTCTCGAGTTCTCGTGAATTACTCGAGAGGGGGTGTGTCACACGTTGGGGGGCGCCTGTACGGGGGCTGGAGGTGAGCAGGGGGCAAAGACAAACCCACTGAGGGGCTGCACTGGACTGCTTTTGAGTGGTTCCACTCCTTCCTGTTGGGGAGGTCACAGAGAGTGCTGCTGGGTGATTGCTTGTCATCCTCTCCCATGTGAAGTCCCACAGGGTTCTGTTCTGTCTCCCCACTTGTTCAATGTGTATATGAGGCTGCTGGGCAAGGTCATTCAGAGGTCTGGGGTGAAGTGCCATCAGTATGCTGATAACACTCAGCTCCACTTCTCTTTTTCAGCTGACCCAGATCCTGCAGTCTCAGTGCTTACCCAATGCTTGGCTGCTGTCAGGGACTGGATGAGGTTGAGCTGATTGAGGCTGAATTCTGACAAGACTGAAGTGATGATGGTTGGCCGGCCCTGTGACTAGGGTGGCCAGACATCCAGAATTATGTCGGACAGCCCGGTGTTTCTGACAGCTGCGCTGTCCGGGATGGACGGGGAACCAGACCATAGAGCTGTCTGTGAATTTCCCCTTCCATCCCTTTTCCCAACGCCAGATGTCCGCAGCTGTCCTCTCTGCACTTCCACCCACATGGACCCCGAGCGGAAGTGCAGAGAGCGCAGTGGCGGCCAGCTGGTGGGCTTTTTGGTGCGTGGCTGCAGCTGGCACTGGCGCTGCAGCTGGCAGTGTCAGTTTGTTGAGGCTATTTGACTCGAGGGAGTCCCAGCGGGGGTTAGGCGGCGCCCAGGCTAGTAAAAAGAAGCCCATGCCAGGTACCTACTGCCGTCCGGCCTCCCCTCCCCCGGCTCCTCCCCTCCCAGCAACCCCCCAGCTCCCTCCCAGTTCCCCCTCTCCCAGCAGCAACCCTCCTCCCAGCAACCCTCCGCCCCCATGGCTACTCCCACCCAGCAACCCTCCCATGACTCCTGCACGGCTCCCCCCTCTCTCAGCCACCCCCCCACGGCTCCCTCCTGGCTCCCCCCTCNCCCCCCCGCCCCCCCGCCTCCCTCCTGCCCCCCCCCTCCCAGCAGCAACCCCCCTCCCAGCAACCCCCTCCTTCAAAGGCTTCTCAGAGTGATGCAGGTGTGTTATCCCCAATGTTCTTATATGCAAACTTGTCCAAAGGTTTTTCAGGGTAACTTGTGTGTGTTACCCCCAATGTTCTTAGAGCACTGTTCAAAGGTTTTTAAGGATGACGTGGGTGTGTTACTCCAAATGTTCTTATGAGCACTGTTGTTCAAAGGCTTCTCAGAGTGATGTGGGTGTGTTATGTGCAAACTTGTTCAAAGGGTTTACAGGGTGACCTGGGTGTGTTATCCCCAATGTTCTTATGTGCAATGTTGTTCAAAGGCTTCTGAGGTTGACTTTGGTGGTGTTCCCCATAAAAAAGGAAACAAAAAACAAAAGACAAATAGAAAAATAAAAGTTGGTTGAAATGGTAGGGGAATCACCGGTAGTTATTACCGGCTTGATGAGACACTAAAAACAACAATTTCTCCTCACAGTGAGCCTTGGCTCCATATTTTCACACTGCTAGGGAGAAATGGGACTACGGGGGAAGAGAGCTTGGATGGGACCTTAGTAAGAGGGCTCTCTATCCCCCAATGGCAGGGCTTCATGCAGCAGCAAGGAGTTCACAGGGTTAACTAATGTAATCTCCCTCTAATGTTAACTCTGGGACTCCTCGCTGCTGGGTTAAGCCACACCACTGGCTTAATGGTTGGCTTGGCTCCACCTACCATTGGTTTGGTTCCACCCACTTCTGGCCCTGCCCTCTGCCCCACAAATTTGCATAAATTAGTATACAATTAGTATATAAATTGCATATGTAAATTTCACGCAAATGTTTGTCCTCCTTTCTGCTGCTTCTACCCTACCTGTGACCTGGGGGGAATTGGGACTCCTGCTTTTGATAGGGTCTGGCACCCTTTGGTCACTCAGGTTTGCAGCCTTGGGAATGCCTTTGGACCCTTTGCTGTTCCTGGACTATCAGGTTACAGCAGTGGCCAGGAGCACTTTTCACCAACTTCATCTGGCGAGGAGACTGCAGCCACTGTCATCCATGTTTTCTGGGTGTGTTATCTCCAATGTTCTTATGTGCAATGTTGTTCAAAGGCTTCTGAATGTTGTTCAGCCTCACCTCGAGGCTGGATTTGTGTGTTGCGCTCTACGTGGGGCTGCCCTTGATGACTGTTCAGAAGCTGCAGCTGATGCAGAATGCAGCAGCCCGGCTCCTTTCAGGGTCTGGCCCCTTTGGTCACTCTGGTTTGTAGCCTTGAGTGCTTCTGGGCCCCTTGCTGTGCCTGGACTGTCAGGTTGTGGCAGTGGCCAGGAGTGCTTTCCACCAACTTCATCTAGTGAGGAGACTATGGCCTCTTCGTGACTGTCAGCAGACCAACCATCTCTAGCTGGCAATACACCCTCCCACCCAGCATCCTCCACCACTGTTTGAGGGCCCCGAAAGACCACTCCATGACACACTAGACGGCACTCAGGCAGACATTGAAGGCCATCTACTCTGGGATGTTGGGGGACAGCATAGGCCTTCATCAGTCATGGGGTAAGGGTGTAGGCCAGATCCCCCATGATGACAGACCTCATATGGATGCCTTCAGTGTTGATGGTTGTGGTTGGACCAAAATTCCCATTGTGCATCTGGTCATAGATCAGGGACTGGATGTGGGCATCATGGTTCCAGCCTGTCCACCTGGCAGGAATGTCCGTGAAAAGGCTCTCATCATCCACCACCACACGATGGTGGAGCATAATGGAGTGGTACCCCTTACGGTTGTGATAGTCCTCCATGGTGCGGGGCAGGCAGAGGATGGCAATATGAGTCCCATTGATGACCTTGATGCAGTTTGGGAACCCTGTCCACCAGAAGCCATCCATAACAGCCTGTGGGTTCTGAAGCTGTACTACCCACTACAGCAACACCTTCTCCAGGGGTCACCAGCCACTGGGGCATCTGAAAGTGCTCCCTCCAGTCCTCCTCCTGCCAGGTTCCCATTATCATGTCCAATCAGTCTCTGCTATGCTCGCCCACCCAGATTTGCCTCTGGGTGGGCACAGACATACACAGATGGTGGGCCATCGTAGTAGTGTCAGCGGACAGAGACTTTGTTGCCCATCTCAACACCCCAAGTGAGGCTGCCATAATAGCAGTATGGCCCGCTGCTGCAGGAGGACCTCCTGTCATGTGCCAGGCCACTGGGATGTTGCCAGTACCTAGATAGGTGCCAGACTGGTGGATCCAGTTGTAGTGGGCCTCCAACTCCTCCACCAGGCCAAGCAGGTAGCATGGAATTTCTGAATGGTTCAGTGGCTGGTCTCGATGATGCTGAGGAAAGCCTCCAGCAGCAGCATCACACATTCAGGGTCCGTGACTCCCTGTTCGTCTTCCATGCTGCATGGAGACAGTTTTGCACCACTCTGTTATAACCACTGCATGGGGGTTCGGGCATGGGATTGGCAGCATGGCCCATGAGCACCTTGCGCTCGCTGGCTAGCCATGAGGCATCGACTGGCTGATGGGGCACCAGCATATTCATTGGGATGGTCTGTGCCTCATCCTAGAATGGGACCATGTGCTGCTACCCTCACCTGGCAAACACACAGCTGTGTGCAGCCAGATCCCTGGATCTCCCTGGGGGCCACTGAGGGCCTCTGATCCCCATAGGAGTGCTGCTGCTAATGCTAACAAGGGGCTGGTGGCCCTGATGAACGTGTGGAGTGGTCCAGGATTTCCCAGTACAGAGGGAAGACATGTTTGCTACCTGCGTTCTTGCTTCCACCAACTGGCAGGCTGTCTGTCTATCTGACCAGGGCCGTGGACAACTAATGTGGGTGCATGAAGCTCCAGTTTGGGTCACCCACGTGCCTACTCCTGGGCTCTAACCCACTTTCTGTCTGTCTGAAAACACACAATGTTTGACTTTCCCTCTTTATGTCCCTGGATTAGGCAGAGCCCACAGCCTCCTCTTGGGGAAATTAATGACTTAAATCTAGATCAAACAGAAGGGGTAGCTTAGTTCTGTGGTGGAGAACTTCAAGTGCAGGGGCCAAATATGACCTGCAGCTAGCTTTTTATTTGTCCCTTTGCAGTTCCTGGATTTAGCTTCTGGATTCATTTCCTACCCCCAAGCACTGAATGTTTGCACTCGGGGGAAAGGGGCAGAGATGAGAGCATGCGCACAGCAATAAGGGATAGATCCAGAGCATGGGGTCTGTACCCTCCTCTTTCTTAGTGCACTCCATAGGCACCCCCACCTCCAACTTTTATGTCTCTCAGAGCTTGTAATCATTTTTCAGTTCATAGTCAATTTAATTCAGTTTCCCACCTGGGGGGTGGGGGACGAGCCCCACCTCTGCTATAGCACTTTCAGTATCCTTCCTACAAGCCCCCAGACCAGTGAACAAGAGGGGGAAAAATACATGAAAAAATCCTTATGATGCTAAATTCCCTGTAGCATCAGATTATTTGTAGTGTGTGGGACAAAATTCAAAGGGGCTAACATTATTTTTCCCCTTTCAAAAATACAAAAACCAAACAAAGCTGTGTGCAAAATGAAAAAACAAGTATTTTAGAAGTGTTCATGCTGCAACAGAAAGATTGAATAGTCACCAAATAAATCCTTTAGAAAAACTTCTATATTCTGTAGTGGTGGGACCCCGGGCCCATTACCGGCTACCGGATTTACCGGTTACCGGTTCCACGAAAACCGGATTCCCGGATTAAATCCGGTATACCGGAACCGGATTTATTCCATTGGTTTCAATGGGGCGCTGTGTCCCCATTGAAACCAATGGAATAAATTCCTCCCCCTCCCCCTCCCAGGCTGCGCGGGTGGAAGGGGGGACACCCCCCACCCACCCTGCCCAGCCTGGCTTTTTGTTTTAAAAAAGAAAAGACTAAGAGTAAGACGGCGAGGCGAGCCCCCCCCAGCACCAGCGGCCCCGGCGTCCCCGCAGCCGCCGGTAAGTATGACCCGATCCCTG
>QEPC01008173.1:12114367-12136444 GCA_003113815.1 Sphenodon punctatus
GAGTCATACTTACCGGCAGCTGCGGGGACGCCGCGGCCGCTGGTGCTGGGGGGGGGCTCGCCTCGCCGTCTTACTCTTAGTCTTTTCTTTTTTAAAACAAAAAGCCAGGCTGGGCAGGGTGGGTGGGGGGTGTCCCCCCTTCCACCCGCGCAGCCTGGACTCAGGGAGGGTTTGTTTTTTTTAAACTTTTTTGCTGGGGCTTTAATTTTTTTTACATTGCAGCCATTTTTAAATGGCTGCAATGTAAAAAAACCGGTACCCCGAAATCCGGTACCGGGTCCGTATTACCGGGCCGAATCCGATAATGCCGGTACGCCCGATACCGGCATTATCGGATACCGGATTCTACCGGTTTCCCACCCCTAATATTCTGTCTATAATTTTTTCCACTATGAGCCCACCAAAATATCCCAAATGGTTTAAACATTCCAAGTTTTTTAAAAAAACACCACAACATTTCTCAAGCATGAGATTGTGCAGAAAGAGGGACAAAATTCAAATGGACTATCACAAGAACTACACCACTTTGTTTTCCTTTTGGAAATGCTATGACAAAATAAGGTCATGTGAAAAGCAAGTATTTTTGAAGTGTTCACGCTGATGCAAAAATATTAAATATAAGAAGGCTGTAAGTAAAGCTTTTGGGAAACTTTTAAATTCTGTTTGTATCCAAGCTAAATATCCAGTATCCAAAATATATACAAATGCAAAAAAATTATATAAAAACAAAAAACTATAAAAATATAAAATATATCCATTCAATGCAAAAAAATCAAAACCAAAAATAAAAAATAGTTAAAAACATCCAAAAATATATTTAAAATATTCAAACAACCAATTATATAAAAAAAACATGAACTAAAAAATAAAATCCAATTTAAAACTAAAAAAATACATCACTCAGGGAGGGGGAACAATTGCTGTAATGAAGAGCAATGGAAGTCAGGGGGGAAAATAAATAAAAAATAAATTAAAATAAAGTAAATTACTCACCAAAGTAGAGAAAACCAGTCCACTCTCTGCTGCAGCAGCCTCAGAATTAGCCCAGACCAGTTTCAGGCTGCTGCTTTCATGTCTTCTGCTCCCTCCACTCTCCTAAAGAGGAAAGGGAGGGGGAGACAACTCCTCATGGTGCTGGTTGGTTTCAGGGTGCCTGGGAAACGTGCCTAAAGCCATCCTGATTGGCTTTGCCCTAGCCCCTCCTGCACCCTCCTCCCTTTAGTGCACTGGTACCCTGTGAGCATCCATCCTGGCCACCCTCAGGACATCAGCACCTCAAAGGTAAGGGGAGGGGCCCTCCTGCTGCTGTAGTCCTGGCCCCTACCTGCTTCTCCCTCCACCCCCTCCCCTCAAAAAGACCTGGCTCCACATGTCCCCACCTCCCTCTCCCTCCCCCCCTGCTACAGCCTCTGCCATTCAACCCAAGACTGGATGCATGCACAGAATCAAGGTTTGCCTGTGTGCACACTGTGCATTTGCACCCTGTTGATGCTATATTTGCTCTCTGCACATGTGCAGAGAGCAAATATGTCAGCAATAGGGTGCACAAACTGCACTTCTATGCATATGTCCAATCTCAGGCTGGCAGCAAACTTGGCTGTGGCAGCAGCAGCAGCAGCAGCAGCAGCAGGGGCTTTGGCAGGGTGGCACCCCACCACCCTGATATAGCAGCTGCTACTGCACCCCATACTGTCAGAGGCAGGAAATAGGGAGAAGTACAATGCCAGCCAGGTGGCTGCAAGTTCCGGCTCCCAGCTGTGGAAAAAAGATCTCTAAGCAGGCAGAACGTTGGCTGTGGTGATGAGGGGAAGTTGTCTGGGGATCTTAGAGGCCAGCAGGAGGGGGACAGGCATCTAAATTAGGTAGGCTTAGCCGCTAAGGCATTTTTTACATGGTCCCCACAGAGTGGGGCAGTCTGTGGCCGTGCCACTGCATGCGTGGTGGGTGGGCGGGGTGCTCGGCACACATTCCCCACGCACAGAGCAACCGGGGAAAATGGTGAGTGCTCTGTGTGTGGGGATGAGTGGGGGGATGTGTGGGGATGTGTGTTAGGTGGGAGTGCACCCCCCCCACTCACTGCATGTGCCGCGTCCTTCACACGGGCCTCTCCCATGAGTGGGAGAACCCCGTGTAAAAAGGGCCTAAGCCTTCATATACGCACCACTATATTTAAAAGGGGGGTGGGGGAGAAAGGAGGACCCAGGGAATTATACCAGTTAGCCTGGTTTCAATACTTGTGAAAATACTAAAACAAGTGAGTTGAAAACACATATAGGAAAAATTGCACTGAGTAATAATTAATGGGTCAACACCAAACCGGGAGGAAGTGTCAAGTGGGATTCTGCTACAATCAGTCATGGGTCCAGTGGTGTTCACTATCTTCATTAATGACCCAGATGAAGGCATGGACATACACTTACCAGATTTGATGATGATACAAAGCTGGGAAGAAGGGAATTGCAAAGCTGGGGGAAAGACTGGGCACACAAGCGGCAGCGCGCTACTGTGAGGCAGCGTTACCCCACTTTGTGTAAGGCTGCAACACGCTGCATCCCCAGCCTTTTTCCAAGGACGAAACACGTCTCAGCCAGCTGACCACCCTGCAGTGGAGGGAATATCTGGCGGCTACCAGGCACACGATGTGCTGCATCACGTGGTAAGGCTACCTTAATTGAGCTAAGGCTGCTCAAGGTTCAGTAGCTGTATAGTGTGGCCTTACCCATAGAGCCTGCACTGCTCAGACTCAATCTCTTTATTGGGGAAAAAACAGCACACCAACAGCGATGACTGCTTCATCTTGGACTGCTTCCTCCTACAGAAGGTTCTTAAAGTGAACACAGGTCCCTGGACTCTAGGAATATTTTTTGGGGTCGATCTAGTTCCCGGTGAAGTTTTTAAACAATTTCCTGACTGGCGGTTGAACGCCTTTGCCAACCTATTTACCTGTATTAATGAAACAGGGATTATTCCTGCCAGCTGGCATATGGGAGTCACTGGGCATTTTTACACACATGTTAAAGTTCCAGATTTTTCCATTTCTGGGTTTACAAGTCCATAAGTGAGTTCCAGATGCATTCTTCACACACAAACTTCCCTGAGGCAACCTAAAGTAGCCACAGCTGTAGACATGACAGGCTGCCGTGGAAACAAGTGACCACAGCTGCCTGGAGCAAAGTCGATTACCAGGAGAACATTTTACACACAAATGTTCTGGGACAAGTTCTATGCAGAAGTTCAAAGATCCGGATGTTTAAGATCTGGGTGAGTGATTTAGAAACACAGAAAGTTCAGGATGTAACAGCAAACATCCAGGAGAAATGTGCGTGTAAAAACAACATCCAGGAGAAATGTGTGTGTAAAAACACCCATTGTGTCCATCTATTATAGAGGAGGAAGAGACAATCCAGGGAATTACTGGCCTATGAACTAATTATACATAGCATCTAAGCTCTATTCGGGCTTTTATAACATTTGCAGGAGTGGGTGATTGACCAAGGTCTAATTGAGAAGGCAAGATGGAAAAAGTAAAAGCTTTTTCCTGCATTTATAATTTTTTCTGCTGTCTTTGAGCGGGCTAAGCTCCCGACACTACAAATTGATCCCAGATGTTAATCCTAGACATTTTTCATTAAATAAATCTCTTTATTCCCAGATGAATTTACGAGTTCAAGTTGACTGGAGGAGAACTCTCTCCAGGATGGTTCCAACCTTGTCCAGAGTATGGCAGGGCTGTTTGCTAGCGCCCCTACTGTTCAATATTTATATTAATGTCCTTATCGAACATTTGAAGGATAGGCTCCAAAAGTTGTTAATCTGAGAATTTGAATCCTCACGTATACCAACAATACTATCCTGCTCTCCTCCTCCCGTTTGGGTCTGAAGTGTTTGCTGCATGATTTGGGGGAATTGTGTAAGTCAGAGGAAGTTACTTATCAGTGGAGCAGCAACGCCTATAAAATGAGGCAGGAAAATGCACTCCGTGAAACAAGCGTGTGCTTTTGCATGCACAGCTGGAAAGTCCCTCACTGATCGAAGGGCAGCAAGCTCCGCAACAGAGGGTCCCCGGTCCGGAGAGGGCCACCAACCTCAGGGGACAGCAAGCTCAGGTCCCACAGATCCACGCATGGGATGCTGTGGGCATGCAGGAGGCTGCCGGTGTACAGGGCAGCAACAGGGGGACCCCCAGACAGCAAGGCGAGGCCGAACCAGGTTAGCTCCATCAGCAGGCGAGCCGCCGTTACCTTCGCTGTGGTCCACGGCACGACAGTGACAGGTGGGTGCCCCCAAGGAGGCTGGCACAGGGGGGTGAAGCCAAGCTTGAGGGAACGGTCCTGGCATGCTGGGGCCCCGACCTGGTGACCCATTGTCCACATATACCACGACAGGAGCCGGAAGCCATCCTCCATCGCCAGGGGGTTGCCCACCAACAGCTGCACATCGGGGCTCAGCCAGAGGGCCGCCAACAGCATGTTCACACAGGATGACCACCCCTCCCATACACCCCTGGCTGAGGGCCCCACAGAACGACTGGCCATGGCAGGAGTGGGGCCCACTCCGGTGAAGCAACAGACGGGAGATGGAGGGCTGCAGCGATGGGGACGAGCATGGAATGAGTGGCTACCCATGCCCACAGGTGGCCTTGCATGCCAGAGATAGCCCGGACCGCTGGGGATGGGGAGCCGCAACCCACACACAGGAAAGAAGGGATGCAGCACAGGTGCTGAGAGATGAGGGAGGCCATGACCGGGCACTGCACCAGGCCAAGGAGCCGAGCCAGGCATTGTATCCACACCATGCGCAGCTTCAGCATGCAAAGGCAGACCCTGGCAGGGGGACTGGGGTACCCTGGGGTGCATGTGGTCCCATCCCCCTCCGGTGGGCATATGGCCAGTGCACTCGTGGGGATGCTCAGCCGGCCTGGTACCCGGTGGCAACCATAGCACCCCCCCAGTGCAGCACTAATTGGTGTCCTGCCCCCAACGGCCTACACAGTACATAAAGGACCTGCTGCAGGCGGTCGGGCATGGGGTGGAGAGGATGTAGCATGGGATCGAGCAGCACACAGAGACCGGTGACCCCAGGCTGGGTGGGCACAGAGGAGCTTCCGTGATACCAGGGGAGAGTGGGCTGTGGGCACAGGTCATACAGCGGAGCGCGCTGTGGGCAGGGCACGCACCAGCGGAGGGTGGCTCAGTGTGGGGAGCTGCAGAACCATGCTGCCGGGGGACAAGTACCCACAGCCCAGGGACATGCTGTTGTACCTCCTGGGCACAGCCATTCTGCTGCTGTGCATGCTACTGCAGCAGATAGCCCAGCTCCGCCTGGCAGGTCAACGGTCTGTCCTCCTGGGGGCACTGTAGCGCAGGGCAGCAAACGTCAGGAGGGCGGCGATCGTGCGATCGACGAGGCGGGCGGCCGTCTGACGCTGCGCCCTATTGGGCTTCGCGGTGTCTCAGCAAGGCCAGCTCATCCTGGCCCGACAGACCCTCAATGTGTACACCCGCCGTGTGACCCTACCGAACATGTGACGGCACTGGTCGCGCCCCCGCACCAACGACTGGTGAGAGAACATGTTGGCCACCTGGATGGACGGGGAATGGTTGGACCACTTCTGGATTCCCTGCTCCCTGCTAACCCACTTGGGGGAGCTCCTCAGCCCCCACCTCTGGAGGCGGGAGATGAACATGCGCTTCCCGCTACCACCCAGGATGTGCATGGCCATGGCAGTGTGGCGCCAACCCCCAACTCCTGTAGGAGCGTGGGGGAGCAGTTTGGGGTGGGCACCGCCACAGTGAAAAGGGTCCTCCATAATGTGTGCGATCTGCTCATGGAGCTCCTCTTAGGGCAGGTCATCCAGCTCTGGGACCCCAAGGAAGTGATTTGTGGGTTTGGGGAAATGGGGTTCCCACATTGGATCGGGGCCATTGACAGCACCCACATCCTCGTAATACGCCCCCCTCATGTAAAGCTCGACTACATGAACAGAAAACATGCCTTCTCCATCAATCTGCAGGCCGTGGTGGATCATAGGGGCCTGTTCATAGATGTCTACACAGGCCAGTTGGGGCAGAGCCTTGACGCGCATATCTTGCGTGCCTCCCCCTTCTATGCACGCATGTTCGACGGGGAGATCACTCCCAACCTGTACCGTGTGATAGAGGGGGTTCCCACGACCCCTGTTGTGATAGGGGACCCCACCTACCTGCTCAGCCCGTGGCTCATGTGGGTCTATCCAGTGGCGCGCAACCCTGACCACCGCCTGCTCAATGAGCGCCTGTCATCTGCATGCAGCGTGGTGGAGCGGGCCTTCAGGCTCCTCAAGACGCGCTGGCGCCTCCTGATGAACAGGAGCCAATTCGACCTGGACCACACCCCCATCCTCATCCTGGCAGTGTGCATCCTGCACAATGTATGTGAGACAGGGGGCGCTGCCCTGGACAACCCACCACTGGTGCACAGGGCCGGCCCAGTGCCCCTGTACCAACATGCCCAGGGAGGGGCATTCCAGCGCATCTCAGAGGAGAACAGGGACGCCATCTGCCACCACATCATGGCCCAAGCAGCCGAACGCCGGGCAGCGCCCAACCCACAGCCATGTGCATAGTCCTGTGAACCCCTTATATAAAGCTGGTAACCACCCTTTACCTGAAACCGTGCCTCTGTTCAATATGTGGGCTAGGGGGTTCTGGGAATGGGTCCTGTAGGTTGCTTGGGTGCGAGTGCTCTCCCCTCGCTGTTGGCCGCAGGGGGCTTGCGCCCTGCAATGCCCTGCTTGTCGACACTCGCCAGCTCGCCTGTGCAGGTTCACTGTACACCTGTTACAGCCACCTCACCTGCATGAGGCCTCACTGGGCTGGCTCCTGGCACCGTTGGCTGGGCATGGACTGTACAGAGCCCCCAACTTTCCGGTGCCCCCCTGCACGCTGCCCCCCCCGGGCCAAATGTGCCAGGACAGATGACGTGACAGCAAGGTAGAGGAACAACACATTTATTGGAGGGGGAACTGTACAATGGAAGGGGGGTGTTAACGTCTGGGGCGCCCTCTCACCCTGTCCCCCCTCTCCCCCCTGGAGTTTCTCCCTGCTCACCTGGCTGTCTGGGGGGCCCTCCTCGGCTGTCATCCCGATGGTGCAGTGCTCCGTTGTCTGGGAGCTGTCCTCCAGGGATGGGTGACTGGGTTACATGGCTGCCGCCTGCCCTGTGTTCCCTGGCCCATGGTGCTGGGCCTGGAGTGCGGCCCTCCCATCCCTGTGGGGGTGGGGGGCGGTTCCTTTGCACTCACCTCACTCTCGCTGCTGCTCCTTGAGACGTGCCACTGGGATGTACTGGGCTGGGAGTCCTCATCCGGGGTGGCCATTGTTGCGGTCCCTCTGCCCTGTGCTGGGACACATGTGCTGTGTTACAGCCTGGCACATTCACCCCCCCTTGTCCCCCTCGCCAGGGGTGCCCCCCCTCGAGCCTCCCAGCCAACCCCCCCCGTACCGGAGGTCCAACCCCTTTTGCCTTCTGCCTGGGGCGCCCCCCCTGCATCGCCTTGCCAGGGCTCCCCCCCCCCCGGGCGCTTCTGGGTCCGTGTGCTCACCCAGCTCCTTCCCGCGCATGGGGTGTCATCGGCTCCTTTGGCCTTCTTGTTGGCCTTCCTGGTCACCATCATGGGAGCCCGCATGTGCGTGCCATGGTTCCGCCCTCCTTTACGGACTCTTGGCGGACATCCGGGTCCCCCCCCATGGGCATGTCTGTGTGGCGGTGCGTGCATGCCCCGTGGCACCGGCACGGTGGGGCTCCGCCAGTCTGGTCCGCGTGGATGTGGGTGTTTTTGCTTTTACACGGACGCTCGGGTGTTGAACACCCATCTCCACCCATGGAGGGCTCCAGCTCCCTCGCGGCTGCTCTGTGGGTGTTGGCGGGTGGGTCAGGCATGCACCCCCACCTACTCGTGGCCATTTATATGGACGCTCTCCTACCCATCTGATGGGTATTTCCAGGTGTTCGTAGGTGGGTGGCATCCATGTAAAAGTGGCCTGTGTCCCTCCAGGTACCTCCGCTGCTATTATGAGGTTAGAACTGGCCACTAGTTTGGTAACTGCTAGGTGTATTAAGATCTCACTCTCCTAATGGTTTAAGGTTCTTCATTCCCCACACACTACATTGCGTGGGCTATGTCCGAAAGAGAAATTGGACTCAGATATGCTTGCCAAGGGTTTCTGGAAGAGCTGGATCATTTCCAATCTGCAAACTTTGGGATTCTCCTGGGACTTTTTAGTCCCCCTTCCTATCAAGGAGACTACTCATCTGCTCAAACATCATACAGAGGATATTGATTTGCAGATATTGTGGGCACTAGCTGCCAGTTCCCAGGGCTCCCCTTGGTATAAATTCTGGCTTCCAGGCCACAATGCCTGTAGATACCTCTCCTCGGTTTTGTCGATCACACACAGAAGAGCATTCACTCAATCTATGATGGTGATGGTAGTCCCAGGGCAGGTATTTGGGGGTGGATTATTCAAACAGGCTGTGTCTCTGTGGCGCTGGGGCTATTGAAGATCTACTACACTATTTTCTGTTTTGCCCTATCTATGTGGACGAGCAGGCCCATTTGTTCAGGACCCTCAACATTGTGGTAGGAGGGCTCCATTATCCCCTCTGACTACTCTGTTATTAAAAAAATTATTCCAGTGGCTAGTTTCAGACATCATGTAAAACAAACTTGTTGAATAAGGCTGAGTAGTTCAGTCAGTTTATTAAACAAAAATAGCAAAATTCAGAATAAACGTTTATCCATACAGTGTATCAATTGTAAAATATAATAATTAAGTTAGAAAAATATTTCCACAAAATAAGTCTCTATTGTGGGAAGTCACATGTTATTACAATAGAAAATAAATTAATTCTCCTCAAGGAGTATATTTTCAAGGACACTGAGCTGATGGGCAGTGCGGTCCTTATGTTCAGGCAGATAATGTTGGTTCTAGTACTTAGCACAAGCAAGAGCCCAATTCACTTCAATGGGACTTTTGTTGGCTCTCAGGGTGTTTTTAGACAAGCACCTCCCCACCCAGCATGTATGGTACAGGGCTGCACAGGGTACCAATGCGGACTTGCAACGTACATGGTGGGTGGGTAATGGGTGGGGAGGCGCTTGTCTAAAAGCATCCTAAGTGTTAGTGTTTCTCGCATCTGTGCAGAGGTTATGCCCTAATTCCCACTTGCATTCAGTGGAACTTAGCCATTGGAAAATCTACCCCTAAGGGATTCAGTGCTTAGGAAAAGTGCTGGGCTGTTAGTCTGGAAAGTATAGTCTTTTACTTACTGGTAGAATAGGCAGAATTGCCTATGCTAAACAGTGTTGGTACCATTTCTCCTGTGCCCCAATGGGTACAAAATGGCTGGGTAGCCAAGATGACACAGAGCATGCAGTGGAGAGTGGTAAAGAATTTTGTCTTAATTGTCCTGAGATAGTCAAAAGAGTGACTGTGGCCTCATCCATGGTTATCACTTCCCCAACATTTAGTGGATTGGGAGAGTGCATTGGTCAACTCCCTGCCCCAAGTTCCACACATTCTTCACCAAGCTGGGGTATATATCCAGCTCGCACTAGAGGGAGCATGCAAGCTTTAAAGAAGAGCAGTCTTTACCCCAGGATCTTGTAGTCTCCTGACCCAAGCCCCCAACCATAGAACAAGCTTGCCTGTGCAGGTGTAGAACATGGAGCTAGAGGGACAGTAAATTTCTCAAATACTGGATGAGCACATAGTGTGGACAAGGGCCTAAACTTGGGAGGTTCTGTATCACCTGATACATTCAGTCTCCTTGCAAAACACCCCCCCTGAGATAAGTAACCTGTGAAAGATTAAGGATGAATTCACGCAGCCCTCCCTGAGCTGGGAAAGCTGACATATAGCACAGCCCCTGCCGGCTTCTCTTGTGTGAAGTGCTGCATGAAAAAGGTTTGCTTGTTGAGCACCTCAGCGTTCCCAACCTGAGAAGCTGGTGTGAGCTGCACTCCATCTCTGCTGTCTCTTGGAGAAGACTGGGTGAATGTGTCCTAAGATGGAAATGCAACTATATTATAGACTTATACCACACATGCTGTCCCTACAATAACCATTACATGCATACTCATGCGTTTCGTAAGCTATGGTATGAACGTCAGACACAGGACCATAGTCAGTAGTTTCAGTGTTGCTACCCTTATAATGCATCTGTGGACATTTCTAAGCTCCTTCCATCCCAATTATATTATTTTTAATAAGGCTGCAGTCTTCTAATCGCTTACACTAGAATAGTTCCATTGACTTCAGAAACCTTCAGAATAAGTGATTTGAAGAATTCAGTCTTTGGTTGCAATCCTAACTCTATGAACCTGTGTCATACTGGGTTAAACCAATTGTCCATCGAGCCCAGCATCCTGTCTCTGACAGTGACCATCTTTGGTCACTTCAGAGAAGTACACAACTCCACTTACACTAGAGTAGTCCCTTTGCAGTCAATGGGACTTCTCTGGAGTAAATACATTTAGGATTGCGGACACTGGGACCAATCCAAGTATGCACTTGCACTGTCTGAATGAGCGTGCAGTCCATATGCACACCAAGTACATACCACCATGTGTGCATAACAAGTGTATACATTGTGCAAGTGCAAACACAATGTGCACACATCCTGCACGCGATGTGTACTTGGTGTGTGCACATACCTTCGACTGGGCCCTTCGTGACTAAAGTTAATTAAGAACGGGTTCAGAGGAGGGCGACAAAGATGGTCAGGGGTCTGGAAACCAAGTCCTATGTGGAAAGGTTGAACAAGCTGGGTATTAGCCTAGAGAAGACTAAGGGGAGACATGATAGTGGTTTTCCATTACCTGAAGGGCTGTCACAGAGAGAGTGGCAAAGACTTGTTCTGTTTTGCCCCTGAAGGCAAGACTAGAAATAATGGGCTCAAACTACAAGAAAGCAGATTTCACTTAAACATTAGGAAGAACTTCCTAACAGTAAGAACTGTTCGACAGTGGAACAAATTCCTAGGGAGGTGGTGGGCTCTCAATTTCTGGAGGTTTTCAAACAGAGGCTGGATGGCCATCTGTCAGTGTAGATTTCCTGCATTAAGCAGGGGTTGGACTAGATGACCTTTGAGGTCCCTTCCAACTCTATGATTTTAAGCGCTTCATGCTGCCCGAAAGTCATGCTTTCACCACAGTAGTTGATCCAATTAAAAATATCATCTGAACTATTCTCCATCTCGAAAGCTTTTTAAAGCAGAATAGGAGCAAGCAAATGGGGGGTTGGGTGGAGGAGAAAGCAACACTAGTGATTAATCATGCTGATCCAATTTTTTCCTTGGTGTTTCTAACGGTTTCAGCAAAGTTATAAGAAGGGTGATTTTACAAAATTATATGGGATAGAACAGGACAACTAGACCGATCTGGCACATGAGAATACTCCACAATGAATTTTTTAGACACAGAGATGTACAACATTTCATTTGAAAAGTAAAATGAAATCTCTAGTTCTTCTTGTTGCAAAGATAATAATGATGACCCAGTGCAGCACCTGTTGAATTTAAAATCTGCCCTGTTCCTGAGGCTGCAGCCAAAGGGAGAGAACTCTTCCCCTCCCCTGCCCCCATTTAAAAAGAAGAAGTGGTTTTTCTTTGGTTGTTTTGAATTTATGTATGTTAATTCGGAGCCTATTTTAGCAATGCAGTTATTCAGTTATAACAGTATGATTCTGAGAAACGTTTCCAGTTTGTCTATAAAAAGGTTCACATTCATTTCTTCCACACGACAGCTTTCCTGCAAAATGAACAAAACATTCAAATTACCCAAGAAATACACTGGTTTTATAGCACTTTGTAGCTGCTAAGACTGGTAAAAATTAGCTGCCCTGCTATGGACATAAGAAAGCAAATGTTGTATTATGAATCCCCTTTTAAAAGATAAGAGAGAGACACACACAGTGAGAGAAGTAAAATTCCTTAACTGTTTTGAATGTGCAGTGGAAAGAGATCATTAAAGTAAGAAAAAGACTGTTGACTATGCAACTAAGATAAGTCAAACCTGCAGTTAGGAGACAATATTTGCCACAAACCACTTTGCAGAGCTGAAATGCAGGGAGGCAACCGGATTTTTTTAAGGGAGGGGCCTGAATTCTGACTCCCAGAACCTCTGACTCACTGATGCTCCCTCCCCTCCCCTCCCCATACACAGGCAGGGTGTCAAAACTAATGCTGAACCGCGAATGCATTGTGTTCTCACGAGAATCCATGAGATCCCCAGCAAGATCTCACGCATTCTTGCCACAGGATTCTCGGAAAACGCACCGCGCGTGGGGCAAAATTGATGCTGCGGCCCTTCTGTGCATGCGCGGGCACCTGCAGTCATTTTGTGAATGCGCAGAGCTGTTTTTGAGGGCTCTTGAAAATCTTGTGAGATTCTCAGAAGCCTAAAACCGGCCCTGCGCATGCACAAAATAGCTGCCAGGGCCGGCACAAATGCAGAACGGCTGCAGCTGCCATTGTACATATGTGCACTGCCAGTTCCTGGCCATGTGAGTTTCGCGCGGGAACAGGTTGAGGCCAATTCTCTACCCATTCTCATTCTCGCAAATCTTGTCAAGAGGCTCTTTCTCACCAAAATTATGCAAGAAAGTGAGGGTGAATTTCAGCCCTGGTCAAAATGAGAGCTGTTGCCCTCCGCTGACTCTGAGTGTCTTTAGATGGGTCATCCCCAAACCTGCTCCAGGCGTGGCCAGCCCCGCAGCCCCTACGCAGTCCCGAGAACTCTGGGTTTAAATGGACCTGGCAGCTGCTGCACCCTGCAGCCCACACGCACAGCAACCTTCTCCCCCACACCATAGAGCTGTGGGTGGACTGGCCACCATTCTAGGCTGCTGCCCGCAGCTCCATGGTGTTGCTGGGGCAACCCCCAGCCTAAAGCAGAGCTGCATTAACCTGTCCACCAAGTAGAAGGACTCCTGCTCTACCCCCCGCTTGGGCGGCCACTCCCCTTGCAATGCTCCAGGATGTTCTGGAGCACCGTAAGTTGCCTGGAGCTGCCTGCTACACAACTGTTCTGCCTTACATGCAGGTCTTTAAACCGACAGGCCACCCAGGGGTGTGGTAAGGCAAAAGCATGGGTGCCGTCCGTGTAAAAGCATCCTCTGGGTGTCTTTAGACATAGCATCAATGGGGGTCTGAATGTGTTAAACTTGATATGTCTTAACCTTGATATGAACACCATTTTGGCCCTGTGTTCACCATATGGCACAGCTTAGACCAGGGGTGGGGAACCTTTTCTGTTGCGGGGGCCACACTGAAAATTAGTACAAGCTCCGAGGGCCACATAGAGGCTGGGGGCAGGGGTGCTTAACAGGCATATTGAAGAAAAGGAGGGCCCAGATCATGGATCTGTGCCGTGGATTTGTCCTCTAACCGTGTGTGCATGCCCTTCTTCTGCCTCATTATCCTGAGCTCAGGTTTTCAGTACTTGAGGGTAGAGACTGGATCCAGGGGCCAGATCCTGGCACTGGAAAAGGGCTACATAAAAACTTGCTGAGGACTGCATTTGGCCCCGGGCTTGAGGTTCCTCACGCCTGGTCTAGACACACAGCCCATCTTGGGGCAAATTGGTGTTGCCCCTCCCAATCTCAACACACAAGTGCTGCTGCCTTGTTCCCCGTGTTGTACCTGCTATCATGCCACGCGATATCATTAGACACAACATTGGCCATGTGTTCAGTCGGAACATGCAAATTGTCCTTGTGATGCAATGATGTTTGCATCGCGGGTTCAACGGGTGGCGAGATTGTTATGGTGCTTACACACAACAGCCAAACACGTGCTTAAGGGTTTTGACACCTGGTCTTTGTTATGTCTAAAGATGCCCAAAGTCCCGTTTTTCTGCTGCTACCAGAATCTTGCTGCTCTGCATAGAGCATCAGCAGGGGGGGCATCAGCAAGGTGAGGGAGGGGACTCCGAGAGCCAAAGCACCTCCCTCTCCAGGACTGTGTCACCAAGTTGTCTCTTCACCTGCTGCTGTTCTCTTCCCTCTTTCTGCCTGAATTGTGCACAGGGCAGAGTTCAGTAGTGTGGGGGACAGGGAGGTCAGGAGACAAGAATCATAGCACTGCGGTGCCTGGCTGCAACTGAGATCCCAACATCAGCAGAAAGCAGCATCCCAGCAGGTGGAGAAGGGAGGGATAGGAAACTTGTGCTGTTGGAGTTTGTCCAGGGCCAAGTTAGCCCTGATGCCCCCAATGAGATGCGAACCCTGGGATCATATTGAACCACCCCATGTGGAGGGTCTTATTGGAAACAGGAGCTTTTTAATGAGTGACAGTGCTTCAGGCAGATCTGTTGAGAGAAATTTGGGACTCCTGTACGTCCTGGTAGCTGAGGGGTGCTCTCCCTCGCACACCGTCATAATAAAATCAGTTTCTGGAGTTCACACTGTCTGGTACTTTGTTCATACTCGTATTATTTGCAATTATTATTTGACTCCTATTTTAATATATATTAAAGAATAAAAGTCTTGTAGGTTTTTTAGGGGGTGGAGCTGAGATTGAAGGGGCTGGTACAATTGTACTCCCAGCCCCTTTCTCATCAGGAGTTTCTGCTCAGTCCACTAAAGTAGGTTGCTTGCCCGGAGAACAAGTGATCTTTGGGAAAAAATAAGCCTACTCAGAAAATATAAACCTACCTGTGTTCCCAGGTGACTTGGGATCCATTCTTTTAGTGTCTCAATATTTAGGGAAAATTCTGGGAGAGTTTTCATTTCATGATGTGCTTTCAGAATGTCAATCCCATTGAAGATTTCGCTGGTACAATAATTTGCAGTCTGAGGGGGAAAGTTCAAGAAAAGGAGTTGATTTTCAAAGTGAGACATAGGCGACACAACTCCTCCAACTTCTTTTTGTGATTACAAAATGTTGTTGACTTAAGGTACGTTCAGAGTTCAGACTAAACAAAACTTGGTTTCCAGTGGAAAGTCAGCCCATGCTGGCTGCCTGTGCGGTCAAGCATTGTCAGCTGGAGTTTGCCATGCTAGCAACACACGTTCAAAAGAACCCTGCACTGCCAACACATGGGGAAATTCAGCAGAGGGTGGTTGACCTTCCTCTGGGATCCAAGTTTGTCTGACTATGCCCATAGGCTCAGCAGCACTACTTGGTGATGTTTTGGTTGTGAAACTGTTTTTGCTATTTAAAAGCTACATTTTCATTCAAAAACGATATTGTCAAGTAATTCAGGTTTGCCGTTGGGTATCTCAAGTACATCATGCAAATCAATGACCAGTCCGAAGAGCACAATTTCTGTGTGTACTAATTACACAAATGTGTAAGACTGGTGTATAATTGTCTAGGGATCTTTAGAGTCATGGGGTTGGATCCTTTTTTTTTCACATCAAGGGAGCTATAATGGTTTACTGCAACTGAGGATCTAGCCTTATCACTAATCGCATCACTCAGGCCAGTGGTTCTCGCTGGCTACAGTCTTGATTGCTAAAGTTTTGTAGTGGTATTTGGGAGTGCCATGCAAATAAAATAATCTTCTGACTGCAGTGAATAATTGTGCTGCTAGCAGGCACTCAGTTATTACTGTGATAAGCACAAGTACAGTGTAAAAGAAACCTTCTCTTCAACTTCAGACTCTTCATGTATTTGAAACCACAAGTGACTAATAAAACATTGCACTGAGGTTGAGTTTTAAACAAATAATTGATTTCTCTCTCATTCATCCTATCAGAACTGCCCAGGACTAGCATTACTTGGCGTGCAGACGAGCTGCTAGGAATGGCTTAGCCCTAAAGTATCATCTTACAGGTAAGTTTTACAAATGTCATTTCATCACATGCCAATGATTAGTGCAGACCTACAGGATTTGAATTATACTCCATGTGAGGAAAATAGTAGTGTATAACAAGTGTCGTCAATAGTATCTATTTTTTCCATAATGATTTAATTAAACACTGGCCATTTTTATACGGACATCCCACCCCCTGCTCGATGTTCATGGTGGGGGGGGAGGGGTCCATGTATACAGCCGGCTGTGGGTGGGGGGATGGGTGTCCGCTCGGTGTTCGCCCATGTGAACACCAAGTGGGATGAGTGGGGGTGCATGCGCGCTCCTGCGCAACACCCACCTCCACCCATCGCACACCCACCTCCTCCCACCGAGCCCTCCGGAAAACCAGAGGCGGCTACTTGGGTGTAGGTGTGTGTGTGTGTGTGTCCATGTAAACGGACACACACACCCCTCCACCCACCATGACTAAACACCCATCCCCCCCCCCGTCAGTGTAAAAAGGGCCACTATCCTCATTCTTAGATTGTCTGTATACCAAGAGTTAAATAGGGTCCTTTATGGCATGTGATTTATAAGGAGGGCTAAAAAATAACATAATTATGAGGCTGTGTAGTTCTTATAAATAAATTGAGAGAAACAGCCCCAACTAAATCATTAGGAGTGTTGCCATTTTCTTCAGTTGAGCCAGGATTTTACTCATTAAGAAAATAGCTGTGCATATATATCACACATGTATATACAATAAATATGCCAAACTTAAGCAAAAATCTTATTTCCCCTTGGGTTTGCCTTTTACTGTAGTTACTGTTAACTTATCAAATCAAACTTGGATCAAGACTCTCATATAAATATTTAATTCAGCACTAAAGCACATGCTACTACCACTGCTACTACTATTTAATAATAATTTTCAAACAGTATGTTTCCTGTTACATCAGAAAATATTTTTCCTTTACATTAGTTTATTCTGTGGAAAATTATTTTTATTTTAAAATGCAAATATTCATGCAAAAAATTAAAATACAATCCATGGAACCTATTCCACTGTTTAAGTACTTCATAGTTTACCACATCTACTCTTCAAGTATCATGCAATGATTTCTACTTACATTTAAATTAACTGGAGTTGGGATCCTAAAACTCTGAAAGAGAACAAATTTAATTAAATTCTTCAAATATGATTTTATAGCAAATCAATCACTGGAGCTAGTCATAGTCTCAGCAAGTAAATAGCTATGAAACAGTTGGAAGTTACAACAAAAGAGAAAAAGTAGAAGGATTAAAAATGACTTGATATATCAGTTTTTAGAAAAATGTAAAGAGCTTAAGTTGAAAGTTACCTGCTCATTTTTAAATAAATTGCGAATTTTTTCTGTAAAGTTGTATATTTCCTCAACTGTAGTCCTCAGTTTTTCAGTTGGAGCAGCATAGACACTGACAGCTAGCAAAAGAAGATACAGATACATCTCTGTTGTTCCAAAATGCTCAAAGAAGTTCTGAAAATATATTCTCCTGACTTATCCTCAGCCATTTTATTGTGTCTCTGTAAGGAAATGAATAATTTCTCTTGAATAATTTCTCTTGAAAAGCTGATAAGAAATTCCATTGTGTGGTGCTTCCAGGAACAAAACATTTCCAGTTAACTTTCTGGGGTTTTTAAGTATATGTGTGTGTGTGTATGTGTATGCTTATCTATGTGCAAGAAAGTTATACTCATGCTTTACTAAGACAAAACTCTCATTGAAGAAAGTATAAAAATGTTGACCTACAGCCAGAAATCTGACCATTAAATAGCAAGTGTCACAATGAAGAAGCCTGAATTTATAAACAGCTCATAGTAAAAGTTGTTTTGTGCAAAGCTTATGGAATATTGCCCAGGAAGAGAAATGTAACAGCTGTTTGGGACAATTTTGCAAAATTCTGTGGAAAATATTTAAGATTCCACAGAGAAACATACAATGGGTATTTTCAAACGTTACGAGACCACGCTCAACCACAGTCAATACCCTGTGGTGGGGAATGGTCTTGTAACGTCTGAAGGGGGAACGGAAGTTCCCCCCCAGATGTTAACCCCCGTCAATCGCGGTGGGGAATCACATTCACCACGCGATTGGCGGGACCGACGGGGCCGGCCCCAATCGCGTGGTGAATGCGATTCCCCGCCGTGATGAAGGGGCCCATCCCATCTGGATGGCCACCATGGCCCAGAATCTGCGGTGGGATTCTGGGCCATGGTCAATACGGGTGGGCGCTGCGGCCGCATTGGCCGCAGCGCCCACCCGTCTCCCCAGAGGGCAGGCGAAGGGGGAGCATGGGAGGGGCGGGGCCGTGCGGCCGCACATTGCGCCACATGGCCCCGCCCTCCCCCCGATTCCCTGCCGGGATCAGCCGGCATGTCCGTTGGACGTGCTGGTGTGATCCCGGTGGGGAATCCCCGTGGTGATTCCGTGACGGGGTGACTGGCACCCCGTCATGTCTGAAATCACCCAATTTTGTACACACAAAAAAACACCTAAAAAACCTTAACAAATTTTTAATCACTTGACCTACCCATTTTTTTTTTCCCTTTAGATAAGTGGGAAATATGATTGGGTTCATGTTTACATGTTTATTAACTCTCTTCTCTGTTATCATAATGGGTGTTTTTACACACACATTTCTCCTGGATGTTTGCTGTTACATCTGAATTTTCTGCGTCTAAATCACTCACCCATATCTTAAACATCTGGCTTTTTGAACTTCTGCATAGAATGTCTCCCAGAACTTTTGTGTATAAAAAGTTCTCCTGGTAAACTGCTTTGCTCCAGGCAGCTGTGGTCACTTGGTTTCCATGGCAGCCCCTCACGTCTACAGCTGCGGCTACTCTGGAACTGCCTCAGGGCACTCGTGTGTGTGTGTGTGTGTGTGTGTGTGTGTGTGTGTGTGTGTGTGTGTGTGTGTGTGTGTGTGTGTGTGAAGAATGCATATGGAACTTACTTGTGGATTTGTAAACCCAGAAGATTGAAAGACCAACACTTTAAGGTGTGTGTAAAAATTCCCTTTGTTTAACCTGTTTGGATATTTGTTTCACTTTGGGGGTTGGTGGTCTCCTCCCCCCTGTTTTTCAAGATATTTGAGTCATTTTGTTTCCAGTATTTAGTTGAATGACTGAATAACCAAGATGAAAATAAGAAATAACCAACATAACTATAAAACGAGAGTATCCAAAACAGAATATCTGAAAACTTGAAGAAATTACTTTCATTTCAGATGCAGATATTTATTTGACTATTAGAATGACTATCTGAAAATGTGAATAATCTCCACAAATAAAAAAAATCTACTATTTGTTTCCCCTCTACTATTTAAATCATCTGAAGACATATTTTATAATTTGTAGTTATGGTTGTATTCTTTCCTCCCCTTTTTTTTCTTTTTTCTTCTTTTGTTTTACAGCAAAGCTTTACAGTAGATCTTCTGACTGGCTGTAAAGAAAGGGGGGATGGGGAAGAGTTTTGCTTGATTCACAGCATGAGCCAAACTACTATGGGAAAGAGCTACAGCAATGATTCAATAATAATTATGAAACCACACATGGAGCATGGGTAAGCCACGGCTTCTGCCCTGTAGACACAGAATAACAGTGCATAAGCAGACTTACTGTTGGTACTGACAAATACCACTTTGGTAATAAGACAATTATTACTACTTTTCAGGCCAATGAGCTAGGAAAAACCAAGTTTTAACTAGAGTTTACAGAATTGCTTGCAGAAACAATTACTTACCTTACTTTGCCTGCCTGATAAAACCTATGTTAAAGCTTCCGTTACTGCAGGACATGTAAGCGAAATTTTAATTAGAAAGTAAATGTAAGTTTAATACAGTGAAAATTGTCAACCAGGCTGAAATACCTAGAGCCAATTGACTGTAATTTATCATGCATTCGCATTAGATGATTTTTTTACGCAACAATAAAGCACAATAATGCAATATATGGAGCAAAACGAGAACATTGTAGGATATCGAATACATTTAAAAAAAAACATGTGAGTTAATGGCAAGGCCAGAGATTAGTTTAAGGTATTCAAAAAAGATTACCTTGATTTATCTGCCGCTCTGAGAAGGACAGAAAGTTTTTTTAAAAAGTCATCACAATTTCTTCATAGAATATTATTTGTTGCTGGGGAGGTTTTCATGAGGAACATGGGAATATATTTCATATTGACTTTTCTTGAGCTCCCTTCCTGGACTGTAGCTATTCACTCTCACTTCAGTAGTCTGCAAGTTTTGAGTAAACTCTTTCTAATGGAGATGGGAGGGGGGTCTGTGAAGGGAGTAATTGAAACGATAAGTGAATGAGTGACTCATCTTTGGTTTTAGGGTTCAGTTGGGAACAGCTGAAAAAAGGTTCTTTCATTAGACTTTGATTTCTCTTGAGATATGATTTTCTGCCAAGTCCAAAATGATGATGCCAGGAAGACGGAAACACTTTCAGGAGCTCAACAGTATACTAGCTTCACCATCAGTCAAGGGCATCCCAATTGTCAATCTTGTTTTTTGCTTGTTGGGGTCATCCAGGAATTCTCTCTGCTGCTAAAAAGCAGATTGAGAGAATTGGAGACAATCCTGTTTCCATCTTTGGCTGACTAGAACACTTAAGGTCCTATCCTATGTGGCCTCCAAGCTACTCCACCATTCATTCCAACCCCCTTTGTTTTTGCACTTGTCACACAGTGACTTTCTGCAAGCTTCTCTGAGAAATAAAGTTCCAACCCCTCATTTCATAATCTGGCCTTGCCTTACTGCTTTCAATGCCAAAGATCTAGTCCATGATCTAGTCGTCCTTCATCTTGACTACTGCAATTTCCTCCTTATTGTCTCGCCTCCTTACTGGTCTCACCCCCTCACTTCCATCCAATGCTCTGCTGCCAAAGTTATCCACCTTGCCCATCACTTTGACCATGTCCAGCCCCTCCCCTCTGCCCTACAGTTGCTCCCTCTGTCTGAATGTATCCAGCACAAGCTCCTTTTCTTCATCTTCAAGGTTTTTCATGGCCTTGCTCCCCCATATCTCTTGGCACTTGTTTCCCACCACATTCCTGCCTGGGAGTTTTGTGCCTCCTCTGCTCCCACCCTCACCTGATTGCGACTCCCTTGATGCTCAAAACATACCCACCCCTTCTCCCTTGCTGCCCACCCAATCATGCCTTGAGCTAGGAATGAAGCAAGAGGAAGTGCTCTCATTCTGTCGGGAAATGCCAACCTTTCCGGAACACTTTTGGCCAGTTAATTAGTTTTTCCTGCTTCTGCAATTCCAATCAGTGCCCACAATTTTCCATCATTTTTCAGTAATTTCAAGTATTACCAATAATACCTGAAATTACAAAAAATTATCAAAAATTGCCCAAAGTTACTAGAAATTACTGGAAATTGCTGAAGTGGCAGAAAATAATGGAAAATCATGGAAAATGTTTTAAATGTCATAGATTTCCTCCTTGTGCAACTGAAGGGCTGCTTTGCAGGAGGGGCAAGGTACAAATCCATTAATTAAATAAATAAATAAATAAATAATAAAGGTGAAAGAGTTGTTTTCATCTGAAACAGCATTTGCAAAGATGTTTTTATTCAACTCTACCAGGAACTCCCTCCCTGGATACATTTGTTGTGCTCCCTCCCTCTGAACCTTCAAATCCCTCCTGAAAACCTATCTCTTCCATCAGGCTTTCCCCTAGCTTGTCATGAAGAGGAAATTGCCTCTTCTTCCCTCTCTCCCTCAGAATCTTTCTCTTTCCTGTAACTAAGGGTGATTTCAGACGTTATGGGGCCCTTTGGCCCCGTACCGAAATCACCGAAATCATTCCCCCCTGGGATCACCCCATAACGCCATAGCAGACATGCCGGGGAGATCCTGGCGGGGAATGTGGGAGGGGGCGGGGCCATGCGGCGCAACATGCAGCCGCATGGCCCTGCCCCCTCCACGCACCCCGCCACCCGCCCTCCAGGGAGACGGGTGGGCGGCGGGGCCACTGCGGCCGCTGCATCAGCCTGGAGGCACCATGGCCCGGGATCCCGCCGGGGATCCCAGTCCATGGCAACCAGCCAGACGTGACTTTTGTTTGGTCCCCGCTGGGGATCTTTTTGACCACGCTTCCCGGGACATTCCCCCGGCTAGCCCGGGAAGCGTGGTTCAAATTGACCCCATGTGGGTATTCACCATGGCAAACATCTGGTGGCCGCCAAACAGACGTTCGAGACACGGTGACCACAGGTGGGTATTCACCGTGGTTCACCGTGAT
>QEPC01008173.1:12137928-12154680 GCA_003113815.1 Sphenodon punctatus
CAGAGGGCAAGAATACTGCTTCAGAAGGGACTTCTGAAGCAGGGATTGGGGTCCCTCCAACATACATGCAGCAAGTCCCTTCTTTCTGAAGCAGCATTCTTAACCTCTGCTGCGTGTGTGTGTGTCTTTGCTAAAACTGCTTGTAAGTGAGGTTTAAGGTTGTCTGCCTGCTTTTAAACCTGGCAGAGGAGGTGATTATAACCTGCCTAACCTAACTGAAATCGCTTGATTAAGTAATGTAATGTCCATCCAACATTAACCCTTGGAACTCCTTGCTGCTGGGTTATGCTGCCCACCATTGCCCTGGCTCCGCCCACCATTGCCCTGGCTCCGCCCACCATTGCTCGCCAGCCTTACTGCCCCTCCAACCTCAAGACCCACCAACCACCCCTGTATTAGGGCCACATCTTGTGAATTAGATCCTTGCCCGTCCTGACTGATTAAATCTTGCCAGGAGACAATGGGACAATTGCTGGCTGGGGTGGTCAACGCCTCCCTTCAGGAGGGCAGAGTGCCAGGCTGTCTCAAAGAGGCAGTGCTTCGGCCTCTGCTCAAGAAACCATCGCTTGACGTTGACTCCCTTACCAGCTATCGACCTGTCTCTAACCTTCCCTTTTTAAGGAAGGTTATTGAACAGGTAGTGGCTCAGCAGCTGCAGGGACATCTTGACTGCATCGGTTATCTGGACCCCTCTCAGTCGGGATTTCATCCGGGGTATGGCACCGAGACTGCGCTTGTGGCTTTGGTGGATGATCTGCACCGGGAAATGGACCAGGGTCGTTCAACCCTGTTAGTTCTATTAGATCTTTCGACTGCATTTGATACAGTTGATCGCAAGATGTTGGTGATGTGTCTGCGGGACTGTGCAGGGGTGGGCGGGACTGGTTCCGCTCTTTCCTGACCGGTAGAATGCAGCGAGTGGTTCTTGGGGAGTTTTTTTCATCATACAGAGACCTCTCACGTGGAGTCCCGCAGGGTTCGGTTTTGTCACCTCTCCTGATCAACGTATACATGCCGTCACTCGGTGATGTGATCAGGAAGTTTGGCGTGCGGTGTCACCAATATGCTGATGATACCAAGCTGTATCTCTCTTTTTCAACAGACCCAGGCCCTGCAGTCTCGGTTCTTACTCGGTGTTTGATGGCTGTGGGGGACTGGATGAGGACTAACCAACTGAAGCTGAATCCCGATAAGACGGAGGTGATGTTGGTAGGTAAAGTGCTGGAGATGGTGGTCCCCATTATTGACGGGGTTTACCCTCCATTGGTATTCCAGGTACAGAGTCTGAGGGTGCTCCTCGACGCGCAGCTCCACCTGGATGTCCAGGTGAAGGCTGTGGTGAGGAGTGCTTCGGACATTTTTTTCAGGCTCTGACCTGGCCACCATTAGCCATGCTTTCATCACCTCTAGATTGAACTATTGTAACACACTCTACATGGGGTACCCATGGGGGTGGCTTGGAAACTGCAGCTGGTGCAGAATGCAGCAGCCCGTCTTCTGGTAGGACTGGGCCACTGGGAGCACATTACACCAGTGCTCTGCTCTCTGCACTGGCTGCCGGTGGTTTTCTGGGCCCAATTCAAGGTGTTGGTTTTGGCCTATAAAGCCCTAAATGGCCTAGGCCCTACCTATCTGTGGGACTGCTTCACTCCCCGGGTGTTGGACCGATCCCTGCGGTCATCGGGGGGATGCCTTGCTCAAGGTCCTCCGAGTCTTCTGGGGGGCCATGCAGGGGAGGGCGTTCTCGGTGGCCACTCCATGGCTGTGGAACATCCTTCCGGTGGAGGTCGGGTTGGCTCTGGATCTCCCCTCTTTTCAAAGAAGTTGTAAGACCTGACTATTCCACCAGGCATTTGGCGGGGGAGATGGGTGAGGGGGTGGGTTGTTGGGTATGGGCTATTTTTCTTTTGTCCTCCTTTTTAGTTGTTTTAAATTGTTGTTTTAATGTGGTTTTAAGGTTTTGTGAACTGTAAGCTGCCCCGAGCTGCCTGTGGCAGGAGGGGCGAGGTAGCAACATTTTAAAAATAAAATAAATAAAATAAAATTGTTGACAGCATAACCACAGTCATTGGGCTGCTGCCTGCAGAGGAGGAGTGTGGAACACACCTCTGTACCTGTGCATACTTACAAGTGGTCAAACCACATTTAAGTACTAGCCATATGAAGGGGCTGTGCTGGACTCTGGGGCATGACACTGCAATTGAGAGTAGGCGGCTAGCAATGGCAACTCTCTTGCTGTCAGTGAGGCATTAGCACCCCATTAAATCTGGTGTGCTGCAACTTATGTATGTGTAACCCCCTTGTACACCTGGCAAATGAGGACTGTGCCCGCAGTGTGATCCACAAGCTAGTGCACTAGTGCTAGCCCCACTGAAGTGAAAGGGCATCTGTGTAGAAGCATGAGGATTGATTCACTGAGCATGTGGCAAGAACAGCTGCATGATGTGACCTCTATAACTTCACCTAAACTTTTCTTCAAATCAGTGAGACCATTAAGGGATGAAGTTTGAGTTATTTATATTTTTATTCTGGGTTATCACGAAGGAATAGTTAAGTAGATACCTTTTATTGGAAATAACTTGGAAATGGTCATCTTTAAAGTGCTAAAAAGGCATTTGTCTTAATGTGACAACATAATGAAAGAGCTATACATTTAGGTATATAAATGTATATACACACATGTATTTATCCCCGTCTCTCTGTTCTCCCTCCCTCTCATGAACTATCTCATTGGCATTTCATATCTGTATTTGTTTGATATTGTTAGATATTTTTTAGATACGTTATGCTGCACTTAGCAAGAAATGTGGTGCAGTTCTTCATTAGCATTATGAAAAGAGTTTTTAACGTCAATTGGGACAGCAATTACTTTATATTTTTGTTTGTGTTGTTTACTGAGCTGCCACTTAGACAGTTTTAAAATAGATTAGATACTACAACATAGGCCTGTAATCTGTCATAAACATTTATTTCTGATATAAATGGCACTGCACCCAAATTCTGCTTAGAGTGTTTCCAGAAGTAATGCTAGCTACTCACTTTTGGTGCTAAACACACATTGGACAATTAGGACTGCTTGTGTAAAACACCGTTTGTACCACATGCTTAACATAGCCTCTGGTTCCAGAAAGCATGCTTGCACACAGCACATGGTTGCCAATGCCACGTAGCTGCTCTTTTGTCTTGAGATGTGAGTGGTCCCATTTCCAGTCCACGAGCAGCCGACTCAGTTCACATGTATTTTCAGGAACGGACACTGCAGGGACACTCTATTTTCTGTGATTCTCTATGATTCTACCAGAATGTTTATCTCCGTTGAAATGTCGTGTTGCCTGCTATTTTCAAATCCTTATTCCACTTTTCAGCCATCCACCTGGAGGAAACTATATCAAGGGTGTTTTTAGTTTAGAAGCCATAGAGAATGCCAGCTGGCAGCCAGCAACCACCCAAGCAGCAGCCAGCCAGGGCACTGTATGCCACCATGCTGCCCCCATGGTCAGTTACCAGACGGAGGCGTTCGTTCACCTATAGGGGGATGAGGTAGTCCAGGAGGCCTTGCTCTAGAGCTGCCAGGATCAGAAGGTGTTCCAGTGTCGATCTGAGGAGATGAAGCAACTTGGTTACAACCAAGGCATGCAGGGCCGGACTTATGGGCAGGCAACCTATGGGCAGTTGTCTAGGGCAGCAGTTTTGGAGGCAACGAAGGGGCGGCAAAAAAACCCCCTCCAAAGCTGTCGCCACCACCTGCTGCCCCAACCACCTACACAGCTGATCTGGGATCGGCTCAGCTGTGCAGGTGGCTGCCGCCAGCTTCCCTGTGCATGCCTCAGGCATACACACACCAGCCTCTGCCACATTTGCTCTCTGTGCACGTGCAGAGAGCAAATATGGCGGCAGCTGGCATGCACATGCCTGAGGAGCACACAGGGAAGACGTCTGCCACGCTGCGGGCCATCCAGCCCGCTTGCTTCCCAGCCCACTCACTCACTCTCCACACACACACCCTGCCCACTCGCTCACTCTCTCCACACTCCCAGCCTCCAATCCAGCTCCCAGCCTCCAGCCATCCCAGGCCCCAGCCAGCCAGGGAGACCTGGCTGGGTTTCTGGGCAGCACCTGAGGATGCCCCGCCCTCCGGGGGAGTAGGATTTTTTTTTTTTACTATTTATTTCATTTTTTCTGTATTCCCCCTCCCCCCCCAAGGGGGAAACCTAGCCGGGGGGGCATGGCTTTGGGGGCAGCAGCCTCAGGAGTGCCTAGGACAGCAAAATCCTAAGCCTGGCCCTAAGGGCATGGGCCAGTTTCACAAGCAGGCAAAAGATCTTCACCTGGGTCTCAGAGAAATCCAAGACAATAACACTCCAGTTATGGGTGCCAGACTATGCCCTTCTAAAGTCTCCTTCAGAACTTTCTCTGTTATGACAGAGTCATAGCAGCTGACAAAATCTCCAGCATCCATCTATCTTGAGGCCTCACAATGATACATGATGGAGCTGAAAGATAATGACAGTAAGGGTAATGTAGCGTTAGAGGGCCATGTGTGCACCTGCCACCTCCTGGCATTCCAAACTGGATCCAGGCAAGGATTTCACCCTTAATCTTGTTTCCATGAGATGAAGACAAATTGGCTTTCTAAATCTCAGCTGCTAGAGTACCTGGTTACCAAAACCCAGGACTTGGACAAAACTATAATTGATGGAGACGCTGGTGGTGACCTGCAGCTTTCCCTGAGCCTCTCACCAAGCGTGCCATGGACATGCAACCCAGGTTTTATTTATAAGGTTAGGCTTTGATGGGTAGCACAGAATGGTGTGTTGTGTACTGGGGGGAGGGGGGGAGAAGGGGAGATGCAGCATTGATAATGGGGGCACAGCCTCACATCAGACTCCTTTCTCCACTGCAGTTGTGGCACCTAATATGGTTACTACAGCCAGGCCTGTGTCAGGGGCACAGCACCAAAGGGAGGTCTGCATGTGCCACCAGAATCCATTGAGGCATGGGTGCGATGGAGTCCTTTGAACACTTTGAATTAAGGAAAACTCAAAGAAAAGAGTGGATGTGATGTGGCTTCCAGAACGTAAGCAGTCAGGAGCTTATGGCACAATTTCCACTCCAGGATGTTCTGCTCTAGTTTGCTCAAAGTGGTGTAGGAGCACAAAGCATCTCTGGTATGCTTTGCCTGGTGCTCCTCTGCCACATTCCTCATTTCTGGAAACTTAGGTAAGGTTTAGGATCTGTTACTGGTTTGGGGTGTTGTAGCACTGTTCCTCTAGTTTTGCAGATGTTGTACAGAACACAAGTGGCAACAAGGACACCAGAGGCAACCAGCCTGCTTTCTGGTCCACTACAGCATGCAGTACCAGAGAGCAGAGACCCTTCCCTCCTGTGGGGTGGGCACCTTATAAAGACATGTCCCCACCTATGGCTCCAAAACACTTGGAGAACCCCTTTTCTTCAAAGGCAGCTAGTGCATCCAGATCCCAAGCTGAACACCACCTTCAATCAAGCAGCATTTGGATGATGGCATCACAAACTTCCATAAGAATGGTGCTCACTAGGGCGGAAACGAGACTTCGCCCTTCTTGACAAGATTTTCTCATCTCGAGATTCTCACAAGAGTCTCTGTGCATGTGCAGCCCTAATCCAAAATGGCACCAGCAGTGTTGGCACCATTTTGGAAGAGGGCAGCTGTTCTGCTCATGTGTAGGGAACATGCTGCTAGTGCCATTTTGGAATAGGACTGCACATGGGCAGAATGACCTCGGTGGCTATTTTGCACATGTGCGCTGCACCTCTGCTGGTCCAACGGCATTTTCAAGAAGCTCTGAAGCTGGGACCTGTAGAAGAAGAAAGAAGAGGAAGACAAGACCCGGGTGCCCGGCAGTGGAACTGGCTCCGCTGCTGGTGGCCGGGCCTTTTCCACTGCTGACTGGTGTTGGGAGCTGGCTCCGCTGCCAGGCGACTGGGCCTTCTCCACTGTCCCACAGCGGAGAACGCCTGGTGGCCTGGCTGCAGAGTCGGCTCTCGACACAGCAGCAGAAGAGGTCCGACCACTGGTAGTGGAGCCAGCTGGTGGCCCAGCTGATGGCTGTGACCTCCCACGCTCCGGACCTGGACCTGCAAAGGTAAAAGGTACAGACGCCTGGGGGTGGTGGTAAATCCGGGCCCTAGCAGGTGGGAGTGTTAGGGGTAATGAATCCTCACCTCCACCCTCCGAGATCAGGAGGGGGGTTGTGGGGAAGCCCAGGGGGGGGAGGCGGGGGGTGTTTCAGTGGTGGTTCCCTGTGTCTCGGGACTCTCAGATGATTCTCTTTCCCATTGAAATCAATGGGAAAAAGGACACCAATAGATCCGAAACCAAAAGGAGACCCGAGACACAGGGAAAACGAAAACGATAGAGACAAAAACAAACGTTTTGTCCAGAGTCCCACCACCATGTGGACAGACATCCCCAGTATAAATCATTCCTGGTTCTATCGCTGAATTGACCAACCTGAATTTTGAGAATTTATTTTTTCCGGTATAAAATGGTACTGGAATAGTGTTCGTGTGCTGTTATCCCGGACTGAAACCCCCTCTCACACCACCCTAGGGTGTCTTTAGACAGAACGCTGTTCAGTGTTCTGTAACAGTGTCCTACCATTACAGTGTTTAGACACACCGTCAGCACAGTGTTCACCCCAAACACTGATTAAACTGTCAAGACCTGGCAGCATTCACTTCCAGTGTTTGGGGTGAACACTGTGTTGACGGTCTGTCTAAACACTGTAACAGTAGGACACTGTGTTTCAGAACACTGAACAGCATTATGTCTAATGCAGGTAGAGTTTACCTCCCCTCTACCCAGCATCTCCTCTGGAAACTCTTCACGCTTTCCCCATCTTCACTCTCTCTCTGGTGGGGAGTAGGAGAAGGCAGCTGGCACTCTGAGTGAAAGCAGACATGACGCTAACTCCACTTTAACACCCCTTTAATATTTCTTATGCATGTCACGGGGCTGTATTGGTGCCCTATGCAACCCTGCAACATGCATAAGAAATATTAACGTGGCGTTAGCGTTATGCCTGTTTTCACCCTCTCTCTCTCTCTCCGAGGTCCCAAGAAAATGTCAGTCCATGTGGTGCTGATGGTTTTGGTACCTCAAACAGATACCTCAGGCAGGGAGCTATTTTTCCCAGCTGGCTGATGTTTCCACCTCTCTCTCTCAACTGTCACCCTCCCTTTTTCCAATTGTCACTCACTCTCCAGTGTTCCAGCCAGGGTGTTTCCATGATAACCCTTCCAGCTCCCCTGTTAGTGAGCAGGGGCTACACCAGCCTCTGTTCTTCTCCATGGACCACATTCTACAATCTGTGGTGCAAATGGCATCCAGCATGCTCAGGATATTTGCTGTGTCAGATACCATAAAGTCTACCCTCTCTTTCACTTGGCCCTGTTTTCTTGCCAGATTGTGCAGGGTTGGTTCGAAACAGTCATTCTGATTTTGCAGAAATTTTCTGCGTAATTGGAACAGCTAGCAGAATTTTGGTCAGCATTCCAATCAAAATAATTTTCTGATCGGAATTCCAATCAATTTGCTAATGCGCAAAATGACCATTGCTGTACACCAAAATGGCAGCTACCGCTTCAGTGTAGCCAAACCATCTTTCATCACTACATGCCCTGTAGTTTGCCTACAACTCAACAAATATTATGCAATGAGGTTAATAAGCCACGTATCATGCTCCTTCTCAGCACCAATTCACGTAATTATGGAGAAATGCCACTTGGTCCATGGTGTCAATCGCCTGAGATGTGAGCCACATAGAGCATGACAGGGCCTGAATAGTGGTCTGATTTGTGGCTTCTGGGTTCACCACTCACTGTGCAAGTTGAGGGGACACAATGTAAAGTGTGGTGCATGATAATAGGGTTCAGTTTGCAAGGTCATGCCTGGTATGACAAAAGACAAATGACTGTATTGTGATCTTATGCAAACTGCCAAATACTACCATTGGCGTATGGTGATGCACATCCTTGGAAAGTGCAAACCCACTGGCCTTGTAGTGTGGACTTCAAGACAATGGCAGGCCCCCTTTGCCTTGTCCTATAGAGGGACAGAAGGAGAAGCCCAGTCTGTGTTCTGCCATTGACAGGACAGGTGTTAGTGAGGCATTGCTGTGGCTGTCCAAAAGTGAAACTGTTCAGCTTGCATTGAAGGGACAGGGAGCGAAGGAGATGGTGGACAAGTATTTTAATGACAAGTTATTGGGCCTTTGAATCGCTGTTTTTGAGACCTTCATGTCTGCTGGCCTTCAGAATGAGAAGATGTGCAAAGGCCTGTATCTTGCATACACTATGCTCTCCAGATGTTTTGAGCAAGAGTTCATGGATTGCTGCATTTGCATCCAACAGTGCAACCTGCAGCCCATCCTAGAGAAGATCTCCAGCTCTGTGGATGAAGAGCCAGAGTAACTCGTGTGAAAGGTGGAACTCGCCACCATTTCTAATGATAAAGGCTGGAAAATGGCGTTAGAGGAACCCACTCAGATGGTGCGAGCAATAGCAATAAGGTCATACTGGTTGTGGACTGACATCCCACACCTCCAAGGGAAACGAAGCTTGGCAAACAGAGCTTGGTAACCAACCATGGGGTGACATACGTCCACTTTCCTCACTAGTCCAAGTTCCATAACTAAGTGCCCCCCTACTAACGTACCCACAACAAATCACATTTACATGCACAGCGATTGGTGATACAAGCACAGGTAAGGGGGAAGTGTGTGAAAGGGACATGGAATGGGGACAATTGCAATAGGAAAGGAGCAGTGAAAATCTACTGGCAAGCAGATATTCTTCTTCCAGCATGGTGAATTGGTGGCATCCCGGAAAGCAAAATGCTTCACCCCAAGATGTATCACAGTGTAAGTGGACAAAACACAAAGTAGCACAAACATCCGTTCATACACCCACATGCACCAGATGATGTTGCGCATTTAAATGCATAATTGATTTGCTTGTGTATACTATGATGTCTGGAAACACACAATTAGTCATGAAAGTGTTGTCCTTAGCACTGAATCATAAAGGAACATTAATCATGCTGATGTCGACTAGATGCGCTATGATAAATAGAATAGCTGTCTGAAAAAGGAAATAAGATTACATTTTGAAAGTTTCTGAGCATGTATTAGGGAAGAGGAAATACTGCAGAGAAAATGTAAATTAAAAAAAAGTTACCAATTTTTCACAACACAGTTCAGTCAGAGAAAAATAGCTAAACTAGCTTTCAGATTTAGTAGTGAAAGAAAGAACATAAGAAATGCCATACTGGGTTAGACCAATGGTCCATCTAGCCCAGCATCCTGTCTCCGACAGTGGCCAATCACGGTGGCTTGGGAGAAGCACCCAACAGGTCACAATGGGGGATCCATTCCCTGTTGTTTTCCCCCAGCTCCCGTCATGTTCCCTGATCCTGTCTGGCTAATAGCTGCTAATGGACCTATCTTCCAGAAACTTGTCCAAACCTCTTTTAAACTCAGCTATAGTACTGGCCCTTACCACAGCCTCTGGCAGTAGATTCCACAACCCAATTATACGCTGAGTGAAAAAATATTTTCTTTTATTTGTTTTAAACTTGCCACCCATGAGTTTCATGGAGTGTCCCCTAGTTCTAGTACTAGCTGAGAGGGTAAATAACTGCTCCTTGTTTATTAGTTCCACACCACTCATGATTTTATAGACCTCTATCATATCTCCTCTCAGTCGTCTCTTCTCCAAACTGAAGAGCCCCAACCTACCAAGCCTCTCCTCATACGGGAGCCCTTCCATGCCCTTGATCATTTTTGTTGCCCTTCTCTGTACCTTTTCTAGTTCAGCTATGTCTTTTTTGAGATGGGGCGACCAGAACTGCACACAATATTCGAGGTGCGGTCGCACCATTGATTTGTATAGAGGCATTATGACATCCTCAGTTTTATTCTCTATCCCCTTCCGAATAATTCCTAACATTCTGTTTGCTTTTTTGACTGCTGCTGCGCACTGCGCTGTGGATTTCATTGTATTGTCCACAACCACCCCCAGATCCTTTTCCTGAGTGGTAACTCCTAGCTTAGTACCCAGCATTGTGTACGCATAGTTTGGATTATTTTCCCCTACGTGCATCACTTTGCACTTGTCCACATTAAATCTCATTTGCCATTTAGATGCCCAGGCACCCAGTGTTGTAAGATCCCATTGCAGTTCCTCACAGTCTGCTCATGTTTTTACTACCTTGAATAACTTGGTGTCATCTGCAAATTTGATCACTTCACTCTTAACACCCTTTTCCAAATCATTAATGAATACATTAAACAGCACCAGTCCCAATACAGATCCCTGAGGTACACCACTGTTTACATCTCTCCATTGTGAAAACTGACCATTTAGTCCAACCCTTTGCTTTCTGTCTTTTAACCAGTTTCTGATCCATACTAAGACACTACCTCCTATCCCATGACTTTTTAATTTTCTCAAGTCTCTCTCATGAGGGACCTTTTGAGTCTCTCAAAAGGGAGAGAGAGTTTGATATTCTAAAAGAAAAGCACTGCAGGGGTAGCTAAACTTCTGTTTGGTCAGAGGCCTAGGCTAGGTTGGAATGGGCCCAGGTCCAGAAGATGGAATGGGGTGATTGTCACCTCCTCCTAGTGTCAAGGGTTAGAGCTGCACCAGGGAGCATGAGCCTCCTTAGGGTTGTGAGCTCAGGTGCAGCTGCACGACTTGTCCCTATTATAGTGATGCCCTTGTGTGTTTGGTTAATACACAGTATTGTTTATCTCAAGAAAATTCCACTGAGGCCCTTTTCAAACAGACCATGGTGGGTAGGTGTGTGCCCGCAGTGGGTGGAGGTGAGCGTGCAGCCGTTCCCACAGACACACACCCATCTCTACGCATGAAGCAGCTGGCATTGGAGCCTGTTGCTCTGTGCATGGGTGATGGGTGGAGTGCGGCAGCACACATGCAGCCCCACACCGTGGGCGCTGTTCCCATAGATGCCCCCGCACCGCGCCCCCCCGTGGGCAGCATTCGCACGGCCCCCCTGCTCCCCACTGTACACATGTGCGGGCCTGAATTGGAAAATTGGACATTGATTATCAAACTCCTTACTTAGATTCATACGGTGTACCTGGATTCTGATACTTGTCTCTTCTCCCTACGTATGTGGGAATTTATGAAACTTGAAAGGAATATTTTGCCCTAAAGCAGAGGGGAGGACCTTTTCCCTCCCAGGATCCACTCTGAAAGTTAGTACAAAGGACTGCATAGAAGTTGGGGTGGGGGTGGAAAAGATATGCTCAAGAAAAGGAGGGTCCAGATCATGGATCTGTGCCATGAATCTGTCTCCTATCCTTGAGTGCATGCCCTCATCACATTCACTAGTGCTCACTTAACCTGAGCTCAGCTTTCCAGTGCTTTGGTGTTTGAAGTGGATCCAGGCGCCAAATTCAGGAACTGGAAAGAGGTCACATAAAAACTTGCTGGGGGCAACATTTCCCCCCTGGGCCTGAGGTTCCTCATTTCTGCCTAAAGTTTCTCCTAATGCTTTCAGTCATTGCTATATTTATCCCTACCTCATACCCTCTGGGCTGGGAGCAGTCAAGCAGAACCTGCTCTACCTCAGCCTTTAGCTTCACTGAGCATGTCTGGAGTGAAATGCTGGTTGCCTGAAGGGCACATGCTCTGTTCAGTTTAGGAGGAGGGATTATAGACAGGGCTGGAGACTCTCATACTGGGTTCCCATGGAGGAATCCATCTAATGAGTATAATCTTGGGGCAACATTTATATTGCCCCTAGCCAATGGCAGCAGAGAACAGGACTGCCAGGGGTGGGACTTGCTTTTTGCCTGCCTGAGCTTTCTCTCAGTGGCCATTAGCAGAGGGGAACCTGGGGTCACCATGTGGCAGGCAGGCAGCTTGCTTGCTTTCCAGTGGGGAAGCTCCCCTGAGGAGTTATGGTACAGGACTCTCTGCTGCAGCACAGCTTCAGAGGTGAATCAGTGGGTTTTTGCAAGAGGGCTAGGGATTGGAGCAGAGAGAGAAGATGAGGGGAGAGTGTTGATGGGCACACTGCTATGCTTCTTGCTAATGGGCATAGGGAGGGTGTTCAAATTGTACCCATAAAGCTAGTATTTTTAAAGTGCAATTTTGTTTCTTGAATTTCAACTGCAGAAGGTTGCAGGTCTAATCAATTCTTTCTAAAGGAGGCTGCAAGGCTGTTTTCTGAAACTTGATAACTGTAGGTTCTTTCTTGCCACTCAGGTGTATGGTCCCTCATGAATGGCAAATGTTACTGTGAGCTTTGCCCCTGGCCCCCTGTGTCTTTAATGCTAGATGGGGAAACCCTTGTGGTTTTGCAAAATATTTTTTCTTGCTGCAGTGCTTATTGCACTGCAATAAGCAGTGCACTATAGCATCTAGTGGCTGCTATAAGATAAAGCATTTAGGGATTTAAATGAATTTTTAAAAAGAACATGCAGATTTAGACGCTGTTAGTGTGTCTTGCGTTGAGTTTTCTCTAGACTTTGTGGCTCTGGTATTTGCTCATCCTCTTTTAAAGTACAAAACTTGTATGCCTATGTGTGAAAACTTTCTGCTTGACATGGTGTGTATGGATGTGGTTTTATTGGATTTTACTGCTACTTCTTCCTTTATGCTTTGCTGCAATCCTGCAGCATTTCTTTATGTTGTGGAAAAAATTTATATGGAGGAAGACTTTTGTTATTGGGAGTACCCATCGAATGAAGCTTCACTACCTTAGTCTAAAATATTTCTTGGTAGTTTTGTCTCCTTTAATTTTATGTGTAGAAATACAATTCCTGTGGGTTGTTTGTTAGTTTGTTTGTTCGTTTGGGTATTTAAAAACCCTTTCATTTCTCCCTGAGTGCAATTCTCAAGTGGGACAGCTCATGTGCTAGTGAACCTTAGGGTGTTTTTAGTGCCATCACACTTTGATCCTACCCAGATTGAGATTCCATGTTCCTGCCTAGATTCTCACTCTAGGCAGGATTCGGCCAGTCCACCAACTAAGGATTACAGTAATACTAAACAGTAATACTAAATACAGTAATACTAAATACTAAACCCTGAAGCACCCCAATATCTACCTCTCTCCTACTTGAAAAATGGCCATTTAGTCCTACCTTTTGTTTCCGATCTTTTAACCAGCTACCAATCCATGACAGGACTCTTCCTCTTATCCCGTGACTACTTTGTTTGCTCAAGAGTATCTAGTGATCAAAATCTAGTGATCTGCCCCTGCCTTTTGTCAGGGGCAGTGTTCAAGAGTCTGCACCGGCTGCCAATAACTTCCCGGGCATGATTCAACATGCTGGTTCTGAACTATAAAACCCTAAATGTCTTGGCCCTCGGGTATTTGAAAGACCACCTCTTACTGTAGCTCCCACAAATGTGGGAGATCTTCCCGCATCATCTGTGAGCTTCCCACAGATGTGGCCTCTGTGTTCAGCTGTGGGGGCCCTCTTGCAGGTATCAACTGCCCATAAAGTTTTCACAACAAGGGCATGCAGAGAGGCATTCACAGTGGCTGTTTCAAAATTATAAAACTCCCTCCCCTTGGAGATCCACCTAAGTCCAAGCTTGCTCATCTTCTGGAAAAGATGTAAGACCTTGTTTAGCCAGGCATCTGGCAGGCAGGGATGGGGTTCGGTGAAGGATGGGTCTGAAATGACAAATTGCAGAAAATTCTGTTTCCATTGGAAACAGGTCATTTGCCTTCATTCACGCAAAGTGTCTCAACGTCAACTCAAACTCAACATGGCTAAAACTGAACTCCTTATCTTCCCACCTCATCCTTCCTCTCCTTCCTCACTGTCAATAACTATTGATGGAGTCACCATCCTGCCTGTCCCCCAAGCCCGTAGCCTAGGCTTCATCTTTGACTCAGCCCTTTCTTTTAAACCCTACATTGACTCTGTTGCTAAATCCTGTCGCTTCTCCCTCCATAACATTGCTAAGATTCGCCCTTTTCTCTCTGTCTCGTCTGCCAAAACTCTTGTTCATGCTCTGGTCATCTCTCGCCTCGATTACTGTAACCTCCTTCTCACTGGCCTTCCCCGGTCTCACCTTTCTCCCCTCATCTCTGTCCAAAACTCTGCTGCCAGGGTCATCTACCTCGCCAGTCGCTTCGACCATGTGCAGCCCCTCCTCTCTTCGCTTCACTGGCTTCCCCTTCCTGAACGAATCCTGCACAAGCTCCTAGTCTTCACCTATAAAGCTCTTCACAACCTTGCTCCCCCCTACCTCTCTGCACTTATCGCCCTCCATACTCCAGCCCGTGCACTTCGCTCCTCCTCTGTCCCTTCTCTCACCCTTCCACGCCTTCCCTGCTCCCCTAAGCGCCTTCGTCCCTTCTCACTTGCTGCCCCCCATGCCTGGAACTCCCTCCCTGTCCACATCCGCCTTGCCCCCTCCCTTCATACCTTCAAATCTCTCCTTAAAACTCACCTCTTTCGCTCTGCTCTGTCTGACTCTTTATCCTGCTGAGCCACTTTTCCTATACCTACGATCGGTTTACCCTTATCCTTGCAACATGGACCTGCCTGCTGTCATTCTCATCGTAACCAAGCCAAGTACGTGCACTTGAGACCTCGCATCTTCATGAATGTTAGACCCCTTGTCTCTCCCTCTGTTCCCCTTCCTAAGTCTCTCCCCCAGCTCCTGTCTCTCAGATTGTAAGCCCTAGGGGCAGGGACCGTGTCTATTTTATTACTTTGTAAAGTGCCAGGTACACTGCTGGCGCTATATAAATGTTTGTTAATAATAATAATAATAATAATAATAAGTGGAAGCTTACTGGCTTTTCTACTATTTTCTCCATTTGTTGTTATTTTTTGTGAGTTGAACAGAGCTTCCCAAGGCCTGTGTGCACCCTGTGTACACTTCTGGGGGCTGTGGAGATGCAAAAGTCCTGGCTAAGTGCTGTAAAACTGCCATAAAAGTCCTGAAAAGTGACAATGTGACAAAAATGATGAAAAATGATGAAAAATTCTGGAACGTGACAAAAAAATTACAAAAAACGCCAGAAAGTGACAAAATTGACAGGAAATGATGGAAAATCACAGAAACCGATAAGACAATGGCAGAAGCACAGAATCATCAGAGATTGATAAAGTATTGACGAATGCTCCCGAAAGGTCGGTATTTCCGCGTGGAATGGGAACACTTGCTGTCATCCCAGCCCTAATGGAGGGGTTAGGGAAAAGTTTGGTGGGTGGAGTGGTTTGTTTTTGATTAGTTGTTCTGTATGTTTTTGTATTTTGTAAGCTGCCCTGAGCCTATTTGGGAAGGGCAATGTAAAAACTGGAATAAGTAAACAAAATTGCTGTGAACCATGGATGTGAGAAATTGGGTGATGACAAAATGCAAAGACTGATTGCTTTCAATTTCAATGTTGCCGTTCCCTTTCAGTTATCAGTGTTGTTCAGTAAAGTATGCGATTTGCTTAGTAAACTCAACATTATGTGCATAGCAAAATATTATTTCGAGTCACCAAGTGCTTGCAGGTATAAACCCAAGTATGAGCCTCTGTGGGTGGGCAGGGATAACAGGTACTGGACCGCCTTCCTGAGTCATAGCCTGGAAGAAAGAAACAGCTGGTACTGCTTCTTCCTGTGGTATGCCATGGCTGTGAGTTATCATAGGGGGTAGGATACAGAGAAGGGGGGGTGGTTGGCGAAGTGCAGCAGGGAAGAAAACCTGCCTGTTCTCGTAGGCTTGTCACATTAAACCTGTGAGTGGGGGCCGTCAAAACGCACAAGAACTACATGCAAAGGGCTACCCATTTAATAGGTTCTACATGCAAAACATGAGTGGGAGCTGCACGGACTAAACCAGGACTCCAGGGAGCTTTTCTCTCATTTGTTAACACCCTATGTCAGCAAAGGAACATGTACAAGAAATCTTGTTGCTGTTGACATGCATTGCTACTGGTTAAGTGCAACAAACCTTGATTCTAGTTTGCGGATGACGTTGTGTTGTAACATTTGGTGCATGACTATTTGTTAAATGCAACTTGTGAAAGAGCATGGTCTCTTTGGTACAGGTAGTAAGCAAGCGAAGTTAAATGTTAGATCAGAGGTGTGCCTGTGCGATTTAAATATAATCCCACAGTCCCAGACAACAGCAAAGCTGTGCAAAGTATACCAAATGCTAATTGAGACTGTGACCCCATCTGCAGATGGACTAATCACTAGGGGCGGCTGGTGGGTTTTGATGTTGGAGGGGGACTGGGGCAGTAAGGCCGGTGGGCCTAAGGATGGAGTCAGGGGGATGGTAGGTGGAGCCAGTGGGATGGTAGGTCAGTGGCATGGCATAACCCAGCAGCAAGGAGTTCCCAGGGTTAACATTGGATGGAAGAAAACACAGTCTACAGGCACATCAAGCTTAAAATAAATAATTTATAAACTCAAAACAGGGAAACACCCAAAACACTGGCATAACCCAGCAGCAAGGAGTTCCCAGGGTTAACATCGGATAGAAGAAAACACAGTCTACATGCACATCAAGCTTAAAATAAATAATTTATAAACGCAAAACACAGGGACCCATCCTTGTAAAGCACCCCCGTTACAGCCTGAGTCCAATTTTACCACGCATATCCCATTTCCAGCATTTCAAACACAACTGAAATTGCATGACGTGCAGTGACATCTCAGGATTTCCAAACCTCCATTTTACGACACACAGTCCCCCCTGCACTAACCCACTAGCCCCCAC
>QEPC01008173.1:12154780-12180921 GCA_003113815.1 Sphenodon punctatus
CCCCCCATGTACCTCCCGCTCCCCCTCCCCCATGTGCCCACACTCACCCCACCCCCATGCCCCACAATTTATTCACCAACCATGGTGGGGCCGGGTCCTGACCTCTCTCTCCTCAGCGCTGCCGCCGCCGATTTGCATCCAGGGAGGGAGGCCTCCCCAAGTCCCTTCCTCCCTTGGAGGGAGGAAGGGACTCGGGGAGGCTAAGAGCTGGGCGTGTGTCAGCAGCTCCCAGCCCCCTGCACAGGCTGGGATCCAGCCTGTGCAGGGGGCTGGGAGCTGCTGACGCACGCGCAGCTCTTAGTTCATACCGGGGCACCTCTATTGGGTGCCCAGATATGAACTTTAGCCCTGCCCGGCCCCTGCAATGAAAGAGTGCCCCCCTGCGGCACTCTTTCATTGCAGGGTCCCTTTATGCGGAGTGGACAGCACCTCCCTTTTGTCGCTGATGGCTTCCTTAGGAAGCCTTCCGGGGGGGAATGAGAATGTTCGAAGCCACCTTGAAGAACCTTGTTTGGAGAGGCAGAAACCTTCAGAAGGTTTCTGCCTCTCTAAACAAGGTTCTTCAAGATGGCTCTGAACATTCACCATGACTCTGACGTGGCCGATTTTTCTTAAAAGGCAAGCCTCTGCCAGTGGGTTCTGGGGGGGGCATTGCCCCTGCTTTCCTAGGGGGCCCACCACCGCTGATAGTCATGAGCCACAGTTTGAGAATCTCTCTCTTAGATGTATTGTGAAATAGCAAGCTTGCTAAGATTCTGCTGTCTTACTCTCTGCTGAACAGTCTCAGTTAATGCTTCTACCTACCACCATATTAGCTAATGATGTTTTTAGCTATCCATTCCATCTCTGCTTGCTACTGCAGAGAATAACCTAGCAGCCATGCATCAACGTGACTTTTGTTTTAATGCAAGACCTGTGTCCTCTGCATTGCTGCTTCCTTTCAACTTGCACTGCTTAGATATTGTCACAGCTGGGTCTTGAACCCTCGGCCTGGAGAAGCTGGGTCTTGAACCCTTGGCCTGAGCAAGCACTGCCTTTAGAGGCTGGCGCCACCTCAGGCTTTGCTAGTCAGTGAGCTTCTCCTTTCTATGTTGTTTGTTGAGTCTCTGTTCCCCTGTGTTGCCATGCCCATTCCCCAGCTGCGCCCTGTCTCCCTTGTTCTGTCTCCCGACTTCCTGATTGGCCACTATTGGTATTTAATCCAAGGTGTGGCCACAGGACGCTGTGAGCGCAACTGCTCTTACCCTCCTGTGGCTGGTGTGCATGTGCCTGATGGACCCTGTACTTCTTCCCTTCCTTGTTGTATGTTTATACCTATGGTCCTTGTCTTCCTCTGTGTGAAACTCTTAATAAGTGTCCTGGTATTGGTTTGTCCTGTCTTCCTGGTTGTCTGTGTTGGTGATGTCTAGTTAGCTTGTGTTCCCCCATTGCTCTGCATTCCTCTATAGCTGTGCCTTGCTCTCTTTCCCCCCCACCCCCAATAAGCTTTTTGGTTCCCATAGTTCTGTTTGGCCCCCTTTCTCCCCCTAGCTCTCTAGTCCCCTGAAACCCCACTTGGTCCCATTCTCCTCCTAGCTCTCTTGCTCCCTGCCTAGCCTTGTGGTCCCCTGTAGTCCTGCTTGGTCTTGTTCTCCCCATAGCCCTGTGTTTTCCTATAGCTGTGCCTTCCCCCCCCCCAATAGCTTTGTGTTCTCCTTAGCTCATCTGGTCTTGCTCCCCTTAGCTGTATGTTCTTCCTTAGCCTTGCCTTTTCCCATCCCCCTGTAGCTTGTGCCCCCTCCTTGCCTTGCTTCCCCCTGGCTCTGGCTCTGCCTTGCTCCTCCCTAGCCTGTATCCCCTCTTGTTGCTTTTAGAACCCCTCTGCCCTCTTCCATGTCTGGAGTTCCTCTCCCTCTTGCTTCTGTAACCTCAATGATGAGCTGTGCACTCTGAGGCTGGGTTCCCTGGCTGATAAGAACGGGAACAGTCTTGATATACCCAAGACACTGGCTGAGAGGTTTCCCCTTCCTGATATTTCCCCTACCTGGGTTCCCTGGGCTGTTTCTACGGTTGTTCCCTGGTTATATGTTCCCTCCTCCCCTGATAGAGTAGGTTCCCTCACCCAGATCCCCCTGACAGATATTGTAGAATGCAGGCTCAAACCTGCGAAGTGTAAAATGTAGCGGAAAGGTGGCTGAAAAGTGATGTATCAGTTACTCTGGAATTTCCAAAAGGGATAAATGTCAAATTATTTACATAAAATGCTGCCTGGTAATCATACACCAAATGCCTACGTACTTAGTGGATAATGTTATATTAAAATTGCAACCTACTGCATCATCAGTTTTTGCTCACTTAATCTAGATAAAAACCATCTTGAAAGAGGATGAGCTATATCTTAGTCTGCTGCATTTTGTCTTTCTAAGCACTAGTATTATCTACTTCAGGCTAAATGCTGCAGGGGATTCCTTTAAGCTGCAGGGTGTAAATTCTCCAATGGAAAAATGCCCTGTTAATAAGGCAAACTTTTCCTTTGTTTTTCTCAGCAGCTTTAGACACCCAACTAGAGGTGACTGGGTAACGGTCAATAGCAGTGGGGCCCAAAGTGGGGGATGGACAGGGGTTCTGTAGGGTGCTACAGGGCCTTCTGAAAGTCTGGGGAGGGGCACGTGCCTCCCCCTCCCCAGTTTTCTTGCACCGTAGGTCTGTCCTGACGGTATATTTCTTCTTCCTCTCTGAAGTCTCAGTGAGACAGTATTTCCTCACCTAAAACCCTTTTGTCCAGCTAATTAAATAATTTAGTTAGCCCATTAGAAGTCTGAGTTTTTAAAAAGTATTATTATTTATTTATAGTGACAGAAGGGTGCCTGACACTGTACACTCATTTATTAGAGACCGCTCTCTACCTCTAGGGGCTTGCTGTCTAGGAAAGACAAGGGAAGGGGAGACAAGGATGCATTACTGAAACTGAGAAGTTGCAGGTGCATGCACTTAGCTTAGGGAGAACACCCTTCCCTCTGTTGGATTGTGCAACAGTCACAAGTAAAAGCCCATTGTGAGCCCTGCAAGCTTAATATGGGGCTTGTCCAGTAGGGGGAGGGTCAGGGGATGAAACAGTTTTTTTTCTCCTTGTCTCTTCTCCTCTCTCTGTCCTCCATCTTGTCCCAAGCAGTCTGTACTGTATGGAAGCATGTCTTCTGAGTTCTTAGTAAAGTTCTGTTTTGAAAAAACTTCTCCTGTGTGTTACTGAACAGAAAGCTAACACTACAATTAGGGATGTGCAAACGCAGTTTGGAAGTTCGGGGTTCGGCCCTAACTCGGGGTGTTTGGCCTGTTCGCAAACACCCCAAATCCGAACTGCCCCCTGCCTGAACCAGCCGAACAAAGTTCAGGTTCCGAACCCATTCGGGTGGGGGCAGGGGACAGGGAGGAATGCGGTTTTCCTGCCCCCCTCCAGGCTGCATGGGTGGAAGGGGCACTGGGGAGCACCTCCCCCCCCCACACCCTGCCCAGCCTTGTAAAAAAAATTTTTTTAATCCCTCCACCCCAGGGATCACCCTACCTGGTGTTGCCAGGGCTCTGGGTCCGGCAGCAGTGGGTGTGGCGGCGGCACTCCGGAGCACTTCAGGCTGCTACTAGGCTTTCTGGGTCAAACCAGAAGGCATAGTAGCGGCCTGAAGCACTCTGGAGCACCGCCACCACTGAACCTGCTGCTGCCCGACCCAGAGCCCGACCTACCTGGTGGTGCCAGGGCTCTGGCCTGGGTCCAGCGGCAGCAGCGACTGGGGGGTCCAGCAGCAGTGGCACTCTGGAGCACTTCAGGCCGCTACTAGGCCTTCCGGTTTGACCTGGAAGGCCTAGTAGCGGCCTGAAGTGCTCTGGAACACCACCGCCACTGGACCCACCGGCGGCGGACCCGAGGGCCGGAGCCCCGGCACCACCAGGTAGGGCAATCTCTGGGTGGGGTGGGGGTTAAAAAAATTAAAAAATTATGAGGCTGGGCAGGGTGGGGGGGAGGTGGTCCCCGGCACCCCTTCCGCCCGCATAGCCTGGGGGGGAGGGAAAACCAGCCCCCCCCCGCCTAAACAGGCCGAACCCGAATGGTTTTGGGTTTGGCTGAATCCTGAATGGGCCAAGCACCGAACCCACCAGTGTTAGCACATCCCTGTCTACAATACCATCTATGCCCCATTCCTACCTCAAGCCTAGGAATGGCACTAAGCACTGGAAACTTGTTTTCTGGGACTCAAAAATTGTGATGGATTTGGGCTTCATATCTCCCCTTGTTAGGCATGGGTGGCGGAGGTGCTCCGGGCCGCCTGCCCCTGCGACTGCTTTTGCTCCCCCCCGATCACGCCGCCGGCCCTGCCACGGGTGTCAACAGCAGCAGAGGCGGCGCAGCTGCATGACAGCAGTGCAGCACCACCTCTGACAGGCACTCAGGACGTTCAGATGGTGCCTACGCAGCTGTGCCACTCCACGTGGCTGCAAGCACGCAGAGGGGCGGAGCCACCAGTACATTAGCCGGCGTTGTAAGGCACCCAGCACCAGTAATCCTTGCGAGAAAGTGGCCCCCATGTGTGAGATAGCTGGATACTTGTTGTTGCTAAACGTGTATGTTGTTAGTGCGTGTGTTTCCCTGTGGTTAAACTTTCCTGGTATACATGTGCGAGTGAACGGAGGGTGCTTCTGCTACTGTGTGCCTACCCCCCACCCCTGGGGTTTCCTTCCCTTGGCCTTGTGTGAGTGAGCTTCTGCCTCCCCTTCCTCTTCTGGAGCACCACTTTCCAGCCCTCACGTCCACCTCACTGGTCTTCCCTGCTCCCCCCTCCCTGAGTGAATGAGAGAGCATGGATCCGTGTGTTGAGCAGAGGGGCATAGATCTGCTCAGGTGCTTGGCGCCCAATGATGATAGGGGCCTAGTCTCTTTGAGACTGCATAGGCCCAACCACTATCCTGACGGGCATTTTTCCTCTGCGTGGCCTTGCCAGCACCTCAGAATGAGTGAAGAGTGTGAGACGGTATGAGTGAGAACCTTCCTCCCTTCTTCCTGCCCCCCCTCCGACACCCCTGCTCTGAAAGTTCAGGAAGGTGCACACTCCCCACCACCACTTTCCTCTTATAACTCTTATAAGCCCATGGCCATCTCATCTCCTCCCACCTGCCTGTCTGCCCACCCACCCACCAAGGAGGCTGTAGAGGCAGTGAGCTGCGAGCTCCCTCTCCAAGGCTAGAGAGACTCCGAGTAGGGTGGGAGCAAGGAACAGAGCCTGGGGCAAGAGGGGGTTCACAGCTTCCTCCCTCTGCAGACTCCATGGTGTGGAGGCAGGGTGGATCGATGCAGGGACAAGCTTGCAAACCGGGAAGGGATGAGTTGAGTCAGGAGTCAGGCAGGCACTTGTGCAGGGTAGGGGTGAAACGACCTCTCTTTTTGTCGGACATGTCCAGTCCGACACCGCCTTCATGTACATGGCAAACCCCACTGAAGCAGCAGCAGTTACTGATATTTTCTACCGCTTTCCGCTCAAGCATGTCGCTGTTCTCCTCCTTTTTGAACATTTCAGAGACTCTCATGGACTTCTGTGAACTGTCGTAAACCTTCGGGAACTTCCATATAAATTTAGTAAAATTACGTAAATTGCCGTGAACTGTCAGAATGTGCTGTGTGTACTCTTTTGTGATTGGTGGATCAGATGAGAGCCCTGATTTTTATTGGTTTTAGTGGCTGTCCTTTCTGCTTGAACTAGCACATGGATCTTAAAGGTAGCTCTCCCTTTATTCCTTCTCTTTCTATTTGACTTCTGCTGAGGGTTCGCTCATTCAGCCCCTTGCATGCCAGAGCTACCCTGTCTAACATAAGAAACCCACATTACAATGGACACACACACACAAACAGGACATTTGGATCCATACTTGGTAAGTTGCTTTGTTATTCAATTGTATGAGATAAGAGAAAAGTAACTCACTCATATTATACATGCCATTGACTGCAGGCACAGCAGCCAGCCAGCACGCATGCACTGCTTAGCGCATTTTGTTTCCTTTTGAGAATATTTTTGGCCCAGGAAATTCTGCTAGCATGGGGAAATTTGGGCTTAAATTAGAGAGGAAGGCATAAATGCAGATCTCTTCTTCTGCTAAAGAAGGCTCCCCATTAACAACTTAATCCTCAAAGTGCTCTACTAGGGCAAGCCCCATTCAGGTGAACGGGGCTTGTTGTGTGAGCAAACAATTTGAGGACTGAGTTGCAAAGAGGGAGCCTAAGCAGTTTATTGATCTACTGAAAAGGTGCTGAAAACCATGGGACAACTGCCGAAAACTGTCATAAATGTCGCTAAAACTGCCGTAACTGATGTAAATTGCCGGGCGGCCAGGGAGGTGGTGTAGCTATTGTTTTTAGAGAGGAGTGGCCTGTTAGGAGGTATCCAGTTCAGGAGATTATGGGTGTGGAGGTCCTTCACATGGTGTTCGATTTGGCCGGGGGCAAGCTAGGGGTGCTGCTGGTATACCGGGCCCCTTTCTGTCCGGCGGCATCCCTTATCACTCTAGCAGAGCTGGCCTCGGAGGTGGCATTGGGCTCCTCCAGGACTTTGGTTCTGGGGGACTTCAACATCCACGACGATGCCGGCCTTGTTGGGGCGGAGCGAGAATTCATGGCCGCCATGGCAACCATGGACTTGCCCCAGGAGGTTATCTGCCCGACCCAAGTGGGGGGACATACCCTCGACCTGATCTTCGGTTCTGGCCTTGAGGCGGGTGGTCCAGTTGTGGGGGAGGTTGCAGTGGTGCCCTTGTCATGGACGGACCATTATCTCCTTTAGGCCGGTCTTCTAGCACACACACCCTGAAGGGGAAGGGACCAGTTAGGATGGTCCGCCCTCAGAGGCTGATGGAACCCCAGCGGTTCCAAGAGGTCCTGAGGGAGTTAACCTTGGACTTGGACGGTCACTCTGTGGATGAGCTAGTNTGGTCCAGCACTGGAACAGCTTTCTGGGAGAGGCCATTGACACAGTGGCTCAGAGACGCCCCCTGCCTCTGTCTCATCACCGCAGGGCCCCTTGGTTAACTGAGGGGGTGCAGTGTATGAACCAAATAGGCAGGAGGCTAGTGACGCTGGCGTCGAACTCGCTCTGACTCAGACCGACTTCTCCATAGGGCCCATTTACAGTCCTATGTTGAGGCTGTGAGGACAGCAAAGAAGGAGTTCTTTGCTGCCCTCATAGCGTCTGCAAAGTCATGCCCGGCGGAGCTGTTTTGGGTGGTGTGGGGGCTGATCAGTCCGGCCTCCCTCCACCTGGACGGGGACTTGTCCCAGGCCCGCTGTGAGGAGTTTGTCACCTACTTTGCAGACAAGATCGCTCGGATTCAGAGTGACTTTGACACGGGTTGGGTGCAGTAGGTGGAGAATGCGAGGTTACGGACGCCCCGTCTGGTCCAACTTTGTGGGGGGAGTTTTAGGAAGTGACACCAGCCAATGCTGTGGATGTTCTGGGGTCTGAGAGAGCCACTACTTGTTAACTTGATCCTTGCCCATCCTGGTTGGTGAAATCCTCCAGGGAGACATTGTGGACAGTGCTGGCGAGAGTGGTTAACGCGTCCCTACAGCAGGGGAGGTTGTCACCTAGCCTCACGGAGGTTGTGGTGCGCCCCCTGCTGAAGAAACCATCATTAGATGTGGACGCACTCGCCAGCTACTGACCTGTCTCTAACCTTTCCTTTTAAGGGAAGGTTATTGAGCAGGCAGTGGCGATCCAGCTCCAGGAGCATCTGGACAGCATCCGTTTCCTAGACCCTTTTCAATCTGGGTTCCGTCCCGGCTATGGCACTGAGACAGCATTGGTAGCTTTGATCGACGATCTCCGCCGGGAGATGGATGCAGGATGTTCTACATTGCTTATCCTGCTAGATCTCTCGACCGCTTTTCATACCGTGGACCATGGGCTGCTGTTGAGACGGCTGCATGGCCTGGGGGGGTCTGGACGGAACTGTTCTTGAAAGGTTCTGTTCATTCCTCTCGGGGAGGAGCCAGAGGGTGGTGCTGGGGGAGGAGACATCGTGCCCCCGCGCTTTATCGTGTGGCGTTCCGCAGGGTTCTATCCTGTCTCTGTTATTATTTAACATATATATGCAGCCCTTGGGGGAGGTCGTGAGAGGGTTCGGGGTGCAGTGTCACCAGTATGCTGATGATACTCAGCTGTACCTCTCTTTTTCAACTGACCCAGACCCTGCTGTCTCGTTGTTATCCCAATGTTTGGAGGCCATGGTGGAATGGATGCAGCTGAGCAGACTGAAACTCAACCTCGATAAGACAGAGGTGATGTTGGTGGGGAGAGTGAAGGAGGTAGTGGCCCCCCTGGTTGGGGGGGTTCACCCTCCTATAGCTTAGCCGGTTCGGAGCTTGGGGGTGATACTGGCCGCAGACCTGCGCCTGGAGCGGCAGGTGGAGGCAGTCACTAAGGCTGCCTTTCGCCAGCTGTATCTGGTGCGTAGGCTGCGTCCGTTCGTCTCCAGCCCGGGCCTGGCCTCCCTCATCCATGCCTTCGTCACCTCGAGGCTAGACTGCTGTAACGCGCTCTTTGTGGGGCTTCCCTTGTTCCTGGTCCGGAGGCTGCAGCTACTGCAGAATGCGGCGGCTCGTCTCCTTACGGGGATGGGCCGTCGGGAGCATATTACACTGGTGCTCCGGGCTCTGTACTGGTTGCTGATAGCGTGCCATGCCAGGTTCAAAGTTTTGGTGTTGATCTATAAAGCCCTATACGGTCTGGGCCCCTTATACCTCAGGGACCGCCTCACCCTCCGCGCCCCAGGGTGGCTCCTTCGGTCTGCCAGGGGTGCCTTCTTGGAGGTCCATCGTGTTAAGCGGGGGGCCACAATGGAGAGGGCATTCTCGGTGGTCGGGCCGCGCCTTTGGAACTCCCTTCCGGAGGAAGCTCGCCTGGCCCCTAGCCTGTTGACATTCCGGTGAAGTTGCAAAACCTGGCTGTTCGCCCAGGCCTTTGGGGAGGGTGGGAGGGGAGGGGGAGGGGTTTTAGCTCCCCCACCTGACTTGTTATTTATTATATTATTTATGATATTTAACCCTGTTTTAATATTTTAATATCATTGTATGAAATGTTTCAAATTGTTTTTATTGTATTTTACTGTTGGAAGCCACCCCGGGCTGCTTTGCAGAAGGGGCAGGGTACAAATCTATTAAATAAATAAATAAATAACTATAGTAAATGCTGTAAAAGTTACATACACACCCATAAATTCCGCAACTGCCGCAAACTACTGTAAATTTTTGAAAACTGCTGTAAATTGTCGTGCAGTATCATAAATTGCAGTTCGTTGCTGTCGACCCAGTAGCAGACAAGCTGAAAAAGAGGCAGCCCAAAGCAGAACAGCAAACAGTGCTGCTGCTTCAGGCCTAGTGCAGGGTCAGGCTTGCACCAAAGTTTTCCAGGGCTGGGAGATGTTTGCGCGCTGGGCAGAGGCAGCAGCAGGGCTGGGCTTCTTGTGGCTTGGGTCCCTGCCTGTCATGACGTTCCTCAGGCAAGCCCAAAGCTACCTGCTCTTCAGCCAGGCGTTCTTCATCCACAACTATGTGAACATCAACTTTTCCCTGGTGCTCTTCATCCTCATAGCCTTCATGAGATGAGACATCAGTGCATCCCACTGCTGGATAGGGGATCCCCTCCCCTGCACCCCTTGGCATCTCAGTGCCAGACAGGGTATCCTCTGTGCCATAACCCCTAATCCCAAATCAATGCCCTACCAGATGAGGAACCTCTTGCGTTGCACCCCTTGTCATCTTAGGCTAGGATTCATACAGGCTATGTATGTGTGTGCGTATACAGGCTATCGAACATGGATTAGAACCTTGGCATGAATAATTTTGCCTAAACTAATATCAATTGGTACATGCAAACGAATTAATTTATATATGCGAATTTACAGGCCAGTATTTTCCTTTGGGAAAGTTGGCAACCCTAAGCTGAGGAAAGTCTCTGTAGAAAATGTTCTGGAAGCTCAGGGCTGTCTCATAGTGGCTGAAGAAGACCATCAGGTGATGGAGTGGCGGTGGCTGTCCTACCCACAATGAGCTCACCACCCAGGTTACCTATGGGAGAAAAGAAGTATGTTTGGACAGAGGGCATGGGACAGGGCAACCTCTGGACCAGGGAAAAGGTCTGGAGATACTCCCTGGAAGGAGAGGTTGAGCTCCCAAGACCCTAGGAACCAGGCCCCTCCAGCAGCCCTACATCCCAGCTATCAAACTGGAAATGCTCCTGGACCGAAAAAAACTGCTACAGGAGGGAGAGAGCCCCCAAGTCTCTGCCTGAACATCACATTGCACTGTTTTGCCTCTTTCTCTCAGACTGTTTACTGGTACTTCACTGAGGACATCTTTGAAAAAGTCACCCATCGCTGTATTCCAGATGAGATTCCCTAAGCAGACAGTGATGTCAGTTTCTCTCTCTTTGGGTGTTTTCAGATGGACATGGGGCTGCCTGCCCCTAGAGCCACTTCTGGGGTACAGCCCCACATCCACCGGCTCCAAGCCCTGCCTGGGTTGGGATCTGGCACACCTGGCAGGTTCCTCGGCCTGCAGTCTGCCTATGTGGCACGCACGCACGCACGCACGCACACACACACACACACACTAGAGTCGCAAACTAGAGCATTCCCAGTGCTGTGGTGTTGTCCAGGGCAATGCCTGGCTGGAAGCAGACCAGCAGCACGAACCTGCACGTTAGATAAACAACTGCTCCGCTTCAGGCTGGTGCCCTGCGGCTTCCCCTGGCACGCTGCATTTAGGTGGACGGGCCACGTGAGAGTGAAGTGGGCTGGCACAGCAAGCACTGGGGCAGCCCATCCGTCTAAAAAACATCCTTTGTTGTGCTGACTTAGCACAGCTGCAGCAGCCCTTTCTAACTGAATCTGATTTTCCCCTGGTAGAAAAGGGTTACAAATTGAAAAGCTTTTCAGTTCATTTTGATTTAGTTGTTAGGCTGCTGTCAAGCATGAGTCTTGAAAGTCCCAGATTAATTTCTCTTCTCGGATACAGACTTGCTGTGTCTCAGAGCACATTCCCACATTCAGCAGACCAGCACTTTTTTCTTTTCCCTGCATATTACCTTGATATGTGAAAGACTCTATGCGCTGCTTTAACCGTGTTTGCATTTGTTTTTTAAGCGCATTGGCAAGTGGCCAAAACCTACCTTAACAAGAGTGCGTTTGAAATGACCCTCATAAACCCTCTTGTCGGAAGGTCGGGGCTAGTCAGTGTCATGTCAGTTACACAGCGCCCCGCTTCCCCGCCTCTTGGCTCTGCTCCTGCTCTGCTGCCGCTCCTCCTCCTCCTCTCCCCCCACCCCCACCTGAGTACATTAAAATGCTGCTTTTCCTAAATTCAGTCAATTTCAAAATGCGCTTAAATAAACCCAGTGTGAATAGCGCATGGGTTTATTTAAGCGCATTTTGAAACTGACTGCATTTAGGAAAAGCAGCATTTTAATGTATGTGTGAATGCACTCTCAGATGCTCTGATGTGGGGGGCATATTTATTTATTTTATTTTTTATTTATTTAAAATTTATATCCCGCCCCTCCTGCCCACAGGGCAGCCCGGGGCAGCGAACAACATTCAATAATTAAAAAAACAAAACAATTTTTAAAAAATTAAACAATTAATAAAAAATACAATGTGGGGAAACCCCCCACACCCCTACTCCTCGCCAAAAGCCTGATGGAACAGCCAGATCTTACGTATGACTGAGAACATTCAGTGAAGTGCCGGTGTTAACATGTTGCATAAAGCTTTGGGTATGCTGGGTTGTGGTTCCAGAGATTCTGTCTTTTTCTGAATTCTGAGGATGACTCCACAGTAGCTAAGGCCTTTCTATTAAACCTCCTCCATAAGTATAATTGATTCTTCATGAACCCTTTTCCTAATTATGAATGTGTAGTGCCAGCACCAGCAGATAGCATAGTGTGAGTCCCATTGAATCGAATTGGATAAACCTCTGCCAACTTCTGATGCTGGGGCTCCTGGACGATTGTGTGTGTGTGTGTGTGTGTGTGTGTGTGTGTGTGTGTGTGTGTACATGTGCATGCACTTACAAAAGCATGCACAATAACCACCATCAGAGATACTATCTTTCTCTTTTCTCCCCAAAGATCACAACCCCAAGCATTGTGGGATACATGATGAACACCTTAAACTTTTGTGACATTTGAAAGACTGTGTTACGCATAGCACAATGAATTATGATAACTATACTGGTCTCACTTTTTTAAAAGGTCAGTTATCAAAAGACCTTTCCAGAGAATTCACTAATTGGAAAATGTTGACTCATGTTTTCTATGACTTTCGTTTTCTGCTTTATTGTTCTGGTAAAGGAGCAATTATTTTATTTTTATATATATACAATTTCTATCCCACCCTTCCTGCCCACAGGGCAGCCCGGGGCAATGAACAGCTATAATAAAAAATAAAAAAATAAAACAGTTAAACAGTTAAAAATTCCACATTATGTAGGGGGGGGAAACAAACTCTCCCCCTCAACCCCACCCACCCAACCCCTACCCCTTGCCAAAGGCCTGGTGGGACAGCCAGGTCTTACATAAACGTTGAAATAACAGGAGAGTGGGGGCCAACCGAGCCGCCTCCAGGAGCGAATTCCACAGCACAGGGGCGGCCACCAAAAAAGATCTAAAATCAGTGGCCACCCACCGCCGCCACTTCCCACAGTGCCACTGAAACTGACAACAGCGCCGCAGCAGCCTCCGCTCTGAAGCAAAGGCAGAGACTGCTGCGGCACTGTTTCAGTTGACTTCTGGGACCCACTCCTGAGGAGTGGGTCCCAGAAGGCTCAAAAAAGCTAAGCCCAACCGTGTTTTCCAATGGAAAATGCGATTTGGGCAGCTGAGCGCTCAGCCCGGCTGAGCTCCTCCATCCACACAGCACGTATAGGACGTGCTGTGGAGGGAGGAGCTAGGGGCTTCCATTGTGCTCAATGGGCGCAAGGAAAGCTCTCACCAGTGTGCTTGTTGAAAGCGCTCTGGTGAGATGCCTTGGGCCGGGCGCCTGAGGCAAGGAGCAGCGCGCATGCACGTTGGTCTTTGCCTCACACGCTGAAGAAAGAACATGGCTGCCGGCGGTGTGCTGTTGGAGAGCATGGCTCTCCAACTGCCTGCCGCCAGGTCAGCCGCTTCCTTGTGGTCGCTCCCCCCCAATCTGCTGCTCAGAGCGGCCGGGGGGGGGGGGGCGGGCGGCAAGGCAGGGAGTCAGGGAACGTGTGGTTTGTTTTTTTAAATTTATTTTAAATTGCCCGTGTGAGTCCTGCCTTCGCGGAGGAGAGCAGGACATGGGGGCAATTTAAAATTAAAAAACCCTACGTCCCCCCCCCCACCTGCAGCACAGCCCGGAGTCCCCGGACGAAGACCGCCGGAGCCAGCACCGAGCAGGTAAGAATCCTATCCTTCCCCCAGGCTGTTTCCCACCCCGCACCCCCCCAGGCTGTTTTCCCATCCTGCACCCTGCATCCTCCTCCCCCCAGACTGTTGATCTTAGGAAGTTAGGTGTCTTCACAATACTGAAAATTTTGTGCTTTTGGGTTTATACATTATTTATTTTAAGCTTGATGTGCATGTAGACTGTGTTTTCCGATGTTAACCCTGGGAATTCATTGCTGCTGTTTTGCCAGTGTTTTCTATGTTTCCCTGTGTTTGGGGTTTATACGTTATTTATTTTAAGCTTGATGTGCATGTAGACTGTGTTTTCTTCCATCCGATGTTAACCCTGGAAACTCCTTGCTGCTGGGTTGTGCCATGCCACTGCCTACCATTGCACTGGCTCCACTTACCGTCCCCCTGGCTCCGCCAACCGTCCCCTTGGCTCCGTCCACCAGCTCGCCGGCCTTACTGCCCCTCCAAACTCAAAACCCACCAGCCGCCCCTGATTTTAACTAGGGCTGAAATTAGTACTCTCTGCTAATACCAAATTGCATAAATTCTACATATTTGCATTCATTTCCAATCAATCACGTTTATTGTATTACCCATAGGTTATAACAAAATACACCTAAATTAGCACACACAAAAACCTGGCACGTATATAAAGCAATAAAATATAAAACAATAACCAAACAAGCCAAAGCCCTCATCTTGTTTCAGGACAAAGCACAGGCACGATTTAATCTGGCTTTCAAATTAATTCAATAATATAAGTTTCCTCAATGATAAAGGACTTGCTCCTATACGGAGCATAGGCTTGAGGAGGCCAGACCCCCTGAAAATAATCAATCTGCATTTTGAGAATCATGTCCAATGGCTTTAACAAGATAAACACCAGTGTATAGCCAGTAGTAAATAGTGATCCCGTACACTTGTTGAGTTCCTCCCTGCTTCCTCCCTGTGTAACAAACTGTTACATTTGGCACCTTTTTAAACTGCCTGCCTTACATTGGTTCCTTTTTTTTTTAATTCAAGCAGCCAATCCTGAGGGTTCCCTAAGATTTTTAGAGGGGGTAGGGATGTGATTGGGGGTTGGCACTTGGCTGAGCTCAGCTGGCCACTAGTAACTTTGTTGTGTTTTTTTCCTTCTGTGAACTTCTTGCGCTTTGGCTTGGAAGGCATTTCTACAGCAGGCTTGGAATTGTGAAGGACTGCCACATACTGCTGGAGGCGTGCCAGTGTGCGACTGTTGGTAAGTTTAATGTTTTCTTTTGCGGGTTTTAAGTTATTTTATTAGGGACCCCCTGGTGCCCCTTAGCGGACCTCCTCTGATTGCATTTTAGTAGCAAACTAAACTGCATGGTTGTCTGACTGACATCACATGCCACTGTGCAAGTGTCCTCCACTGGCAGTTGCTGTGAAGTGATAGTGATGATCTGACTTCTGAGTGCTGTGGAAAAAAACCCTATTTCTTAAAGAAAAAAAAATAGTAGTGGTCATTGGGGACTACTGGGGCCGTGGGGGCTACTGGGCACAAAGTGTAGTCTGGTACTGCCAGTTGCTGTGATACTGTGTGTGATGATCTGCCTTCTGAGTGCTGTGGAAAAAACCCCTATTTTTTAAAGAAAAAAAAGTTGTAGTGGCCATGGGGGCTGCTGGAAGCTGTGGGGGCTACTGGGCACAAAATGTGGTCTGGTGGTTAGCAGTTAAGAAAACAACAAGTGAATCTGTCATTAATCTGTACATTTTGTCTCTATATTACAGGTAATTTCGGTTTTACCTTTTTCTCCCATTGATTTCAATGGGAAAAATTCCGGTACAGGTATACTGGTTTTAACCCGGTATTCCGAGATCCAATATCCGGTACAACCAGTATCAAATATTTTCAGCCGTGTCCTGCCCCTAGCGAATGCAGTTCAGATGTTCGGAGTTTGGCCCAAACCCACCCAGTTCGGACAGCTGAACGGAACACCAGAAGCCCCAAACGATTCAGCCACGTTCGGATGAGTTCTGGTGGCGTTCGGGTGGGAAAAAACTGGCTGGCAGGCCCAGAGACTGGGGGGAAGGGGGCAGATGCAGAGCAGACTTCCTGGCACCAGGGGTGGAGAGGCTTGGACTAGCAGCCAGCCTGACCAATCACCATCCCTCTTTTCCTCAGACCACTGGCTTCGCAGTCTGCAATTGGCATGGGGCTAGGTTGCACAGAGTCAATGGGGCTTGTGGTAAGGTGGGCGGAGCAAGTAACAAAAGTCATTGCCCTCCCTCCTTCCAACTCCTTCTGAACTAGCCACTGATCCTGTCAGCAGGCGTTTTCAGAAGTTTCCCTCTCCCAGCAGATTGTGTTCCTCCCAATCCATTGCCATCCTCTCCTCCCAATCCATTGCCATCCTCTCCTGTTTCACCCATTTCCACACATTTACCTCCATAGTTTCATTTATTTAGATTAGATTAGCTTAGATTTAGGTGTTGTTTTTATTTTTTACCCCTCCCTGTGTTCTTTCTCCCTATCCTCCATTGAATCCTTTCCTCCTCCCTGTAGATATTCCATCCCTGATTCCCTTCCCCTGTTTTGGGATTTATTTAGAGTAGCATTAGATTGATGTAGGTTTCATTTCAGTTTTGTACCCCTCCCTGTATTGTTTGTTGTGAGCTCTCTGTGTTTATTATTGTTATTGTTATTATTATAAGCATTTATATAGCGCCAGTGATGTACCTGGTGCTTTGCCGAAAATAAAATAGACTCGGTCCCTGCCCGAGAGCTTACAATCTAAAGACAGGGGGAAGGGAGACAGGGAAGGGGGAACAGAAGGAGAGACAAGGGATGCAACGTTCATGAGGATGCAAGAACTCAGGTACTGAGAGCCCCTCCTCCAGGCGGCAGCTCCAGTTGCAGTGGAGAGCCCCGCAGCGGCGCCCTGGCGGGGTGCTGCTACTGACAGGGCAGCACGCCACTCCCCCTATGCTGTCTCCCAGGGCAACCAGCCCTGCTGCAGAGCCCGTGGCTACGCCCCCAGCACCTGCACACACCGTAGGCGTGCCCCCGCCCCTGCTACGGCACTCAGAGCACTTGCGGGCGCATACAGGGGCGGGGCCTTCACATTAAAACCCAGAGACCAGTCCCTTGTGAGTGAAGCTAAGTGTTGTGTTACTGTTATTTCTTGTGTGAGATTGAGTGAAAGTGCGTGTGACATTCTAGAGCCCCATGTGTCTGTTTGTTCCTACAATCCTCCCCTGGTTGTGTGTGTGAGCAGAGTGAGAGCGCATGGTGAGTGTTTGCTGCCCTTCCCCCCCAGCTCCTGGGCTGTGCCCCTACACTGTTGAGTACCCCTGTTTCCCGTCCCCCTCTGGTCCCCTTCCTACCTCCCCCCCACGTGCCCCCACGCACTACCCGTACCCCCTTGTCCTAGAGGAATTGAGACGTGTGCATGTGTGGGGCAAGGCTTGGCTTCCCTGTGCTACCTGGCGCCCAATGATGATAGAGGCCTGAGTTCTTATAGACTCATAAGGCCACAATTCTATCCTGATGGGCATTTAGACACCGTTGCACCTCCTCTGAGCCAGGGACAAGCCTCAGCTGCGAGTGGGTCCCCCGTTGTGAGTCCCAAAAAAACCCACCCCGGTGACAGAATTACCAGTTCCCATTGGCCCAGGTACAAGCTTCTGCACCATGGATATAGCTAGTGAGATAAAATAGCTCGTGTTAGCGGTTCAGTTTCTGGCCATGGAGGTCAAGGACCTTCAGACCAAGCAGGGAGAATTGGCTACAGCTGTTACCCAAATCCAAGGTGCCGCTGCCCTGGCTAACACCCTGCCTGCAGCGGTGGTGGAAGCACCGGTGGTTCCACCCATACCTGGGGCTCCCCGGGAGCTGAAGAGCCCACGAATAGATAAATTCTCAGGGGATAGATGGCCCAGAGGTGGACACCCAGCAGCACACGGGGCCACCCCGGAAGAAGGTAGGGGGCGCTGCTGGGAGCGGGTGGGTTGGAGCCGGGGACAGGATGGGCAAGGGAGGGAGGGAGGGAGGGACCACAGCTGACATGAGCCTAACCAGCAGCCCCCACTGTACCCCTACACAGACCAGCAAGAGGGCACGTGCCCCGGAGGAGGCCAAGGCCGGAGGGAGTCAGGGACAGGCAGAGGCAGCTGCGGAGGAGGAGGCAGCGGAGTGGCCAGCACCCCGGCGCCGGTACCACAGGGAGGGGTCAGTGGGTGCTCCAGGAGACCCATGACCTCATCGCTATCTGGGCAACACCTGAGATGCAGGCCGAGCTGGCGGTCAATGCCAGGAATGAGCAGGTGTTCGCCCAGATAGCCACGGAGATGTGGGAGGCAAGATACAGTAGAACACCCCCACAGTGCTGGACTAAAATCAAGGAGCTGAAAATGGGGTATAAGAACATCTGTGACAACAACCGGCGCTCTGGCCAGGCGGCACATGCCTCCCCCTACATGGATGCGCTGAACTGGGTGCTACACTGCAAGGGCTCCATTGTGGCCCGGTAGGAGGGGGCGCCCGGTAGGAGCGGCCCGTGCAGGAGAAACCTCCCCCCTTGCAGCCGGAGAGCCCCGTGCAAGCCCCGACACCGGGTACTGACACCAGGGAGGAGATGCCAGGCACCTCGGGCACACACACCCGACACTCCCCCAGCCCGACCTCCGGCGAGGCCACACACACTCCAGCAGACTCCAAGGAGGGGGAGGAGGACACAATCACCCTGACCCTCGCACCCTGCCAACCCGGACACTGGGCAGACACCAGCCCCAGTGACCGCCGAGCCTCGGAGGGGATGGACACCGAGGGAGCAGGTAAGGGCAGGGCACACGCACAGACCCAAATGGGAGGGGGGCCAAGGTGGTGGGAGGGGAAGGGCCATGACAGTCCCCCACGGCCCAAAGGCTGGGAGGGGGCACGGGCAGAGGGATCAGCGCAGGAGGCAGGCAGTGCCCATGCCTGGGGGAAGGAGCACCCAGAGCATGGAGATGGGAGGGGGGGCTGGGGAACAGCACCCCACAGTATACACTTACCCCTTAATTGCTCCACAGAGCCACGCCAAGCACTGGAGGGCCGAGGCCGGGGGCCGCCTGTACCACCGGCCCAGAGGATGCGGGAACACCGTGCGCAGATGTGCAGGCGGAGGGAGGATCTGGCCCAGGAGCTCGTGTCAACCAGCATGGGGCAGACGGAGGAGATGGACACCCAAAAGGTTGAAGCTCTGGCCCGCTGGCCAGTTCCCAAGGCTGTGAATCCATTGCAATGCTTCCTTGGAAGCACTAATTATTATCAACACTATATTCCTACCTATGCCAAGATTACCACCCCCCTAACACAACTCTTGAAAAAACATCATCCCTACCATTGGGGCCCCGAACAACAGTTTAGTTTTGACTATTTATAGAAGGCGTTTACTACCACGCCCTTGCTGCAACACCCCAACTTTGATAAACCGTTCCATGTGGAGGCCGATGCCTTGGGGGTTGCCATTGGAGCTGTACTACTGCAAGCGGCACCAGATACAGATGCCCTATTGCCCTGTGCCTACTACTCCAGGCAACTAACTCCCGCAGAACGTAACTACACTATCCTCGACCGGGAACTTCTTGCTATTAAGGCTGCCTTTGAAGTTTGCTACACTATCTGGAAGGTGCCCAACACCCTGTAACAGTGGTAACGGATCACAAAAAACTAACATTCCTTCAAAAAGCCCATAGAACTAATGCCCGACATACGTGTTGGGCGTTGTTTTTTGCCCGGTTCACCTTCATAATCCGTTACCATCCTGGAAAGCAGAACGTCCTGGCTGATGCCCTTTCCTGCTATAATGAAGAGCGCCCCCCTCCTGGGCCACCCAAAGGTCCCATCTTGGAACAAAATTTTTTTTGCAGCAACTTATGTATCCCTTGAGGAACTCCGGCGTGTAGGAGACAAGGAAATACCCATTACTGAGGCCCAAAGGTACATTAAACAAGATGGGTTGTTCCTACAATGGGGGTGCATAGTGGTCCCACCATCTTGTAGACCACAAATATGATGGGCCCATCACGAAGCTCCTACGGCAGGACACCCTGGAGTCAAACGTACTCAACAGCTTGTACAACGGTCTTTCTGATGGCCCTCCCTAACCCAAGACATACAACGCCATGTCTCTAGTTGCACTGTCTTTGCACAAGCCAAAATGCCTCGACAAGATCCGGTTGGGTTACTGCAAGTCGCTCCCTTACCTCAGGGCCCCTGGCAACATGTCGGCCTGGATTTCATGGTAGAACTCCCTCCATCCCGACAATACACCACATTCTAGAACCCCGTGTGTCTGTTTGTTCCTACAACACACCACAATACACCCTTTCTCCCCTGCGACCTGTTGGAAATACATTCCTTTGGTTGCATCCCCCTAAGCACCTCATCCTGTTTGTTTGCTAGAAACAGCAGGAGTAGACAGACAGATCAGGGAACCCTTCCCCCATCCTATCTGTCCTACTCCTGTCAGGACCTGATTGGTCAATCTCCTCCCCCAGGAGATTTCTCATCTCTTTGTGTCTCAGAGAGCTTCCTTCCTCCCTCTTGAACACACCTAGTCTTAGGACTTAGCATAGATGTAGGCCTTTCCTATCCTACATGTATTTCCTAATAAAGCTACTTAAGCTTAAGTATGCTTCCTGCCTGCTTATTGATGATTAGCTACTCACACTCCTCTGTAAACTCTGCATTGGGCAAATGGATGCAATGATCTCACAGTCCTTGCATTTCCAACAGGGTTATGGGCCCAGACACCCAAAAGGCAGCGCAGAGTGAGTAAAATTGAGTGCTAGCATTAATCTTAAAGGCAGAAAAGAAAAGAAAGATTTTAGTCTCTGTGACCATGGATTCTATGCTGAAGGTCTCCATTCCAGAGAGGCTCACTGGAGCAACAAACTATGAAGCTTGGAGTCATAATGCAAGGATGGCACTGGGAGGACAAGGCCTAAGGAAAATGCTGGAGTCCAACAGACCTACAGATGCAGGGGCAGCACAAGAACTCTGGGATGAGAAAAATGACAAAGCTATGGCAATCATCTCAATGTCGGTGAGTCAGCGTTTACATGTGTACATACATGACAAGTTAACTGCAAAAGATATGTGGGAAATTTTACAGAGACTGTATCAAGGGAAGTCAAATATATCAAAGATACAAATGCTTAAAAGACTTTGTAATATGAGAATGGATGAGAGTGAAGATTTTTCAGCTCATGTTAATGGCCTGCTTGAACTAGTCAGGAGACTGGAAAATCAAAAGCTGAATTTACCAGATGAATTGATAGTGGCATTTCTGCTGAACTCTTTACCACCAACAACTTTTCAAACAGTCTGTCAGATAATAGAAATGCAGGATAACCTATCTTTGGATGTTGTTATTCAGAAACTTGAGGAATTTAATATGGCTCAAACTAATGAACAGCCAAACTTTTCCTCACAGCTTGCCTGCAAGGCAGCTGAGAACAAGAAGCCTTTTGCAAATTCAAAAGGATCTGCAAGAGTTAAGTGTTGCTTCAATTGCGGGGAAACCATGCATCTCGCATATCAATGCACCAAGCAAGAAGTTCCCAGCTTCTCTGCAAAGAACAAAGGGAGCCATGATAGGGCTTTCAGCCTGGTTGAGGAAAAAGCATCTCAACTTAAAAATGTGGAAGGAATAGAATGTGAGACTGCTTCACATGATTTCTTTGTTGATTCTGGAGCAACTAAAAATCTTATAAAGGACAAAGACAGATTTATTGATCTGGATAGGACTTATAGAACTCCTATAAGATTGGCTAATGGAGAGAAAGTTTATTGTCAAGGAAGAGGCAGGGCTAAACTCATATGTCATCTGGGAAACGGTGAGGAAATGAAAGTTACCATTGAAGAAGCTCTATATGTCCCAGAATTGGATCATAATTTTATAAGTGTCAAGTATGCTGTACAGAAAGGTTTTGCAGTGCATTTTGAAGGGAAATATTGCAGAATTTCAAAGGAAAAGGAGCTTTTTATGCGAGGAATGCTGGATTCAAATGGCCTATTCAAGGTAGATTGCTTGCAACAGGATCAGTATGCAAATGCTGCAAAAGATTGCAGACATAAGAACTGTGAAAGCAAATGGCACAGAAGGATGGGCCATAGAAATGCAGATGTGTTGCATGCACTTCCAGACCTAGTTAAACATTTTAAAATGAACTCATGTGCAACTAAAGATGAGAGATGTGTTTGCTGTGTAAAAGGAAAGGGAACTAGGCCCTCCTTTCATCAGAGCAAGGAGGAAGCCACACAGCACCCCCTACAGCTCATTCATAGTGATATCTGTGGTCCTATGAAGACAAAAACAATTGCAGGAAACCAGTATGCATTGACTTTCATAGATGATTTTTCCAAGTTCACGTTCACTTACTTGATTAAAGAGAAAAGTCAGGTGCTGGAGAAATTTAAGGAATATGTTGCAAGAGCCAGCAATAAGTTTGGAAGATCACCTCAGATCCTAAGGTCAGATAATGGAGGTGAATATGTTTCAAAACAGATGAAAGAATTTTTGAAGCAAAAAGGAATTGAACACCAGACAACCATCCCGCATACACCAGAACAAAATGGAGTAGCAGAAAGAAAAAATCGCTCTCTCATAGAGATGGCGAGATGTATGCTTTTGGATGCGAATCTGCCAAACAAATACTGGGGGGAAGCAGTAATGACTGCCACATACCTGCAGAACAGGCTCCCAACCAAAGGTGCAAAAGCAACACCTTATGAACTATGGCATGGGAACAAGCCCAGTGTGGGGCACATTAGAGTGTTTGGCTCTAAAGCCTATGCTTATATCCCAAAGGCCAAAAGGACCAAACTTAACACCAGATGTGAAGAAGGGATACTTGTTGGCTATGCACAAGGATGCAAGGGATACAGAGTAATGGACACTGACACTGGAAATGTGAAGATAAGCAGTGTGGTCTATTTTGATGAAAATGAAAAGGGAAGCACTGATCAAATGCCAGACCTAATGAGGCCAAGTTCATCAAGACAGAAAAAGACTGCAGAACTGCAGATAAAAGAGGAAGCTGAAGTTTCATTTGATTTGACCATGTTCAATCAACCTGAACCAGAAGGGGGCACTGACACCAACACTGATGCTGATGCTGAAACTGAAGCAGAACCAGAACTGGAACCAGAAGATAACACTGACGCTGATACTGAAACTGAAGCAGAACCAGAACCAGAAGTGAGACGTTCTGAAAGACACAACAAAGGAGTGCCAGCAGCGAGATTCTCCTACGCGGCAAAAGTGGAGGAACCACAGGAGCCCTCAACATGGCAAGACATTCAAAAAATGCAAACCAGTGAGGCGCGCAAATGGAGAGATGCTGCCAAGGAAGAAATTGAGTCTCTTAATGAAAATAAAACATGGACACTCACAAAGCTACCTGAAAACAAAAAGGCCATTGGATGCAAATGGGTCTTCAAGACCAAGCATAATGCAGAAGGGGAAATCACGCGCCACAAAGCGAGATTAGTGGCCAAGGGATATTCCCAAAAATACGGCGAAGACTACGACGAAACCTTTGCTCCAGTAGTAAGGCACACCACAATAAGAACACTCCTCAGCATAGCAGCTGCAAGAAAAATGGAAGTGCAGCACTTAGACGTGAAGACTGCATTCCTACATGGTGATATCAAAGAGGATATCTACATGCAGCAGCCGCCGGGATTTAAAGAACCTGGGAAGGAGGAACTTGTGTGCAAACTTCAAAAGAGTATCTATGGTTTAAAGCAAGCAGCGAAAGCCTGGAACGAAAAATTGAATCAATTGCTCCTTAAGGAGGGGTTCATACAGGGAGAAGCTGACCCCTGCCTATACTCAAGGTTCAGAAATAAAAGGAGGACATACATTCTAACTTATGTGGATGATCTGATTGTATGCCATGAAAACAAACGAGATTGTGATGAAATCGTCAGGAATCTGAACAAAGAAATAGAGGTGAAAGACTTGGGAGGTATCACTTACTATCTTGGAATACAAATAGAACGAGAAAAAGATGGAAGTTTCCTTCTCAATCAAAAACAAAAGATAAAGGACATTTTAGAATGCCTAGGCATGACAGAGGCTAATGAAGTGGGGACACCTATGGAAACAAATTTCCTAAGCCAGGAAGGCAACGACGAGCCCCTACCACAGGACAACCAGTACAGAACTGCAATTGGCAAAATGTTGTATGTAGCCACCGTCACAAGGCCAGACATTGCCGCTGCTGTAGGAATACTAAGCAGAAAAGTAAGTGCACCAACCCAAAGGGACTGGATAGCAGTCAAGAGAATAGCACGGTACCTGAAGGGCACAATGCATTTAAACTTAAAACTACCAGCAAGCGAGAACCCCAGATTGATGGGCTATATGGATGCGGACTGGGCCGGAGACAAGACTGACTGCAAATCTGTGAGTGGAAATGTATTTCTGTATGGAGGCGGAGCAATCAGTTGGACTAGCCAGAAGCAGTCATTAATTGCCCTTTCATCCACAGAAGCAGAATTTATTTCAGCCACTCAAGCATGTCAAGAGGTAGTATGGCTACACAGACTACTAAAGGACTTTGGAATAGACGAACCAAAGCCAACTGAGATGTATGAGGACAATCAAAGCTGCATTCAGCTTATGAAAATGGAAAAGATAAAGCCAAGGTCGAAGCACATCAACACCAAGCGTCACTATGTGAGAGAAGCGCAAGAAAAAGGACTTGTTGAACTGATTTATTGTCCTACAGAGGAAATGATAGCGGATGTGCTGACCAAACCGCTACCCAGAGACAATTTCCAGAGGCTACGAGAAGCATTGGGAATTGTCAGCAGTGCACATAAATGATTCGGTGCACGGGACGATGAGAAGGGGTGTTGGAAATACATTCCTTTGGTTGCATCCCCCCTAAGCACCTCATCCTGTTTGTTTGCTAGAAACACCAGGAGTAGACAGACAGATCAGGGAACCCTTCCCCCATCCTATCTGTCCTACTCCTGTCAGGACCTGATTGGTCAATCTCCTCCCCCAGGAGATTTCTCATCTCTTTGTGTCTCAGAGAGCTTCCTTCCTCCCTCTTGAACACACCTAGTCTTAGGACTTAGCATAGATGTAGGCCTTTCCTATCCTACATGTATTTCCTAATAAAGCTACTTAAGCTTAAGTATGCTTCCTGCCTGCTTATTGATGATTAGCTACTCACACTCCTCTGTAAACTCTGCATTGGGCAAATGGATGCAATGATCTCACAGTCCTTGCTTTTCCAACACGACCTTATCTGGGTCAACCGGCGGCATTACCCATTGGCACAGCCTTCCTCCTAGGTGGATGCATGATACATAGACCCCTACCCCATCCTGCGCTGAGTAAACAAGTAAAATATACTGTGCAACTGCCCCCTCACCTTCGTATTCACCCCACCTTTCACATATCACTTCTGAAGAAGGCAAACTCCCTGCGGGATCCGGCCCCAGCCTCAAATCCTGGCCCTATTGTTAGTATGGCTGCCAGCCCTGAGTTCGAGGTAAAGGCTATTTTGGATGCCAAATTATTACATGGCAAATTACACTACCTAATTGCTTGGTTAGGGTACGGCCCCGAGGAACGCTCTTGGGAGCCTGCCACTAGCGTTACTGCTCCTCATTTGACCCGGGCCTTTCATTTATGGCACCTTTTGAAGCCTGGTCCCTCCTGGGCCTTTGGCTGGTGGCCTCGAGGGGAGCGGGTATTGTGAGCCCCTCCACCAGGCGGCGGCTCCAGTTGTGGCGGAGGGTGCCACCGCTGACAGGGCAGCACACCGCTCCCCCTACGTCATCTCCTGGGGCAACCAGCCCCGCCGTGGAGCCCGTGGCCACGCCCCCAGCACCTGCACGCACCGTAGGTGTGCCCCCGCCCCTGCTACGGTGCTCAGAGCACTTGCGGTCGCGTACAGGGGCGGGGCCTTCATGTTAAAACCCAGTGCTGGCTTCAGCGTGGCGCTGGTGATTGCAGAGAGACGGACCCCTTGAGAGCAAAGCTAAGTGTTGTGTTACTGTTATTTCTTGTGTGAGATTGAGTGAAAGTGCATGTGACATTCTAGAGCCCTGTGTGTCTGTTTGTTCCTACAATCCTCCCCTGGTTGCATGTGTGAGCAGAGTGAGAGCGTGTGGTGAGTGTTTGCTGCCCTTCCCCCACCCCCCGGCTCCTGGGCTGTGTCCCTACCCTGTTGAGTGCCCCTGTTTCCCCTGTCCCCCTCCAGTCCACTTTCTACCTCCCCCCCACGTGCCCCCATACACTGCCCGTACCCCCTTGTCCTAGAGGAATTGAGACATGTGCATGTGTGGGGCAAGACTTGGCTTCCCTGTGCTACCTGGCACGCAATGATGATAGAGGCCTGAGTTCTTATAGGCTCATAAGGCCACCGTCCTATTCTGATGGGCATTTAGACACCGTTGCACCTCCTCCGAGCCAGGGACAAGCCTCAGCTGTTTGTGGGTCCCCTGTTGTGAGTTCCAAAACCCGCACCCCAGTGACAGGTACACATTCTTGGCTTGGTTACAGTAAATTAGGAGTTTGCAGATAACAGGTGGTGGATAGTCCTGGGTGGGGATGATTAGCAGGAGTTGGGAAGGGCGGAGCGGAAGTGGTGAGTTTTGAGGAGGGATTTGAAGGTGTGGAGGGTGGGGGCAAGGTGGACGAGGGCAGGGAGGGAGTTCTAGGCGTGCGGGGCAGCGAG
>QEPC01008173.1:12185793-12204205 GCA_003113815.1 Sphenodon punctatus
CTTGCCCCACCTCCTCAGGCCCCAGGGCCTGACACCTCATAACGCAGCGTGGCATTGGGAAGCTGTAAGCCTCCCAGCCAGCCTCTGGCTAGACGATCTCAGCCCGCCGATCTGACTGGCTTTCTCTCACACGTGCTGCACAGTCTTCGCCAACCTATCTGAGTGCCCTGCCAAGGTCCCAGCCTGCCTACCCTACTGCCTCTCATGCCACGCTGCCTGTCTGCCCACCCGCCCAGGTTGCCAAGATCAAAGCCTGCCTCAGGCTGCCTTCCGATGCTCATGCCACGCTGTCTGTCTGCCTGCCCACTCAGGTTGCCAAGTTCAAAGCCTGCCTCAGCCAGCCTTTCGATGCTCATGCCATGCTGCCTGTCTGCCCACCCAGGTTGCCAAGCCAGCCTTCCGATCCTCATGCCACGCTACCTGTCTGCCTGTCCACCCGCCCAGGTGGCCAAGATCAAAGCCTGCCTAAACCAGCCGTCTGATGCTCCTGCCATGCTGCCTGTCTGCTCACCTGCCCAGGTTGCCAAGTTCGAACCCTGCCCCAGCCTGCCTGCCTCTCATTCCAAGGTACCTGTCTGCCTGCCCTGGCAACCCTGGGTGATGTGCCCCACTGGCCTGGTAATCCCGCTGCTGATGTCTGCTGGTCCATGGGTGCTCTGCCCTGGCAAATCCAAATGTGCCCACGCAATTCTGCTACTGCCATCTGCTGCTGTATGGGAGCTTTTCCCTGGAAAATCCTACCATCCTGGCTCCATGGGTGCTGTGCACAGTCAAATCCTGCTGCTGCCATCTCTGCTGTGCCACGGGTTCTGTGCCCTGGCAATCCAATGTCTGCTGCTGCTGCCATCTCTGCAGTGCCATAGGCTCTGTGCCCTGGCAATCCAATGTCTGCTGCTGCTGCCTCTGCTGTCTGTGCCATGGGTTCTGTGCCCGGGCAATCCAATGTTTGCTGCTGCTGCCTGTACCATGGGTTCTGTGCCCCAGCAATCCAATATCAGCTGCTGCTGCCAATGCTGTCTCTGCTGTCTGTGCCATGGGTTCTGCTACCAGGCAATCTTTGGTTGTATTAGCAGGGTGACCCTCCTCCCTGGATGCATCCCTGGTCCAAACAGCCAGTGGGCATCTGTGGCCTGTGCCTCAGCCAGCGGTCACCTGAAGCTGTCCATCACCCCTCGCACAGTGGGTGATACATCGGACCTTTGACCCGGCCATTTTGGCCCCTTATCCTTTCCCCTGGCCTGTGCCCTCTGGAATCCAGTGGTCTGACAGGGCATGCATGTGATCTGCCAGGCCTGCCTGCCCTACTGCTGTTTGTCACCAGATCCTTGGCATCAACCTGCAATGTGGCTTGCTGCCAGCTCCCTATCTTCCCTTTGATCCCCTTGCACAGATTACGAGAGATCCAGGTGTGTTCCATTAAGTTATTTTATTTGGGGGTATTATTTACAGGGGGTGAGGGGATCACTGTTTTCAGGGTCTTTCCCTTCCCCTCTTCACAGCACCACTGGGGGCTGGTGCCTTACAGGCCTTGGCAGCTGCAGCCCACTATGACCTTTGGTTGCCCGGCCCAGGCTCTTCTTCCTCCACCGGCTGCTCCACTGCTGGGTCTGGTGGTTGCTCCTGTGGATGACACACGTAACCTTAGCATTAGCTATCCATTCCCTGTGCCCCCATTTGGGTGCTCCCGTATGACATCTCCCTGTGTCCATCACCTCTTCCTGTGCTACCTTACTGCCCTTTCTTGTGCCTGGGTGGTTTCCTTGTCCTATGTCCCCCACCCCACTCCTCCATTATTTGGTGCCCTCCACCTAATTCCCCATGCTTATCTGAGCATGTGGGGCGGCCCACATGGGCAGTTGGGTCGCTGGTGGTGCCAGGATGTTCTGGGGTGGCTAGGGGCCCAGGAGGGTGGATTGTGGAGGGTGCAGGAGGGGAACCGGGAGTGGTGCAGGCTGTCCGGGGGGGGCCCCTTGGTATTGCTGGGGGGCTATGGGATGGAGGGGGTCCAGTTGGTCTCAGGTGGGGTAGGGTTGCTGCTGGGGAAACTAGGTGTAGCACATGGGCTGGGGAGGGGGCACGGGCACCTGTGGGAGGACGCTGTGGTTTTGCTGTGCTGCCAGCCCTCCTGCCACAGCAGGAAGGCCCATGTCATGCTGGGGGAGACACAGCAAAGCCTCCAGGGTTTCCCTGATTAGTAGTCAGATCTTTGTGGTGTCTCTCTACAGGGAGACACGGGGTCTCAGCCTCTCCTCCCTGTCAAGCCACTGTTCGCGGAGGAGGGCGGCAGCATGGCACCTGTCCCACAGGTGCTATGTACAGGACTGGGTGAGTATGTCATCCATTTTATCCTGATCCCTTCTCCCCTCTCCGAGCTGGACCTCCCTGTTTAGGGCCTGCTCCTCCCTCTGTTCCTCTGCCAGCCACTTGGTTTCCACCAGCAGTTCTGTCCCCAGATCCTCCCTCCTCCTCCAGTTGCAAGCCCACATCTCCAGGTTGACCTTGGGAGGGGATGGGGCAAGCTGAGCTTCTGTGCCCCTGTCCCCTTAGTGTCCCCCCGCCATCTCCCACCACTGTTCCCTTGTCTCTGTGAACCTACCATCAGTATTCTGGTGGTTGGACTCCTGGATGGTGTCAGGCTCTTCCACATCTTCCTCCTGGGCCACCATCTCCTCCTCCTGCACCTCCAGGTTCCCTTGAGCTGTGCGGGCAATAGTGGTCTCTCAGTTTGGCCTTGCTTCCCTGCTGGGGCCCTGGATGTCCTGGGCCGTACCCTCCCCCCATTCCATGGGGTTGTTCTCTTACCTGGGTCATATTCTTCCTCCTTCGGGGGGGGGGGGGCATCCTTGGTGTCCGTCCACTCCCCGTGTGCCCCCTGACCCTGTAGGTTCTGACCCTGTGGGTTTTGGGGGCACACATGGAGGGTGATGTCGCTGGTATCAGTTTCCAGGGATGCCTCCTCCATCTCTACGATGGGGGTGTGCCCTCCTGCTTCCTGGCTGGCCTCACCAGGGGCAGTGGGCTCCCCCTGCTCCAGGATTTCGGACAGGGGTGTGTTGTTTTTGTCCTCTTTCTGCCCCTGGCAAAGGCCGAGCCGTGTATGCGGGAGACAACTATATCCCCATCCAAGCAGAGGAAGCAACCTAGCTCATCTGCAAACTCATGTGTGCGCATGGCATGGCCAGACTTGAGATTATTGTTCTTGATATGTTTGTATCTGGACCTCAAGCCGGCTGCATGCATTGGGTCCCATCCCTATTGTACCCTATGCGCTGCATCTCCTGCTTTGTCTTGAAACAGCACACCAGGTCGGCCTGGACCTTTTCGGCCCCCCATAGACGTATGAAGTCCAGGGTCTCTTCCCTGGTCCAGGGGTTCCCCTTTTGGGGACCACCTGTGGGGGGTCGTCCAGTCTTGCTGCCTGGGGCTGTGGTGGCAGTGGAGCAGGTGCTCTCCTATTGAGGGAATGCATCAGAGTGAACTGTTGTCCTGCTGCCCTGTTGGTGCTGTGGGGGGTTCTTTGCCCTCCCCCTCCCACCCGGGGGTTCACATTGTTTTACCTGACTGCTACGGAGGCCTTCCTCAGCTGTCTCCCCAGTGGTGCTGTGCTTCAGGGTGTGGGTGCTCTTCTGTTGGGAGGGACGGTGGAGCTGTCAGCGGTCTTCTCGGTGGTACCCCGGCATGTGCTCAGGGCTTGTCTGTGCCCTCCCCCTTCCCCTGTGTGGGTGGGTTCCCCATTTTACCTCACTGTCCGAGGTGCTCTCCTCCCTGGGCCGCATTGCTGGGGGTGGGGGTGCAGCTGGCGCTGTGTTGCACCCTCTGCCCTGTGTCAGAATGAGAGTGCTGTCAATGGGCATCCTGCCCCCCTCCCCGGCACCGGTGACCTGGGGCATCCCTGGGCATCCCAGGATCCCTCAGCTTACCCTGACCCTTCCCACACGTGTAGTGGTGCTGGCTCCCTTGGTCTTGTCAAATGCTTTCCTTCCAGACATGTTGGGAGTCGGTGCACCCATGTCCTCGCTCGCTTGTCCTTTAAACACTCCCAGCTGGGTGTTCAGTGTATCTCCCGGTGGGTGTGTCTACTTGCGAGCTCCTGTGGTGCCTCTCTAGCCGTGGATCACTGGTTTTGGCGGACCCTTCCCGTGGCTGGGTGTGCTTTGACGTTCGCATGGACGGCTGGGTGTTGAAAACCCATCTCCACCCACCTCCACCCATGGAGCATGCCAGCACCTTCCCAGCTGATCTGTGGGTATAGATGGGTGTTGATGGGTGGATTGTGTGGACACTCTCCCACCCATCCAATGGGTGTTGATGGGTGGGTGGCATCCATGTAAAAACGCTATGGGTGGCCCTTTTCACACAGACACTCTAACACTGATAAAATGGGTGTTACATTTTGTCATACATGTTGTAGGCCACCCATAGATCACCCCTGTAATGTGTATAATAAAACGTAACGTCCATTTTATCAGTGTTAGAGTGTTCAAATCAAATCAAATCAAATTTATTAAAACGTGACCGTGGGTCATTGTTAACATAAAGCACAAACATACAAATACCATAAACAAACAGTCCTAACATAGTATAAAACAATAAACTACAGAAATTTTACTAAATACTAAAAACTAAAAAGGTACTAGACCAACCTCAAACCAGTAAGGAGAACTCCCCCTCCTTTATTTATACCTTAGTAAATTTGGACTTGGCCCAGGGCCCTTTTTCCTCAATTGCTGTATATCATAATTACAAAAGTTATATAAAATTTGCCATTAGAGAGATTCCACTGGCTTAAATTGGATAAACCTTTCCCTCATTCCAATCGCCTGCAACAAGAAACTCATCACTCTTAAAGTCACCTCTGGCTGCTCGTCAGTCGTCACATAAAGCTGAATACATTAGTTGCCCCAGGGTTTTTATCAATAAAGGGTTGCAAAAATTTTGAGTGTAAGGCATCATATAACCTACATTCAAATAATACATGATGTGTAGTCTCGGTGACTAAAGAGTCAAAAGGACATAGCCTATCCCCGTACGGGATCCCCTGAAAGCGCCCCGACAAAACACTAGTCGGAAGTGCGTTCAATCGTGCACTTAAAAACAGGAACTTCTCCCTGAAAGTGGCAGCAGAAGTTAGATAGTGAGCCATATTGCCCAACTGAGGGGCAATCTGGTTATATCCCACCAGGTGCAGTGTGCCAGCAACAGCAGCCAGGTCCTCCTGACGTTGGATGTCCCTACATCTTTCCCGAATCTCCCTCTTCGCGGCCAGATAATCCTTGGCCCCCAAATATGTCTCTGAGAACCCCAGCTTAGCCAAATGTTTAAGCATTAACTTGTGCCATGAATTAACATAAAGTCATGAAGCACAAGATGGGCCAAATCATCCTGGGAGGCCCTTTGTGTTTTAAGCCAGAACAGGAGCACTCGTGTGTTAGAGTGTTTGTGTGAAAAGGACCTTTGTGTCCATGCCCTCATTTCTGCTCCCTTACACTGAACTCAGTCTTTCAGTGCTTGCGGGTGGGAATTGGATCTAGGGGCCAGATCTCGAAACTGGAAAGCGGTCAAATACTAGCTAACTGCAGGCACTGCATTTGTGTGTGCGTCTGTCTGTGTGTGTCTGCATCTCTGTGTTTGTGTATTTATTTATTTAAAGCATTTTTTACCCACCCATCCTGCCACAGGCAGTTCTGGGCGGTGTACAATATAAAACATTAACATTAAAAACAACTTTTAAATTAGACAACAACGGGAGGTATAAAAAATCCCCCCACCCTAACCCATTCCCCCCACCCTACCCATCCTCCCCCTCCCCCCCCGAAAGCCAGGCGAAACAGCCACGTCTTGCAACAGCGTCAAAATGAGGGGAGATCCGGGGCCAAACGAGCCTCCACCGGCAGGGAGTTCCACAGCTGTGGGGCGGCCACAGAGAAGGCCCTCTCCATTGTGGCCCCCCCGGCAGACTCGGGGGACCTCCAGAAGAGCACCGCCCGATGACCGTGGGGGCCGATCCAGAACCCAGGGGGTGAGACAGTCCTGCAAATAGGTTGGACCGAGGCTGTTTAGGCCTTTATAGGTAAGCACCAGCACCTTGAATCGAGCCCAGAAGACTACAGGCAGCCAGTGCAGAGACCCAAGAACCGGTGTAATATGTTCCCAGCAGCCCAATCCCACCAGGAGACGGGCCGCCGCATTCTGCACCAGCTGCAGTCTCTGAACCATCACCAAAGGTAGCCCCACATAGAGCGCATTACAATAGTCAAGCCTAGAGGTGATAAAGGCATGGATGATGGTGACCAGGTCAGAGTCCAAAACATATGGCCGAAGCTGATGCACCAGATGTAATTGGCTGAAGGCACTCCTTGCCACAGTCTCCACCTGAGCATGCAAGCAGAGTTGCGAGTCAAGGAGCACCCCCAGACTCTGTACCTGGGGAACCAGCGGAGGGCAGACCCCATGGGGGCTGTTATCCCTGCTGCCTTACCCACCAACATCACCTCCGTCTTGTCAGGATTCAGCTTCAGTCGGTTTGCCTTCATTCAGTCCCCCACAGCTCCAAGGCACCCGTTAAGCACCGAGACTGCCGGGCCTGGGTCTAATGAAATGTGTCTGTATGTGAATTTTGCATTTTGTATTAAATAAGCCTATAAAGAAAAGATGAACAGACAAACTCCCCACACCACGTGCGACATGGCTGCCATGTGTAATTGGAAAGTCTGCTTCAGCAGATCAGAATTTAGATCTGTTCTATAATTTAAAATTGCCTCCTTTATGTCTTGTTTTTTTAATGCATTAGAGGAGATTTCCTGGGTTTTGTAAATCTGCAATGAAGCTGTTGTTTCGATATCCCTTCTTGACAAGAGCAATCGCAAGAAGCAGCATTAGAGCTGCCTGTATGTTTTCTTCTATGCCCATTGCAGACATGGTCCTTTCTGGTGATCAGCAAATGGAAGAGTTGAATTTTTAAAATGAGACACTTCAGTGACACATAAGTTATGTGTCACTGAAGCTGTTGTTGCAGAGTAATAACTGATTCTCAATCAGTAAGGACAAATGCAGCTGAAGGTTTAACAACAGAATTTTACTTAAGCTTTCTCAGGCACAGATCCTTAGTTACATCTAGCTAGTAGTAAGACAAAATGGAGACTGAGACAATGAGAGAGAAGGGAAGAAGGAGTAGTTACACAAAGCAATTCAGCATCAAAACTCCATCTCACTTCCGTGTACACATAAACTTAGCAGCGCCATCTGGTGGCTCTATAGTCAATTAGGAGAGACCACTGTAACAGCCCACCTGCTGACCGCGCTGTTGGGGGAGTGCCTGGGGGCGGAGACTGTGACTGGCGGGGGTGTTGAAGAGCCCGGGGAACCCACGGCAGCACTGAGAGCACCCAAGCCTGTGAGACCATTGTAACAGCCCACCTGCTGACCGCGCTTTTGGGGGAGTGCCTGGGGGTGGAGACTGTGACTGCTGAAAGCACCCGAGCCTGTGAGACCATTGTAACAGCTCACCTGCTGACCGTGCTGTTGGGGGAGTACCTGGGGGCGGAGACTGTGACTGGCGGGAAAGTTGAAGAGCCCGGGGAACTCATGGCGGTGCCCTAGGCGCTCACCTGGGACTGCGTGCCGAAGGGCTGCACATATAAGGGTGCGTGCACTTTGGCACGCACTTTGGTGCGCAGAGGAGCTGAGCTGGACCCCCTTCTGTGTTTAAACAAGCGGTAAAGAGGCTTGTGATTCTGGGACTTTGAAAGTTTGCACCTCCCATTTTTTTGGGGGCTGAAATGGGAACCCTGTGAAGGAGCAAGAGTTCACCCTCTAGGGGTTCCGTGTTGGGACTGTACATCTTGGAGTAGCAGGAATAGGTGATCAGATAGCGCTTGGCGGGTGTGGCCGTTGAGGGGAGTGGACCCCCTTTTTGGCGACTGCCGGCTCTATGCCAAACCCCAAACGATCCCGTAATGAGGCGGGGATTGTTATACCCCATACGGTGAAGTCACCTAAACAAAGGAGAATAGACCTGCTCTTTAAAGCTGCCTGTGAACCTGGTAGGGAATCGGGATAGTCCACCATCTGGGAGGAAACGACAGAACAGCCTCGTGATCCTGACTAGCGCCCAGTAGACTAATAACTTTAACTGGGATTTGACAAATATTGACCCAGACAGTAGGATGGGAGGGGTAATGGAAACCTCTGTACTCTTGATCCATAATGAGGAGAGGACCCCCTCCCAAATGGAATTGCTGGCAGACTTGGCATTGACCACAGCTCATACATTAAAATGCCTGTTCACTCAGTTGAAGGATTTGGCTAGGAAAGTTGACGAAAACCTAGAGTCCGCTAAAGACCAGAATAAGGCACCAGCTCGAAATGAGTCTCCCTGCTGGATAGGGCAGTGAACTAAGAATGTCTTGGGGAGTAAGGAAGTGTGTATAGGGGTTGCTGGACAAGGACAAGGGCGGGATGAGAGGCAATTGAAACTGTCCTATTTACCAAACAGTCTCTTTTTTGCTATTCTCACCCTGCCCTCAGGGTTTCTACCTTTCTGGAATACCCCTCTTGATATCACAGAACACCTGAGAGTAATATTAAGCCTGCCATTTACTAGCAGGGATGTAAGCAGCTCCAAGGAACAAAGGGCAGTGGGAAATCCAGCTCTGAAATGCTGCCTGGCATTAGTAAAATATCTCAAGCCAGTGCCCCTAATAACGAATGCCCCACCACCACCACCTGCGAGCTCGGATGCCCTCTGCAGCCTCCACTCCGATAGCCCTTAGACAGGCTAAAGAAGGGTGGGAGAAGTTGGAGCAGTTGGACCTATGTGGGGAAAAAGTGAGGGAAGGCACTTCCCCGTGCTCTAGGTCCCCGCATACCATTAGTCTACCCGCCCTGCCCGTTAATAATATATATTATATTGGCCCAGGTGGGGAAGAGTCTGCCCTCCCCTGGACTTACCATCACAAGACCAGGGGCAGAGGGGCCAGGATTTTATTTTGCAGGCACCAAAAAGAAATAACGCCAGCAATCAACCCCCCGGAGGTGGTCGACTTCTTCCAGGGGTGTTTTCATTTAGGGATAGGAAAAAGGCGAGGGACCAGAGGAAGTTGTCCTAGCCCTTTGGCCCCGGCCAGCATCTGTGACAGGGTCAGGAGGGGAAATTGGTCGGAAATGCCTGACTTGGAACATTGGTGGCTGGAAAGTTAGGTGCTTGGACCCGGACTTTTTGCACTTCCTCAAGGAATACGAAGTTATCCTGTTACAGGAGACCTGGTTACTGGGTGACAGCCCCTTTTGTGGGCTGCAGGAATATGAACATTTTTGCTTAGAGGCGACCCCCTCTAGTGCTCAAGGTAGGCCCAGTGGGGGTCTTGCTATTTTGATAGCTCATAGCCTGAAAGCTAAGACGAGGGTGCTGGCCACATTCAAGTCTAATTTCATGCTACTCCATTGTGTGCTTCCCGATAATGGGGAGTTCTTACTGGGGAATGTATATGTTCCCCCAATAAACTCAACTTCTTATTACGAGGAGATTTGGGCAGAAATGATTAATTTAACACTTAGTGCTTCGTGTGAGTGTCCGAGTGCAGTGCTACTATGGGGGGGGGGGGGAGATTTTAATGTAAGAATGGGAAGTTTGGTGGGCGACCTGCATACTGTCTCTTCAGAGGAGCCGATGCTTAATTTGGCACTCCCCAGGCGGTGCTCGCAGGATATCTAGAAGGGCCTGAGAACAGAGTTTTTTGAGAGTCTCATGCAAACTCTGGATGTGGTAATAGTGAACGGCAGAATAAGGGGAGATCTTGAGGGTAATTTTACCTTCCACTCGTATTTTGGCTCAAGTATAATAGAAATAGACTACTTTCTGGTGGCCCGTGCTTTTTTTTAAAGAATCAGACGTTTACGAGTTCTCCCGAGGCCAGATACATGTCACCTCCCACTAGAATTGGAGGTAGGTGCCCCGTGGGAAGAATGAGGGGGTGTGGAGACCCGGCATCACCCCACTAGCTTCGAAGGTAAGACACTGATTAGATTGAAGCCCTGGAAGGAGATGCTGACACTATTTGAGAGGTTTATTGAATTACCGGTGGTCAGTCAGCTCTGTGAGGAAGCTGCTCAGGTGGCTCCTGGTGGGTTGGAATGGTTTGAGGAGCTTCTGAGGCTCCTAGAGTTGGAAGTGACCTATGTGGTTACGCCTGAGAATAGTGGCCCGACAAGCAGGAGGGGGTGGTTTGATGAAGAGTGTAGGTCAGTTAGGTCTTTTTTGAGATCCCTGACGAAAACTCATGTGAAATCCCCAAGTGAAGATTTTCGGGTTCAGTTGCAGGTCCAGCGGAGAGCCTACCAGAAACTCCTGGAGGCAAAGCGATTGGCCTTCCGCCAGGCATTGTGGTCTGAGCTGCATAAGGCAGCCCAGGCAAATAATAGCAATGCTTTCTGGAAATTGGTTCGCTCGCTTTATAGGTTGGGTGACACAGTCTGCATTTATCCAATCCCCCCCCCGGGAGTGGGAATTATTTTATAACAAACTATTCACTGGTATTACTGTGAACATTGACTCAATACAAATTGCCTCAGCGGACAGACTCCAGAGTTGGCCACCAGTTACGGAGGAGGAGGTCAAGATTTTGATAGCCTCCCTCAAAGGTGGGAAGGCATCGGGGCCAGATAGAGTACCAGTAGAAATCCTGAAGGCGCACCCAGCTTGGTGGGCCAGAATCTTAGCCCCCCTCTTTTCATATATTAACGATACAGGGGAGGTACCGGTGTCCTGGCTGAAGAGTATCCTGGTGCTGATTTACAAAAAGGGTGATCCTTCCCTCCTGGGCAATTACCGGCCGATTAGTCTGCTTAGCACTATTGGGAAATTATATTCCAAGCTGTTGCTGGCTAGACTGAAACAGTGGATACAAGAGTTGCAAGGTCTGGAACCGGAACAAGCAGGGTTCTGTGAGGGAAGGGCCACCACGGATCACATCCTGGTGATTGCTGCCCTACTGAAGAAATACGTGAGTACCCAAGGGAAATTATATCTCTGCTTTGTGGATTTGGAGAAGGCCTTCGACTCAGTCAACAGAGAGCGTCTGTGGACCAAGCTGAAGTCCTCCTCTATTGATCCGAGACTACTCTACCTAATGATAAGACTGCACATGGGGAATAGCCTCCAGGTAAGATGCGGAGCTAGTGGGCCATTATCAGAGGTGATTAAGGTGACACGAGGGGTAATGTAGGGGTGCTTACTGGCTCCAGCCCTTTTCAACCTCTATCTGAATAATGTAGTTCAGTATATGAAAAAGATTAATACCCATGCCCCCAGGATTGGAGACAGACGTCTTCCAATCCTCCTCTACGTGGACAATACCATATTAATATCCCAAATGAGGGTGGGTCTCATGAGACAGCTGGCGCTCTTTGGAGAGTTCTGTCAGCTGGAATTATTGAATATTAACTACTCCAAAACAAAAATCTTTGTGGTTAAACCAAGGAAAGGTTCAGAAATCTACTTTTAGTGTATTGTGGGGGGATCTATTGAGCAGGTTAGCTCCTTTAAATATCTGGGGCTTACGTTTTCATCCTCACCGGGGTGGAAAACCCACATTGAGTGGGTTAAATTACAAGGACTGGTGAGGTTGCAGCTCGTCTGCATACGCTCCCAGCATCCTCGGCTGTCATCGCTCGAGGACCACCACGACTCTCCTGGGGCTTGGCCTTCCTGCCACCTAATGGCACGCGCCTTACAGGTACTTTTCTCCATTTCTTTTCTACTGTACTTCCCCCTCCTATCTTACTCACTAACATGTCTGCCCTATTTTCTCGCCTTTTCTTTCCCTCCTCTCCTTCTCCTCTTCCTGTCCATCTTTTTCTTCCTCTACTTTTCTCCTCCCAGCTTCTTCCTCCCCCCAACCGATCACCACTCTCTAACCTCCCCCATACATCCTTTGCTCCCTTGGCTACTTTCTCTCATTGCTCCCCTTCCACTCCTGTCTCTAGCCTTCCTCGATGCTCCCCTTCTCCCAATCTTATCCCTATTCCTCCTGTCTCTAGCCTACCACGACGCTCCCCTTCTCCCAATCTTATCCCTATTCCTTGCCTCCCCCCTCATCAACTACCATTTTTCTGCTCCCTCTGGAACTGTCGCTCATCTATCAGTAAAGCTCCCTATATCCATGATCTTTTCCTCTCTCGCTCCCTCCAGCTCCTTGCCCTTACTGAAACTTGGATCACTCCCTCGGACTCTGTCACGCCTGCTACCCTCTCCTGTGGGGGTCTCTCCTTCTCTCACCAACCCCGCCCTGAAGGACGGGGTGGTGGGGTGGGCCTCCTTCTTGCTAAATCCTGTCAGTTCCAACCAATTTCTCCTCCCCCCTCTCTCTCCTTCCATACCTTTGAGGCTCACTCCGTGCGCCTCTACTCCCCCCTCCATCTACGTGTTGCTGTCATCTACCGTCCCCCTGGTCCTCTCTCCTCCTTTCTTTCTGACTTTGAGTCCTGGCTCACTTTCTTCCTCTCTGTTGATATCCCCACTCTCATCCTTGGTGACTTCAACATTCATGTTGATGACCCATCTCAGCCCTCAGTCTCTCGCTTCCTCTCCCTAGCCTCCTCCTTCAACCTCCACCTTTGGACCAACTCCCCCACCCATACTAATGGCCATTCTCTTGATCTTGTCCTCTCTAGAAACTGCTCTGTCGCTGATCTCTCCTTCGATCCTCATCCTATATCAGACCACTTCCTTGCCTCTTTCAACATTTCCCACTGTCCCCCCTCCTCTTCCCCTTCTCTACGCCCCTTCCGTGACCTTCAAGCTATTGATCCCCTGGACTTTGCCTCCTCTCTCTCTCCCCTTCTTCCTACAGTCTTCTCTTCCTCCTCCCCTGACTCCGCTGTCTCTGCTCTCAACGCCTCTCTCTCCTCCACACTTGACTCCCATGCCCCTCTCTCTTCCCGCCCTGCCTTCTCCCACAACCCCCGTCCTTGGCTCACCCCTAGTATCCGCCACCTCCGTTCTTGCACTCGTGCTGCTGAACGACTCTGGCGCAAATCCCATTCTCACGCTGACTTCCTTCACTTCAAATTCTGTCTCTCCACCCTTACTTCTGCTATCTCCCTTGCTAGACAACACTACTATGCCTCCCGCATTGAGTCCTGTTCTCGGGACCCTCGCCGCCTGTTCTCTACCTTTGACTCCCTCCTCAAGCCTCCCTGTCCTCCCCCTCCTTCTTCCCTTTCTGCTCAGGATCTTGCCTCCTTCTTCACCTCCAAGATAGACAAGATCCGCCTCGACATCGCTTCCCACTCCTCTCTTCCCACTCCCACCCCTCTCCCTCCTCCCCCTCCTTCTCTCATGTCCTCCTTCTCCCCTGCCTCCCTTAAGGAAATCTCCTCTCTGCTCTCCTCCTCCAACCCTTCCACTTGCCCCCTTGATCCCATTCCTTCCCGCCTCCTCACCTCCATTACTCCCACTGTCGCCCCTTCCTTCCTGCACATCATCAACCTCTCCCTCTCTACTGGCTCTTTCCCTTCTGCCTTCAAACATGCCACAGTCTCTCCTATTCTCAAAAAGTCCACTCTTGACCCCTCTGACCCTTCTAGCTATCGTCCTGTCTCACTCCTTCCTTTTGCTTCCAAGCTGCTTGAACGTGTTGTCTACTCCCGCTGCCTTGACTTCCTATCCTCCAACTCCTCCCTTGACCCCCTCCAATCTGGCTTCCGCCCCCTTCATTCTACTGAAACTGCTCTCGCTAAGATCACCAACGATCTTCTGGTGGCTAAATCTAAACGTCTCTATTCCATTCTTGTCCTCCTTGATCTCTCTGCTGCCTTCGATACTGTTGACCACTCACTCTTGCTGGATTCCCTTCACTCCCTTGGCTTTTGTGGCTCTGTCCATAACTGGTTCTCCTCCTACCTCTCTGACCGCTCCTTTAATGTGTCTCTCTCCAACTCCGCCTCCTCCTCCTTCCCCCTCTCAGTTGGTGTTCCTCAAGGCTCTGTTCTTGGCCCTCTCCTCTTCTCGATCTATACCTCATCCTTAGGCAAACTCATTGCCTCCCATGGCTTCCAATACCACCTCTATGCTGATGACACTCAACTCTATCTCTCTACTCCCTCTCTCTCTCCCTCTGTTCAAGCTCGTCTCATCAACTGTCTCTCTGACATCTCTACCTGGATGTCTCAACGTCAACTCAAACTCAACATGGCTAAAACTGAACTCCTTATCTTCCCCCCTCATCCTTCCTCTCCTTCCTCACTGTCAATAACTATTGATGGAGTCACCATCCTGCCTGTCCCCCAAGCCCGTAGCCTAGGCTTCATCTTTGACTCAGCCCTTTCTTTTAAACCCTACATTGACTCTGTTGCTAAATCCTGTCGCTTCTCCCTCCATAACATTGCTAAGATTCGCCCTTTTCTCTCTGTCTCGTCTGCCAAAACTCTTGTTCATGCTCTGGTCATCTCTCGCCTCGATTACTGTAACCTCCTTCTCACTGGCCTTCCCCGGTCTCACCTTTCTCCCCTCATCTCTGTCCAAAACTCTGCTGCCAGGGTCATCTACCTCGCCAGTCGCTTCGACCATGTGCAGCCCCTCCTCTCTTCGCTTCACTGGCTTCCCCTTCCTGAACGAATCCTGCACAAGCTCCTAGTCTTCACCTATAAAGCTCTTCACAACCTTGCTCCCCCCTACCTCTCTGCACTTATCGCCCTCCATACTCCAGCCCGTGCACTTCGCTCCTCCTCTGTCCCTTCTCTCACCCTTCCACGCCTTCCCTGCTCCCCTAAGCGCCTTCGTCCCTTCTCACTTGCTGCCCCCCATGCCTGGAACTCCCTCCCTGTCCACATCCGCCTTGCCCCCTCCCTTCATACCTTCAAATCTCTCCTTAAAACTCACCTCTTTCGCTCTGCTCTGTCTGACTCTTTATCCTGCTGAGCCACTATTCCTATACCTACGATCGGTTTACCCTTATCCTTGCAACATGGACCTGCCTGCTGTCATTCTCATCGTAACCAAGCCAAGTACGTGCACTTGAGACCTCGCATCTTCATGAATGTTAGACCCCTTGTCTCTCCCTCTGTTCCCCTTCCTAAGTCTCTCCCCCAGCTCCTGTCTCTCAGATTGTAAGCCCTAGGGGCAGGGACCGTGTCTATTTTATTACTTTGTAAAGTGCCAGGTACACTGCTGGCGCTATATAAATGTTTGTTAATAATAATAATAATAATAAAAGCGAGGAAAACATCTGCGGCTATAATTGGGTTCTACTTCGGTCGGGGCGGGGAGACTGATAAAACCAGCACTGAGGCTGTTTAGGGCCAAAGTCCTGAACCAGGTGCTATATGCAGCCCCTATATGGAGTCTTGATTTTTTGGACAAGTTGGAATCTATCCAAAATAGATTTTTGGCTTCGGTATTGAGTCTCCCAAGAGGTGCCCCTCAGGTCCTTTTGAGAGCAGAGTCCTGCATGCCGACAGTGAGAACGATCCTTATACAGTCTCTGGCGAATTATTCTGCTAAAGAGGTATCCCCATTGGCAGCTGATAACCTACTGTTGTCCCTGGCATGGAGGGCCAGATTGCTAGATCCTTGGCTAGGGGCAGCAGAGGATGTGATCTATAGACTGGGTTTTTCAAGAGAGGTGCTGAGGAGAGTGGGGGTCAAACCCTTTAGGGCTTTGGTCCAGAGGAGGCTGCGGGACCAGTCCCTGCAGCTGGAGAGGGCACTTATGGAATCACAGAGGGTGACCTCTGACTATATACCTTATAAGGATCACCAGTCAGGCCAGTTTTATCTATTCACTTGGATTGACCACCCAACGAGAGTGGCATTCACGCATTTAAGATGCAACTCTTTTCCATCGGCCTATCTGGAGGGTCATTTCAGGGGCACTCCTTACGCTCAGAGAACTTGCGCCCTCTGTGACGAGGAGACCCCGGATTCTGTGCCTCACATTCTGCTGCGTTGTTCAGCCCTGGAAGCCCTCAGATCCAAATATTTGGGGAGCTCGCTATCCCAGTCGCAGAGGGACCCAGAATTTAATTTGCTACGGAGGCTCTTGAACCCAGTGGACTCAGACCTTACGAGGAAGGTGGCCGTTTTTGCAAGGAGGGCTATACTGTTCAGACAGAGGGCATTGCAGGGAAATATCTAGACTAAATTCCGGGATACTCCCTGGGCCCTGTTGGGAGGGGAGAGATATGGCGGTCGGCCGTCTCCCGAGGGCTCAGGGGCTTAGGGGACACAAGAGTGTGGATTATAGTTAAGGCTCTGAGTGGTAGGGCTGAACTGATACAGTGTACCATTCCCCCTTTAGGGCTGCAAGCACAGGATGTTTTCCTGTGCCAGCAGTAGCCTAAGATGTGCCTATTTAAAGGGCCCCTTTATCCCCATAGAGACTGCTTGGTGCTTGCATATGAGTTTGTGCCGTTTTCCTCTTGTCTTTATTTTGTGATTATTGTTAAATAAATGCACATCCCGGTTGGAGCAGGGATTATGTACGGCAGCTTGGGGTTGCTCTAAAATAATTTGTCTAGCATTACAATTATTTGAATTTTAGAAATTTAGCTGCTGTTGTATTACATACAGGAGCTCTGCCCCTGTTTATATTTTATTTTTATACTGGTTGTGACTTGCAATAGCCTTTGGCTCCGCAAATAAAGATTTATTATTATATAGTCAATTACTGTTCTTAATACAGTAACTTTAACTTATGGATGTTGCATACACCAACAGCTGTTGTATGACATAACACATGAGCTAAGCTTTGGCAACAGATGTGCACTGTTTAGTCTGTTAGATTTACGTCAAACCCTAGTGCACTTTTCTCTTCTCTCTTTTTTTTGTTTACTTGCATTTATTACATTTCTACAAGTGAATCCCTCTTTTCCTGGCTACTGGGCAGTCTTGTTGCAAAACATGGAGTAAGAAATGATGCGCTCATTTTCCCGTTGAGAAAGAGCAATGCGCCTTTTTGTCCTCATCATTGTCCCTGTGATTTGACAGGGTTACGTCTTTATGGAGAGAGGGGAGTAATGGAGGGTTAGGTAGACCTCGTAAATTGCTGAGTGGATCCAGAAGAAAGTGGCTTCCACCTGTGAAAGTAGTACAACTGTGTTTTCCTGCTGCTGCTTCAGGTTCTAAATTTGAAAATTTGTGGAAACTTTTTTTGGGCTGCTAAGAGAGGTTCAAGATTGTCAGCTCCTGCAGAATACTGTTTCCAACCCTTCCTCAGCCTGCCTCACACAAGCACAGCACAGCAGCCTCACCTCTCTCCTGCCCACTCTGGGATCTATTCAAGGAAGGCTAAGCCCAGGGGAAGGAGAAAAATCAATTGCAAAGAGGAGGAGACAAGTGAACAGTGAGCTTCCTCGGCCACCTCCTGTGCATGCAACACAGCCTCCCCACCCTGAACAACACTCTCTCCCAGGAGCTGCTGCTAGTGGCATGACGTGGAGAGCCCAGGTATCTCCCCACTGCCCTGTAAAACCAGGAGGGGATTGACAGGAATGCCTCCCTGGTGCCTTGTGGCTCTCCCATTCTCTTCCATTCACCCACAGAGACACCCCCCCCCCCCCAGTCCCACACATATTCCCAGACCCCCGGCACTGCCCCCTCCCCTGCTCCAGCTCCCAGTCCCCTTGCGCCCTTCCCCTGCACTGCCCTCCCTGCTCCAGCTCCTAGTCCCTGTGCCCTTCTGCACCCACGCTGCCCTCACATCCCACTCCAGCCCCCTGCACATCTCCAGCCACCCCCCACCCTGCCCCCTGCTTCAGTTCCTAGCTTTGCTGTGCCCTTCCCCTGCACCCGCAGTGACCCCCACACCCCACTTCAACTCCCAGCCCCCCCATCCTCCTGCACCGACAGTGACACACACACACACCCTGCTCCAGCCCCCTGCATCCTCAAGTCCCCTGCACTGCCCCCCACATCCTGCTCCAGCTCCCAGACCCCCGTAACTCCCCAGGGCGCCATAACTCCACTCCAGCTCCCCTGTGCCCTTCTCCCTGTGCGCGCACGCACGCACGCGCACACACACTCCAGCTCCCAGTCCCCACGCATCCCCAGGCCCCCTGCACTGCCTCCATGTCTTCTTCAGCTCCCCACTCCCCCACAGCCATCCCCCTACACCCAAAGTGACCCATACACACCCCCCAACTAGGGCCTGTCCTCAGGACAACCCAGCTCACCCCACCTCCAGCTGCTCCAGGCTCCCCGCAGCCTGAGCCTTCATTGGAGTCGGGTTCAGCCAGGGTGTCCTGGGGTTGAGGTTGCCCTTCCCCCTGCACCCCCCCACACACACACACATTCTGCTCCAGTTTCCAGCCCCCCATACATTCCCTTGCCCTGCCTCCACACTCCGCTTCAGCTCCCCCATGTCCATCCCCCTGCACCTGCACCCCCCCACACACACACATCCTGCTCCAGCTCCCA
>QEPC01008173.1:12204305-12226445 GCA_003113815.1 Sphenodon punctatus
CTGCTGTTAAGTGCGGATTTATTGAAAACGGACAGCAAAAAGGTAGGTTTGAGTAGCTTTTCAACACGCATTGCTTTAGTGCGATATTGACTCCATTTAATCGAATTTAAGTGTTCAGACAGGCATGAAACATTTGGGTTTTTTTTAAAATCGCACAAATCAGAACGTCTGAATCCCCCCCAAGTCCCAGGATACCCTGGCTTCACTCCACTCAAGCCAACTTCATTAGAGGCAGGCTCAACTGGGGTAGTTCTGGGGCTGAGGTTGCCTGACCCAGGCTCCCCCTGACTGAACCTGAACCCCCAACCCCACCTGCATGGCCCCTGAAGTGCTTTGCAGGTGAATCTCCAAGAGGCGGCTGCTCTCACTCAACCTATTTAAACAAACTGCCCCCTTCTTTGCACAACTCTGCCTTCTCCCCCCTTCTTTGCACAACTCACTAGCCCAGCTCAATTGTGCATGTGTAAGAAAGAACTAATTTTTCAACATTTAATAACTCTTGTTATACTTCAGTAAACGTTGTCAGTCCATTGAAAGCAAGTGATGGACTTCTCAGGCCATATGCATGTGAATTTGTGAATCAAATCTTGCTGAAATGAGGAAGATATGGTCAGACTCCCTGAAAAAGACATGAACTAATTAACTTTAAAATTGTTACAACTTTAGATTGCCTTACTCTATCAGCTTCAGATTTGGCATGTACCACCCTACCCCCCAAAAGAATACACAGGGCCATTTTGAGAGTGGAAGTTCAACCCGTTTATTCATAAGACCATTTCGAATTTTCCATTTTTACAATGGGAGTGTAGCCTACCTTTAACTAGCCAGGGCTGGATAATATTTATAAATTCAGATTAATTACAAGACAAAATTGAGTCCAGAGTGCCAGTTTAACAGAATCAATCCTAGATTCACTAGAAAGTTCCCTGCCTAACATCTTATGCTACTTAAAAGTCAGTGTTACCAAGCTAGATGTGGTCTGTAGCTAGCTGGGGTATCTTCTTCCTGATCTCTCTCAGTGCTTCACAGTCCATGTCTTGGCTGCGTATAGTCCAATGGGTGAGTGTGTTGACTTCTCTTTGTCTTTTTAAATACTTTCTAGATGGCTCCTCAAAGGGCACTTTTAAACGATACAAAAAACGCAGCTGATCCTTTAATCAGCCGCCTTTCTTTGTGATCGTTTAAATGTTTGGCACGGTTTGATGCTGGATCTTTCCCGCATCAAACTGGCTGAGGATTCCTGCCCCCTCACTTGCGTCCCTGGGAACTGCCGTGGTTAGTTGCGGCTTCCCTGGTTTGCAAGCACCGGGGGGTGGGGGGGAGGAAGCTGGCGAAAACTGCCTCCTCCAGGCAGCGCTGGCAAACCCCCTACCCCCTCTAAAGCCCCCATCCAGTGATTAAATTTAATCACTGACTGGGGCAGAGAAGATGGCTTCACCGCGGGAGCCGTCTTCTCCCAAATACGTTTGGGAGCCATCTTCTCCCAAACGCGCTTGGGAGAGCGCACGTTTAAAAACGCCCAAAGGTTCTCCCTTCTATTTCTGGGCCATTTGCTCAGGCTTTGGAAGTTTACTGGTAAACCCAAGAACCATCCACTAACACTTTGTCTACATTGCAATTGTCTTCCCTGGCTATTCTAAAAACCTGTCCAACTTGCTTTGGCCTCACATTTTATTTTCTACTTTTCAAACTTAACTTTTCTTTATACTGTCTCCGCATACAAATTTCTCCCTCATTGGACTCCGGGTTTCTAGACAACTCCCAACAACACCAAACTCATCATATTTTACATAATTGTTTCAAAAGTACAAATGTATTGTTTATTCACATGAAAACCATGATACATGAATGTTACACACATTTTGTTTTCATAAATCCTGTCACAGGGGGATATGATAACCGCTTACAAATATCTGAAAGGCTGCTATAAAGATGATGGAGAACAACTGTTTTCTCTTGCTCTGGCGGGCAGGACAAGGGGCAATGAGCACAGGCTGCACCAAGGGAGATTCAGACTGAACCTTAGGCAAATAAAGTCAGGCAATGGAATGGGCTGCCCAGAGAAGTTGTCGATTCCCCACCACAACTTGGAATTCTTCATTGGAGGTTTTTAAGAGGAGGCTAGATGAGCATACAGATCCGGCACCAAGTAGTGGACTGGACTCAATGCCCTTTGTGGTCCTTTCCAGCTCTATGATTCCATGAGCCTAAGTTTTAAAAAATTGATTTTAGAATAGTAACATTAATCCAAAATCAGAATATCAACCAATCTTTGAAAATCTATTCAAAAAAGAATTAAGAAAGAACTGTGTTGTATGGTTCCTTTTGTGTCAAGCCATTGCCACAGTCAGATCCTCAGCTGAGGGGAATAGATATAGAACACGTCCGTTTAGGATGGCCATACCTCCCCTTTGAAAGAGGATGCTTATGGAAAATACACGGTGCAGGGCTGCACTGGAACCAATGCAGCCCCGTAACTTGTATTTTTCATACACACCCTCTTTTAAAGGGGAGGTATGCCACCCTACTCAGGTTAGAAGCTTTGAAAACTGTTGTGCTTGAGAGACTGAGCATTAGAAAATATGTTTTTAGTTTTTTACATCGCATCCCCCTGCCATGGCACTTAGGGTGCTTCACATAGAACAATTAGGACTGTACAAGGTTGTTTCCACAAAGTCAGACACCCTCAACATTCTTTTCCTGAACTACAGCTTTAACAATCCTCAAACAATTCCATGTAAAAATATTGTTTTAAACACTCATGCCCTCTAACTCACCAAAACTTCCTGAGACATTTTTAAGCATCTGCTCTTTCCTATCTGTTCTTAAAGCTGATGACTAATGTTTATCACATAACTAATTTAGAGCTTAAACTTTTTATGGGACTTGCGCATTTCCCATCTCCCATCGGGGAGGGAGCATACCCATTTTACAAGAGCATAGCCACAGGTTAGCAATAAATCCTCTACTGATCGGGAAAAAAGAGGGGGGGGCACCCTCTAGTGACCAAAGTAGGAAGGAGGCGGAGGCTTCCTTACGGGATTGTCCCTGTCCTCGTCTGTCTCGCTTGCCCCTCCCTCCTAAGCCGGGGTTTAAGCCGGCCGGCCATGCCTGGGCTTAACCCTTGCTCCATCTCTTAAAGAGATGCCTTCCCACACGTTCTAACTTAAGAACTATGCATAACAATAGGTTTATAAACGGCTTGGGCCCCTGCATGTGCGACAAATGAAAAACACACTAAGCACATCCAACCTCTCCCGATGGTCCAATTGAATTAGGATGTACTGTGAGGAAGGCAAAACAGAAACGCCAGACTTTCGGCCAATTAGTCTGGCGTTAAAAATTCCTTCCTGGCCTCCACTTAAGGGCGACCAGCTGTGACACCCACAGTAACATGAGGGTGGGTGGGTGGGTGCTGCCCGTAGCTCCTTCCGCGCCGTCCTCCACGTGCGTCTGGAGCGTCCTGAAAGAATTCAAACATTTTGGCCGCCAAGTCTCGCATTGCGAGATCAGCGCCGCCTCCCACATGATTCCTTGTAGCCTATTCCTTTGCTAGGGGGCGGAACAAGTCGCGCTCCCTCGGATGCCGTTCCCCGCTCGAGGCGAGGGTAGGCGGGACCGCGTGTTATGTGTCTGTGTGTTTTTCATTTTAAAACACATTCTGGTTTTAGTTCATTATTTTAAAATGCCTTTCTCCAGGTTTTACTGAAATGTTTCAATTTGGAAATGTTGCAGAGCAATCGTTTTAATCGTGTAAACAGAATGTTTTGGTTTTAGTAAAGATTGTGTAGATGATTAGAATGTTTCGGTTTTAGTAGAGATTATCTAAATGGCATAAAATGTTTTTGTTATGACACTGGGTGAAAACAGACATGCACCTTAATACTGCTTTAACATTTCTTATGCATGTTGCAACATGCATAAGAAATGTTAAAGCAGAGTTACATGCATGTCTGTTTTCACCCAATGAGACTGTCTGTTAAGAGTTTTAGTGTGATCATCTAAAAACAGCCTATATGAAGATCACAGATCACCAGTCAGCATATATCAGAACTTCCTCATATTCATTTTATTAAACATTTGCAATGCTTATGAGTTTGGAGACTATGGTAGACACCGTCTTTTCTTCTAAAATGTTGTGCAGTGCCCCAAATCTTTTTGATGGTGGTAAAATGTTCCTCATAAAATCTTCTTTGTACAGGGGGCAAATGTTCATGTAGAATTAGATACCAGTAACTGCTTTTAGTGTTAAGGTGAAATGTGCTATCTTGTCAAGTTTGCACAAGACATTTATGTTCTCACTGCTTGTCTTATTCCTCTGTAAAAGGGAACCCTAAAATAGGGGCTGGGTGAACCTTTAAGAAAAGGAAAAAAACCCAGCCTGAAGTATGGTTGATTAGTCCATCTGTGCAAAGGGACTCAGCTGGGAGGAAAGGGGATGAGAGCTCAGTCTGGAGGAGGCTGTTGTGAAGAGTAGATCAAGCTATGAGGACTCAGTCTGGAAATAATTAATCTAACTCAGCTAAAAGGGAAACAGCTGGGTATAGGAGTTCAAGCCCAGCTCTAACAGAGAAGATCCCAGGCACTCAACAGGGAGACAGACTGCGCTGGGATCTTTCCTACATCTGGGTGCCCTGGAAGAAGGGCTTGTCAGGAAGTGTACGCACAAACCCTGAAGTAGGTAAAGTGCTCTAAACACCTTGGTGGAGACAGGCTGGCTAAAGGGGAAGTTTGGAGGCCAGAACCATAAAGCTCCACAAAGTGCTTGAAGCACAGGACTGTAGTTGGGACTAAGGCTCAGTGTATTACGTGGACTACTGGGGCGAGTTTGATGTGTGTTGGAGATAGAGCTAAGTCCTCCAAGTCTGACAGCTGCTCGACGAGGCAGGCACACGGGCCACATCCTCCCACTCCCATTTCCCATTGCTGGTGCTCCTGACTGGGCCCCAGGCTCCCACTGACCCTGCTCTTGAGTAGGCTGGCCATACTTCCCCTTTAAAAGAGGATGCTTATGGAAAATACATGTTGCAGGGCTGCATTGGTTCCAGTGCAGCCCTGCACCATGTATTTTTCATACATGTCCTCTTTTAAAGGGGAGGTATGGCCACCCTACTCTTCTGGGAAGCCTGCCATCAGCACAGGAGTGGGATTGGGGGAACCACCTTAGGAGCGGCAGCAGTGACAGGCCCCTCCCCCTGCCCCCGGGAGCTTCTAAGGTGTTGTAGTAGTGGTAGCAGGGGGGCTTCCTGTAGGGCTGCCAAAAAGTACGGGATCTGGGGCAACTGCCTGCCTTGCCCTTAGTCTGCCTCTGCTCTTTCTGCCTCAGTCCAGTTCAAACTTCTTAATCTCTGGCTTGGCTACGACTTTGCATTTTCAGGAGTTCTATTTGTGCTAGCTGGCTGCAGCTGTAGTGCCAGCTCAGTGTTTGTAGAGCCAGTTGCCTGTGTTGGAACAGCTAATACTGGTGCCGTTCCCATCTGCTGTATCTGTGCTCTATACTGCTTCTGGCCTATAGCCTCAAAGCCTCTGGCTGAATATTTGGCCAACAGCTGCTGCTTGTTCATTGAGGAGAAGCTCTTGCGTCACCGTATTTTGGTTTCCTCATCCTATCTGCTCCCAAAAGAAAACAAACCAATGCCAAAAAAAGCAAACTTAATCAAACCTTTCAACTCTGATCATAAGCAAGCTTTCAGCAGTACCTCTTGCTTGAAATATGGTACAGACAGTTTAGAAGTGGTGGTGGTGTTAATCTAGGTCTTGGTTTCCCTCTGTAACTGGAGCCCCAGCCACACAGGTAGCTGTCCCTGCTCCTACCCCACAGGCCCATCAGAGGGAAGAGCCCTGGTCCGATGCAGAGACCAAGACCTTTATTACCCTGTGGGGGGAGGAAAGGGTGCACCTTGAGCTCGTGAAATGTTACACCTAGGAAAAAGAATGTATAGCTAGAATGAAAGAGTGGGACTCCCAAATGAGATAATTAGAGTGGGATGTGAATGCGACTATGACTTTTCTGGACGTTTGTGCACTGTCAGAAGTAGGGCGGTCACTACAGGAGACTGGACCTTCCCTGCTGTTTTTCCTCATCACTGCCCTGATGACAATGAGAGGATACCCATAGGGCCACGGGGAGTGCCTCGATCGGGTGGCGGAGATGAGTCTCTTGGGGGACACAAGTGACTTCGGGTATAGGGAATGTGAACCCACTGATGGAGAACTGGTTGCCCGAAACGAAATTTGGACAAACAGAGAAGCGAAGAACACCTTGGTGAGTGGGGATGTTTTTAAGCCCCACTGTATGGTAAGCGAGAAGATGCTAGAGAGGAGGTGTCACGGCTGGTAAAGGGAAGAGGGGGAAGATATGGGAAGGAAGGGGGTAGCAAGGGTAGGCTAACACACGCTGAGAGGGGAAGACACACAAAAGGGCAGCCTTGTCTCAAATATCTATCGGAGGAAAAAGGATCCCTCAGGGTCTTAGTTGGGCTGTCTCTCTGACTCAGAGAGTAGCCCTGCTCATCATTGGGAAGTTCAGAGAACAGGCAATTGCCCCAACACTGAAGGGCACAATACAAGACAGTCACGCAATCGGGGGAATAACCTAGGACCAGGACCCCGTGGGACACAGTGGGTAGCAAGGGGGAAAGGAAGGACTCCAGGGAAACAAGAGGGAACACTGGGAGGGAAAGGAAATGGGGAAAAGGGAGTAGGGCGGTGGGAAAGGGCGTTCACTCTGGTAAGCAGTGGGGGGAGGTCAAGTGTCCCTACTACTGAAGGTGGGGGGGAAGGAAGAAACAAATAGGAATAAGGGGCACCAATTACTACAACACACAACAAGACCAATAAGCAATACCACACTCACTCACTTGCACTCACCACACGCTCTCCAGGGAAGGGTAACGAACCAGACACAGACAAGGATTAGTTCACTCTCTCTCAGGCTCTCACAGGCAATACCAGAATCCAAAATTCAAGGGGCCAGCTTCTCAGAACTGATTACCGGCAAGGGCTCTCAGCCCTGCCGGTGGTTAATATAGGCCAGTCAATTAGCAAGCCATAGTATCCTGGGCAGAGTCCCCGCCCATCTCTGACCCGGGAGCTTTCGCCAAAATGTGCTACAGCTGGGCAGGACTTCCCCCCCCTCTCCCCTGTTGCCTGGCAACCCGCACCACACTGCCCACAGCCGCCCGAGATGGGCGGTTCCTTACAGTACCCCCCCGTCCAAGCCCCCCCCCCCAATTAGGGTACGAAGGCCAGGTTTGGAGGGATGACGAAGGTGGAACTCGCGAATCAGACGAGGGGCATGAATATGCCCAACAGGCTCCCAAGAGCGCTCGGCAGGGCCATAATTTTTCCAATCAACCAGATAATATAGGCGAGAGCCAAAAATGCGAGAATCCAGAATAGCACGAACTTCGTATTCTGGGGTATTTGAAATAACGATGGGGGGAGGCGGGATGGCTCGTTGAAGGGCATATGTTGGCATATGGGCTCGTTTTAATAAAGACACATGGAAGGAGGGGTGAATCTTCATGTGGCCGGGGAGCCCTACTACGTAGGTAACATTATTTAGTTGGCGTTTAATAGGAAAAGGGCCCATAAAAGCATCGTCAAGCTTGGCCGAGGGACGTGGGGAAGGGTAATTGCGTCGCTTAACCCAAACCAAATCTCCTACCTTAAACTGAGGGCCCGGTAGTCGGTGGGCGTCAGCAGCAACTTTATAACGGGAACGGGCACGGCACAAGTGATCGAGGGCAACTTGTTGCACCTTGTGAATGATGTTCACCAAAGCCCCCGCAGCAGGTACAGATGAGAGGGGCGCCTCTGGAAAACAAAGGGGGGGATGAAAACCATATGAGACATAAAAAGGGGAATTTCCTAATGATGCGTTTGGTCCATTGTTATAAGTAAATTCTGCGAGGGGTAGATGTTCTACCCAGTCATCTTGAAGATATGTACAAAAACAACGTAGATACTGTTCAATATGTTGGTTAGTTCGTTCCACTTGTCCATTAGCTTGCGGGTGATATGCCGTTGTCGGTCGAAGTTTGACCTGCAGCAGAGAGAAGAAGGCTTTCCAGAAGCGAGAAATAAATTGAGGGCCTCGGTCTGAGACAATTTCTCTAGGTAGTCCATGGAGACGTACAACCTCCCGGAGGAGAAGACGTGCGGTGGCAGGGGCCGAAGGTACGCCTTTGCAAGGAATAAAATGCCCCATCTTGGTGAAATAGTCAATTATGACCAGGATGGAATCATGCCCCGTGGACTTAGGAAGTCCCACGATGAAGTCCATGGCTATTTTCTGCGAGGGACCCTTGGGGCAATCGGTAAGCTGCAGTAAGCCCACCGGTAGGGTACGAGGAGTTATAGTGCGAGCACATGTGGTACATCCTTGGACATATTTTTCCACATCCTTACAAAGAGACGGCCACCAAAAGGAGCGCTGGATTAAAGAAAAAGTACGTTGGTATCCTGGGTGACCTGCAAGGGGGGAATCGTGATGAGCCCACATTACCTGCGGTCGAAATTTGGGAGGGATAAATACTTTCCCTTGATAGTAATATAAACCATTCGATAGGGTGAATCCAGAATGTGGCGTCTCCTTCTGGCTCACGGTCTGCAACTGAACTAGGGAAGGAAGAGTAGCAGCAAAAACCTGAGGGTGTAAAATCGGTCCTTGAAGTTCTACATCTCTTCCTGTCTGGGTATAATATCGTGATAACGCATCGGCCATAGTGTTCATAGAACCAGGATGATATTGAATAGAAAAACAGAAACGTACGAAAAACAATGCCCATCTTGCATGCCTTGCATTATTAATACGGGCGGATTGGAGATAGGCTAGATTTTTGTGATCCGTATAAACCAAAATAGGGTGGGGACCTCCTTCCAAGAAGTGTCTCCACGCTTCAAAAGCTGCTTTTATGGCGAGTAATTCCTTGTCTAAAATGGGGTAATTTCTTTCAGCCGGGGTTAATTGGCGGGAGTAGTAGGCGCATGGTAGACGATGTCCTGAGGGGTTGAGGGCTTGGGTCAGCACCGCCCCAATCGCCACATCCGATGCGTCCGCTTCTACTATGAAAGGTTGTGAGACATCAGGGTGCTGGAGAAGGGGGGCGGACATAAAGGCTTGTTTTAGTAGAACAAAAGCCTTATCCTGGTGAGGTCCCCATTCGAATTTTTCCCCCTTTCGTAACAAGGTAGTAAGGGGTTTAGTAAGGTCTGCATAGTGTGAAATATATTGTCTATAATAATTTACACTACCTAAGAATCGTTGTAAGGCTTTTACCATGGTTGGTGCTGGCCAGAGGTTTATGGCTTCGAGCTTGCTGGGATCCATGTGAATTCCTTTAGCCGAGACTATGAATCCCAGAAAGGGAACAGACGTAGCATGAAAAAGGCATTTTTCCCTTTTACAATGCAGACGATTATCCAGGAGGCGTTTGAGAACCGTTCGAACATGCCCGATGTGATCTTTTAGAGAGGAAGAGAAAATAAGAATATCATCTAGATATGCCACTACATATAAGTCCAATAAGTCCCGTAAAATATCGTTGATAAAATGCTGGAACGTGGCGGGAGCATTTACTAGTCCATAGGGCATCACACAATACTCGAAATGGCCAAATCTAGTGCGAAAAGCAGTTTTCCATTCATCCCCCTCCTTGATTCGAACCAGATTATATGCGCCCCTGAGATCAAGTTTGGTGAATATTGTAGCCCCTTGGAGCTTCCCAAGGAGTTCAGGGATGAGGGGAAGGGGGTAACGTTTTTTAATTGTAATTTTATTTAATCCGCGATAATCAATACACGGCCGGAGATCCCCCTCCTTTTTGGGGACAAAAAAAAGAGGCGCTCCCGCAGGAGAGGTGGAGTGTCGTATAAACCCCTTTGCTAAATTCTCCTTAATGTAGACTCTTAAGGTTTCGGTTTCCCCTGGGGACAGATTATAAATACGACCATGTGGAGGTTCGCTTCCGGGGATAAGTTCAATCGGACAGTCATATGACCTATGAGGGGGAAGTTCTGAAGCCTCGCGTTTACTAAACACTAAAGCCAAATCATGATAGGGAGAAGGGAGGGAAAGGTTCGAGGGATGGGACAAGGCCATGGAATCCTTAATTAGCTCCGCCGGGTTAAAAATCTGGTGAGAATGACAAGAAGGAGATGTGAACACTAAAGACTTGTTAACCCAATCAATGGTAGGGTTATGTTTTTGTAACCAGGGTAATCCTAGGACAAGGGGAAATAGGGGAGAGGAAATTAGGTCAAATTGTATGGTTTCGATATGAGAACCTATAGTGCAATGTATCGGGATGGAACAAACCGAAAGGGGTCCTGAGGTAAGAGGGGATCCATCTATGGTTTGGATCATTTCTATGGATTTACGGGTTTGGGTAGGAATTCCCTGTAGATCGGCGAAGGCAGTATCCATAAAGTTGCCTGAGGCCCCTGAATCTATCAGAGCTTTCACCACTACTGACCGAGCTGCAAGCCATTGGAGGGTGATGGATATTTTTAATTGTTGGGTCACCTCAGATTTTCGTCCTAGTTCCAAGAGGAGGTTACTACATGTTACCGAGAAGCTCCCCCCTCCTCCCGGCTCCTGGCGTTTCCCGAGACCCTAGAACGAGAGGTCTTAACAGGACATTCCCTTGAAAAATGGGTATTAGCGCCACAGTAAAAACAAAGTTTCAATTGTCGTCGTCTCTCTCGTTCTTCAGGGGTAAGGGGCCCTCGCAAGGCTCCTATTTGCATAGGTTCAGGATCCCCCACCCCTGTTGGACCCTGAGGTGGAGGAGGGCTCACGGATCCCCTAGATAACCATGAGCCCATACCCCCACCTTGATCACGACGACGTTCTCTTTTTCGCTCCATAAGGCGTTCGTCAATTTGTATTGAAATAGTGACCATCTCCTCTAAGGATTGGGGGGTAGTGGTAAAGCACGCTAACTGGTCCTTTATTTCGTCGTTAAGGCCCTGCCGATACAATGCCCGTAGGGCTGAATCACTCCACTTAAGATCAAAAGCCAATTTCCTAAATTGGGTGGTATAATCTAATAAAGGAGTTTTACCCTGATGGAGATGCAAAATCGCCTGCTCGGCATCCCTAACCCTATGGGGGTAATCGAACAAAAATCGAAACTGAGTTAAGAATCCTTTGTAATTACATAAAAGTGCATCGTCTGCTGCTAATAGGGGGGTTACCCAATCTAGGGCTACCCCTCCCAACAAGCCTACGATATAGGCCACCTTCGCCTGGTCAGTCTGGTAAGTAAGGGGTTGGGTCTGAAACGCAAGGTTGCATAGGGCCAAAAAGCCTTGGCAAGCCTTTCGATCCCCATAGAATTTATCTGGACGTGGGGCCTTTGGCTCTCGAGGAAAAGGGGTGAAAGGAGGAGGCCCCAAGGGGAAAGGGGCAGTAGCACCCCTAGATTCTCCTTCCTCCTCCATAGGAGTCGTACGAGTCTGATCCATGGACTCCTGGAGGGCCCGATATCTATTCCGAAGCTCCCTATTCTCCTCTTTTAAATCTTTCACCTCCATAGTTAATGATTGTACAGCATGTATTAATTCCTTAACTTCTTGTTCTGAAGTCATCTTGATAAGGGAAAGGGGGGTGCCGGTAATTCTGTCACGGCTGGTAAAGGGAAGAGGGGGAAGATATGGGAAGGAAGGGGGTAGCAAGGGGAGGCTAACACACACTGAGAGGGGAAGACACACAAAAGGGCAGCCTTGTCTCAAATATCTATCGGAGGAAAAAGGATCCCTCAGGGTCTTAGTTGGGCTGTCTCTCTGACTCAGAGAGTAGCCCTGCTCATCATTGGGAAGTTCAGAGAACAGGCAATTGCCCCAACACTGAAGGGCACAATACAAGACAGTCACGCAATCGGGGGAATAACCTAGGACCAGGACCCCGTGGGACACAGTGGGTAGCAAGGGGGAAAGGAAGGACTCCAGGGAAACAAGAGGGAACACTGGGAGGGAAAGGAAATGGGGAAAAGGGAGTAGGGCGGTGGGAAAGGGCGTTCACTCTGGTAAGCAGTGGGGGGAGGTCAAGTGTCCCTACTACTGAAGGTGGGGGGGAAGGAAGAAACAAATAGGAATAAGGGGCACCAATTACTACAACACACAACAAGATCAATAAGCAATACCACACTCACTCACTTGCACTCACCACACGCTCTCCAGGGAAGGGTAACGAACCAGACACAGACAAGGATTAGTTCGCTCTCTCTCAAGCTCTCACAGGCAATACCAGAACCCAAAATTCAAGGGGCCAGCTTCTCAGAACTGATTACCGGCAAGGGCTCTCAGCCCTGCCGGTGGTTAATATAGGCCAGTCAATTAGCAAGCCATAGTATCCTGGGCAGAATCCCCGCCCATCTCTGACCCGGGAGCTTTCGCCAAAATGTGCTACAGCTGGGCAGGACTTCCCCACCCCCCTCTCCCCTGTTGCCTGGCAACCCGCACCACACTGCCCACAGCCGCCCGAGACGGGCGGTTCCTTACAGGGGGATACAAGAGGAGCATGTTTGCCTGTGGGTTTTATGTGAACCAAGAGAGATTTCTGAAACCACGGTGGGTGAGTCCTCAATAAAACTGTGTGCTACTACCTGCCAGTACATCACTGTGGTCTGTGGATGTGATAAACCTATTTGCCAATAGTGCTGAATCGAGCAATCACAGCAAAAGCTATTTCTGTCAGAAATAGTAGTGCTCAGGTGAAAAATAGTAGCACTGTTTCTGTTCTCTCATGATGAGAGAGAAACTTACTGGCTTTTCGACTGTTTTCACTAGTTCAGTATTTCAGTGCGATTGTTCGATACTTCTGATAATTCTTCCTAGGCAAGAGCAGTCACAGACCATGTAACGTTTCTTACATGCTGCTTATGTTTGCTTGTGTACGGATTGCAAGTTCACTACATAACTTTCATCGTTTTCCTTATTGGTCCTTGTTTTGGCCCCTTGAAAACTGTATTTGGATTGGTGTATTTGAAAGGCTAGCCCTTGTTTTCTGCATTTTGATGCGGAATACTGTCATAAAACGCTGGAAATTTATGAAAATACTGGAAACTGGTGAAAAGTACAGAAAATACTGAAAAATGGCAGACAATCACAGGCACTGATCTCAACGACAGTGGAAGCATGAATTCAATTGGTAGTGAGGAAAATAACAGTTGCAAACGCTCTTGAAAGGTAGGTATCTTCCAATGGTACGGAAACAGTTGTTCCCACCTCAACTGTAGTTGACAGCATGCAAAGACTGATTGCTTTTGATTTCAATTTTTGCTTTCACTTTCAGTTTTCATTGTACGTGCTCAATAAAGTATGCAACTTGTTCAATAAACTCTGCATTATGTGCATAGGAGAAGGTTAGTTCCGGCCACCAACTGCTCGCAGGTATAAACCCAGGCACGAACCTCCATGGGTGGGCAGGGATCACAGGCGCTGGAACACCTCCTGGAGTCAGACCCCAGAAAAAAGAAACATCTGGTACAGCTTCGTATTCCCATGGTTCACTGCAGCTGTGAGCCGTGACGGGGCAGGATACTGAGAAAGGGGGGCAGAGCGCAGTGAGGAAGAACGCCTGCCTGTCTATTAGGTTTGTCATGCTAAGCCTATGAATGAGGGCTGAGTGGGGCTGCCTGAACGCACAAGAAATACATGCAGGGGGCTGCCCGTTGCGCTTATTAGGCTCTACACGCTAAATATGTGAGTGGGGGATACACAGACCGAACCAGACTCCTGTGGGCTGTTGTCTTGTTTGTTAACACCCTGTGACAAATTTCCTGTCCCCACCATTTGTCACAAATTTGCTATCCTACCCCCTTGCCATTGTGGGACATATTTTATGGGCAGATCCAAAGATCCATTATTTCCCTTTGACCCCACCCCCCCGAAGTTCGTAGGATGATAGAATTTTAGGATTGGAAAGGGACAACAAAGGTCATCTAGTCCAACCCCCTGTTCTCTCTGTCTACAGAATCGCAGACAAATGCTAGTCCAGCCATGTTTTGAAAACATCCAAGGAAGAAGATTCCACAGCATCGCTGGGAAGCTTATTCCATTGCCGTACGGTTCTGATAAGTTAGAAAGTGCCTCATAATATTTACATTGCTGCAATCTAAGCTCATTCACTTTTTTTTTTCTTCCTTCTGTGACAGTAGAGGACAAATCCTCACCATCATATTTGTGACATCCTTTTAGTTATTTGGAAACTGCTACCGTGTCCTCCCTCAATCTTCTTTTCTCTAGGCTAAACATATCCAGTTCTTTCAGTCTTTTCTCGCATGGTTTGGCTTTCAGCCCCTTTGTCATTTTAGGCACTTTCCTCTGGATTTTCTCCAGTTTGTCAACATCCTTGAAGTCACAGTGTGGTGCACCAAGCTGAACACAACATTCTAGCAGAGGTCTCAGCAATGCCGAGCAAAGCAGCACTAGCGGCTCCGGTGTCTTGTACGCAATGCACCTGTGAATGCAGCCCAAGATAGCATTTGCATTTTGGGGGGGACAGCACCACATTGTTAACTCATGTTCAGTTCCTGATCCAATATAACTCACAGATTCCCCCTCTGCAGTGCTACTGCCTAGCCAGTTATCCATCGTTTTATATTTGTGCTTCTGTTTTTGGTCCTATGTGCACTACTTTGTATTTGTCTTTTTAAATCTCATTTAGTTTCTTCCACCCCTAGTAGGCATCACTGAGACATGGTGGGACAATTCTCAAGTCTGGAATGTTAGCATAGAGAGGAGTTTAACTTCTTGTGGAAGGATAGGCAAGAGAATAAGGGTGGAGGTGTGCACTGAAGTCTAGGAGGAAGAGGGCAGTGGCAGATCTATCAACCCAAGCACACAGGACAACACCATTAAACTATTCTATATTATGTAAGGCTGAAATGGAATGGCAATTTGGTTTCCGCAGATTAAATCCGTGATTTCAGAGCATTACACAGAATTCCGATGTGGATTTAATCCGCACCAAACTCCATGCAAAGCTCTGGGTGCTGCCATCTTGTGTCCCACACTGAGCATGTGCAAGATGGTGGTGCCTGTACTGCACATGCACAGTACAGCGCCCCAGACAATCAGAACTCCAGCAAAATGTGGACCAGATTGCATTTCCACATTTTGCCAAACCGATCAGAACAGCTGGATCTGTCCGAGACAGAACAGAATCTATGCCAAAATTCTGTTTCAGCCCTAAAAGGAAAGGCTATGCTACAAATGCCTTCCTGCGTTTGAAAGTTTCTACAGTAATGCTGATATTTATAAATGCATTCTAGCACAATACATTATGATGACTGTACTGTTCTCTGTTTTTTAAAAGGTCAGGTTATCTACTTGATTGCTGGAAAGAATGTTGAAAAATGAATTAGTTGGAAAACGTTGGTCCTTGGCTTCTCTGACCATTGTTAGTGTTTTATTCCTAGCAGGGGATTCCCACAGAATGTTGTTTGTTTACATAGATCCGCATTGGAGTGAGCACGTTGCTAGAAATAACTTTGACTAGGTGACTCATTATGGGCTCAATAATCATTAAATATATATATATATATATATATATCTTTGCACCTTTCAAACTAGAGAGATTGTTTTGGAATAGTCAGTGTCATGAGATTGGGGGCTCAGTACCCCACTCTAGGCTGTTTTGACTCAGTTTCCCTGGCTTGCAGCTCTCACTGGATCAGCTCTCTCTCTAGAACTGATTGAGCCTGCAACAGGGGAACCTTCTTGTCACCTTTTCAGCCACAGAGTTTCCCAGCACAGACTCTTTCTCTTGTAAACACAGAATTAACCCCAAACTGTGCCTTGCCAATGTTAGGATTAGCAATTCCACTGGACCATACAAAGTTCAGTAAAAGGTTTAATGAGTAAATCATGAATAAGCATGCAGTACAAGATTATACTCGAGAGTGCAGAAATGAAAACAACATAACCAATAACGCTTTCCTATCTGTACTTGGATTCTCCTGACTTAGGCTTACCCTAATCAAGGTCCAAGGGTATTTCAGTTTCATGTCACAGCCAGCAATGGAAACCTTGGCCGGGTACTAGTCTTTAGAGTTTTCCTGAGTCCTTACTTCATAGTTCCTTTGGTGCAGCCCTTCTCTGGCTGGTAAGATGTAATGATGCAGATGAAGCTCAACAAGCTGATCGCAACCAACTGAGAGAGAGAGATTGAAAAAGCTCCCTTTTTGTACTGTCTCCCCTCTTAAGTACCTTTCCAGGGTCCTTTGTTTGACTTTCCCACAGGTAACTCTGTGCTTTGTCACGTCCAAGCAAGAGTTCCATTTGCAACTCAATGGTCTATGTGTCTGCAGAGGTGTTGAGGCTTTTTCTGAATCCACATTTGGCATGACTTTGCATTTCTCCATTGCATGAAGTGAGTTTCCAGTTCTCAGCTTTCACATTATATACATGTTTAACCTTTACATATTTGTTAGACCTGTAGTCTACATGTAGTCCAGTATCTCCTTATGACACAGAGGTACTGGAGATTCTGAGATCTGATCCAGTATTTCTAATCTAGAGAGAGGGTGGTTGCCATTTTGGTCCCACATGTAAGAGATGATATCTTTTATTGGACCAACTTTTGTTGGTAAGACTATGCAAGCTTTCAGGCCAAATGGGGCCCTTCCTCAGGCATGTAACAAGTCAGAACTATAGATTGCACAAATACAGGACAGTTTTATATAAGAAGACCTTATATAAAAGAGGTACCCCCAAACCTCCTCCTTACCCCTCCCTTCCACCAAATGCCTAGTGGAAGAGCCACATCTTGCACTGGCATTGAAAGACAGCAAGAGTTGAGCTGAGACTGACACCCACCAGGAGGGAGTTCCACAGCACCGGTGTGGCCTCCAAGAATGCCTTGTTGGTTCCCACCTGACCAAGGCCAGCCTTACCCTAAGCGAGGCACCGGGCGGGAAAGAAATGCAGGGCTCCATATCTTCCGCTGGCGGTTTCGGCGGGCCTACGGGCGCTCCCTGGCTCGGGGCACTCCCTGGCCTGGAGGCAGCATGCTACCCAGGCCTGGGCTCAGGGATGGGCAGAGGGGCACTCCCTTCCCCAAGCCTGAGCGGCCATTCAGATTCTGACCAAATTGGATCACTCACCCGTTGCTGCCACCGCTGCCACCTCCGGTCTGGGCCCCGCCTCTCCCACATTTCCCCTGGTCGAAACAGCCAGGCAGGCAGTGGAGGGGGCCAGCAGCGTGAGGGAGAGGCAGGGCCTCTGCCTTCTTCTACCTCACTCCTGCTGCCCCCCCGACCCGACTTTTTTCCCCCAAATAAAAATAAAAATCAACCCCAAACCCGCGAGGCCCCCCCAAGCATGGGGCCCTGGGCGGCCGCCCCTACCCACCCTGTGGCAAGGCCAGCCCTGCACCTGATGATACCGTAAGCCCTCCAGGAGGATGCTCCCCAATGACCGCAGCAGCTGCCCCAGGACCCGGGAAGTGAGACAGTCCCTCAGATTGCTAGGGCCCATGACATTTAGGGCTTTATAGGACAAAACCAGCACCTTGAATCAGACCCGGAAGACTATAGACAGCCAGTGCAGAGCATGGAGCACAGGTGCAATGTGCTCTCACCATCCCCATAAGTAGGCGGGCCGCCGCATTCTGCACCAACTGCAGTCTCCAGACTGTTACCGTGGGCCCAACATAGATGGCATTGCAGTAATCCAGCCTTGAGATGACAAATGATGACGGTGGCGAGATCGGAATCCAAGACATACAGGTGGAGCTGCCTTACCAGATGTAACTGGTGAAAAGTACTCCTGGCCACAGCTGACACCTGGACATCCATGCACAACTGCGAGTCCAGTACTCCCAGGCTTCGCACATAAGGTGCCAGCACTGAGCAGACTCCATCAATAACAGGAAATACCCCTGCACCCAGATCACTGACCCCACCAAGCATCAACTCTGTCTTGTTGGGATTCAGCTTCAATTGGTTGGCTTTCATCCAGTCCCCCACAGTAGGCAGACACCGGGAAAGCATTGAGACTGCAGGGCCTGGGTTGGATGAAAAGGAGAGGTACAGCTGAGTATCATCAGCATATTGATGACACTGTACCGCTCACCTACGCACAACCTCCCCTAGCAGCTGCATACACACATTGAACGGGGGGAGCGGGGTGGGTGGGTCAGAATAGAACCCTGCGGAACCCCACACGGGAGACCCCTGGGGGATGAAGAACACTCCTCAGGACTACCCATTGAGATCTATTCACTAGAAAGGAACGGAACTACTATAAAACCATCCTGTCTACTCCAGCCAGGTCCCGCAGGCGAGTCACCAATACCTCTTGTTTCACTGTGTCAGAAGCCGCTGAGAAATCAAGTAAAATCAGCAGGGTTGAACAAGCCTTATCTAGCTCCATTCGCAGGTCATCAACCAAGGCCACAAGCACAGTCTCAGTGCCATAACCCAGATGAAAGCCCACCGATGTGAGGGCTCCAGAAAACTGACACGGTCTAGATGCTCCTGCAACGGATGGGCCACCGCCCATTCAATAACCTTCCCTAGAAAGGAATGGTTAGAGACCAGCTGATAGTTCGCTGGGGAATCAACGTCCAAAGATGGTTTCTTGAGAAAGTGGCCAGACCACCCTCCTGTCTGCCCTCCCCAAGACAGGCGTTGATAACCCCGGCCAGCAGCAGCTCCACTTTCTCCCTGCTGGCCTTAACCAGCCAGGACAGGCAGAGGCCTAGTTCACACATCGTGGCTCTGACAGACCCAAGCACATCCCCTGCCTCAGCAGGCATCACCAATTGAAATTGATCCCACAAACATTGACCAGACAGGGCATTCTTAACCTCTGGTACTGTCTCTAAAAGGGCAGAGTTGAAGTCCTGTTCAATGCAAGTGATTTTGTCCGCAAAATGTTATAAACATGTCACAGCGGGCCCTGGAAGACTTCAGGTCCAGGTGGAGACTGGCTGGACTGACCAGAACCCTTCACCACCCAGAAAAGCTCTGCTGGATGCAGTTTTGCAGACACTATGATGAAAGCAAAGAAACATTTCTTTGCTTCCCACATAACCACAGCATAGCGCTTCAGTCATCTTCAGTGCGAGTACGACACCACCACGGCTCCAACCACCTCCCCTTGTGCTACAGCCGCCCGAGAGCCTCCGTGAACCACGGAGATCTCCGGTGCCAAAACGTTGGGAGCAGATTCCTGGGAGCCACCTGATCAGTACCTTGTGTCCAGAAGATGTTCAGGCTTTGGTGAACCTCCAAGGGGATGGAGTTTCAAAGCTGTGGAGCAGCCCCTGAGAATGCCTCTCTTCACATCCTCCTTGTATGGGTGCACTACATAGATGGAACCTGCAGGAGAGCACTCCCAGCTGACCTGGGAGGTTGCGAGGGGAGAGGGGTGGTGGTTCTCTTGTTACTTGGTTATTTTTATAAGCAAACACCAGACTACCAATTGTTTAAGGGGTGGAATTATGGAAGGTGTGGCCATAGTATCCCCGCATTTTATTTTTGGCCTGGGCCCTGCAAATTCTAAGGCTGTCCCTGGGACGTATACTCATTCCAAAAGCTACAAGATGCTGAAAACTTTCTAAATGGCCTGGAGTGAATGCAATGCCTGCTACTCTGTTTCATACCAAGCTTACTTCCCAGTTTGGGATATTTGCCCTACTTGGACATATGAACCTATCCAGTAACTGTGACGTTGGTAGCTGAGCAGACCAATATGCATTACTTGTGGATCACTTTCACCTAGTGTCTGTCCTGTATTGGCACGCGCTGAAGTACACCAGAGGCCTCAGTAGGGGGCAGTGCAACCCAAGAGACCTGATGTTATTGGTGCAAGACCTGTGCTTGCTTGCTTATTTATTTATAAACTAATTTACTACCCTGCTCCTCCTGCTCCAAGAAGCCCTGGGCGGCTTACAATGGGTGTTTTTACACACACATTTCTCCTGCATGTTTGCTGTTACAGCCTGAACTTTGTGTGTCTAAATCACTCACCCAGATCTTAAACATTTGGCTCTTTGAACTTCTGCATAGAACTTCTCCCAGAACGTTTGTGTGTAAAAAGTTCTCCTGCTCAACTGCTTTGCTCCAGGCAGCTGTGGTCACTTGGTTTCCATGGCAGCCCCTCACGTCTACAGCTTTGGTTACTTTAGGCTGCCTCAGGTCAGTTTTTGTGTGAAGAATGCATCCAGGAACTGCCTCAGGGCAGTGTGTGTGTGAAGAATGCATCCAGAACTTACTTGTGGACTTGTAAACCCAGAAGATTGAAAGACCAGCACTTTCAGGTGTTAAAATGCCCAATGTGTTGACCTGAGAGTTTGGCCACCTCCTTGCAAGACACTGATGGAAGACACCTGTGAGGTGAGCTGGAGGTTGGACTACATATGATTCCCTATCACTATATATTATTTTAACGTGCGGGGGGGTTGTTTGTTGGGGGTGTGTGGGAAGGCCCCAAGGCTCTTGGGAAAGAATCCCCACAGAATACAATGCCCTATCCCATGCACAAAACTGTGGACTGGTTAGTAGCATGTTGATCGAGCAGTTAGAAAATAATCATAATTAGGGGCTATATCACAGGCATATCCTTGCATATTGGCTTAATATACATTTGTTTATATACCCTGCCCTTTCCTGACCCCACCTTGGGGTGGGTCAGGTGAGGCTCATGGCAGCTTAATATATCCAAACAATATACAGGTAAATCATGTATCTAAAACATCAAACCCTACACCTGCAGCCTCATCTTTTACCCAGGGGTCCCTTCCCTCTTCCCCCTCACTAATCTCCCCTCCAAACCCATACTTCTGCTTCTCACAGAGGAACCATGGTTGTCCTAAAACCCCTTTCCCTACCACCTTCCCATTACACTCCAAATAACACAAACAATCTTATAAAACTTCCACTTACAACCAAAATAAACCCATTCTCCCACTCCCCCACCTCTCCACTGGAGGAGTCTCCTCCCCCCGGCCCACATCCTCTCCTCACAGAAGGGCATCTCTTGAACCCCTCCCTCAGAAACATTCCCATAGTACATACAAACTACGATTGAATTCAATGAATCATTAATACTTAAACAAAGCCCACATTGCAAAAAGGAGCGCTGCTACTGCTTCTGAATAAAGAAAATGTAGTGCCCCTACAATTCTTACTGACCACCAGGCAGCTGGTGGTTTTTGGCATTGCCCATTTAGCAGCTGCCTTCAGGATGCTGGTTTATAAAAGGCAGAGGGAAGGGTGGCCTCTGTGCTTAATTTATGAAAAATGAATTACTGGGGTTCAAGCCTGCCCCAGAAGCCATGCGTCCTGTGTCACAAAGCATGCCCCTTGCTCCAGAGCTTAACAGAGCAGGGAAATGAACCCTGTTCTCTGGCTAGTAACACAGCCACTGGACCAACCTCCCTCTCTAAAGCTGAATATAAAACAGGAGTTCTTGTGATTTAATCTGTATGATGGCCAGCACAGGAGGTGTGTCAGAAAAGCCTCTGGGTCCACATTCCTACTAGGAATATTTCCTGGGGCTCAGCCCTGCCTCCTCTTGAATGTAATTGCTGTGGTTGAGCCTTGGCATGCCCCCTGACAAATTAATCCCTGGGTGGCCCCAGTGCTCACAATCCAGCCCCCTTGACCAGCAGTAACAGCAGTGAATGGGAGTTAATAAATGTGATGGGACCCCAGTTAGCGTGCTATGGCCCGTCTGGGTCAGCCCCCGACGCATCTGATTCCAGGACGCCAGATGTGGGCCCAGTACAGATCTCAGTGGGGTAGGCGGCTAGCCCGGAAATGTGGGCCCAGAAGGAACTGGGTCCATAGTCTGGGCCCAAGGGTCACCCAGACAGGCCATTGTGGGCCAAACCGGGAAGGTGTGTGTATTTTGGTGCCAACCCAGCCTGGCATGGGCGATTGCCATAGCCACCAGCCATGGATGCCTAATATTGGCACCCATGGGTGCCCGTCATGGCAGGGTACAAGGTGCTGGCCACAAAAAGGGGGTGGGCCCAGCCAGCCTGTGACCGGCCGGCGGGAGCAGGAGAGACCGACCTGGGGCCGCGAGGCCGGGGAGAGGATCCGGACCCGGAAGACGAGCGGGCGGCAGTGACGCTGACGGCCAGACGCCGGGAAGGCGGGGCCAACCCAACGCAAGGGG
>QEPC01008173.1:12226545-12277659 GCA_003113815.1 Sphenodon punctatus
GAGGGATCGAGAAAGTTAACCCGGTCCAAATGCCCCTGAAGCTGCTGAGCCACCACCTGTTCAATAACCTTCCCTAAAAAGGGAAGGTTAGAGACTGGCTGATAGCTGGCAAGGGCGTCAATGTCCCAAAATGGTTTCTTGAGCAGGGGCCGCACCACCGCCTCCTTGAGAAAGCCCAGCACCCCGCCCTCCCCAAGGGAGGCATTGACTATCCCCGCAAGCAACGGCCCCAATGTCTCCCGGCTAGCCTTAACCAGCCAGGACGGGCAAGGATCTAGTTCACAATAGGTGACTCGAACAGGCCCCAGTGGCCATTTTGTGCGCACACAGTGATTTTTTTTCAAAAGAAATTGTGCAGTATCTTGCAAGATCTTATAATTGGACTGAGATCTCAGAGAGTTCTTAGCCCAAGACCCAAATCTCGCAAGATAACAAAAGGGCACTCATTTCAGCCCTAGTCTATATTTTATTGTTTTTGTTCCCTTTTCTCCACCTCTCCAGAGGCCTTGTCTTTAACCCCTTATGGCTTCCCCTCCTCTGTACTGTTCCTCATATCCTTGTAGACAGTGCTTAGGAAGACTATATACTATGTAGGATTGAGAATGCTCTCAAAATACTGCTGTTGAGTGAAATCAAAGCAGATTTTCCCTCCTTCCCAAATTCCTTGTTTTACAACACTTTTGGAGGTCTAAGAAATGACAAATACTTGGTGTACTATTTCAAAAGTGGTGGCCACTGGTGCCTGTTGCATGCCATCTGTAAACTCTCCTGCACTTGTCATGGGATTCTGTGTGGAAAGTGGGATCGGATGCGACGGCGCAAATGATACAAACATTCCAGTCACCTTCATTTAGAATGCTACATATGCCAGAAATGGTTTTTAATACAGCCAAATGGTCCTTTATTTCTTGGACTGTGAAGGGGCTCTGCACTCCAGTTAAAAGGAAGAAAATGGTGTGCTGCTTATTGAAGAGAGCAAAAGCAGATGGACATGGTCAGCCTTAGGGGAGGGCCCTGTGGAAAGCTCTCGCCAAGGGGCGAGGGCAGAGCTAAGAGCCACTCTGAGAAGCAGCAACATGCTGCCTTCTCTCCCTTCAGTGGAGTCCTGCAGGGAAATCTGGGGCCAATGCTTGTGTCATGGAGGCGGCACTTCCAGGAGAAGGGTGTGCTTCTAAGGTTTGGGGACACCACACTGCCGCAGTTCCTGAACTGCTTTCAGCCCTGCCACAGCTGCTTCTATGGGGCCTCATTCTTGCCTGGAAGGTCCTGTCTCTTGCCCTCTCTCCACTCCGGGTCCCACCCTTGGCAATAGAACTCTCGTCCCACCTCACCTCCCAGAAGGCATTTCAGTAGGTTCCTGCCCACCGCACTGCCAGCAGTGAGGATCCTACAAGAAATACCAACCCCAGACACGGCTCCCAAAGCTACTGGTATTTTCCCTGGGGTCCTCCCCTCTCACGGGGCTTGCAACAGTAGCTGAGCCTGTTCTTTACGGTTTCAGTAGAACAATGTAATTTACAGGTAGATTTCTAATCCTATAGAGTGCACGTTACTAGGAATCATGCGCATATATTAACTGTAAGTCATTTTCCTTGATGTAGTGTCTTTGTTGGTTGGTAATGTTTTAGTGTTTGTTTTTTTGAAAAATCAATTTAAAATGATCACCAAAAATGTGTTGGGGTTGCATGATTTGTGTAACATGCTTTCTAGGAAGGGCCTCTAGTCTGAGAAGAGGTGCTTTTGAATGTGGCGGTGGCACACTTTGCTATGGTTTTCCCTGCTTTAGCATTAGTACAGGAGCCACCGTCACATTTGAAAGTGGCCGCATCTCGGGCGTCAGATGTTGGCATGGGATAGATCCTGACCATGGTGGCAGCTAGCCCGGGCCACAGCTGGGATCCAGCCGCCCGACCGGGAGTAAAGCGGCCTTTCACATCTGAAAGCCTGCTTTACCTAACCTGGTTGGGGTTCCCCACCCCTTGTGCTGGGTGCCATGGCATCCGTCATTGGCCTTCATGGCTGTCCGTCGGGGGAGGCACTGTATGCAGCGCAGGGGAGGGACCATGCGGATGCACATCTGTGCATCTCCTTGCCCTCCCCTCCCCCCCCATGGCCTAGCTGCTGTCATATTTGTTCCGCATCCGAGCTGATTCCCAACCAGAGCGGTGGCTCCCACAACCACCTGGGTAAGTCCATGGCAGCAGTGGGAGCCGTCACGTTTGAAAGCACCCAAACTGTGACAAGGAAAGGTGATTGAAACTCCAAAATGGCTTTAAAAGCCCGGCATATTATGGACAGTGCCTTGTTACTACTTGGTGACATCTGATAGAAAAGTAAAGAACTAGAATACAAGACCATTCCCTGGAAATCAATAATCATGGCTCATCAGAAATAAGAGTAGCAAATAAAGAAACTTTGAAATGAATTTGTCAATTATGCTACTACAGGTAGCCAGATGACTAGCTTAGATTACATTAATAAAACTACACATTGTTCAACATGCAGAGTTTAGCACAATGCAAACTATGAAAGCATTCTCCAAATATGTAAGCATGGAAAATAACTTTGCTAATGACGCCAAGATCTTTTGCTTGCAATACATTGCATTGTATTACCAGTGTGGTGTAATGGCTAAGTAAAGTACACAGTACTTGGACCAGGATGGGGGGACACCGGTTCAAGTCTTGTCTAAGTCTTGCCTTAGTCAGAAACTCACTGGGTGACCTTGGTCCAGTCAGTTTATCTGTATACAATAATAATAATAAACTTTATTATGTTCAGCCCCATGGCCGATACATATAAACATAAACATATATACACACAAAACAACACAGCAAATTAGCAGAGTAATCAACATAAGAGAAATTAAAAAATTTAAAAATTATTCACATAAGCATTCTGGCTACACACACTTGTCCCGTACAGCCGCGCATCTTTGGGCGAAGACAGCCACCTGTCTGGTCCTATCCAGATTCTGGTCACCCAACAGGAATATAATTTTCCTAGTTGGAGGCCAGAATTCCCCCAAACCGATATTCTGCCATAGCCCTCCCCGAAGGTGGTCATAAAGGGGACATCTTAAAAGGTAGTGCTCGAGGTTCCCCACCTCTCTACCACATGGGCAGCGTCTTTCTTCCATCGGAATCCCCAAGATACGTCCTTCGAATAATGCGGTTTTCAATGTGTGGAGCCTGAGAGTGCTAAAGCTATATTTTAAACTGAGATCCAGCTGGGAGCACAGATACGGGGCTCCGTTCCGCGAGGGCAAGATGAACTTATAGTAGGGTGCCGCCTTGGTGTTTGCAGCTATAGCTCTTAGCTGTTGCCGATCAATGTCTAGGATACGATCTCGTACAGCCCTTATGACTTGTTGACTAGTGGCTTGTTGAAAATAAGGCTCAGAAAAGCCTAACCTTGCCACCCGAGCAAGAACCCCCTTACTCCAGGGCTCAATCCCCACCTCCTCCCTGAACTTTTCTGTCCAGATGCGATCCAACAATGAGCCTTCTGGAGCATCCCTCAATTTGGCCCAAAAGGACAGCAGCCTTTGGTCAACCAATGTGGTCAGAGAAGGATAACCTATTTCCGTTAGTAATAGCTGTACTAGTAGACTGAGGACATCTGAGTAATTTTCTCCAGAATTGATTTATAATAGGTTGGAGAGCCCTTACTACATCCACCTCTGTTCCCCAAATGTGGGATCCGTAAAGGAGACGTGCCAGAACCTTTGAATTGAAGATTCGTCGAGCCAGCCCAGCAGACACCTGGCCATGGGCGTAAAAAAACCGGATAATAGCAAGTGCCTCCAATCCTGCCACCTCCCTCATAGCCCAAATCTGTGCCTGCCAGGAGCCTGTCTCCGCAATCCTGACTCCCAGATATTTATAATTTCTAACTTGTTCCAGGTGATGCCTCTGGAGTTGCCACTGGTACTCCTTATGTCTGAGCCCTGCAACCATAACTTTGGTTTTCTTGTAGTTGATCTTAAGATGTTTAGCACTACATCTACCCTCAAAATCTTTCAGTGCCCTTACTAATCCTACCCAAGAAAGGGAAAAGAGAACGGTATCGTCTGCATACATCAGAAGAAACAGCTTCTGCCCCCCAATATTAGGGGGGTGATACCTACCCACATCTTTGTGCTCCACAATCAGGGAGTTCACATATATATTAAAGAGTAGAGGGGCAAGCAAACAGCCCTGTCTAACACCACGAAAGGTGCCAACTAAGTCTGATAGCCCTCCCTCCCGGGGGGACACGGACCCGCAAAGCGGTGTTCGAGTACAAGGCTTTAATCAGTGTTATCAACCTGACATCAGCCCCAAGACAGACCATCTCCTTCCAAGTTTATCATCTGTAAAGCACTCTGAGTGCCATGGCAGGGGGCGCTATATAAAAATAATGATTAAGATGATGATGATGATTTTTATTTCCATGTTTATCATGACTGGGGAGAAAGATCCAAGCTGCAGTTCATGTAAAAATAGTGTCTTTATTAAAATACATAATTGTTACATTATTCATTTAATAAATATACCAGGGGTGGGCAAAGTTCCCACGCCCAAGAGCCACACACCAAAATGTTCATATCACTGAGAGCCACAATACACATTACATTGATCACAGCTTCCCCCAATACCAGGGGCACAATAGCACAGCTTCCCCCAACTCCTCTCCCCTCAGATCAAAACCCTGGCTCCCAGGTGGTCTTGCAGGTTTGGGCCGGCAGCAGCCATAGCAGTGCAAGGCGTGCTCTCCCAGCTCCCACAGCCTCCTAGGGAGCCGCAGTAGGCAGCTGAAATGGCAGCTCAACTTCCCTTGCTCCCAAGGGAGCCACATGGACATGCCCCCAGGCAGTCGCTTCTGGCCAGAGCCACAGTACAGGTCCTTGAGAGCCACGTGTGGCTCCCAAGCTGCCATTTGCCCACCTGGGAAATATACCATGCTAAATGGTAATTTAAGAAGTAGAAACCGTTTCAAATGACATTTAAATAAAGTGAATGCATCCCAAACTGGCCATGTTGTTGTTTATTTTTTACTCTATTTGCATTTGTGCCCAAAGAACACATTGGCACCATGATGACCATATTAGATATAAAGAAAGACACACTAGTGTCCCCCAAGGAGTTTACATTCTATATCCACAATAAATATATTAACAAATATATAATAGGCAATATATTAATAAGATTATAATAGACACTCTAAAAATGCATTTGGGTCCTGATTCAGGAAAGCACATTTGCTTCTCCAAAACACATGCTTAATCACTTGCATGGGCTACAAATACGTCAGTGCTTTCCTGAATAGGGACATTTCCAAAATGCTTACATTAACATTTTTCCCCTTCAAAATGTCTACTGGTAGACCTTGAGAAGTCTACCAACTATTCTGTATTTTAAATCGATCGTTCTTCCTGAATTTCATTTGACCATTAAAAAAATACATATATAAATTAAAGACTGTAGTGCTTTTCTCAAAGAAGAGCAAGGAATGCGTTGCAAAATACACTCTGACATTTTCTAAGTTATCTATAAGTTAATCAAATAAATACATAAATAAAAGTATGCATTATGAAACTCTGTTACAAACATCCAATAATGTGTTTTACATATTCACAGAAGTTTTGTCAGGCATGTTTACAGATTTATATGGCAGCTGTACAGTATTGTACTAAACATGGTGTTATCTGAAACATAGATCAACTAGGATATTTTGCTGGTTCCTGCTTTTTAATGGATGCAAAATTCATTCAATCTTTGAAAGAAAGTTTCGAAGGCGGCTGATGCATTCCTTAGTCCTACTTTCTTCTTACGTCGTCTAGGTGAACATGCCTAAAAGAATTACATAGTCAGTATTTGTTCGCTTTCTAAACATAATTCTAGAAATCATACCAAATAAGAAAACAAAGGCTGTTTTTAGACAAGCACCTCCCCACCCATCACCCACATTGGCGCCCTATGCAACCCTGCAACATGCATGATGGGTAGGTCATGGGTAATGTGTCTGTCTTACATGTTCTGGTTGACTGATGAATATTTTACCCCTGAGCTAATCTCCAGAGTCGCATTTTATACATACTCTCTTAGGGGAGTGACAGTCAAATAAGACCACTGATTTCACTGGGGAAATTACAGTGCTTCAGCACATGCTTAGGTTCTTGGCTGGCTCAAACTGTGTTCAGCATCCTGCAGGACTCCTTACAATTATAATCTAGGTCAGTGGTGGGCAAACTAAACTAATCAGAGGATCACAGATCAAACCCTCGAACGACCCCGAGGGCTACAAGTTCCCTTTTACCATTGTTACAAGCCAAAATGCCCCTAGGAAAATTCTGTCCTCCACCTGTTGCGACTGGTTCTCATCATCAATGTAATGCAAGTCATGCATATACAGACTGAGGGTGTTTTCACCCATGCGAGCGCCGTGACGGGCTGTGACGGGTGTGTGGTGGTAGTGCATCTGTGGAAATGCCGTGGTGGGGTGTGTGGACGCTTCCGTGCTTCACCCACTCACCCCACACTCACAAAGCAATTGGCCAGAATGGCGGTTGCTCCATCGGTGGAGATGGATGTGTATGCCCATGGGAACGGCCGCCCACCCGCCACCGCGTCCACCCATCCCCCTGCACACCACAGTTCATGTGAAAATGGCCTGAGTAGCTTACAATGTCCTGACTGCTCGGGAAGGGAATAGGAAAAACAGTGAGGGGATTCCATCAATATGAGACCACATGATTACTGGGCTCCCACTGCCCCAGTCATTTGGTATGTAGCCTGCCCACACTCTCTGGCTCAAGAGTGATAGCAGCTCCCCTTCTTCTGGTCACTGCTCTGTAGTGTAGCCTCCCCTGTGTGAGTACAGGAGCATCATTTCAGAACAATGCATCCCCTGCAAGAATTCAGGCTATAGCCTGTTGCTCCAAGCCCACTCGCACAAATGCTCCCTGACTGACAGGGCCTGCAGTTTGGCCCAGGAGAGCCCCATGTGGCCCACAAGCCACAGGATTAGGATGTAGAACATATGGGTGAAACAAATAATTGGAAGAAAGATTGTGGTCAATATTGCCACTAATATTTTTATAGACTAGCTATGTGCACTTCTAAATACAGACCTGTCTTGATAGGTTTTCTTAGTGGAGTCAGATAAGCAGATCGGCAGCAGTAATTTTAGCTTTCCATTATTAGAAACATATCAAGCAACTTACCTCTACCTTGTATTTCTTATCTAATCTGTTATCCCTCAGGTGCTCCAGGCTCAACTGCATCAGTTTAAGCAGATTCTTTATTTCTTCCTCCTCCTTAAAGACTTTTTCCAACGATTTCAGGTCGTTCACGGTGGTATTCAGGCTGTGTTCAGCACAGTTGCACTGGGGGGGCGGAAGCAGAGTGAAAAAATATTTCACCCAAAGAAGATAAATATTACTTGTGACTCAGCAGCCAATTGTGTCTACTGCTGATTGCCTGCTAGACAGAAATTATTGACTCTAAAGTTGTATTTTGTGTGCAATTTTGTTATTCGGCCTTGTTTTCTGTTCTGAAATTGTTTTTAATACTCTGTATTTTTCTGCAGTTCCTGTCGCTTCTGCAAAAAATAGTCTGGCGTACACTTAAAGCAAACCAAGTACGTTATAAAACTGTTGGTACTACGACACAATATGATAAGAAGCTAGCCTGTCAGATCCTGGCCTGGAGCCCACACCACCTGTGGTTCCTGGAACACTGGCTGGGCCCACCCCAGGTCCAGTCACTCCCTCGGGAGACCTCTTAGGTCTCTGCTATCCAGGCTACACTCTTTGCCAGCCTCGTCCCAGCTCCTACCACACCTCCCAGCTTCCTGGTTGGCCACCAACTGGGATAGAAGCCTGGCTGGTGGCAGCAGGAAGCTGGGTGGAACAACACTGCCAGTTGCTGAACTTCACTTCCTTTTCCTGTCGCGATGACTCTGCTCCCATTGACTCTAATGGATGAGGATTTGATGGATTATAGGGTTTGAGCCTCACCCAGTAAAGTCAACAGGAACTGATTTCAAATGAGAATAGGACTGCATCTTTAATGTATTACCTGCGACTCAAATGTATTTATTTATTTGCATTTATATGCCGCCCCCTCATGCCTACAGATGCAATACTTTATAATAAGTTATTTTTCAAATAATTGAGGCCTCCAGGGCCATATTTATTAGTAATAACAATGCGCACACTGTCTGAAGATGGTAAGAGAATATTAGTAAACACCTGATCCTACTTCCATTGGAATCAATAGGTAGCTCTTAAGAACAAACCCGGCAAAGATTTACATGCTCAGTTTATGCATGCATGTAATTTCACTGTATTGGGATCATTCATTATACCGTCTGCTAAATGTGTATAATTTGGTGAGTCTTCAGTTTTTGTACTGTAAATTACAAATGTACATCAAAATTGATATGTTTGAAAATCTATTTTTAAGATTGTAGGCAATTCTCCACCTTTTATTTTCAATTACACCTGTGCCAAATGCCTTAAAATGCTATTAAATTTTCAATAGAATAGATTTTGGGGTGGGAAATGCTATCAAAGGCTTTTTTTACATGGACGGAGGTGGGTGGGGGGATGGGTGTTTGGCCGTGGTGGGTGGAGGTGTGTGTGTGTGTGTGTGTTTACATGGACACACACACACACACCTCCACCCACGGGGCCTCCTCCAGTTTTCCAGAGGGCCCCATGGGTGAAGATGGGTGGGTGATGGATGTAGGTGGGTGTCCATCCAGAGCGCGAACGCACAACACCCACCGCCCATGGTGTTTAATGGGTGCACACCCGGCATGCCCCCATTCCCCGCCCCCGCCGGGAACACTGAGTGGGGGGGGGGGGCTTCGTGTAAAAACACCAAAATGTGCACCAGTTTCACACACCCTTAGCCCAAGTTGAAATGAATGGCACAAAGTACAGATCAATGTGTACATGGCTAAAACTGAACTCCTTATCTTCCCACCTCATCCTTCCTCTCCTTCCTCACTGTCAATAACTATTGATGGAGTCACCATCCTGCCTGTCCCCCAAGCCCGTAGCCTAGGCTTCATCTCTTTCTTTTAAACCCTACATTGACTCTGTTGCTAAATCCTGTCGCTTCTCCCTCCATAACATTGCTAAGATTCGCCCTTTTCTCTCTGTCTCGTCTGCCAAAACTCTTGTTCATGCTCTGGTCATCTCTCGCCTCGATTACCGTAACCTCCTTCTCACTGGCCTTCCCCGGTCTCACCTTTCTCCCCTCATCTCTGTCCAAAACTCTGCTGCCAGGGTCATCTACCTCGCCCGTCGCTTCGACCATGTGCAGCCACTCCTCTCTTCGCTTCACTGGCTTCCCCTTCCTGAACGAATCCTGCACAAGTTCCTAGTCTTCACCTATAAAGCTCTTCACAACCTCGCTCCCCGCTACCTCTCTGCACTTATCACCCTCCATACTCCAGCCCGTGCACTTCGCTCCTCCTCTGTCCCTTCTCTCACCCTTCCACGCATTCCCTGCTCCCCTAAGCGCCTTCGTCCCTTCTCACTTGCTGCCCCCCATGCCTGGAACTCCCTCCCTGTCCACATCCGCCTGCACCCTCCCTTCATACCTTCAAATCTCTCCTTAAAACTCACCTCTTTCATTCTGCTCTGTCTGACCCTTTATCCTGCTGAGCCACTATTCCTATACCTACGATCTGTTTACCCTTTTCCTTGCAACATGGACCTGCCTGCTGTCATTCTCATCGTAACCAAGCCAAGTACGTGCACTTGAGACCTCGCGTCTTCATGAATATTAGACCCCTTGTCTCTCCCTCTGTTCCCCTTCCTAAGTCTCTCCCCCAGCTCCTGTCTCTCAGATTGTAAGCCCTAGGGGCAGGGACCATGTCTATTTTATTACTTTGTAAAGTGCCAGGTACACTGCTGGCGCTATATAAATGTTTGTTGTTAATAATAATAATAATAATAATTAATTAATAATCAATCTAGGTAGACTTCTATAATGAAAAATTATACAAAAAATTATAAATAGTATTTTAAAAAACATACCTTTTTATCTTGTCTTGGTACCAAAAGAAAGACCTAAAATAAAAATGGAATATTATAAACAGACATTCTGAAATGTACACAGGAATAGTGTTCATCTTTTTTAGATACATATCATCTTCATCTGCATTTCTATTTCTGAATTTCCTTTGGGGAAGCATTTACTGCATTGACTTTGGAGGAGAACTCAGCTTGTGGTAGTCTGAATACCTTGGGTTAAACAAAACAAGAAACTATGGCAAAAAAAACAGCAGAGCCAGACCATAAAGGGTTGGTTTTTTTACAATGCAAAAGTGAAAGAAAATGAAGGCAAAAGATAATGACCCACCTCTTGTGATCCATTTACTAACTTACTAAACTTTTCCAAATTACTTTTAAATTCTGCTATCTCACTACTCAAAGTGACAGAGAAGCAGCAACTCATCAACAACATAGAGAGGAACATCATTTTTGCTTCTAGAAAAATGTACACTGGATGTACACATTTCTGTTGCCAGCTTCTATTTATATATGCTCATATACCCTTTGAATATTAAAAAATGTGTAGGATAAAGAAAAAACTTTTCTCAGAAAGGAAAAGGTGGCAGTAGATGGTGATGATTACTTTACACGTTGTGGGAGGGTTCCTGGGGGATTCCCCCCACCTCACCCCCCTTTCTCCTTCACCTAAAAAAATATTTTTGCAGATAAGATTTGTCACTTTGCCACAAGTTAACAGAAATCTCACAGGAAATGAGAGAATCCCTCATGCAGTTAAATATACGTGGTGTCACTTTCACAACATGGACAGTGGAAATTTGGAACTTTTGGAACCTGTCATATTCAGCAATGCAAAAAGGGAGTTTTAGGACACAAATTGATTACTGGGTCAGGTTCAAGTTGCCATTGTCCTTCCTAAATAATAATTGTTCATTTTTGTGACCCTTTACCATCTGAAGAATCTCAAAACACTTTACAAACATGAATTTATTAATTCTTGCTCCTTGTTGTGATTTATATGTACAATTATTGTCATTTTATAAATGGGGAAACTAAAGTATAGGAAGAGTGATTTGACAAAAGTCATACAGTAAACCCATGACAGAGGCTGTTTATACACAAACACTTCCCCGGAATAAACGCCTCCAATATTGGTATTAAGTATTTATAGATGCCCAGGTATTCATAAATCCAAATAATGTGTTTCCCCCCAGAATGATAAAACCTCATTTCCCAGGTTTTATTTAGTCTGGACTAAAATAATACTGGGATGGTGCTTGTGTCGACGCTTATGCTGGAATGAACACGCCCCCCCCCCCCCCGAGACTCGTAGGTAAGAATTTCCCCCTACCCCCAACGTCTCTGTGGGTGAAAACAGACATAATGTTAACTCCACTTTAACATTTCTTATGCATGTTGCAGGGCTGCATAGGGCACCAATACAGCCCTGCAACATGTATAAGAAATATTAAAGTTGTGTTAAAATTGAGTTAGCATCATGTCTGTTTTCACCCTATAATATTCTGCAGTCTCTGGTGGCAAAATGTCATGGGTATGGATTTACAGCAGAGAAGGCTATGCCAAAATGCTACTCCTGCTGCCTTCTAATGTATTCTGACCCTGCAGTGGAGGGACTCCATCACACCCATCCTCTCCAGGGTCCCATGCCGGCAAGTGACATAGGCACAGCAAGAACACTGAGAGAAGAGGGGCTCACAGCTTCCCACACAGCAGCCAGGAGAGGCACCCAGAGCACCAGGGGATACTGCCCCTCACCTTAGGGTCTCTCACCAAACTCTCAGATTGGCTGGGGTGGGGAAGTGGCGCAGCAGGAAATAGAGGGGGCAGATGATGTGTCCACTGTTTCCAAGGGCACTGGCATCCCCACCAATCTGTTGTATTCCCAGAAATTTCCTATTTGCAGTTTCCTGGGGGGCCACGCAGGACAGGGCATTCTCGGTGGCTGTGCCGTGCCTTTGGAACTCTCTCCTGGTGGGGGCCCGTCTGGCAGCAGACCTCCCGGGGTTCCATAGGAATTGTAAGACCTGGCTGTTCTGTCAGGTGTTTGGCGAGAGAGAGGGGTGAGGGTGTGGTGTCGGGTTTTGTTCGCCCCATTTTAGAGTTGTATTTGTTGTTTAATGTTTTTATATATTTTACTGTAATTATTAACTGATTTTGTTAGCCACCCCGGGCTGCCTGGCAGGAGGGGCGGGGTAAACTTTTTAAAAATAAAATAAATAAATAAATAAATAAATTAGAACATTAGAAGGCACTGAAATTCAGCTGTGCTGTCTGCGTAGTAGAAGCCAGTTCCCGTTGGAACTGCCCCGATTGTCTCAGCTTTCTACACAAATACAGAATCCCCTCTAGAAATTTACGTCCCAGACAATTAATGACAAGACTGATGCTCTAGCAGAGGCATTCTCCTCTCTGTCGGAGTTCCCCAAAGCACGGAAATTCAGCTGCACCACACCATGGGATTGATGCAGTCCTCCTTGTGACTCTTATAGCGATACAAACGTCTACACTGCCATTCCAGAATAGTGCTTTATTCTGGAAAATGAATAATCATGTGAACTGTTATCCTGGATTGACAGTCCTGGGTTGTCATGCTGGAATTGTGTTCATGTAAAAGCAGCCAGAGACAGATGTAGAAACTAGGATTCCTGACACCATTCCTGGTTCTAGCAGCAGGCCAATACTTGTCAGTTGAGTCATCCTATTCCTGAACTACGGAAAGTGCTCAGAACATGTCAGTATATGGTGGAACTTTTTAAAAGGTAGCTGGCGATGTCATGTAGACAAATCAATCCTTCAAGTGAACTAGGTCTTTGTATCATACTAATATTATGGATAAATACATTTTAAGACATGGAACAAATGGTAGTTATTCATTTTAAGACTAGTTTTGAGTTATTATTATTTATCATCAGTATTTATATAGCGCCAGCAATGTACCTGGCGCTTTACAAAGAATAAGATAGACATGATCCCTCCCCGAGAGCTTACAATCTAAAGTTATACTTACCTATCTAAAATTCAGCAAAAGAAAGATGCACTGAAGCTCAGAAACTCTTTGACTGAAAATCCCTTTGGAACTCCTTTAAATAATGACTTATTGAGGTATATTTTAAAGTGTCTAAGATATTTTAATGTGTCTAAGAACTTTCCTATCTAAAGGCTCAAAGATAAAGGACTTTATCATGTTCCCAAAGATGTGAAAAATGCTGACACTGGGTGTTTTTAGACAAGAGCCTCCCCACCCTATTACCCATCCCAGTGCAACACTACAACATCTATTACCCACCAACTGCCCATGCATGTTGCAGGGCTGCATTGGGGTGAGTAATGGGGTGCAGAGGCTCTTGTCTAAAAACACCCACAGTCAGCCTTTTTCACATCTTTAGGAACACGATAAAGTCCTTTACCTTTGGGCCTTTAGATAGGAAAGATTTTAGACACATTAAAATATACCTAAGGCACAAGTAAAAGGAAAAATAATAAAAACAGTAATTTGAAAACATTAGTGCATGCAACCAGATCTGTTAATTCTCCACTAAAGTGTTAATGAAGGTAGTATTTTCAGAAGGAAGGACATTTACAGCTAGTTTAATAGTGTACATTCCATCCAGGCTTTGTCCATGCTTAATTTAATGCATTATACACTTATATGCACACATACCTCCTTTCATGTGTGCGTGTGTAAACACACACACATACATACTTGCTGAAAAGGAGGGGAGAAATAACATAGACGAGGAAGATCTTGGGTGTTAACTTATAGGTTGAGGCCATGGGGTGCAAAGGTACAAAAACTGTATATCCAAAAGTTCTCCCTTTCTTCTAGTGACCATTGCAGTGGTGGATTCTCTACGGGGAATATTTCTAAGTTCGAAAGGCTATGTCTATCAGAGTTAAAATGTTTAGAAATGGGTTGTTCTAGCTTCTTCGTGATGATAGCCGATTTGTGGTTTCTAAAATGTGTGTGAAGATCAGTCGTTGTCTTTCCAACATATTGAATCTGGCATCCAGGGCGTTTGCATTCAATAACGTATATGAGATAGGTGGACTTACAGGTGATGTTCTGGTTAATAAAGTAGTTCTTGCTGGTTACACTGCTGCCTCTTACCTTGCCGGCTCTTACTAGTAATTTGCGCAGGTTAGGAGGCTGATGGAAGGCGATGAGAAGGGGTTTGTTAATAGATTTTGTGCATTACCAGTTGAGGGGGGAGCTTGTGTGCTTGGTGTACTGGTTTTGGAAGAGAGAGCTGCCCTGTCATTCACCTCTGACCCTCCTCCTTTACAGGGTGTCGGTTGTTGTCGAGGCTGTTTGCAGGCAGTTGCAGCTTCAGAGGGGACCTTGCTGGAAGTCTGGTAGAAGAGTTTTGGGAACGTTTAGCCTGCTGGTTAACTGCTAAAGATGACAGAGAAGAAAATAACAAGGTCAGCCTCTTCACCGGCCACCAACATGGATGTGCCTTGTCTGAAGCAGGCTAAGATTTCAAATTGTATTAGTGATTTTGCAGGTGATGTTTCATGCTCGTTCCCCTCCAACAGATTTACTTGTCTGGAAAGTGAGGGGAGTGGTTGATCAGACTCTCAGGTTTTCCCCGTTTATTTATTTATTATTTATTCATTTTGTATTTTTTATGCTGCCCTCGTGCACAGCATCTCGGGGCGGCAAACAACATTTTAAAACAAATATAATAAAATTTAATATTTAAAATAACCCAACAGTAAAGTCAATAAAAACCCACCCTAACCCAACCCACCCATCCCATCTCCCTCGGCAAAGACTCAGAGGAACAGCCAGGTCTTACACTGTCTATGAAAAGAGGGGAGGTCTACAGCCAGGCGGATCTCCAATGGGAGGGAGTTCCACAGGCGTGGAGTGGCCACAGAGAACACCCTCCTCATGGTCAACACCCAGGAGACCCTCAAGGAGGGTGCCCCCGGCCGACCACAGAGGTCGATCCAGAATCCAGAGGGTGAGGCGACTTAGAGGGGTTCCAGCGGATTTGATGAGTCCAGCTTCCCCTTGCAAAGGAACTAATATTAAATCACTGCCTGAAGTGGGCTTATTGGATGCCAATTGGCCTCCAGACATGGAAATTGGGGATGTCTTGCAATCTCAGTGTTTATTAATAAGCCATACAGTTTCATTATTATTTGAAAGTACACATGATATGGGGAATACCCTGGTAGAGGTCAGCTCTCAGATGAAGGAGATCATTAGTAAATTAGTCTCCCTCAAACATTCAGAAAAGGCAGGAGCCAATTCTGTTTCAGCTGGCTCTGCTGAAGGGGAAATGGAGGCCCCTATGAGAATCCTCCCCCTTTGAGGGGGCAGCGGTCAAGGAATGAGCTACTGGCCAACAGATACAGCCTTGTTTGTAAGTGGATGGTAGTTAATGAAAGAGCAATCCTGTTAAGATTTGCCCCCTCTTAATGATGTCATGCCCAGCTGGCGTAACAAGCCCATGATTCAGAAGAATATATTATCTCTCCTGGGTATAAAGCTTGAATTGGACGATATTGTTAGGGTTGAAAGGCTTGCTAATACTTGTGCAACTGCTTCTTTGGTGATCCACTTTCGGCAGGGGAACATGGTTAAAACAAAATTTCTTGCTAGGAAATATCTGAAAATGTGGGGAATCTCCATAGATAGTTTTCTTTGGAGCACTCAGTGCAGCCTTTAGTTGATCTAGGAATTACGAACCAGAAAGGCAATATGGTATCCTCATCGTCTACGTTTTTGACAGGGAACCCCCAGTTGTTGCCAGCAGAGGAGAAAATGAATATTGCCCTGGTTTGTGTGGAGTCTCTTAATGAGTCTCAAGGGAAATTCCTTCTGACTAGAGTTAGGGCCAATTTGATTGTTATGTTTACCTGACCCTGAGGCTGAAGAAAAGGAAAGTTTACTCTCTTTTAATGCGTTGCCCATTATAGAGCAGGACAATATTATACAAATGTTTAGCTCCATTCACAAGGAACTTAGCAGGCATAGTTTGAATTATCTAGCCCCCGAAATTGCATATAATCAGAGTGGACCTAAGACAAGTCAGGTCCAATATCACAATCGACGCCCAGGAATTTCTCAATAAATATGATGATGTGTGCCTTCAGGAGACTTGGCTACTCAGGTAGCGTGTTTTTACTGGGGTTTCAATTATGGGATATACCTGCCAGTAGGGTGGGGAGTATGGGCAGACCATCTGGTGGACTGGCCATACTCTTTAAATTATCTCTGGAGGCAGACAGTCAACTTACTTCTGGTGCACCCAGGAACTCCCTGGCTATCAGGATGATCTGGGGAGAGGGTCTGGGTTCATACTTATAAATGTCTATCCCCTACTATTGGTATTTTGGAGCGCACCATTTTTTGGCGCAACCTAGAGGACTTGAAGGATACCCTAAATGAGATGTACCCAACTGTACCAATTATATTAGTAGGGGACTTGAATGCCAGGACAGGGAATTCCCTCACGACTGCTGAGTTCATGGGATTGGATCAGGATTATGCATTTTTCTTTCCTATTAGAAATACTAGGGTACAGGGTTACAATTTGAAGATCTTGAATGGCCGATTTCAATCCGACCCTGAAGGGGTTCTAACATACATATGCAAGCTGGGTACCGGTGTCATTTACTATATATGTGTCCCAGAGAATTTGCTTGGTTACTTCACCAATTTTGTCATCCATTTTGGTTGTAGTGACAATTTGCTGGTGGCAGTTACTTATTTCCCCCATATGGAAGAACTGTTATCTAAAGACTCAGCCCCTGTCTTGACTGCTGTTGGCCAGTGCAATCTTCCATGTGTATGATGGAATTCTCATGTGGCCAGCAAAAGCAAAATACTGTTGGCCTCAGGGGATATTAGGGGCTATAAAGAAGTCCTTTTCGCTGAGAATACAGGGGAGAGTGCCGTAGCAGGGATATTTGCCCAGATGGCCAGTCTTTTGAAAGATGGAATTGTGAATAAAACAGGTGTTAAAAGGGGCTATCGGGCCCATGTACCCTGGTTTGACCAGGACTGTTTTTAGCTCAAGGGAGCGGTCAATAGGGCTGCACGAGGTATAAAAGTGGACAAGTCACCACAGTCCATAACCTGCTATATTGAGACCAAACACCAGTATGGGGCCATTTTAAGAGCAAAGAAATTAGCACATCAGCGATTTCTGTGGACCTGTCAAGGCTGGGTCTTGAACCCATGGCCATTAGGTGCTGGAGGACCTTTCTGGTGCCCTGCGCTACCTGGTGGGCTTATGAGGGTGTTGGTTTCTCCTCCTTCTGTCTCCTCTTGTGTGGTTGCTCCTTGTGTGTCGTGCCCTCCCCCAGCTGTAGCCGGTTGCCCTAGTCCTGCCTCCCAGCTTCCTCATTGGCCACAGGAAGTATTGAAGCCTTGGTGTGGCCACAGGAAGCTGGTGGAGCAACGTCTCTTACCCCTCCCCATTCTTGTCTGTGATGTTGAGTATTACTAGTGTGGTGCAGCATGGGTACAACCCCAGTCTTCCTGTGAATGTTTGATTTCTGTGTTTTCCCCCCTAAGTGTTGTGAGCTCGTATATGGTGCCCCCTGTCTGACTCCTGTGTGCTCCGGGCCAGGTGAGCGCTTGTACTGCCCCTTCTGTCAGCCTTGTGTTCTGGGTCTTGGCCACCTCCTCCCAATGGTATGTTCTGTGCAAACCCCTATGCTTAACTGCTCTCCTTGCGAGCCCACTACTGATTGTCCCTCCTGTTCTGTGTGCGCCCCATGCTTGACTGTCCCCCTTGTTCCGTGTGAGCCTATGCTTAGTTGTTCCCCCGGCTCGGTGTGAGCCTATGCTTAGTTGTTACCCCTGTTCGGTGTGAGCCTATGCTTAGTTGTTACCCCGGCTCGGTGTGAGCCTATGCTTAGTTGTTCCCCCTGTTCGGTGTGAGCCTATGCTTAGTTGTTTCCCCTGCTCCATGTGAGCCTTATGTTCAATTGTTCCCACTCGGGTGAGCTATACACCTTAGAGTTTATCCTAGTGGGATCCCCCTATCAGGAGCCCTTTTCACTCCTTTTTCATATGTCTGGTTAGCCTTCCCATTCCTCCTGTCTATCTCGTTCTATCGCTTCTCTCTCAACCTCGATTATGAGCCATCAAACTACCTAGTGTGGACGTGTCAGCTCAGCGCGGAAAACATGGTTCCCTTGGCATCAGGAACAGGCTAAGAGGTTTCTATTGCTATGCCCCTTCCTGTTGTGTAGCTTCCTCCTGGTCTCCTAATCCCCTCACCCCATGACAGATCCTCCCTGTCTCCTGATCCCCTCACCCCGTGACAGGACCTTTCTTGAAGTAGCCATCCAGGCTAGGGACAGTATTAGGTTCAGGAACTGGTCAATAAAGGGTCTCGCTCAGGATGTGCTAACCCAAATATTGCAGCTTCAGTAGGGCAGGAGCACTTTCATGGAATACTTATAAGATACCTGACATCCTATATTATGCACTCTTCGGAACTAGGAACAGAAGGTCTCCTGGTGTGGCCTCCTGTAAGTAGCACTGAGATTAGATCTCTGATTGAGAGAATTCCACACGCACACAAAAAAAGCTCCTGGAGAGGATGGCATTCTGGGGGAATTGTTGAAAATGTAGAATGGTGGGTCCCAGTTATTTGCATACTCTTAGTTCTATAAATAGCTGTGGTATAATTCCAGTGAGTTGGAATACTAGTATTATAATCCCCATATATAAAAAGGGGGACAGAGGTTTACCAATCAATTATTGCCCTATCAACCTCATCAGCATAATTGCCAAATGATATGCTAGGTTTCTCCTGGGAAATCTGGAACACTGGGCTGAGAACAATAGCCTGTTCCCAGAGGAACAGACTGGTTTCCGCCCAGGGTGTTCCACATTGGACCACTGTTATGTCCTTGCACGCTTGTGTGATAAATATGTGAATATCAGGAGAGGATCTCTTTTCTTAACTTTTGTCGATCTTAGGTCAGCTTTTGACCTTATTGACAGGAATTTGCTGTGGGCTAAGCTTGCCAACACAAATGTTGATAAGAGGTTGATTTACTTAGTACAGCGTTTATATCATAATACCTCACTTAAGATCAGGTTAACATTGGAGGGGCATCTTTCAGAAGCTATTCCCATTACTAACGGAGTAAAGCAGAAATGTGTTCTTGCACCTTTTTAATTTAATTTTTTTATTAATGGAATTGTTTCAGAACTACAGGGAGAATCTTTTTATCCGTCCTCAATTGGCTTGAGGCGTTTAGCCATACTGCTTTATGCAGACGATATAATATTGATTTCCAAAGCTCTCTTAGGAATGAAGCGATTGCTTGGAGCACTGGGCTCCTTCTGCAGGGAGAACTATCTAGCTATAAACTATGATAAAGCTAACATTATAATGGTTTTGAAAAGACCTCAAACTTATTCCTGGTTAAGACAACAAGCCCCCTGAACAGGTTGGTAGCTACAGATACCTGGGTCTTATGTTTTCATCATCAGGTAGCTGGACCAGGCATTTGGAATTTGTCCAGCTTAAGATGGCCCAGTCCATGGGGGGCATGATTAGGTTCTAGAAAAATGCAGGCGGCAGACTGGTAAGGCCTGCCTTGAAACTCCTGGAGCTCAAGGCGATTCCCCAAGCTCTTTATGGAGCAGAGGTTTGGGGATATTCATTACTGTCAAAACGGGAATCATTCCAGAATAAATTCTTCCGTGACATATTAGGAGTCTCTAGGAATATCTCTGTGTGTATGGTTCGAGCTGAAACCGGAGTTCTCCCTGTTGATGTAAAAATCTCAGTACTTGTCTTCTCTTTTTGGCTATGTTTAAGGTCCATGGCTGACGATTGCCTCCCTACATCACGTTTTTTTGAGTGCGTGGGTTGTAAGCCAGGATCCTTATGGAGAAGAAACGGTGACTCTTTATTAGGGAAAGCAGGTTTTTCTTTAATGTTTTTTCAAGGATACTCGAAAGGAACAGCTAAAGAATTATTTAAAACACTCTTTTGATGATATCTATATGCAATGGGATATGGGTGCATTCATGTATCTAAAGGTGGTTCCAGATATAGCAAATTGAAGTACTTTAATCAATTAGAAGGTTATTTATTCACTGTTACCAATTACACCACTCGTAGAGCCTTAACGTTATTACGATTCCATGATATGCCCTCAAGTGTTCTCAAGGGGCGGTACAAAGTTAGTCCCTACGAGTTAAGACTTTGCTCATGTGGGTTAGGACAGGTGGAGGACCTTCTTCACTATCTCTTCATCTGTACCCATTTGGCAGAGATTCATTGCAAGTATCTACCCCTTGATTACGGGGAAAGACCACTGGAGTCCCCTTTGCCAGCTGATTTACCTCTTGTCCTCCAAACATGACCCTACTGTTAAGAAGATTGCCAATCTAGCACATCTTTTAGCATTAAGAAGGAAAGAGATGAACTGTTAGCTGGTTGCTTTTCTTTATATGATTGTTTTATGCAATTGCTTACCGATATGATTTTGTGTTTAATTACTAATTTCAGGGGCTAGGTTTGGTCATACTTATGCTCTGTTCAGGAACAAGACCTATGTTGTTGGGGACTTCATGAAATTGAACCTTGGTTAAAGTATTAATTTCAGGGGTTCGGAGGCATTACTCTCCACAGAGAAGTCCGTGGCAGCGGTTGCAGCCCATTATGTTTGAAAGCACCCATTACTATAAAAATGGATTATGAGGTAAACCAGGGGGTGGGAAACATCATGTCTGGGTGTGAAATGCAGTCCATAGATAGATTTTATGCGACGCCTTTCCAGTTCCTGGATCTGGACCCTGGATCTAATTCTTACTTCCAACCACTGAAAAACTGAGCTCCAGATAAGGGAGCAATGATGAAGGCATGCACAAGAGAACAGGGTGCAAATCCATGACACATCCAAAATTTGGACCTTTTTTTTCTTGAGTACATCCCTTAAGCACTTCCACTCCCAACTTGTCTGCAGCCCTTGAAGCTTGTACTCATTTTCAAAGAGGCCCTTGGGACAGAAAACGTTCACCACCCCTGAGGTAAACTGGTAGTGTGGGAAGTGTAATGGAGCATAAGAGGATGTATGGAAGAAAGTATGAAAACATCTGTGACAAAAGCCTCGTCGTATACGTGTTTTCCCAGAAAGTGTTCATTCACACAACACAGAAAAATGGGGGAGTGGCCCATTGTGTCCGATGTTCCTTCTCCTATAGAGTAGGTTGTGTGAATGAGCCTGTGAGCACATTCACACATACATTAAATCAGCGCTTTTTTCTTTCCCCCGCCAAAAGCTACCTTTACAAGCGCGCATTTGAAATGACCCGCATAAATCCTCTTGTCAGAATGTCGGTAGCTAGTCAGTATCATGTCAGTTACACCGCGCCCTGGCTCCGCTCCTCTTCCCCTCTCCGGGAGCCGAGAGCCGGGGAAGTGGGGTGCTGTGTAATTGACATGACACTTGCTTCCCGGCCTCTCGGCTCCGCTCCTACTCTGCTGCCGCTCCTCATCTCCCCCCACCCCCACCTGAGGGGTTGCGCTGGGCATACATTAAAATGCTGCCTTTCCTAAATGCAGCGCTCCTAGTGTGACTAGTGCTGCAGTGCATGGGTTTATTTAAGCGCATTTTGAAATTGACTGCCTTTAGGAAAAGCAGCATTTTAATGTATGTGTGAATGCGCTCACAGTGATCCTGAATATTTGCAGGACAAGGCATAGAATGCAATCTGGGTTAGCTTGCTGTAGGGAGAGACCTCATCATTAGAAGGCTGTAGCCCAGTTACCTGTAGTAACTAGCTAATTGTTTCCAGCTGCAACTAGAGTAGGCAAGGCCACTGCTTCCTAGCTGAGGGGAAAGAGGAACTTAATAAAATACTGAGTTGACGGCTCAGAAGAGGCAATGGCTCAGAAGTAAGGTGCACATTTGCATGAGTGTCTTCTCTCACTTTTAAAATTTCCTAGAAAACAGTTTCCACGTGTTACTTCCCCCGCTTTTCCCGCTGTTGATTTTGCCTTGAGTAATGCCCCTCCTGCTGCTAGCAATTCCATGATGCTGTGGCGGATGACTAATATCTCTATGAGGCTGGTGACAAAGTGAGATGTCTCCCTTCCAGAAACATGCCAGAGAGAAATAGCACAACTGCTAAACTTTGGTTTGTGCCCTCACCCTTGCAGACCATTTGCCGAGTCATCCTGCAACCTAATCAGTTTGTATAATTAAAATCCCCCAGGGGGAAAGCAGTGGGGCTGGTTCAAAATAGCCACTCTGATTTTGTGGGCAAGTTGTTCTACAAAATCAGAATGGCTGTCGGTATTTTGATCAGCATTCCGTTTGAAATAAATGTACGATCGTAATTCTGATCAACAGTTTACACATACAACAATATGATGGCTGTTGTACTGCAGTTAATCTGCCATACAGCGGTGTAGCTAGGTTGGAATGGACCTAGGTGCAAGAAATGGAATTGGACCCTCCCCCACCCCCTGTCACCATAGGTGCCTAGTAACTGTTGATAGTGGGAGTGCACAGGAGTAGGGGCTGGACAGGGGTTCTATAGAGCTTCTGAAAATCTGTGGGGCATGTACCCCCATACGCCCCCCTCACGAGTCACCTATGCCCATCATCATCCTCTCCCCTGTCTCACCGCCTCTCCTCTTTCCTCCCACCAGCACCTCTCTCTCCCTCTGCTTGCTGTGGCTGAGCCCTTCAGTCTGCAGCTGCGCTGCCTGCTTCGTGCTGCTGCCAGGGCCTGCTCTGCCCTGTGCTGCCCGCTGGGGGTGGGGGACCACGTGCACCAAGTACTGCAGGCACTTCTGCTCAACTCAGACTCTATCTGGCTGCACCACAACAGGACAGGATTTGTGCCCCTCACCCTAGCCTTTGGCCTTCCCCACCCACCCACCCACCCAGCTTGGGCCCCAGAACAAATGTCCTTCTTGTCCCTATGAAAGCTATGCTCCTGTTGCCATACTGCGGTATGGGGGCCACAATGTGCAGTGGCAACTATATTCTATTGTGTACACACACATTGGCAAAATTAATTTCAATTGGTCTGATCACAAGTTTGATCAGAATTTTATCAAATTCAAAAAACAATCAAGCCACCTAGTTCCACTGAAAATGGAAACTGGAGGGAATTTTGGTTTCAGGCCTAAACACATTGAGCAGGGGGTTGGACTAGATGACCGCTGAGGGTCCTTCCAACTCTGATTCTGTGAAGCCGATTTGGGCACTCTTTATCCCATGAAAATGCATCCCAGGAGAATTGCCCCTGAGGTTGGAGCTTGTAAATTGAGTCCCAGGGGGAAAGGTTAGGAGTTCATTCCCCAGCCCTGCAATAACAAGACCACTCTGGCATAGGCTTACAAGGTGGGCTAACCTAAAGGACCTAGGAAGGAAAGCCCAGCTCTGTTTCAACAGGGACTTAATAGGGAGATGCTAGAGGTGGGAAGAGTCTAGATTTAGTGCACTTAACTGGGGCAGCAGGAGGGGCTCAGGAGAAAAGCTGGTGGGGAAAGAACTGCAGCTGCTGTTTGGGAATGTGCACTGATGTAATAAAGGCACGTGGTGGAGACCTGTGGTTTTTGTCTTGTTTGGACTGAATCCTGAAAGGACTTAAGGTCAATGTGGGGAGCTGGCTCTCTAAGACTAGCTCACCATAACTGGCAGGGCTGGCCCAAGGGTTTGAGGGGCCATGTGTCAAGCCTTGCTGCGGGGCCCCAAAGGCCGGCGGAACCTTATGGCTGCACTGAAATTTATAGCTTCCTTGCACGTTGTTTTCAATCATGTGCGCCCGCCTAACATGCATCCCCACTCACACACACCCACTCGTCCCCACGCACGGAGCAATCGGGGGAAACGGTGGTTACTATGTGGGTGTGGATGAGTGGTGGGTGAGTGGGGATGCGTGTGCAGCCATGTGCATGCCCCATCCATGCACTGGCGCGCCCACGGACCCCCCCACCCGGCGGAGCCATGTAAAAATAGCATGTGAGGTGCCACTCAAAGAAGAACAGAAGGTTGCTACCTTGTAAATAAGGTTCTTTGAGATGGCTCCCAACATTCTCACAACACCCGCCCTTCCAGCCTTGAATGGAATTTTTTTCTTATTTCTAGAAAGAGTTGGAAGGAACTGTCATTCTGCGGGGGGGAGAGCACTTTTTATACTACAGGAGCTCGAGACCATCCTGTGGCTATTATTTGAATAGGGTGAGTGTGCACAATCCAGTTGTGAGAATGTTAGGTGCCATCTCGAAGAACCTTCTTTACAAGGCAACAACCTTCTGATCAGCACATGGGCAGAGGAGCTGTTTGTAAACAAACAGCTTTATCTACCAGTCCGATCAGTTGTCCCAGCTGCTGCTGCAGCAGCACTACAGGAGGGAGAGGCAGGTGAGGGATGGGGTCCCTGGGGGCAGACAGCGTTGACGGGTGAGGTTGCCCCCTCCCTAAGGAAAGGCTCCCTCCAGTAGAGGCAGGCAGTGAGCACTGAGCAGCCCCAGCCCGGCTGCCTGGTCTCACCACTCTCCCCCTTTCCACGGGGCAGACAATGGGCTGGGAGGGGGGGGCGAGCTTGCTATCTTCCCCCTCCCTAAGGAAAGGCTGGCTCCCTCCAGCAGTGAGCACTGAGCAGTCCCGGGCTGGTTTGGGCCAGTCTTGCTAAACCCCAGTGCTCTTAGAAACAACCACAAGCTGAGAAGGATTCAGGCTGTGAATAAATCCAGTGGTTTCAGCAGCTCTCTTGTCTTGCTCTCTCTCAGTCTAATACCAATACTGAACAACATGGTAACAGGAGTGAATAATGGACCAAGTAAGACTGTCTGGAAATATAGTGAGGAGAAGCAAGGGGCAGTGAATCAACAGTCTCAACTGAAGGAGATTTGGAAGGACAAGTGGAAGAGCAAGATGTTATCATAGACTGTAATGGAAGGGAGAAGTCTAGGCCAAGGAACAGACTCCTATCTGACAACTGCAGAGAGGAAGCTACAGGGATGCCACATGCAACTATGGGTGCTAATGTACACGCAGCTGTGGCTGCAATTCTGGAGGCAGGATTGCTGCCCCTGCAACCTCCTGCGTGGTCAGGTCAGGGGATGGAAACGAATATTCCCTCAGCCCCACCTGGGTGGTGGGAGGGGAGTGACACATGGCTGGCTGGCGGCACCCCCACACTGTGCTGGCACCCCACCGCCCACCAGGATGGGAAGCCATGTTGGGAAGTCAGGCTGGGTGAGCGCAAAAACAAACGCACCTGCCTGGTTTGCCCCACTCTGGTCCACCTGGGCAGTTCATGTGGCCGGCCCATGGGCCTCGTTCCTTCTGGGCCCATGTTTCTGGCCCGGATGCCAACCCCGCTGAGGGTTGAACCAGGCCCACATCTGGTGGGCACGGAACAGATGCGCAGGGTTCAGCGCTGCCTCACGCAGGCCAGAGCGGGCGAACCAGGCCAGCATTGTGAGAGTTAATACTGTATGAGACAGTGTCTGAAACCACAAAGACTAAAGCAGCACGATCTGCTCTATATTTAAGGCATGTTGCACGCTCCATTATAAAGCCCAGACATTCTATCTTTTATAAAACTGATCTTCTGACTGAAAAGTTAAAGGTAGGACCGCCATCCGTTATAACGGGCAGAATTTAAAAGCCCCTATATTTCAGACACCGCTTGAGCTGCAGTTCTGAAAATTTAACAGTATGCTATAAACCTAGAGACTGGCATGTATGGACATTTCTAACAAGATAAAGTTAGGAAATCAAAAGTTATAACAATACACGCATTAATTGCTGGTGGTCAAAATGCACTGCTTCCCGAGGATTTGTTCTGAGTGATATCTCCTTCCCCCAGATGAGCTGAGCCCCAAGACTCCACAGCTTTGTAGTATTAGATGTTGAGGAAGTGCTTTTGTAGTCTGGAAGTGATCGGTGCAGGGAATAATGAGATATTACGGATTTAAAAATTAGTTCTACTGCACTAACGCATGCCTGCTGAGAAGCTGCCACTTAGTGAGAATAGAGTCACGTGACTTGGTCCAGGAGCCAGTTACGATACTCCTCACTGCAGTCAGTTACATGTGAGGCAGCCAGTGATCCCTGCTTTCAGGGAGCTGTACATTCCCCTGATGCAACACCCCACTGTTCCCCCATGCCCACTAGGTGCCCAACCCTGTTGCCGGGAAGGGGAGTCCCCCCAAAAGGGTAGTCCTGTCACTGGCCAGCTTCCCAGCCCCTTGCAAGGAGTGTCTTGTGACTTGGAGTGGCTGCTCCTGCTGAAAGTTACAAGACCCTTCTTGCGAGGGGCTGGGGAGCTGAGCAGGGACAGGACTATTCTTTTGGGGGACTCCCCTTCCCAGAAGTGGGGTTGGGCACAGGGGAACACGGGGGTGTTGCATCAGGGCCCCGCACACCACTGATTCCCTGTTGCTCGAGGCAGGGAGGAATTTACACTGTGGGTGGCTGGCCACCAGAGCTCCCCTTTTCCCTGGGCCCCTGGCAGGTTTGGCAGCGTATGGAGGGGGTGGGGATGGGGAAGAGGAACTACAATGCTCCCCCAGCACTCTCCCCCTTTGCTGGCCTGATGCTGCACACAGTTCTGCTGCCACTCGAGTGACACTGGGGCCGCTGCCATGTTTCCTGTCTGAGCATGCTAGGACTCCATTTCCCAGCATGCCCAAAAGTGATAGAAAAATGGCAGCAGCCCCTGTGTGGGCTTAAGCAGTGGTGCAGGGCCTTTGACAAAAGATTATAGCCTCCCATGTGAGGCTGCAAACAGTGGAGGCAGCATTGTTGTTGTTGGTGCTGGCAGTAGGGGAGGTCATTGATCCTGGGGAAAGGGGGGAGTATCTCTGTGCGAGTGCACACACGTGTGTGTGAAAGAGAGGGTGTGTGTGAAAAAGAGAGAGAGGTATACTGTGTGTGTGAGAGAAAGAGAGGGGGTGTGTGTGTGCCATGCATGCCTACCATGCATGTCTGTGAAAGAGAATGAGACTGGTTTGTGTGTGAGAGAGACTGAGTGTGGGGGAGAAGAGTGTTTGTGTGTGTGGGGGGGGAGAATGAATGAGTGAGGGGGGGAAGGGAGTGACTGATTTTGTGTGTGTGTGTGAGAGAGAGAGAGAGAGAGTAGTGTGTATGTGCCATGCACATCTGTGAAAGAGAATGACAAGTGGTGTGTGTGGGAGAGAGAGAGAATTTATTTATTTATTTATTTATTTAATAGACTTATATCCCGCCCCTCCTGCCATGCAGCCCGGGGCGGCTCAGAATGAATGACAGTGGTGTGTAGTATCCCCCCTCCCATGGCTGTCCACTCTCACCTCCCTCTACGCCAACCTCTCCTCTCAAGGCGCTACAGAACTGCGAGTAGTGGCATGGTCACTGGTGCGGGACCTTGTTTAAACCCACAAAGATTAAAGGGGCCGAAAGGCACTAGCCATGGGGCAGTACACAGAGATCTCAGTGCACGTAGCTTAGCTCCTCCTTGAGCAGTGTGCTGTCCCTCCTCATCCTAGCTATATTCTAACTCTTATTATATTAATCACATAGCAAAGAAAAATCAAAAATTTTCCAATTTTAAAAAAAAAAAAAAAGCATTAAAGGTAGGACCATTTCCAAACAAAAAAAACTTCCCTCTTAACCAGCATTCCAAAACATACATTCCCCCCTAACATACACTAAAAAAAACCCAACATTAATTACAATTCCTATTAAAAAAAACATTTAACAACATACATCACAACAAAATAAAAAGCCAAAAAGCATGGCAATTATTTCAAGATTTTCTGTCTTTCATTTTTTATCATCAACATAAACATAAGATATGTACTTAAATATTAATAAGAGTAAGTATGCATGGTAAGGAATTATCACTAACTAAACTATAAAATGTGTTCATTATTAAACATTAATTTAAGTCTTACTACTAGTTACTACAGGATCTGTGCCTGAGAAAGCTTAAGTAAAGTTCTGTTTTTAAACCTTCAGCTGCATTTGTCCTTACTGATTGTGAATCAGTTATTACTCTGCAACAGGAAGGAGGTGTAAGTATTTTAGAAAATTCAAGGAGGCTGGTGGGGTGTGCCTTTGGTTTACTTTTTGTAAATCTGGATGGTAGTTTTTTTAAGTTATGACATCTTGTAAATTCAATGTTAGCCTATGGGGACCGTCCTGAGTGTGGAATGCTTGCGAACATTCTATGTGTAATGCAGAAACTGTTTAAAAGCAAACAGTCTTGAATACTGGGGACTACAACTCCCAGAAGGCACTGCTTGCTAGAGCCTATCAGTGCTGAGGAAAGAGAGGGAACTGCACCTACCAGGGGGCAGTGTGAGTGACTGGTCAGCCATCCTTGGAGCTGATCTGGCAGGGAGAGGAGGAGAGCAAGGCCAGTGCAAGGGAGAGAACTGAAGGTCTGAGGGACAAGCTGTGACCCTATTTGAGTAAGCCCTCGGAACAGGGAAACCAGTAGCCGAATACTCTGTAATAGGTTCTAGGAGCAGCAGAGCAGCTCAGGACAGAAGGGGTTACTGATTCTGGTTTCTTCCAGTACTTTGGGTTGGAGGCCTAGCCCAGCATCATTCGACCTAGTGGGGACTGCAGCTCTATTAAAAGCCCTGCAACCAGTAGGATACTGCTTCACATTCCTGCAGAGCATCAAGGGTGAGTAAGGACAGCCTGCACTATTTTCTTAAGATTGCTTGACCAGATTTATTTATGGTGATTGAAGAGGCTCAAAGTCCTGGTCTCCACCTGGGGTGGATATTGGGGCCATGAGACTCAGGTGAAGCTGGCAGCATTTAGAGACCTCTATTTAGGATCCTAACTGAACTGGCTACCAGGAAGTGCCAGGAGGTGTAGCCACATCTTCTGAGTGGGCATGTGAGACAATCGTGCAAATATTATTTCTGTAAAATTGGTGTTATATTTATGTAACTGCTGTTGTGGCAGAGGTTTGACTTTTATTCTGGGGAATGTTATCTAATGCTCCTCTGAAATAAATATTACTAGATTGTTTCCCCTCTGAACACGTGGACAGCTGTCATTGGGCACCCTGATTTCTCCCGTCCATATCCCTGCACCCCTATTCTAACTCAGATAGGAGGGAAGGGTTACATACATATACAGACATATACGATTCTTAGTCTCTCTCTCCGCTGCTGCCCCAGCTCAGCCACTGCTTAATTTCATAGGCAGGCTGGTTGTTTACTTTGTTTCCTAGCCCGCACTTAGGCCGCTTTTAAACGAGGCACTGAAAAGTGCCTCCTGAGCCCCGAGTTGAGAGAAAAGCCATGAGGGGAGTGTTTACATGCTCCCCGCGCTGCTGGAAGTGACGTGCTCCCCGCTGTCAGCAGTGGTGGCGGCTGGAGGTGCGGTGTTTTGAAGAGGCACATTCTGAAAGCCTCACTTCAAAGCACCACATCTCCCGCCGCCGCCAACAACGGGGAGCACGTCCCTTCCGGCAGCGCAGGGAACATATAAACACTCGGCTTGGGAGCCACAGATGCCTTGGCTTGGGAGCCATGGATGCCGAGATGGCTAAACAACAGAGCTATCTAATCCTGCAGTGACATTTGGGGTGGCTGATCTAGCCCCCTAAACCCACCCAGAACCACAGAGCACATGGATTTCAGTGACACCCCTTTCCCCCAAAAAATGCAGTGTGTCCAGGCTGCAACTCCAATGGTGCACCCCATTGGAGGAACATGGCTGGGGCCGGAGCACTGGAGTTTGCCTGGGATAGTCCCAGGTGTGGGAAGAGGGCAGAGGTTTGTCCCAGAGCCAGGGACAGGAGGCGACAGGCAGACTGGAATCGATCTTCCTTCAATGCTTCCCCTTCTGACTTTCCCAACCCCACTAAGGAATGAGGGGTAAGGGGGTGCTCTGGGCTGATAAGTGGGCATTCTGCAGGAGGGGGACAGGGAGATGGTGGGGTTCTGTGCAAAGTAGCCATGTGGGGTAGAGTGACAAGTGTCGTCCTCTTGGGAGGACTCTACAGCTGCTTTTACGCGAGCGTCGGGATGCAGCACATTGAAGAACGCACTTCCTGAAAAGCCTCGCAGGGTGCATTTCAATGCACCAGACGTAGCTGGCCACCATAGGAATCGTGACTTGTGTGGACTTTTTGAAGCTGCATTTGGCCAAATGTGGCTTCAAAAAGACCATGCGAGTTGTGATTCTGATGGTGGCCAGCTACTTCTGGTGCATCGAAACGCACACCCCACAGGGCTTTTCAGGAAGCATGTTCTTAAACACGCTGCATCCTGCAGCTCGTGTAACTGTGGCCTGAGAGCAAACCTCAGCCCAGAGAGGGAAATCCTATGGGAGAGCAGGGAGGGAGGAAGCATACATGTCATATTGTCTGTGAAGTCGTGTCCAGCAGAGCTTTTCCAGGTGGTGATGGGTTTGGTTCAATCCAGCCTGTCTCATCCAGGAACTGGAGGAGTCCAGCGCCTGCTGTGATATTTTTATTGATTACTACGCAGATAAAATTGCTCGTATTCACCATTACCTTGGCACAACTGTTTCTAGTGCAGTCAGAGCTGGGGTTATGGAAACCCAGTGTTGTCCTTTTCTGGGGGATGGTTTCAGTCATTGTCACCCACCGATGCGGAGGAGGTGCTAGGGGCTGTGCAAGGAACAAGTTTATTTATTTATTATATTCATTTATACCCCGACCCTCTCACCAAAATGTAATTTGAGGCAGAGAAAGTTGTGAACTAGATCTATGCCTGTCCTGGATGGTGAAAGCCAGCTGGGAGACGTTGGGGTCGTTGCTGGCTGGGGTGATCAGCGCCTCCCTTCAGGAGGGCAGAGTGACGAGCTGCTTTAAGTCGGCAATTGTTCGGCCTCTGCTTCAGAAATCATCATCGGATGTTGATTCAACTGCCAGCTATTGGCCTGTCTCTAACCTTCCCTTTTTAGGGAAAGCATAGATGACAGTGGCCAAATCAGAGTCCAATCATTACCTTTTTAGGGAAGGTTTCCCTTTTAAGGAAGGTTATTGAATGGGCAGTGACTCGTCCACTTCAGGCACATCTGGATGATATTGGATTCCTGGACCCTTCGCAGTCTGGTTTTCATCCAGGGCATGGCACAGAGACTGCTTGTGACCTTGATTGATGACCTTCACCTGGAGTTAGATTGGGGAAACTTTACCCTCTTAATTTGATTAGACCTTTCAGCAGTTTTTGATACCATTGATCATGAGGTGTTGTTGACTCGCCTGCAGGACCTGGCTGGATTGGGTGGGACTGCTCTTGAGCGGATCCGCTCTTTCTTGGTAGGGAGGTCTCCGTGGGTGGTGATGGGCGATTGCTCATCATCTCCTTGGGATCTCACTTGTGGAGTCCTGCAGGGTTCCAGTATGTCCCCCCTCTTGTTCAACGTGTATATGCAGCCACTGGGCGAGGTCATTCGGAGGTTTGGAGTGCGGTGTCATTAGTATGCTGATGACACCCAGCTCTACCTCTCTTTTTCATCTGACCCAGGCCCAGCAGTCTCGGTGCTTACCCATTGCCTGGCTGCAGTGGGGGACTGGATGAGGGTGAGTCAACTGAAGCTGAATCCTGACAAGACTGTGATGATGATGGTTGGCCAGTCTTGTGCCTTGGAGGGGATATGGACTCCTCTTATTAATGGGGGTCGGCTCCCTCTGGTTGATTTGGTTCACAGCCTTGGAGTGCTTCTGGATCCTTTGCTGCAGCTGGATTGTCAGGTCCTGGTGGTGGCCAAGAGCACTTTTCACCAACTCCATCTGGTGAGGACTCAGAGGCTGAAGCCTTTTCTTTTGGACTCTGATTTGGCCACTGTCATCCATGTAGACTACTGTAATGCGCTCTACATGGGGCTGCCCTTGGTGATGGTTTGGAGGCTGCAGCTGGTGCAGAATGTGGCAGCTCGCCTTCTTATGGGGACGCGTCACCGTGAGCACATAACATTGGTGCTCCATTCGCTGCACTGGCTGCCGATAGTCTTCTAGGCTCAATTCAAGGTGCTGGTGATGACCTTTAAAGCTGTAAATGGCCTAGGCCCTATCTATCTGAGACATCGTCTGGCTCCCCACATCCTGTCACAGCCTCTGCGATAGGTTGGGGGCGCCTTCCTGGAGACTCCAGTTTTTCACTTGATCTCGACTATGAGGAGGGTGTTCTCAGCTTTCGCACCTTTGTTATGGAACTCCCTCCCCCAGGAGGTCCACCTGTGTTCAAGCCTGGTGTCCTTCTGGAGGCAATGTAGGAGGGGGGGGATTGTATTTTTTTTTATAGATATAGATATTGTAAGCCATCTTGAGCCTTCGGGGAAGAGCAGGATATAAATGTTAATAAATAAATACACAAAGGGGAGGACATTAAGGGGAGAGAGTAGGGGCAGAGCCCCTGTAAATAGCTTTCACAGTAGAAACCATGTAGAGGGGGAACACTTTACAGGGAGCAGCTTTATCGGGAGATACAGAATATGGAACCCAGTACAGGGGGAGGTCTGCAGCGTGGGCAGCGTTGTGCAAGAAAGGGAGTCCTGTCCAAGGGAGAGTAAAGTGGAGGAGTCTTGTATAGACAAAGAGCAGCATAATAATGGCCATAATTGTGCTGGAGGAGAGCCCTGTACAGAGGAGAACTGAGTGAAGGAACTTTGTACAGGGAGAGAGCTGCAGGATGGGCAGCATTATGCCAGGTGGAGAATCCTGTACATGGGCACAGCAGAGTCCGGGAGCCCTGTACAAGGAGTGAGCTAGTCAGGGGGAGGTCCTTATAGAAAGCAGAATGAGCAGTGTTGCACAAGGAAAAGAGCACTGACTGGGGAGTAGAGTGGGAGACTCCTGTACCAGCCATGAGCTAGGGATATCATAGAGAGAAGAGTGAGCCACCTTGCATAGGGCTGTCAGTGAGGGGAGTCCTCCACAAGAGTAAAGCACTCTCCTTCAGTAGCCAGGATACAGGAAAAAAAACATGTGCAGGTCCCTGGCTGTAGCTAGAAACAAAGTGCAGAGACAGCAACTTCTGTTTTTAACATTTGTCTTTCCACTTGTTACAGCTAAGCTGCTGCTTTGTCCACCTAAAACCTGCAGCCTTTCCTCCTTGTGAGCATCCCCTACAATGTATTTCCTTTAGAAAAGTAGTTTACAGCAGTAGAGTTTATTTGACTCAATGGCCTTTGTCTTGTGAATCAGCTAAAAGATGCGATGAAGGGAGGCAAAATAAATGTTAAAAGATGTCGGAGGAGATCTAGTGGTTGGGACATAAATCAGGCAGAATATATGGGGAGCTGATAAAAATAGTTCTTTTCACCATTTACAAAAATGCTCACTTTGGAAAGAGGGGTGGGTGGGAAAAGATTTTGGCATGCAGCTCTGAAACCATGGGTGATTTCAGGTGAGACGGGGCGGCATTCGCCCCGTTCCAGAATCACCCAAATGATTCCCCGCCGGGATCACTCCAGCATGTCCAACAGACGTGCTGGCTGATCCTGGTGGGGAATCGGGGAGGGAGCGGGGCCATGCGTCGCAACGTGCGGCTGCATGGTCCTGTCCCCCCACGCTCCCCCACCGCCCGCCCTCTGGGGAGATGGGCGGGCACTGCGGCCAATGTGGCCACAGCGCTCGCCTGATTTTTACCACGGCCCGGAATCCTGCCGACCAGATGTTACTTTTGTTGGTTCCTGCCGGGGGTCTCTTTGACCATGCTTGCGGCGCTTGTCCGGCGGGGAGTCCAGGAAGTGTGGTTGAAATTGACCCCATGTGGGAATTGACCGTGGTGAACATCTGGTGGCTGCTTAACGGACGTTCAGGGCGCTTTGGCCCCATGTGGGTATTGACCGTGATTCACTGTGATCTCGTCACGTCTGAAAATACCCCAAGACAACTGATGCCGAGAGGAGCCAAAGGGTGCAGTTCTTCTTAGTTTAAAAACAGTCTCTGCCAAAGATTGCTGTAAACACTGAATAAAGATTTCATTATCTACTAATAATAATTTCTATAGCACTGCTAGGTGTATGCAGCACTTTACAGTAACAGATTTTTGGAGAGAGGTCCCTGCCCAGCAGGCTTACAATCTAAGGCTGCTTTTAGATGAGCGGATTGCAGGATATTTCAAAATCCCGCAACGTGGGATTACACGAGATGCCCGGCGGGGATCAAATATGAAAGGCGGTTGTGCATTCTTTGCCGACCATGAATTAAATACCTCACAATCGAGGTATTTAATTTGTGGTCAGCAAAGAATGCGTGACCACCTTTCATGCACTTGATTCCCGCTGGGCTTCTCATGTAATCCCGCATAGCGGGATTTTGAAATATTGCACAAGCAGGTCGCGCAACAGCGACCCGCTCGTCTAAAAATGGCCTAAGACGAACAAGGGTGAGGCGAACTCAGGGAGTGACAGACACACACACATTCCCATTTTACAGATGGGGAACTGAGGCTGAGACTTGCCCAAGGCTAACCAGTGAGTTCATGGCTAAGGCAAGATTAAAATCCTGGATTCCCAGGACCAAATCCAGCACCTTATCCACTACACTACACTGGCTCTCTAAACTGAGACTTGCCCAAGACCACCTAATGAGTTTATGGCTAGGGACAGGATTTGAACCCTTGCTTCCCAGGTCCAAGCCCAGCACCTTATCCACTACAAGGTGTGGCTCTTCAGTCACACCAACTCTTCTGAGCTGGTGTGACTGGAATAATTAGGCAGTTAACTGTCCATTCTGATCTGAAGGTGCAGCAATCAGTAGGACACAGTAAAAATAAAATGAAATAAGACAAAATGAGAGATGGAGGGAGAAAATAGAAACATGGAAAATTTATCAAAGGCTTTACACCATGGAGTAGTTTGGCTCAGATTTTAGTGTGGAGTGGCCATGCATTACACAATGATAACTGAATTCTAAGATTTTTTTAAATTTTGCAATGTTTAAACCAAACCAAAGTTGTTGTATTCTTAGTTAGAAAAGCAGAGAGCTACCAGTAAAAGTCCACCTTCGCCTTGTTTACTATTTGAAGGAAGTAACAACCTTCAAAACTGAAGGGATCAGATCTTCCACCTGAGCCTCCCCTAAGCTTTGCTCCCATAGTGGTTATGCTGCTCAGCATTCTATTGCACCAGCAGGACAAATTTTCTCTGTTGCATTGTATTTAACAAAAAACTTGGATATTCCATAATCAAAAACTATTTGGTTTACAAGAAGAGTTAAGGCTCTTGCAAATTCAATCATGCAGTAAAAAGCATGGAAATTGCAAGTTAAGGCTCCCGCCTTAACCTCCATGCCATGTAAGCAGTAAAGACATTGTACAGTCTCACATATTGTGCTCGCTTACAATTTAGGCTCCGTGTCCCAACACTTTGCCTTCATCTTTCAGCCTCAATCCTCTTCCTCTGCAGCTGGGGGACAACACTGAAGCTGGGGACAGGAGGGCATAAGCTGGCCCCTCACCACCTCCTTTTACTCTTTAAAAAAGAGAGGACTTAGGAGTCCTGGCTCCCGCCTCCTCTCCCCCTCTAATCTATTGGTTCCTGTGGCAAAAAGCCTTGCCCCTACCTTTGCCTATAGAGGGACCCTGGCAGGGCAGCACTGCATTCCTAGATAGGGTGGGACCTGCCTTCCTTTCTCTTGTGAGCACATGACAATCTAGCGACATTCCTAACCACATTCCTGAACCGAGGAACTGGGTTTTCACCACATGGGCAGAGACCTTCTCCCTGCCTTGGACTGGGTCATAGACCAGGTGACCTCCCACGGACCAATCCCAGCAGAGGGGGATAGGACTTTAAAAGGGACAGACAACCCCTTCTTGTCTCTTCTCTTCCTGCCTGCTCTGAAGCCTGCAAGATCTGGTCTCATGCCAGATCGGAACCAAGGACTGTACCCCATATGATTTACCAACGCACATGGAAAACTGTACATTTCAAGTAACCAGCTTGCATGGTTAACAGATGCGAATACAAAAAGGGCCCACGTACCCACCAAATTAGACTCTGGGACTTGTTCAAAGAGTTATCCTGTCTCCTTACCCTTTAGTGCCTTTTTGTACCTTTTTGACCCTGTAAGTAAAGTCTAAGCTTTTTATATTTCTTAACTCCACTGGGCGTGTGTGGTGTTCTTTGCAAAACCGTCTCCCTTCGCCTGGAGGCATAGCTACCTAAAGAGGGAGAAAGGAATTCCCCTCTGGCTCTATTAGCCAAGACAGTTTCTTCCAAAGATAAGCACCTCTGGGTTGCTCCAAGGCTTCTGCCTCCTGGAAGGAGAAGAATGCCAGATAGGAGAACCAGGGAACGGGGTGCCCTTGGGAAGCTGTGGGTTTATAACTTTCTGGGGTTCGCATAGCCTATGTGAATTCCCTCTGATTGTTGGAACTCAGGTGGTGGCAGCAAAAATGATTTTTTTCTGGGGTTTGCCAGCTGTGGGGATCCCAGCCTAGAGTATTTGGGCAAACACAGTGAGGTGGGTGGCTCAGCTGTATAGCACACCCTGCTGCGTTTCATCACATGTTGTGGCAGCGGTGGGATAACCCAAGCAGCCAGATAGCACACACATGGTGGTATAAGATCAACCAGCAATTTTTCTTTTTGATTGGAGTTTTTAAAAGCACACACAGGGGAAAAAGGAGTCTTAGAAATAAGTCTTAAGCAACTGAGTCCTTGAATTTGGCTTCAGTTCAATTGGATAGGGCTTAGATAAAATGGAAGAGCATTATGACCAACTGAACAAGAAAGAGCCAGAGGAGGAATGTGCCTGGAGAGGTGTCTCATCCGTAGGTCTGAAGAAGGAAGTCTTGACCCAGATCTTGGCAGTTTTAGATCAGGCTCAGGGAAGCAACCCTGCAGCCTCTGCCGAGTCAGATGCCATGGCAGGAGCTGGAGCTACCCTTTCCCTAGGGATTCCCAGACAGAACTGGGAGGAGCTAGAGCTGATCCGGAAGCAGAACTGCCTTAAAGAGAGCGAGCTTGCAGCCCAAGAGGCTCAGTGCCAGTATGAGTGGGAGCTGCAAAAGGCAAGGAAGAAGGAGAGGGAACCTAGCGAGAGGCAAAGGAGCAGGAGTTGGCAGCCCAGGCGGCTCAGTGCCAGTATGAGAGCAGCGAGAGGCACAGGAAGCTCAGCACAAGCATGAGACTGACATGCTCCAGAGGAAGCTAATATCACCCCACAGGCTGACACCCAAGGACTTCACTCCTTTCAGGGAGGGGGACAACCCAGAAGTGTTCCTGAGTTTCTTTGAGAAGCAGGCTGACAGATGGAACATGAGGGAGGATGAGTATATGCCTTACATGGTGGGGTTGGTAACAGGGACTATGTCTGTAATCCTTGATGGTCTGCTAATAACTATTCCGCTTTTAAAGAGGCAGTGCTCAAACATTATAGACGGCCCAGATCATTTCAGGAAGCAGTTTCGCACGCTACTGCCTCAACCAGGGCAAACCATGGCTCAGTTTGGGGCTCAGCTGGTAGAGGCCTTAAAGAAGTGGGTGGATAGGGCTAAAGCTATGTCTAGGGAGTACGTGCTGAACCTCATGAGGCTGGATCAGTTCTATTTCCGCTGTCCCCAGGAGATTAAACACCTGGTCCGGGGTAAAAATGCCAAAACAGTCAGCAAAGCGGCAGACTTTGCTGATCAGCTGTTGCTAAACACAGACAGGTTAGACAAAAAACCTGCCTGCTTTGAAAAGGATCAGAAAGGTATCAAAAAAGGTGGTGGTGGGGAAGTAACCCCCAATCAGGAGTCTGGGACACTGCCAGCTGAATGTGAGGCATTCCCTAATTCGGGAAAAAAACTTAATATGACTAAGAGGGGCTGCTCCAACTGTGGGGAGCTGGGCCACATTAAGGCCAGTTGCCCGAAGCTGCAGAGCTCACAGAAGCCTGTTAGCATAGCAGTTGTAGGTATAAGGGAGGAAACCCAGAGCCTCCCTGTGTATTACATCAATAGGATTGTGAACATGGAGGAGGTGACAGATTACCTCAAGGAGGAAGTGACTGTCAGAGGGAGGACTATTATTGGGGAACTAGACTCAGGAGCAAGGGTGTCTCTGATCAGTTCCAGCCTAGTCGCCGCCTCAGATATAGTCCCAGGAAAAAAATACCACATCAAACCAGTTGGGTATTCACCATTTTATGTGCCTGTGGCATGCCTACCCATAGAATGGAGGGGCTGGGGAATTTCTCTAGACATTGAGGTGTGGAAGGATGTCCCTGTCCCTATACTAGTGGGGAAAGACATCATAGGGCCCTGCTGGGTGTCAGTAGTAACCCACAGTCAGAGCCGGGGAAGCCAGATCATTCTGAAAATAGAAGATGGGGAAGAGGGGAGCTGCCTGGGGCCAGAAGGTGGGTCCAGAGGTGAGGTCTCCTGTAGCCTTCAGAGCCAGCTGCAGAGTAGGGCTGAGCTCAGTCTGCTCGTGTTTTAACTACCTTGAGTAACTTGGTGTCGACTACAAATTTGATCACTTCACTCTTAACACCCTTTTCTAAATCATTAATGAATACAATAGACAGCACCGGTCCCAATACAGATCCCTGAGACACACCACTTTTTACATCTCTCCATTGTGAAAACTGACCATTAAGGCCTACCCTTTGCTTTCTATCTTTTAACCAGTTTCTGATCCATAGTAAGACACTATCTCCCATCCCATGACTTTTTAATTTTCTCAAGAGTCTCTCATGAGGGACCTTATCAAATGCTTTCTGGAAATCCAGGTACACTATATCTACTGGGTCTCCCTTGTCCACATGCTTATTTACACCCTCAAAGAATTCCAACAGGTTAGTGAGGCATGACTTACCTTTACTAAATCCGTGTTGACTCTTCCCCATTAAGCCATGTTTGTCAACATGCCCTGTAATTCTGTCCTTAATGATGGTTTCCACCATTTTGCCCGGCACAGACGTCAAGCTTACTGGTCTGTAGTTTCCAGGATCGCCTCTGGATCCCTTTTTAAATATCGGGGTTACATTTGCCACCCTCCAGTCCTCAGGTACAGTGGCAGATTTTAGTGACAGGTTACAAATTACTAACAGTAGGTCTGCGATTTCATATTTGAGTTCCTTCAGAACTCTGGGGTAATGCCATCTGGCCCTGGTGACTTGTTAGTATTCAGTTTGTCAATTTGCCCTAGAACATCCTCCAACGCCACATTGATTTGTAACAGCTCTTCCAATTCCTCGCCCACAAAGCAAGGATACGGCATTTGGATGGATTCCACATACATAATTACGAATGATTTTCTGTTTAAAAAAAAAGAGAGAGAGAGAGAGAGAGAGTGTTTTCAATTTAGTGCAAAATGCTTCAAATAAAAAATGTTTTACTTTTACAAGTGAACAAATGAGGATTTTATGCCTATGGAAGACCCCCAGTGATATGAATAAACGTGTACAGTTCCTTTGAAACTGATGAAACTATGCACATAAAAATGCATATAGGTAGGGTTGAAGCTTTAATCTGCTTAGTGCCGTGATACTACAGAAACTGACAAACTCTGGCCCTTTTTACACGGGCCACAGTGCAAAGGGTGCGTGTGTGTGTGTGTGTGTGTGTGTCGGTGTGTGTGCCGTGGTCCGTGTGCGCTGGGTGGGCGGGAGGTTCTGATGGGTGCACACCAGCACACACTGACCACAGAGCCACCCCACCACCACCCACGGAGCCTCCTCTGTTGGGTAATGGGTGTGGATACTGGGAGCACGTGCATCAGCCACAGCACGGTTCACACGGGAGGCAAACAGTCCAAACACCCATGAGCACCCAGATTCCTGTGTGCCGCCCGTGTAAAAAGCGCCTCTGACAGCAACTGCAGCTCAATTATTGGTCTGTCATGACAGCAACTGCAGCTCCACGATTGGTCTAAGTTATGTGTTCTAGTCTGCCCTTTTCCAACACTCTAATCTTTTATAGAAATCTCTCCCAAATAGGATGCAGAGTCATAATTATATTTATTTTGAAAAGTGTTTTTTAAGGTTTATTTTGAAAAGGGCAGACTAGAACACATACTGTCTCCAAAAAGGTTACTTCAAAGCCTATATCTGAATGTAGCTGCAGTTGCTATCAAAGTTTATCATGGGCTGGGCTTGCAGATCTGTGGTAGAGAAAGTGGTTTGCACCATGACGCTGATATCTGTGTACAAGACAGAAACTTTTCTTCCTCAGTAACAACCTTGAGCCAGTAAATGAGTTACAGATTGGGGTGTGTGTGTGTGTGTGTGTGTCATATGAAGTGATGGCTATTTCTGGTCCTGGGTGAAAACTGTAGAAATTAATGGAAAACCTTTTCTTAAAAAAACCCCTCAAAATACCCTCTGTCTCTGCGGATGGCTATTGAAACCAAGGAGGAGGCGTTTTCATTACAGATAGACATCTGTTGGCCTTTGTCTTCTAAGTATCTATTTCAGTCAGGGGTTCTGCCCTGCAGGTGGTGGCCAAAGAGCAATGTGAAAGGATACTGACCATTTTGCTGAAGTTTCAGGATCAATGGGGCTGTGCTCCTTTGTTTCTGCTTTCCTATCAAAGCTGTGATGGTTGCTACTGCTCAGCTGATTACCACATCTCCATATCCTGTCTGCTCTTATCCCTCCCTGTAGTAGGTATCTGGTCTGCCTCTACTTATCCCTCCCTGTAGTAGGTATCCCTGTAGTAGGTATCTGGTCTGCCTCTACTTACCTCTTTTCCCTTCTCCTACCCTCTTTAACCCCTGAGCTCTCTCTCCACCAACTCAGTGGCAACTGATGCACTTTTTGGTTGGTGCAGGGGTGGGCGGAGGCCACTACTGAGGGTGTTTTTACACAAGACACCCAAGACACCCCCACGCATGGTAACTCACCATCCACATGTGAGAGGTCTTGTCTGAATACGATGCATGGGGATGCACACTCCGATGACCTACGCACTGCCCACTTAGTCCACACACGGGGCACTCCAGGAAAAGCACAGGGTGGGTAGTGCGTGGACGGGGCAGCTGTGGATGGGGCCACTCATGTGAAGCACTTGCCCATACATCTGCCCCACGCAACAACCGTGGACCCCCCCACCCATCTCATGTGAAAACATTCAAAAAAATTCTGTACATTACTGTGGAAAACACAATTAATAAAAACCCATACTGAATACAGATGTAAAGACATCAATAAAACCCCACAGTGAATACAGACCTAAAGACTACACAGTGTTTGTTGGTGTCATGCTGCGATAGTGAGGAAAACACAAGCTCTGTGAACAAATCAAAAACAGTGTGGTGTGTGACTGTGAAAACCGTGCATTTCCAGCTACCAGCTTCACATGATAGTAGGACTCATGTGGGAGTTCAAAAAAATCATCAGAGACAGGCTGTGCAGACCCTTCCAGGCGTCTGGATTTTATGATTGTGCCCGATCTGGAGGACACATGTGAGATGTCATCATAAAATACCCATTTTGGGGCTTAAATTAAAGGTCTCAATGATTAGACAATTGGGGGCTGGAATATCCAGAAATCCCTGGTGGGGAAAAGGGGACTGAGTGATTCGTGGATGTTGTTACAATATACTTGTGTTTGGGCTCAATTTAAACATCGCAATGGAGAGAATACAATGCTGATGTTTTCATCTCATGAGTGGACGTTTGGTGCCTGTAAAAGGGTTGGGTGTGTGTGTGTTTGGAAATGTGCAATGTATGAGATATCCGTGTTTGCACTTTTAAATCAAATAACATAGCGTACCAACATATTCTACTGTAAAATCTTTTTGAAATCTATTTCTTCTGTGCACAACCTTGATGACATGGATTATAACAACACATTTGCTAACACTTTGTGGCAGAGTGAAGGCATAGCAAGCTGAGGGAAGCCAAAATGGCCACTAAGCGCACCCAAGATGGCTGCCAACAGGAAGCTAGTGGGCTTGGGGCATGGCCTGGCATATAAAAAGAAGTGGATCAGAGAAGAGAGGGGGTGGCATGGCTAAGAGGGCCTGCTAGACGGCTGCAGAATCTGTAAGCCAGGGAAAGACCAAGAGAAGGGTTGGTCTGGGAGCCAGTCTGGCCTGTCTGATAGACTGGAGACAGAGAGTCTGGAAGGACTGGAAAGAGCAGGGGCTTTGTACAAGTATGGTGAGATCAAGAACTGTACTGGCTGTATAAATACTCGGTAAAGGACATTGCAAATAAATGAACATTTGAGAAGTGAAATCCTAAAGTCTGGACTGGTGATCTGGAGCCAGAGTGGTAGCAGAAGCTCCGCTAATTCCCTAAAGAGGGCGCCAGGGCGGCTGCTATACACTTGCTTTTATGGTACTCAGGTATTGGACATGGTGCGTTTTTTCAACTACACAATTTGCGTAAGTCATGCCCTTATTTAGCCCAGGCTAACCTTGCCACAGTGACCCATGCCCTGGTGACTACGAGGCTTGATTTTTGTAATTCCCTCTTCTACAGGCTACTGGCAGTGGTTATCCATCACTTACAGCTTGTTCACAATGCTGCAGCGCAGCTGCTGACTGGTTTGGGCAGTCGTGATCATATTACGCCCACCCTGCGTTCTCTATGTTGGCTGCCTCTAGAACAACAGATTGAGTTTAAGATTGCGCTGCTGGTTTTCAGGACCCTGAATGGTTTAGGCCCCAGCTATATTCAAGACCTTCTTCTGGAGTCTCACATCGATGAGTCTCTGCGCTCAGGAACCACCCGCTGTTTGGGGGTTCAGCCATCGTGTCTTAAGTCAGCAGGCGATCGGGCTTTTGCTGTTGTGGGCCCCATGGTGTGGAACTCCCTCCCCCTGCATATTCATCTCCATTCCTCCCTCCATACCTTTAAAAAGCACCTTAAAACGTATTTGTTTTGTAGGTGCTTTTAGGATCCGCTGCTGGTTCCCTTAATGTATTTTTTCCTCCTTTTTTTCTTTCCCAAATCTTACAATTTTTAATATCCTTTTAATTACTTGTTTTAAATTGTTTATATTGTGCTTTTATGTAAAATGTGAAGCGCTCCGAGTGCCATGCAGGCAGGGGGTACTATATAAATAAAATTATTAATTAATCTCCCAATCTTATCCCCATTCCCTGCCTTCCCCTTGATCAGCTCCCATTCTCCTGCTCCCTATGGAACTGTCGCTCCTCTGCCAATAAGGCCCCTACATCCATGATCTCTTCCTCTCTCACTCCCTCCAGCTCCTTGCCCTTACTGAAACTTGAATCTCCCACTCCAATTCTGTCACCCCTGCTACCCTCTCCTTTGGGGGTCTCTCCTTTTCTCACCAGCCCTGCCCCGAAGGCCGGGGTGGTGGTGGCGTGGGCTTCCTCCTCACTAATTCCTATCAATTCCAAACGCTTTCTCCTCCCCCTCTCTCTCTTTTCCTTTCTTTGAGGCTCACTCTGTGCGCCTCTACTCCCCCCTCCATCTCCGTGTCGTTGTCATCTACCGCCCCCCCGGCTTTCTCTCTTTCTTTCTCTCTGAATTCAAGTCCTGGCTCACTTTGTTCCTCTCCGACAATACTCCCACTCTCATTTTTGGTGACTTCAACATTCATGTTGATGTCCCTTCCCAACCCTTCATCTCTCGCTTCCTCTCACTAGCCTCCTCCTTCAACCTCCACCTTTGGACCAACTCCCCCACCCACACTAACGGCCATTCTCTTGACCTTGTCTTCTCTAGGAACTGCTCTGTCTCTGATCTCTCCTTCGATCCTCATCCCATCTCTGACCACCTCCTTGCCTCTTTCAATGTCTCCCAATGTCCCCCTTCCTCTTCCCCATCTCCACGCCACTTCCATGACCCCTTCTCCCCTCAGTCTTCTCCCCTGACTCCACCATTGCTGCTTTCAATGCCTCTCTCTCCTCCACCCTTGACTCCCTGTCTCCCTCTCCTCCCGCCCTGCCCACTCCCACAACCCTTGTCCTTGGCTCACCCCCAGTATCCGCCACCTCCAGTCCTGTACCCGTGCTGCTGAATGCCTCTGGCACAAATCCCACATTCATGCTGACTTCCTTCACTTCAAATTCTGTCTCTCCTCCCTTACTTCTGCTATGTCCCTCACTAGACAGCATTACTACACCTTCCGCATTGAGCCTTGTTCTTGGGACCCTTGCCACCTGTTCTCCACCTTTGATTCCTTCCTCAAGACCCTCTGTCCTCCTCCTCCCTCTTCTCTTTCTGCTCAGGATCTTGCTTCTTCACCTCCAAGATAGACCAGATCTGCCTCAGCATCACTTCCTGCTCCTCTCCTCTTCCTACTCTCTCCCTGCTCCCCCTCCTTCTCTCCTGTCCTCCTTCCCTCCCACCTCCCTTGAGGAAATCTCCTCCCTGCTCTCCTCCTCCAACCCTTCCACTTGCCCCCATCCCCTCCCGCCTCCTGACCTTCATTGCTTCTACTGTTGCCCCTTTCCTCCTGCACATCATTAACCTCTCCCTCTCTACTGGCTCCTTCCCTTCCACCTTCAAGCACGCCACTGTCTCTCCTGTCCTCAAAAAGTCCACTCTTGACCCCTCTGACCCTTCTAGCTACCGTCCTGTCTCACGCCTTCCTTTTACTTCCAAGTTTCTTGAATGTGTTCTCTACTCTCGCTGCCTTGACTTCCTCTCCGCCAACTCCTCCCTTGACCCCCTCCAATCTGGCTTTTGCCCCCTTCACTCTACTGAAACTGCTCTCGCTAAGATCACCAACAATCTTCTTGTGGCTAAATCTAATCACCTCTACTTCAGTCTTGTCCTCCTTGATCTCTCTGCTGCCTTCGATACTGTTGACCACTCACTCTTGCTGAACTCACTTCACTCCCTTGGCTTCCGTGGCTCCATCCTCGACTGGTTCTCCTCCTACCTCTCTGACCGCTCCCTCAGTGTGTCTCTTGCCAACTCCACCTCCTCCTCCCTTCCCCTCTCTGTTAGTGTTCCCCAAGACTCTGTACTTGGCCCTCTCCTCTTCTCTATTTACACCCTGTTCCTAGGCAAACTCATTGCCTCCCATGGCTTCCAATATCACCTCTACGCTGATGACACTCAACTCTATCTCTGTACTCCCTCTCTCCATCTATTCAAGCTCACCTCACCAGCTGTCTCTCTGACATCTCTACCTGGATGTCTCAACGTCAACTCAAACTCAACATGGCTAAAACTGAACTTCTTATCTCCCCCCACCCCCATCCTTCCTCTTCCCTGTCAATCCTCATCAACGGGGTCACCATACTTCCTGTCCCCCTAGCCCATAGCTTAGGCTTCATCTTTGACTCACCCCTTTCTTTTAAACCCTACATCAACTCTGTTGCCAAATCCTGTCGCTTCTCCCTCCATAACATTGCTAAGATTCGCCCTTTTCTCTCCATTTTCTCTGCCCAAACCGTTGTTCACGCCCTGGTCATCTCTCGCCTCGATTAATGTAACCTCCTTCTCACTGGCCTCCCCCGCTCTCACCTTTCTCCTCTTATCTCCATCCAAACCTCTGCTGCCAGGGTCATCCATCTCACCCATCGCTTCGACCACGTGCAGCCCCTCCTCTCCTCTCTTCACTGGCTCCCCCTTCCTGAACGAATCCTGCACAAGCTCCTAGTCTTCACCTATAAAGCTATTCACAACCTTGCTCCCCCCTACCTCTCTGCACTAATTTCCCTCCGTACTCCAGTCCGTGAACTCTGCTCCTCCTCTGTCCCCTCTCTCGCCCTCCCACGCCTCCCCTGCTCCCCTAACCGCCTTCGTCCCTTCTCCCTAGCTGCCCCCCATGCCTGGAACTCCCTCCCTGCCCACATCCGCCTCGCCCCCTCCCTTCGTACCTTCAAATCCCTCCTCAAGACCCACCTCTTCCGCTCTGCCCTCCCCAACTCCTCGCTCCCCTCACCTAACTCTTGCTGATACCCTTTACAATCTGTTACCTAAAGTCTGTGTACGCATATCCTCACCACATGGACCAACCAGCCATCATTCTCGATGTAACCAAGCCAAGTGCATGCACCTGGGACCTCGCATCTTCGTGAATGTTACACTCCTTGTCTCTCCCTCTGTTCCCCCTCCTTCATCTCCCCCCTGTCTCTCAGATTGTAAGCCCTAGGGCAGGGACTATGTCTATTCCATTACTTTGCTGCTGCTATATAAATGCTTGCTAATAATAATAATAAATTATTATTATGTCATGTCATTTCCCTTATTTTACAGGTTTGAGCTGTGAATGTAACTGAATAACCACACCATGGATGCTAAAACCAACATGCCAAAGACTAAGAAGCGAAGGGTATAGCTGGTAGAAGTGGATCTCATCAGTCCACTGGTTGATTGGGCAAGATGCATTCTCTGCCAGTAGAACACAAAGGAAGACCTGGTGTGTCCAACAGAACAAGAATATGAATTGTTTACAGACAACCTTTTCGAGTTTGGAAAATATGATGCTCTACCCCCTCATTTAAAGTGGGAAAAATTAGGTGACAGGAATTAGGTAACTTTTCTGTGCACTAAAAGAGAAGAACACCAAATACCACAAAGTATGCAGAACAAAATTCAACATGCAAAAAGTAAGCCATCTTCAACAAAAATGTTCCAGCCATCCAGACGTGACCCCTGAACATACACTAAGTACACTAAGTCTGTGCAGGAGTCAACGACCCAGAAAAACAACAACACTCTAATCATCAGTTATAGTGGTTGACATAAAAAACACATGTATATTTTGTGAAGAAGGTGATGGTGCAAGGAGATTAGTTTCTCCCTCTGTCTCCTGTCAGTGATCCATTGGGTAGCTCTACGGATGACCGTCAGGAGGCAGAAGAAGAAAAAACCTGCGCATGTGTGGAGCTGCCCGTCCATCTTGCCTCAGTCTTTTTCTTCTGCCTTTGGCCATCGGAGGCGAATCCAGGCTTCTCCCGTACCTGAAAAAGAAGAGGAGACGACAGTTTACATTTTACGGGGCTTGTCGAGCTCCACTGGAAAAGGAAAAGTGGGGCATTAGGGGCGGTGAGTTTCTTTCCCTCTCCATGCACAGGGAGGCTCGCACATGCCCACCAGGTTGCCACACAACATGCCCGGGAACCGGGGAGCAGAGCGGCTCTGGGGAAAGAGGCAGCTGCCTATCCCCGGTGGCGAGGAGGCTGTGGAGCCTTGCTGGTAAAAGTCTCCCCTCGCTCAGGGCCCTGACACCGCTCGGCAGGGGTCGGGCCAGGCCGTATCAGGTGCCAGACTTCCCCTCCCACCTCCCCCAGCAGATCATGGACTGAACAGGGGCTGGCAGACCGCCTCAAGCAGTGCCGCTCCAGGAAGGGCGCCTGCCAGAGGGGGACATAACGACCAGAATGGACAGGATCCTGGTAGCACTGGAGCGCTTGACAGAGGTACCGGGGAAAGGGGCCCCAACCAATCCCCTCTCCGGTTCCCCTCCACAAGAATTAGGGGCGGGAAATGCCCCTCTCCTGGATTCCCCCCCCCTCAAAGATCAAGGGTGGGAAAAAGCCCCTCAGGCCCTGCATGGGGTGGGGGGGATAGCCCCTCCTCCTGCAGAAGGGAGAGTGGGAAAAGCCCTAAGCAAGGGAAAAAGCAAGGCGCCCACGCGCCCTCTAGGGGGGACCCCTTGCAAAGCTTCTCAGATCCCCTCAGCTCTCAGAAGGGGACAGTGAGGAGGAGACCCGACGTAAGAGGCCACAAAATGGAGCACAGCCAGAGTTGGCCTCAGATTCTGAGCACGATTCAAAACAGGATTGGGAGGATATAGAGGAGCCTGTGCCACAGGGCCTGCCACAGGACTCCAACAGGGACTGACAGTTCCCACTACAGTTTAAGACCAAGTTTATGGCCCAGGTGGCAAAAACACTCCAACTAGTGGAGAAGCCCCCGAAGGATGCATCCTCTGACTCACAGGAGGAGGAGGAGGAGCGGGATTACATCCCCTCTGTGCATGGGAAGGATTCTGGTTTCCTATTGGACAAGCCCTTTGAGAGTATGATATTACAGGAATGGAAGCAGCCAGAGAAGAGTCAGAGAATGAATAAGACTCAATCTTCTCTGTACTTGCTGTCTAGAAAGAAGGAACCTCTTCTAAAAAAAACCAAGGTGGATGCAGCAGCGGTCTCACTAGCTAAACAGACTGTGTTCCCTACCGAGGGAGACTGCTACCCTAAGGACACCACCAACAGGACGATAGAGAATGTGCTATGCAGGGGTCTAGAGTATTCAGCTACAACAATGAGGATTAAATGTCTTTTATATTGATTCTGGTGCTTCTGGAAATCTCTTCAAGGATGTAGAATTATTCTCAGAAATTGAAAGGGGCTACTCAGTGGCCAGGGCTCTCCTGGCCTGGATGCAGGAGGCCCAGGACCGAAACATCTCAGATAGGAGGGCATAGGTGGTGTTAACTTGGCTTCTGCTTTCTTAGCCGACTCAACAATGGATTCTATGATTTGGGCCGCCAGAACAGTGACTAGTTCTGTTTCGGCCAGGCGTAAGCTTTGGCTCAGAACTTGGGAGGGTGATGCCATGGCAAAGAACCTTCTCGCAGCTGCCCCCTATAAGGGGTTTAAACTGTTGGGTGTCTGTTTGGAAAAAGTGCTGGCGGATGCCAGCGATAAGTCAAAGCAAAAGAATTTGCAGCAAATGGGCTCCAAAAAGATTTTTTTTTGTGGCCCCAACTATAGGCCCAGGGGGGCATATAGCTCAGGGTACAGTGCTTTTAAGAGATTCCAGGGACAGTATAGATATGATCAATCTGGCCGTTTCGCCCCTCCCCCCCCCCAGTAGAGGTGGCAGGGGCCAGGGCTTCAAGCAGGACAAGCAGAAATCCAGGGGATTCGCACAGGGTCCCTGAAAGCAAGAGGCATGACTATTCAGGGGAAGCAGAGGTAGGAGTCAGGCTGCAGGGTTTCTCAGACATGTGGGCTCATTCAGTCTCCGATGCCTGGGTGCTGGAGTGCATAACCCAATGTTACCATATAGAATTCAGAACGAACCCAAGAAATGGCTTCATGGTTTCCCCAAAATCAGGGTGTGTAGAGAAACACCTGGCCATGCTCCAGGAGCTGCGGAGGCTCAGATTAATCAGGGCATTAGAGCCAGTTCCTCTAGACCAACAGGGTCAGGGCTTGTACTCCCTGCTGTTTCTGGTGGCAAAGAGATCAGGCTCCTGGTGGGCAGTATTGGATCTAAAATGGTTGAGCAAGGTAGTAAGAACCCAGAAGTTCAAAATGGAGACAGTGTCATCAATCTGCCAGATTGATCAATCTGCCAGAGCATCAGGAAGGGGGATTGGCTAGCATCCCTGGATCTCAGGGATGCGTATCTCCACATTCCTATTTGGGAGCCTCATCGGCAATGGCTTCATTTTTGCTATCAAGGGGCCCATTTCCAATTTAGGGCCCTCCCCTTTGGACTCTCCTCGGCACTGAGGACCTTCACCAAGGTGTTGATTCCGTTGGTGGTGAACCTCCAGAAAGAGGGAATTCATGTGTACCCTTATCTCGATGACCTACTGGTTCATGCTCAAGACCAAGACAAAGTCCAGGGAGACCTGCTCAGGATCACCCAGCACTTGGGGGACCACGGCTTCTTAATAAACCACAACAAGAGTCATCTGGAACCATCACACACGATAGAGCATCTCGGGGTGTGGCTAGATACGATCTCAGGAACTGCATACATCCCTGTCAGCAGGCAAGAGAAGATCAGATCACGAATCCGACTTCTGAGCCACCAAAAGAAGACAAGATTGAAGGATCTGGCCCAGTTACTGGGACTACTGGTGTCCTGCACGAAGCAGGTGCAGTGGACCCGTTTCCACCTTTGGCCCTTGAAGCAGCTGCTGCATCCTTTGCAGCAAGAGCTCACCAGAGGGCTCAACCCTTGGGTCAGGATACCAGGAAGTTTTCCAAACTCAATGTCTTGGTGGTTAGATCCAGCAACCTTTGAGATGGGCGTTCCACTAGGGGAGCCAAACCGGACAGTCATCACAACAGATGCGAGCCTGAATGATACTGGATATATATCCCAAAATAGAAATGTTAAAATATTATAAAGACACCATAGCTATGTTAATACTGGCAGGGATAAACGTTCTAGCAAAAAACTGGAAAAATGCAAAAGGACTGACAGAGGCTGCATGGATCAACAGAGTTTGGTTTATTTTCTCAATGGAAAAACTGAAAGCAAGTTTTCACAAAAAGCAAAAGAACTTCTTGGCTACGTGGTCATCTATCTGGAACTTTCTACAACAATACAAAAGACCGGATGGAAAAGTGCACTACCTACATGAAAAGGAGATTATTTGAAGTGCCATGAGAACAGAAGCAGGAACAAACAATAAATATATACCTCTGATACATATAAGTAAATAGAAGGGAAGGGAGGAAAACAACATAGAAATATACATAAAGAAATAAGTTGTGATGTTATATGAACCACGGACGAACTGTGTAATAGCCCGAAAATGTAAGAAATACTTCTTGTTTTGTTTGGAATGATTATAAATAAAGAAAAACTTTATTTAAAAAAAAAAAAACAGATGCGAGCCTGACGGGATGGGGGCCCCACATAGGAACCACATCAATTCAGGGGTGGTGGTCACACCTCGACAGGAAACAGAGCATCAATGTCCTAGAACTGAAAGCAATCCACTTAGCTCTACTTCAGCTGGCTCAGAACGTCAGCAATACTCACCTTCTAGTGTACATGGACAATATAGCCGCGAAGGCATATGTGAACCACCAGGGAGGCTCCAGATCCATTCAGTTACAGCGGGAGTCAGTAAGACTGTTCCTATGGGCCCAAAGCAATGTGAGATCACTGAAGGCGCTGTTCATAAAAGGTTCTCAGAATGTACAGGCAGATTGGCTAAGTTGCCAGGTCCTGGACCCGCACGAGTGGCAGCTGTTGGAGAAACAGCTCCAGATGACATCACCTTTTGCACCAACAAACCCTAATGACCACTAGGGGCATTGGGAGTAGAGAGAGTGAGTTAGTGTGAGTGTCACTTTAACCTTTCCTGATCTCTGCTTCTAAGCCACCTCCCAAGTGGAAAGTGCCCAGGAAGCTCTTACTGGACTTCTTCCTGACCTTTCGCCATTCCTTTCTTCTCTCTCTGACCTTCAATATGACTGGCCACCATGCTAGTGGCACCTAGATAGTAAGATCTAGGGATAGGCCTTTCCTATTACAATGTACTTCTCAATAAAGTAGATTATTTTAATCTAGAAACAATCTCCAA
>QEPC01008173.1:12277759-12298433 GCA_003113815.1 Sphenodon punctatus
AGCTCCAGATGACATCACCTTTTGCACCAACAAACCCTAATGACCACTAGGGGCATTGGGAGTAGAGATAGTGAGTTAGTGTGAGTGTCACTTTAACCTTTCCTGATCCCTGCTTCTAAGCCCCTTCCCAAGTGGGAAGTGCCCAGGAAGCTCCTACTGGACTTCCTCCTTCTTCCTGACCTTTTGCCATTCCTTTCTTCTCTCTCTGACCTTCAACGTGACTGGCCACCATGCTGGTTTCAGCTAGCTAGTAAGACCTAGGGATAGGCCTTTCCTATCACAATGTATTTCTCAATAAAGTAGATTATTTTAATCTAGAAACAATCTCCAAGGTGTTGATTACTTCTAAGCTGTTGCTACTGAGAATTTAAGCTGTTTTTGTTTTTGTTTTGTTTTTTGACCACTAATAAAATTCCAACAGCAGCTGCACCTGGAGGAATTCCAGAGCCTGGTACTGAGATTTAGCTGCCCAGTAATCGACCTGTTTGCATCGAAAAACAACAGACAGCTGAGGCGGTACATGGCAAAGACAAGGGACAGCTTGGCAGAGGCAGTGGACACCCTCAACCAGAGATGGCCGAGAGGGCTCCTGCACGTGTTCCTGCCAATGCCTCTGTTATCCAGAACAGTTGCCAAGATCATCAGAGAGAGGACACAGGTGATCCTGGTAGCACCCTGGTGGCCAAGAAGACCTTGGTTCTCAGATCTCGTGGAGCTGAGTCAGGGGAGTCCAATGTCTCTGCCCTTACGTCCAGACTTACTGTTGCAGGGCCCGTTGGTCTGCGACAGCATCTCCGTGCTAAAACTGACAGCTTGGCCCTTGAATGTGCAGCTTTGAAAAAAGAAGGGTATTCCAACACAGTCTTAGCTACTTTACAGCAAGCTAGGAGACCAGCTACCAGGAAGTCTTATGGAGCGACCTGGAAGGTTTTTGCCCTCTGGGCAGATGATAGGGGGATAGATCCGTTCACACAGGGGTGCAGGTTATCCTCCAATTTCTGCAGGAGGGTCTGGATAAAGGTTTAAGGCCAAACACGCTAGCTCGCCAGGCAGCGGCTATTGCCTCTGTCCTGCAGTCATTGTCAAACAAGAGAAGTTTTCCACATAGACATGTCAGGCAGTTTTTGAAGGCGGCTAGAAATATCAGTCCTCCAGTGGTGCACAGATGTCCCTCCTGGAGTCTTAATGTAGTTCTTGATGCTCTGACCAGGGCCCCTTTCGAACCCCTTAAGCATGTGTCACTTTACATGCTTTCGCTTAAGGTGGTGTTCTTGATAGCAGTCACATCCATGCGAAGGGTCTCTGAACTGGGTGCCTTGTCCATGGAGGACAATTTCTGTTCTTTCCAGAATCAGTCTGTCACCCTCTGGGTGGATGAGGCATTTATTCCAAAGGTAAATTCAGTTTTTCATAGGTCCCAGAACATTGTTTTACCATATTTCTGTCCTAGGCCCTCTCACCCGAAGGAAAAGATGTGGCACACCTTGGATGTCAGAAGAGCCCTAAAAATTTATTTACATAGAACCAGGGGAATTAGGTCCACATCGGCCCTGTTCATTAATATCAGGCCCAGTTATGGGGGAAGGAAGGCGTCAAAGGCCCTAATCTCAAAATGGGTTAAGCAGTGTATAATAGAGGCCTACAAGGCCAAGAACAAGCTGCCTCCCTTACAAATCTGTGTGCACTCTGTGCACAGTGCGGCAACTTCTTATGCTTTCAAATCTAGAGCTTCTTAGATGAAATATGCAGGGCGGCCACCTGGTCGTCCCTGCATACTTTCGTGAAGCATTATAAGCTCGACCTGTTTAGATCTGCCCAGGTGGCTTTTGACAGGAGGGTTCTGCAGACAGTTCTGGAGTCTCCCAGGGCTGTTTGCTCACACCCTTAAGGTATTGGGCTCGGGTACATCCCAACGGATGACTGATAGGAGACAGAGGGAGAAACAAAAATTGGTCACCTACCTTGGTGAATTTGTTTCTTCTCTGTCGTACTGTCAGTGATCCAGTCCTCCCTGTCAAACAGCACTGGTTAAGGTAGGGAGGGGATTCTGGGGGTACCCCCTTTTTAGTTGATTAGGGAGAAGCAAGTTGGCATAGTTCAGTTCTCTTGTTAATTCCAGGTGGGCTGTGGGGGGCACACTAATGGATGTGTCAAGTAGTTCATTGCAGTGTGGAGACGATCCTCAGCTTGGTTACGGACTGAGGCAAGATGGACGGGCAGCTCCATGCAGAAGGTTTTTTCTTCTGCCTCCTGACGGTCATCCATAGAGCTACCCAACGGATCACTGACAGTATGACAGAGAAGAAACAAATTCACCAAGGTAGGTGACCAATTTTTGTTTCTGCAGCTTCGCTAGGAATTGGACTGCAAATCCGTCCATATGCTATTGAACTTAGAGATGAGAAACTGCTTTCTAAACTTATCTCCACAGATCTGTTAACAGTGGAGGCAAAATACCATAAGCAGTGTTATGTGCAGTTTTTAACACAGGTACGGAGTAGTGGTAGGTCCAAAACAGAGAGAGATGATGATTCTTGATTAGTGAACTAATAACATACATGTACCTGTACAGTCCCAATGCACCAGTTTTCAAATTAGCAAAGCTGGCACAGCTTGTGGGGGGATTGGCTCAACAATCTTGGATTCAATTATGTGTGTGTACATAAAATGAGATTAATATAGTGTAGCAGGGAGACATGTAACGCTCCTGGTCCAAGCATCCAGGTGCTGCTGGCCCTTTAAGAGTACTGCAGGTGGTGGTGCTGGAATGGGCAGTGCAGGGATTTAAACCCACCACCAGGATAGCTGGGGAAATGCTCCCAGCAGAGGCCACTGAACGGAAGATGATTGGAGCCCGGAGGTTGACCGACATGCAGCTGAGAGAAGCTGGCACGAGGAAGGCAGAGGCAGAGAGCAGGGTGCAGGTCTGGAGATGCTGGAGCAAGGACGGTGGCCGGAACTGTGAGTAGCGGTGGAGCCACTTGGAAAGAGTATTGCTCCAACAGCTGGGGAGTTGGGAGCCTTAGAGGGGAAATCAGGGCACAGGTGTGTCTGCCTGGAGCCCGCATAGGGGCAAGGACTTGGACATTGACAGGCTAGAAAGCCCAGTGTGGAGAGTGGGCTTATGTGCCCTGAAGAGGACTGAGTAATTAAGCCCAGCTAGGGACTGAGGACAATGTTGCAGGAATGACTCCAAGGGGTACCGGGCGCTCCCCCCAAAATATTTCCCCTCCCCCTTTTGCTTCCCCATCCACGTGTGGCTGGAGCTTTACAGCAAAGCATGACATGTCAGACAATGCAGACATAGTATATTATGGTCATAGCTTGAATTGATCATTTTAAAAGGCCTCAGTTGTTTAAGAAGCCTCATTAACTCACTCCTCTACCCGGACCCAGAACAAACAGAAGCCAGTGCAGGTAGGTAGGAGGGAGGACTCTCCCAGCCAAGCCAATCCGTTAGCTTTTTTCCTGGCCAGGAACTGAGTTGAGTGAGACCATGTGCGGGGGGGTGCAGGTGCAGGATCATCTCCTCTGCAGGTTTCAGCTGGCAGTGAACTCTCTCCCCTCCCCACCCCAGTCTTTCTTGCCACGTGGTCTTGACAGGAAAAGAGAAAGAAAAGTAGCCTGGAAAGCACAGACTGGAAGGTTTGACCTAATCCAAGTAGACAGTATTTTCTAAGAGGAATCTGGCCCAATTTCTGAGCAAGTTTGAAAATGTCAAGCAAACCAACAGTGACAATTTCAGAGCTTTTTATGAAACAAAATGCCTCAAAGAAAAGCAGATTCTCCAACATTCAACAAGACTTGCCCTCCACACTAGAAACAGGCTATGTGTCAGAAAAATTAAGAGAGTGCTCTCCAAACTCTGTACCTTAGATAATGACGAAGATATTATAGAAGAATTAGAGGTAGAAGAACACTCAGTATCAGAGACAGAGTCTTTATCAGATAAAGAGGCAGAGGAAAATGACAGGGTGATGATGCAGTACCATCAAGAGAAACTGGAAGTGAAGACCCCGCCAAGTAATAAGATAAGCTCAGGGATTCCACCAGGACCCTGTGATATTGCACAATGTGTATCTGATGGCCCCAAACAATCACAGCTAAGGTCTTATCCTCTAACAAAATACAAGAATGAGTGGAGAAGTTTCAAAAGAGAGTGGTTTGGTTTATATCCATGGGTTGAATATAGTGAGATAATGAATGCAGCTTACTGCTTCCCGTGCAGATTTTTTTCTATATCCATTGCTGTGGAAAAATCTATATTTATTGTTAATGGCTTCTGCCACTGGAAAATAAGCTATGGCAAAGGATGCAGGTTTCAGACAACATGAAAATAGTCCGACTCACAAGAGCTGACAAGTGGCATGGTCTTCATTCAAAGATATTCATTCCAAAGGTGATGGACTTTCAGTTCAGTCGAAAATTACTGCTGCATATTCTGCTTTTGTGCAAGAGAATCGTATGTACATTGAACTTGTGGCAGATATTCTGAGACTCACTGCAGTCCGTGGGATTGCTCAAAGAGGAAAAGATGAGAGTGAAAGCAGTGCTGACAAGGACAACTTTTTGGAGCTCCTGACTCTAATAGTCAAATACAATGATGTAGTAAGAAAGAAAATTGAAAGTGGACCACGCAATGCAAAATACACCCACTCATCAATACAAAATGAAATCATTCATGTTATGTCAAAAATGGTACTTGAATACATAAGTCAGGAAATGAAAGAGGTTAATATTTTCTCTATACTGGTTGATGAAACTAAAGACATTAGCAAAGTGGAACAAGTGTCAGTTGTAGTGAGGTACTATTTGCAAGGCACTGTATATGAAAGATTTCTTGGTTTCCATCCTGCAGAGTCACTTGATGCAAAGTCTCTCCTTCAGTACCTAAAGAGCACATTGTCACAGTGTGGTATTGATATACGGAACTGTATAGCCCAGACCTATGACGGTGAAAATGTAATGAGTGGAAATCTTAACGGTGTGCAAGCTCTTCTACGAGAAGAAGTACCTCAAGCATTGTATGTTCACTGTTTCAATCACAGGATCAATTTAGTTGTTGTTGATGTATGCAAAGGAAATACACATGCACTACATTTTTTCTGTTTCTTGGAGAAACTGTACACTTTTCTCTCTGGATCAGCTACCCACGCCAAATTCATAGCCATTCAGAAGAAACTAGAACCCCAAAATAAAGTCTTGGGGCGTTTATAAACGATCCCGCTTACAAGCGGGATTGCTAAACGCCGGCTTTTCTCCCCGCGCAGCCTCTGCATGCCGTGTCTGATGTTCAGACACGGCGCAGAGTGCGAGTGCGCATGCGCGCACTTCTACGCATGCGCACTCGCCGCAGAGCCAGGAAGTGCGGCGTAAAGCCGGCACTTCGGGAATCCGCGTCGGAGGGGGCAGGCTCGCCTGCCCCCTCCGACGCGGATTAAAAAGCAGGGCAAGCAAGTAGACGAGTGGCAAGAAAGGCGGCTGATCAAAGGATCAGCCACCTTTTTTGTCTCATCTATAAACGCCCTTGGAATTAAAGAAGCTCTGTGACATTCGATGGGCATGCCAAGCTTCTGCTTGTAATGCTGTGGAAAAGACACTTCCAGCCATTCTTCTGACACTTACTGTACTATCACAAGATATGTCAAGAGGTGACAGGGCAATGGGACAAGAGGTTTTTTATCAGTATTAGACTTTGACTTTATTGTCCTCCTTTGCATGTTCACAAAAATTCTTCAGCTGCTCAAAGTTGTATCTGACTTGAGCAGTTGAATGTGACTTCTCAGGCATGCTTATCTGTAAATGCCCTAACCAGTGACTTTCTGAACATGAGAGATCATTCAGAAGAGTCATTTGGTGAAATATGGAGTGAAGCCAGTACCATAGCTTTAGACAATGATTTTAAGCCTGAAGTTCAGGTAGTACATCACTGTCATGTATGGAAGCTTCCTAAAAGACTTCAAGAATAGATTTTGACTGAAGAAGTGTCAAGTGAAGGACAAACCCTTTTACAGATAGAAGATTTCAGAAAACACATCTTTTTGCCAGTGCTTGATAGAATAACTGGAGAGCTTCAAAGAAGATTTTCTGAAAATAAATCTGTTCTTATTGGTGTCAGTTGCCTTAACCCAAAGTGTGAGAACTTAAAATTGAAAGCACTTGCGGAACATTATGGATGCGATATAGACAGTATGGAAACTGAGGTGAAACTCTTGCCAAAAGCAATTCAACGCTATGAAGAAGAGCAGAAGTCCAAGACTGACAGTTTGCTACAACTCCTAACTTTTTTGAATAAATACAAACTTGCCTTCCATGAGCTACATAAATTATGTGTGATTGGTGTGAGTATTCCTGCGTAAAGTGCTGCATGTGAAAGAACATTCTCATGCCTTCGACAAGTGAAAAATTACCTGAGGAACCACATGACAAATGACCGGTTAAGGGACTTGGCTGTCATGGGTATTGAAAAACAGTTGTCAAAGAAAGTCTCTTGATCTGAAGAAAGTTGTAGACAGATTCGTTTCTTCTCACAACAACAGGCATATTCAGCTTCATTAATAAGGTAAATAAACTAACAACATTAATTATCTCAATTCTATAAGTATTTAATGTATAGCAAAATCCTCGCTCCCCTAATAATGTTCTTTGTCACCCCTTTGCTCCCCCAAACTAGTTGTTCTAGAGTCGCCCCTGCAATGTTGGGCTAAGAAGCCCTACGTAAAGTAGTAAAGTTGAGAGCCCTGTGAGGCTCTGAGATAGGGGCTGGGGAAACCCCTATGGTGAAGTGAATGGTGGGTCAGCCCTGCGAGGCATTGACGAACCCAGTATAATTATTAAAATGGCGAATCAACCGGTCCCTGTGCCCGTGGTGTCTGGTGTGCCCAACAGCCCTGGAGTAGTTCCTGTGAGCAGCAGCGTGGAGCACGCTGTTACATATGGTCAGTAGAGATTAGTTCTGTCCTTTGAAGGTGATGTTCGAAGTGCAATAAAAACTGCCTGTGATACTAATGCTCTCAATGTTGGCATGTGTTTAGCTCAAGCTGCTAAATTACTGCACAAAGACATGTTCAAAGAATTCCCTCATTTGATGGCTTCTTTCAAGGGAATTTCTCACCACCAAACTGCATTCCTGGAACAGCTCTCATGTTTCTGAGAATGGTTCTTCAGAGAGGATGCACTGGCATGTGCAGATGAAGAACAACCTATTCCTACACTAGTGCAGATGCAGAATAGCATATTCCTACAGCTGCTCTGACCATAACACAGTTACTGCAATTTAATGCCATCAAACACCCACGGAGGTCTCCCATTCAGCCAACAAAGCACCCCAGTGACAGAGAAACACCATTACCATTATATGTTGGACTCGTGCTGCATTCCCATACAAGACAGAAACGTGTGATTGACATTTTCTGCAAGTTAGTATTGAGTGTATCATACAAGAGAGTACAAGAAATCAAAGCATCCCTCACCAACTTAATGTGCAAGATTTACTCCCAAGATAGTGGTGGTGTATGCCCGCCAAGCCTCCATAAAAATGTCTTTACCACAGCTGCAGTCGATAACCTTGACCACAATCCCTCTTCCACAACAGCAGTTGACTCTTTCCATGGAACAGGGATAACTCTGTCATTAAACACCCTACTGTAATTAATATCCCAACATACAGCCTAAACTTCTCCTCTCCCTCACTGGCTCCCCCTTCCTGAACGTATCCTGTTTAAACTCCTGGTTTTCACGTTCAAATCGCTCCATGACCAAGCTCCCCCTTACCTCTCGGACCTAATTTCCCTACGCACTCCTGCACGCGCTCTCCGCTCTTCCTCTGTCCCCTCCCTCACTTTCCCTCGTTTCTCCTGCTCACCTAACCGCCTTCGACCCTTCTCCCTCGCTGCCCCCNCTCCCTCGTTTCTCCTGCTCGCCTAACCGCCTTCGACCCTTCTCCCTCGCTGCCCCCCATGCCTGGAACTCCCTCCCTGTCCACATCCGCCTTGCCTCCTCCCTCCGCTCCTTCAAATCCCTCCTCAAGACCCACCTTTTCCTTGCTGCCTTTCCCAATGCCTGTTAGTTTTTCCCCGTACACTTACTGTCTGCCCTCCTCTGCTGACTGCTGCTACCCACCTCTTTGTAACCAAGCCAAGCATACGCACCTGAGATTTCACATCAGCTTGAATGTTTGTTTGTCTTCTCCCCTGTCTCTCCCACTGTCCCCTCTCCCTGTCTCCCCCCCCCTTTGTCTTTTAGATTGTAAGCCACCGGCAGGGACCGCGTCTAATTCTATGTTCTGTACAGCACCAGGTCACACGACTGGCGCTATATAAATGTTAATAATAATAATAATAATAATAATAACTAATATCCCGATGTATAGCCTAAACTTGGACAACTGTTACGGGGGGTAGGGAGAGATGGGGCCTAAGAGCACGAGGATTCCCTTCCCTGTACACCCACTGACCTGTCACATGCCTGAGCCCCCACTTGGGAGGAATCTATCGAGGTGTAAATGCCCGTCAGGATAATATGTGGATCACTGAGGCAAGATCCCTATCATCATAGGGCACCAAGCAGTTGTAGGGAGTCTCAGGCCAAATCCCACGCACACTCCTTAAATAACCCACACCAGTAGGGGGGAGGGGCAACAATGTGCAGCTTGTGGGGGAAACCGGGAAAGGGAACCCAGGGGAAGGGGGAACCGGAAGGGACTCACCCATTCTCTTGCACTCTCCACACACACTCAAGGATCACAAGGAAGGTTCCAACACTCACTCACTCACTCAGACAGGTAGGGACTCAAAATACGTAGCAATACAATGTAGCACAATCAATCACGTAGCTTCCTCTCTGGCGGGTTTCTCTACATCAGCCACCAGCGCCAACTGAACTGCGGCGCTGGTTTTTCTCTCTGAGGCCCTGCCCCCCATGCACGTCTGGAGGCACGCTGAGCGGCATATGGGGGGTGTGTGGCCTCACCCAATCTATCAGTCTGTTCTGGCCCAGCGTCCTGCCTGTCAAGCGGTACTGCCAGCGCCCGTCACGCCGGGGGAGGAGCCCCAGGCGCGGCGGACGGCCCTGCATCCGGCAGCATCGTGCTCGGCTGCACCTCGAGGGAGGGGAGGTAAGCCTGCGGGGCCACCCCGGGACTCATGCCCCCGCCGCGGGTGGCCCCAGCGGGAGCACTGACAAGAAGTCAGTGTTTACCAGCAAAGTATGTGCATTACTTCCGGAATGTTATGTTAACCTTCTTCCCACTCCTAAATGCTCTGGTGAGATCGCAGTCTCAACAGTTTGCTATGACGTGGACGTTGTACCTCTCAACTCGCTAGCAGATGTTGATGATTGGCTGTCACAAATAGAGACCATTATGAAAGATGAATCCAACAGCAAAATTGTAGCAGGAAGCAGTCATGGGGGGCTGCCACCCCTTTAGAAGGGGACTTGAGGGGGGTCAGCCTGAGGGCTGAACCCGTCTAGGGGTGTGGCAGGGCCAACCCCAGAGTTGGGGAAGAGCCTGTGGGGTTAACAGGCTCAGAAATCCCTAAGGCAGAGTGGGCAGGGTAGTGGCCCTTTAAGGCTGGAGTGAGGAAGCCTGACCATGCCCACTCTGCCTGTATAAGAAGAGGGCTGAGTGAGAAAGAACTCCGTCTCTGCCAGGGAGCAGAAGAGGCAACATCTCCCTAAAGAAGCCTTCATAGTCTACACTGTTCAGGGTGCTGACCGCTGGGGAACCAGAGTAGGACCCAGGTATTGCAGGAGGCTGTGCCCATGAGGGAGCCTCTAGCCTGGGGAAGGTTTGGCCAGGGCCTGGGGATCGAAGGACTGGCTGTGTGAACTTTGGGGGGTTGTTGGTGCCTGGCTCCTGAGGATTGGCGAGACCAACCTGGGCCTGCAGGGTGTAGGCGGATGAGCCGGCAGCCCAGGTACAGTGGACAAGTGAGTCCCAATAAAGGACTATAAGGAAAGACCCTCTGGACTGTGCAGATTGTATCCTAGGAGGGTACCCCCTGCCTGGAAGGAGGAGGTTCTGCCTTGGCTCAAGGCAGACACTACGTAGCAGGGGGTGAGTTAATTCCCCTGAGAGACACCCCAGCGCCCCCATGTGGCCCTGTGGGGACACACACACCCCACTACAAATATGGTGTCATGGGCTGCACAGCCTTCTAGAATATCATTGTCGCAGGTGCCAGTTGTTAAAAGTCATTCTCTACTGCTTCCTTTACTGCGAGATGACATCCAGTCTCCAGCAATGGTTCAGCACACTATGGACAACATCAGTGCTGTTATGAAGAAAGTAAGCCCGACTCAGGTTCCCGTCATAACTGCTGATCAGCCAGTGTATGCCATTGCCAAACAACTGCAATGGAAATACCCAGAACAGTACAGTGAAGACAAGATTGTAACTATATTGGGTAGCCTACACATTGAAATGTTGTTCTTATCAGTTATAGGCATATGGCTCACAGGAAGTAGTTGGGATGATGTTGTGGTAAAGGCAGGTGTAACCACCTCTGGTCGAGCTGCAGGTATGCTTAAAGCATCACATGTAAAGTGATGTAGATACATACATGAAGTGACCATAGCTGCTTTGTCCATCCTTCTGTTAGAGGCATACAGCAGGTGTAATGAAGAGGCCTGCTCTGATCTGGAGGGTTTCCAAACATGGATTGCTAAAAGGAGACAGGTGTCTGCCCCATTTCAGTACTGGGTTACAATCATGGAGTTGGAAGCGCTTCTACTGCTCCTAGTGAAATGTATGTCAGGTAAACTTTCAGCTGTATGTAGCAGTCTTTCAGAAGATGTGCTCTTGGTACTTAGCTCTCAACCATGTAAACTATAGCCAATGGCTACCAGTCTTTGTGCACTCCCTGCAGCAGTTTCCACAATGGCATCTGGATGTTTTCAAAGAATTTATGAACGGACACTTCACCAGCAGGAAATCGCTAAGACAATTCTCCTGTATCTCAGATGACCAGTTACATGTGCAAAATAACAAGCTTGTTAAGTAGGATGGTTCCATATTTGGTATATTAGATAACCTCATGACTTTGCTGAAATAGATCATCAGTGGTCCAGAAATTGCATGCGTTCTGTCTGAATATAAAGACAACTCTAACAGAATTGTCACCACAAAAGTGCCAGATAGCCATAACCATGAAGATACTGCTATTCTTCAAAGTTGCATTGTAACAAATGTTAGAGACTTAGTCACCACATTTTGTGAAAGTAGTAACCCATTTGAAGATGAAGAGCTGTCTACTGCTGGGCATAGAAGACTTGTCATGAGTACAGAATCAAACAAATATGTGATGCCAGCCATAGACATAGGGCAGCAGAGGTAGGATACATTTGTGAATGAGTGGTTAGTGTTTGGTAAACAGTCCATCCATGATGTCATCGAAAGGAACGATCTGCTGTTTGTTTAAAAGTTCTCTGTCTCGAGTTGCTAGCAAAGACAAATTAAACTCCTCAATGCACAGAAAGACTCTAATCTCTTCTGTAAAATGTTCATTGCATGCCAGTCATGGGAAGGTAGCACTGATGATTTCTTCATGCATGAGAATGCCCTGTATCAATATGGGAATTTGGGGAAACGAGGCAGCCAGCATCAAAGGAAGACATTTTACTTGCATTCAGCAACAATGCGAAAGTGACAGCTTACTTCCACAATACCCTACTGTGTTAGTTTTAATCTGATGGGGCTGCATTAGTGCATATGCTGGAACTTGACGTAGTGAAGACTTTTCAGCAGTACAGCTGTGATGTATTTGAGAAATAGGTTTCAGTGAGGTTTTGAAACATTGACAGACTTGGTAGTATTTGACCATTACGTGTCAAAAAGCTTAAAATATGGTACATGAGAAGTGCGTAGATACGCAGAACTTCTAAAACCAACTGCTATGATTCCATCAAAGTTGAGTAATTTTTTGGCAAATGACAGAAATAAAGACTAACTGTTTAAGTTCCTTGCCAAAAATGTTGTTCAGATGAGAAACCCTCACAAGGAAGTGGACTGTTTACGTGGAAGGTCTGTCTTAACATCCTTGCAAGGAGTTAATATCCGCACCGTATTGCCTTCATCACATGAAGAAACCAATACAAGACTCCTGCTGTGTGTGTGGCATGCTGTTCAGAATGGACACAAGAAAACTGCCATTTGAACCATGGATTCAGATGTGGTGGTAATAGCTCTGTACGTGTTCTGTCACCTGCAACATATTGAGGAGTTATGGATTGAGTTTAGCACTGGAAAAAATGATGTGCTCTGCCCATCCGCATTCTCTCTCAGCAGCTGACACGTGAGACCACCAGCTTACTTCCCTTTTACCACGAGATGTGACACTGTTTCAGCATTCCTTGAAATAGGGAAGAAGTGTGCTTGGAACACATGGATGTCGTTCAGAGACGTAGATGTGGCATTTAATGAGTGGTCAACCTTAACATCAAGTACATCTGTCAATGATGTTTCTATTGCCCTCATGCAGCGATTCATCATACTGACGTATGACTGTTCCAGCCCTCTGCATGATATAAACCAGTGCAGGCATATGCTCTTCAGTAAGAAAAATTGTTCCAGTGACAAAATTCCCATCACCACAGATTCATTGCTTCTGTACTTTCAGTGAGCAGCTCTTCAGTGCCACATTTTGAGACAGTACCTGGAGAAAGATCCAGTGGATGTTGATCCTGTCAACTGAGGTTGGAAGGATGCAGAAGGAGGAGGATCTTCTGAACCATTGTGGACTACACTACCTCAGATGTATCAACACTGTCAAGAGCTCATTTCTTATAATTGCAAAGTTCATTGTATTAGGTGCAAATGCATAAAACCCAGCCTCCAGTGTACTTTGTGTGTGTGAAAGACATTGTTCTAGGGAGTCACAACTTCCTTCCTAGTGTTATGGTACCTTTTACTAACGTATCTAGTCAGACATCATGTTGTGCTGGATTATCATGCTGAAATGTTTTCTGCACAATTATTATTAATTTTTATTGTACTATGTCAGTTTGTTCTACTGTATTGCTTGCTTGCTTTAATGGTGGTCTGTAATATTGTTAAATTAGAATGTTCTGCTGTTCTTCTAATAATAATTTAAAATGTGTTCTACTCATGGAGACCTAGAATGTGAGCCCAGAAATGGGTATTTTATGACAACATCTGACGTGTCTTCCAGATCGGGCACCATAATTAAGGGGGAGCCCTGGAAGGGTCTGCACAGCCTCTCACCTGTGATTTTTTTGTTTTAACTCCCACATAGGCCCTAATACCATGTGAAGTTTGCAGCTGGTAGCCGGAAATGCACAATTTTGCATTTTGTGTGCACTTAGACATCGCAGTATAAGTCCCTGCCTCACCAACATTTGCAGCAGGACATTTTGCCTGCTTCCTGGGCTCAGTATCACCTTCTCCCTATATTACTCTGCTGAAAATTACTATCCGCTGTGGAGTAATTGCTTCAGGGCACCTTTCAAGTTGCTTCAGAGGAGTGTGCACATGTAAATGGGGATGTCAAAACAAGAGGGATATAAGCCAGGCAGATAATGCCCTGCTGGAAGCAGTTGACCAAATGGCTGTGTATTGCTACATGCCCTGACTGCCAGGGATTGGCTTGGATGTAGCAGGAAAGTTGTTATAATGTAAGCTAGGATGCAGAGATGGGCATTGGATAGTGAGTTAGATATCAAGGGACTTGAGTTGGATATTGAAAGGGATGGAAGACTCAAGTGCATGAGGTTAAGGACTGAAACTGGATATTAGAGGCAACTGAGGCGGGTACTGTGGTGAGGAGAGTGGCAATTGGTCAAAGCTGAAGTAGCTATGAAGCTGAAGTGAGTATTGGTGGGATGGGTATAGGGGTAGCTGTGAGGCTGAGGTAGGTAATGGTGAGATAGATGCTTGTTAACAAACCAGATGATAGCCCACACCAAGTGGGTGTCCACCTGTCCATTTATTAGGTGTTCACCCCCACCGGCCACATGGCCGCCACCCACTAAACATGCAGCCCCCAGTCATGGTGGGGTCTCAGAGAATGTGGAGCCCCCCATGTGTGGGTGAATGAGGGCTAATGGGTGTCCACATCCCGTCAATTAGGTTTCATGCAGCACCTCTGTATGTACAAGTCTGCCAGCACCATAACGTCACAGGTGAAAATCCTTGAGTGTCCAAGAAGTGACCACTTTCTGCCCTTCTATCTGCTCTCACTGGTGCTGCCAGTGCATTAAATACATATAGGGGTCTGCTTGTTTATGAGGCTAGACATGCTAAACATGGGAGTTCGGGCTGCATGAACTGAACCCAGACTTCAGCAGGCGTACGTCTGCTAACACCCGCTGAGAGACACTGAGAGGCCAAGTAGGGGATTGGTAGGAAGGGCACTGGGGAAGTTGGGAGGCTGAGGCAGGTGTTGGAATGGGCACTGAGAGAAGCTGGGAGACTGAAGTGGATGATGGTGGTTTGAGTACTGGGGAATCGGAGAGGCTGAGGTGAGTATTGGTGGGATGGGCACTGAGTGAAGCTGGGAGGCTGAGGTGGGTATTAGTGACAAGACAAGCTCTAAGAGAAGCTGGGAGGCTGGAGTGGGTATTGGTGATGAGACCGGCTCGGAGACTGAAGTAGGAATTTGTGGAATGGGTACTGAGAGAAGTGGGGTGGTTAATTGGACAGCAATGAGCCTGAAGGGGAGATGAAAGCAGCAGCGTAGCTACCATGGACAGGGTGGCCAGAGGTCCAGATTCCTGCTGGACCACCTGGTTTTCCCAACAGCTTCAGCTGTCCAGGATGGGAGGGGACCCAGACCATTGAAGTGTCCAGAATTTCCCCTTCCATCCCGAGTCTCACCTTTGGCTGGCCGCAGCTGCGCTCTAAACTTCCGCCCAGAGTGGAAGTGAAAAAAGTGCAGCTGTGACCAGCCAGAGGGCTTTTTTGGTGCACGGCAGGCAGGCAAGCAGCCCCGGTGGCAGAGTCAGTTCCCGGCCGCTTTCTAGTCCAGCCGCCCCTGTTGCAGGTGACAGTCCCGCTGCCTTGCCCGCAGCGCCTCCCCTCATGTGTGCGGGTCCTGCAGCTGCTTGCTCTGAGCAGTCAGGCTGGTGGCAAAAACCCCACTGCCAGGGTTCAGGATTGGAATCCTTTGCTATTGCTGCCATGGCTGGAGGAGAGGAGACTCCCCTGCTGCCATATGGTAGGAGGAAATTCCTTACTTACTAGAGCAACGCTGGCATTGGACTCGCTCTGAATCTGACCGGCTTCTCCGTAGGGCCCATGTGTGGTCCTACGTTGAGGCTGTGAGGATGGCAAAGAAAGAGTTCTTTGCCACCCTTATAACATCTGCAAGGTCACATCCAGTGGAGCTGTTCCGGGTGGTGCAGGGGCTGGTCAGTCCGGCCTCCCTCTGCCTGGACGGGGACTTATCCCAGACCCGCTGTGAGGCGTTTTCCATCTACTTTGCAGACAAGATCGCTCGGATCCAGAGCAATTTTAACACTGGATTAGAGACGGTAGGAGTAGAGCGTGAGGTGATGAGGTGAGTCTGATTCATCTTTCTGGGATGAGCTTCAGGAAGTGACGCCAGCCAATGCTGTGGAGATCCTGGGGTCAGTGAGGGCCACTAGTTGTGAATTAGATCCTTGCCCGTCCTGGTTGGTGAAAGCCTCCAGGGAGACATTGGGGCCAGTGCTGGTGGGAGTTGTCAACACGTCCCTTCAGCAGGGGAGTTTGCCCCCCAGTCTCAAGGAGGCCGTGGTGCGCCCCTTGTTGAAGAAGCCATCTTTGGATGTGGACGCACTCTCCAGTAGTGATGGGTGAACGCGGTCGGATGTTCGGACGTCCAAACCGAACGTCTGAAGTGAACTCTTGAATGACCGAATAGTTCGGTCATGTTCGGATGAGTTCGGGGGCAAAAATGTCTTTCCAGGGCCAAAAATTAGGTTTCGGTTTCGATTTTGTTTCGGTTTCGCTATTTTTGAATATTCAGCCAAGTTCGGCCAAACTGAACTTGGTTGAACTGAACCATCGAACCTGAATTCGGGTTTAGAACCGAACGACCGAACATCTGAACCGCGTTCTGTTCGCCCATTCCTACTCACCAGTTACCGACCCATCTCTAACCTTTCCTTTTTAGGGAAGGTTATTGAATGGGCAGTGGCCTTGCAGCTCCAGGCTCACTTGGACATCATCAGTTTTCTCTACCCATTTCAATCAGGGTTTCAGCTCGGCCATGGTACGGAGATGATGTTGGTGGCCTTGGTGGACGATCTCCGCCGGGAGATGGACTCAGGATGTTCAACATTACTGGTCCTGCTAGATCTCTCGGCCGCGTTTGATACAGTGGACCATGGACTGCCGTTGAGATGGTTGCGTGACCTGGGGGGGTCTGGACGGGACCACCCATCCAGTCATTCCTCTCGGGGAGAACCCAGCGGGTTGTCTTGGGAGCAGGCCCTGGACTGTGGTGTTCCACAAGGTTCAATCTTGTCTCCTTTATTATTTAATGTATATATGCAGCCCTTGGGGGAGATGGTGAGAGGGTTTAGTGTTTGTGCTGCCACCAATACGCTGATGATACCCATCTTTACCTCTCTTTTTCAGCCGACCCAGGCCCTGCCGTCTCCATGCTATCTCAGTGTTTGGAGGCCGTAGCAAGTTGGTTATGGCAGATCAGACTGAGGCTCAGTCCCAATAAGATGGAGGTGATGGTGGTAGGCCGAGCAGGGGAGGTGGTGCCCCCTCTTGTGGAGGGGGTGCACCCCTCCGGGACTCAGCAGGTTCGGAGTCTGGGGGTATTATTGGACGTGGGTCTCCGTCTAGATCAGCAGGTGGAGGTGGTGGCGAAGGCAGCTTTCTGCCAGCTGTATCTGGTGCGGAGCCTGCACCCATATATCTCCAGACCCAACCTGGCCACTTTGATCCATGCCTTCATCACCTCGAGGCTGGACTACTGTAACGCGCTCTACGTGGGGCTTCCCTTGATGCTGGCCCGGAGGTTGCAGCTAGTGCAGAATGTGGTGGCCCGTCTCCTAACAGGGATGGGCCGACGAGAGCACATAACACCGGTGCTCCGTGCACTGCACTGGCTACCTGTAACGTACCAAGCCAGGTTCAAGGTGTTGACTTTGATATATAAGGCCCTGTACGGTCTTAAACCTGGATACCTCAGGGACCGCCTCATTCTCCGTGACTCAGGATGTACTCTTCAGTCTGCCTTCTTGGAGGTCCTTCACGTAAAGTGGGAGGCTACAATGGAGAGGGCGTTCTCGGTGGCTGGGCCCCGGTTGTGGAACTCCCTCCCAGAGCTCCCAAGCACAACTGGCTCGGAGTCTGCTGGCCTTCGTCGGGCCTGTAAGACATGGCTGTTCTCCCAGACCTTCGGAGGCGGGGAAGGGAAGGTGGGCTACATTTGGGGGGGAGGTATTTTAAAACTGTTTTAATAATATTTGTGTAGATTTATATATTTTTCTATATTATTTATACTGTGGTGAATTGTTTATTTTGTGTTGGAAGCCACCCCGAGATGCCGTAGGCATGAGGGGGTGACATATAAATTGAATTAAATAAATAAATAAATTACTGCAGGGACTGAAGCCAGTGGAATCCTCTCAGCCTGCTGTCATGGAAATGGAGAGAATTCTCCACCATCACTGTCAAGCCAGGGATGGGGAATCCCACACTGCCAGATCAGGCACTGGGGAATCCCCAATGTCAGGGAAAGCGAGCTGCAGGTGGGTAGGGGGACTCCCTTGGTGCTTTGCTCACTGTGCTTGGTGCTGTGCTCACTAACTAGCCTGCCACCAGTGGTTTTCAAAATGAGCTGCAGCTCCATATCTACTTGCTGATTGGTGGCTATCATGACGCAGACACAGCTACCGTTTTAGAAAAAGAAATGGCTAGGAGCTGGGGTGGGGATTTCTGAAACAACTGCCCTAAATGTGAGGAAAGGTGATTCTCCCCTCCATAGGAAAACTGCAGTGGGGGAAGTCCCCACTACCTCTACCCATCACATTACACCAGTGCCCACCTCCAAGGGTTTACAGTCCAATAGATAAGACAGGCAAAGGGCACAGACAACCCAGTCCTCAAAGTATTCTGACAGAGCGACCCTCACTTTTTCTTTCCTCCCCTGGTGCTGATGCTTGGCTTGCTGGCTGCCCTACCATGACGGTGTGCCCCCGCAGGTAAGCGGGTTCCAAGCTCACCCCTCCCCCGGCACTGCCTCTCCTCCCTATTTCTGGGTTCGGCTGGGGGTCCAGATTGAAGCAGCCTCAAAGTTTCTGACTAGACTCTGTTCTTCCTCTGCAGAGAATCCCCAGCTTCTGCACCTGACTAGCCAGCTTCTTCCTGTGGGTGCCTTTTGTTTAGTGAGATGGCTTTTACTGCATGCCACAAAAGAAGCAGGCTCTTTCCACAAATAGCTGTGTGCTTCCGGGGAGGAGTAGGGTTTTTTCTTAGTTGGGAGGAATTACTTGAAATAATTCTTCCACCTGCATCCCTAACCCTTCACATCAAAGTAGCCCTGCAGCCTAGGTCCAATAACAGTACCTTCAAAGAGAAGAGGAAAGTTTAATGTGCACCTACTCCTGCAGCCAAATCAGCTTTTGGGTCCTAGCCTATTTGATTTGAGCTCCTTCTAGCTGAGTAAGATTGATCTGCGGTAATCCTGGAGCTGCTTTCCCAGTGTGATGTCCTTTCGTCTGCAAAATGCACCTGTACTGTAAACGTGATGCTGCTAAGGAAATACTGTAGGTGGGAGATACTCAATCACGGATTAGTCACGCTTCCACATTGCATTTCAAGCTTTTATTGTTGCAGTAGTGTTCTCTTTTCAGGCTTCTCTGCCTACAATGCTCAGAAAGAGACCTATCTCATCTGCTAGGGGCTCTTAGTTACATTAACCGCCAGCAAACTTGGCATAGGGATGGTGAATAGTTGGTACAAGATAGTGTATCTGTAAACTATTAGGTGCTAGCCTGTTAACTGAAACTTTTAAGTAGATGCTATTTAGGTAAATAGGAAAGTAATTTGTGTGAGGCAGCTTTTATGCTTGCTTAGCCTTTTTGAGGCAGGTAAATAAACATACATCCATAGCAACCAGGATGGGAATGTAGTACATCATTGATACAGCAATACCCCATCCCCCACTTTTATTGTATGTCCTTGACAGTCAGTGGCCTCTGAGTGGACCAATCCTTGGAGGGGATTTGGAACCCACGTTACTGAGGGAGTCCAGTCTTCTCTGGTTACCTAGGTTTGCAATCTTGGAGTGCTTCCTATTAAAATGTTATGAGATTGTTAATAAGCACATGGATAACGTTTTTAAATTTATATTCTAGTATCTCATAACATTGTCGACATATAATAGTTTCAACAAATGTAACTAAACTAGCCCAACTATTTCCCCCCCTCCCCCCGCCACCCCCCAGGTTCAGGAAGCTTTTATGTCTCTCTTTTCTCAGATATAATAGTCAAATAGGTGCGCGCGTTGATCCTCAGGTAATTTTTCTTTGTTCATTACACATACACAGGGGAACTACTTTGCGGTAAATGCTTTTTTCCTGTCTAATATATTTGCTGATATCTTTTCCATGGATAGGTGATACCAGAGTCTATTCATCCATTCACCCTCAGACAGTGTCACTTTGTCCTTCCAGTGTAATGCGATGACTTTCCCTGTGGGCAGAAGTGAAGAGAGTGCAGCTGTGGCCAGCCGGCGGGCCTTTTTTTAGCACGCAGCCGGTCGTGCATGCGCATTAGGGATGTGTGGACACAGTTCGGAAATTAGGTGTTCGGCCCAAATTCGGCCCATTCGGATGGCCGAACCGAACGGCCAAACCCAAAGCACCGAACAGTTCGACCGCGTCCGGATGAGTTCGAGTGGGGAAAAACAGGGCTGGAAGGCCCAGGGGCGGGGGCATCTGAGGAGCAGCCTTCCTGGTGCCAGGGGTGGAGAGGCATGGACTAGTAGCCAGCCTACCCAATCACCATCCCTCTTTTCCTCAGACCACTGGCTTTGCAGTTGGCGATTGGCCATGGGCTAGGGTGCACAGAGCCAATGGGATTCATGGGCGGATTCACAGGGGGGGCTCAGGAGGCTTCAGCCCCCTCCCCCCCCAATTTCATTTTGGCTTTCATTTTCATTGTGTCACTGGCACTAGGTGAAAAGAGGATAAGGTCGTGGGGCCGAGCTTCAGGGCAGGGAGACTACCACGTTCACACAAGGAGTAATAGGGCGGCTTGCTCTTACGAATGTAACGCCCTCCGGTAATAATGTCCCTCAGGTTGTAGGGTGGGCTTTCCCTCGTTAATGGAAGGCAACCCTTTTCATCATAGGGACTCTGTGAGCAAGCCAATTGCCCCCAAGGGTAAGGGAAAGGGTACACTCTGAAAACTCTCTCTCTCTGGGAACTGCTCGGGCCCAGGATCGTGCCCACAGGTGGGGGGAAGGAGAGGGACCAAGGAAAGGGGTGCAGGACACAAGGACAAGAGGGCTCAGGGAGAAGGGGCTTGCAATCCAAAGGGTAGGGGGCAAGGAGCGGGGGTACACTACAGGAAGTCCTACTCGTGTGAAAGATGTCACCAGGGAATTCACAACACACCACTCTGCACTCAGGGATAGGCAGGGTTCACACACACTCACCACACTCACCCAGGATCAGGGTATGGGCTCAGTCTCTCGCTCTCTCTATCACA
>QEPC01008173.1:12304469-12394122 GCA_003113815.1 Sphenodon punctatus
GGGCCGCAAAATCTGCGGGGTGCTCATCTTTGCGCTGCGTGGTGGTGGACACTTTATCCCAATTAACATTGACCAGGGCCAGTAGGGGAATGCATTCAACCACGCGTGCCAAGACAAGGGCAACAGCGCCCCTTTCAACTGGGGTGGTGAAGGGGAGGGTGTTAGCAACTGGCCAAGAGTCTAGATGGTTGTTTTCTCTAGTTTTGTTTACAAGGGCATTTCTTTGTCTCTGACCCCCATTATTGAGGTGATCCCCAGCAGTACAGGGCTGGTGGATCCCACCCTGGCTCCTAGAGGCAGGGACCGATCCCCAGGCAATGGCAGCAGGGAGAGGAGTAGCAGCAGCAGCAGCAGCTATAGGGTGCACAGGGAGAGTGGCAGCAGCATCTTCTACAAAGGGGAGCTGCCTGAGGGTGTGTAAGGACTGGGAAGGAGGGTGGGGTGTTGGCTTCCTGGCCAAGGCCCTGGGAATCCTCCCCACCTGCAACCACTCTGCTGTCCCTCCCCCTTCAGGTAACCATCTTCTACAAAGGGGAGCTGCCCTGAGGGTAGTGCCCTCCGGGTGGCAGCCAAAAGGCGCCGCCAAAGGGCGTAGTACCGTTGGCGGGCTGTTTGCGGACAAAGGCAGTGGAGGTGGCCACCATTGACAGCATTCTCGTTCTGCAGAGTGACCCCTGGTATAATGACAGTGGCTTGGATGGTCCCTCCTTCCCCTATGTGGGTGGGAGTAGGGGGATGAAGATATGGACTGAGGGGTGAGGTGGGCTCCTATAAGTATTGTGCGGGGAATTGTGATTGTGGAGGGATAGAAGGTGGGGGTTGGGGTGTGGTGTGTGGTAAACCGCCTCCCTCTGGTGGCAGGAGAGGGAGGATGGGTGGTGGTGTGGAGGGGAACCCCTGGTGTGAGCAGGGGTAGCCCTCCTGGGGAGAGGGTTCCCGCCAGTGGCAGAGGCAGGTAGGGGGGGATTGAGGGGTGGGCTCCCTCTCGCCGGCCTGTCGGGGCAGCCTATGGAGGGTGGGTGTCTAATGGGGTTCTCTGAGGAGGGGAGGGGTACCACAGCTATTGGAGTTGTTATGGGCCGGGGGAGATATGGTCCAAGGGGAGGTGTGTTCCATCAGTGAGGAGGGAGCGGTGCCTTCTTCCCGTTCCCCTCTCAACCCCCCACATGGGTGGGTTGTGGGTCGAGGCCCAAGAGACCCAAGGCCTTGGTTTGGTGCTGCTGAACGCAAGTTGGTTGTCAATAAATCATCTTCCATCTGGGAGTTAATCCCAGAGTGGGACGCCGACCTCGTGTGCATTACAGAGACCTGGCTGGATAATGAATCGGGCCCTATTCTGGCCGATCTTGTTCCAGCTGGGTTTTCTGTGCAGCATCAGTCTTGGCTGGAGGGACCGGGGGGGCGGTGTAGCCATTGTTATCAAGGATGCACTGTCTTTTAGGAGGTATCCAGTGCAGGCTCCATCAGGTGTTGAGTGCCTCCATCGTGTGTTGGATTTGGCCGGGGACAGATTAGGGGTGCTGCTGGTGTACCATGCACCTAATTGCCCGGCGGCATCCCTACATGCTCTTGCTATCTGGTGTCAGATATGATCCTCCGGACCCCTAGATTAGTGGTTGTGGGGGATTTTAACATCCATGCTGACACCGATCTTGGAGGAGCGAGGCATGGGTTCATGGCCTCCATGACAAACATGGGCCTGTCCCAAATCATCTGTGGCCCCACACACAAGGAGGGACATACTCTGGATTTGGTTTTCTGCACCAGCCTTGAGACGGGGGGGTCAGTTAGTAGAAGTTAGGGGGGGTAGAGCCTTTGTCATGGTCTGACCATTACCTTAAAGCATGCATTCTGGTACATGTCAGCCCCCAATGGGGTGCGGGACCTATTAGATCGGTCCACCCCCAAAGACGTATGGAACCAGATCGGTTCCAGAATGCTCTGGGGGAGTTTCTCCTGGACCTTGACACCCTCTCTGTTGATGACCTTGTAGCCTTCTGGAGNTCCCTCTCGCCGGCCTGTCGGGGCAGCCTATGGAGGGTGGGTGTCTAATGGGGTTCTCTGAGGAGGGGTACCACAGCTATTGGAGTTGTTATGGGCCGGGGGAGATATGGTCCAAGGGGAGGTGTGTTCCATCAGTGAGGAGGGAGCGGTGCCTTCTTCCCGTTCCCCTCTCAACCCCCCACATGGGTGGGTTGTGGGTCGAGGCCCAAGAGACCCAAGGCCTTGGTTTGGTGCTGCTGAACGCAAGTTGGTTGTCAATAAATCATCTTCCATCTGGGAGTTAATCCCAGAGTGGGACGCCGACCTCGTGTGCATTACAGAGACCTGGCTGGATAATGAATCGGGCCCTATTCTGGCCGATCTTGTTCCAGCTGGGTTTTCTGTGCAGCATCAGTCTTGGCTGGAGGGACCGGGGGGGCGGTGTAGCCATTGTTATCAAGGATGCACTGTCTTTTAGGAGGTATCCAGTGCAGGCTCCATCAGGTGTTGAGTGCCTCCATCGTGTGTTGGATTTGGCCGGGGACAGATTAGGGGTGCTGCTGGTGTACCATGCACCTAATTGCCCGGCGGCATCCCTACATGCTCTTGCTATCTGGTGTCAGATATGATCCTCCGGACCCCTAGATTAGTGGTTGTGGGGGATTTTAACATCCATGCTGACACCGATCTTGGAGGAGCGAGGCATGGGTTCATGGCCTCCATGACAAACATGGGCCTGTCCCAAATCATCTGTGGCCCCACACACAAGGAGGGACATACTCTGGATTTGGTTTTCTGCACCAGCCTTGAGACGGGGGGGTCAGTTAGTAGAAGTTAGGGGGGGTAGAGCCTTTGTCATGGTCTGACCATTACCTTAAAGCATGCATTCTGGTACATGTCAGCCCCCAATGGGGTGCGGGACCTATTAGATCGGTCCACCCCCAAAGACGTATGGAACCAGATCGGTTCCAGAATGCTCTGGGGGAGTTTCTCCTGGACCTTGACACCCTCTCTGTTGATGACCTTGTAGCCTTCTGGAGCACCTTGTTGGCTGGGACCATTGACAGAGTGGCTCCCAGGTGTTCGCTGCCCTCCCGAGTCTCCCGCAGGTCTCCTTGGTTTACTGAGGGCCTGCGGGGTTTGAAGCGGGAGAGCAGGAGGTTAGAGCGACTGGTGGCGCCAGACTCGCGACCAATATGATCGATTGCAGCACAAGAGCAGTTTAAAGACCTTTGCTGTGGCGGTGCAGGCAGCAAAGAAGCAGTTCTTTGCTGCCCTTATTGCATCTGCAAAGTCACATCCAGCGGAGCTTTTCTGGGTGGTGAAAGGCTTGGTCAATTCTGCCTGTCTCCACCTGGGCCTGGAGCAATCCAGTGACCGCTGTGACCGGTTTATCGAGTACTTTGTAGATAAGATCGCTCGCATCCGCCATGATTTCAGTATCTCAGTTATTGCAGAGGATCATCTTGGGACTATGGATGTCCCGTCCTGTCCTGGGGATCGGTTTCAGATGGCGTCGCCTGCCGATGTGGAGTCCTTGTTGGGATCTGTTCGTGCCACTACTTGTGAGCAAGATCCATGCTCGTCCTGGCTGGTGAAAGCCAGCCAAGAGACGTTACGGCCGTTGCTGTCTGGGGTGGTTAGTGCCTCCCTTTGGGAGGGCAGGATGCCTGAATGCCCGAGGGAGACTCTGGTTAGACCCCCTGCTCAAGAAACCATCTCTTGACACTGATGCTCCTGCCAGTTATCGACCGGTCTCTAACCTTCCCTCCTCTAACCTCCCGGAGGAGGCTCGGTTGGCTCCCACTGTCCCACTATTTCGGCGTTTATGTAAGACCTGGCTGTTCCGCCAGACTTTCGGCGAGGGGGGTAGGGTGGGGAGGGGAGGGTCTTTCCCCCCTGCATTATTGTATTTTTAACTGTTTTAAACTGTTTTATTGTTTTATTCATTGTTGCTGTTCGCCGCCCCGGGTTGCCCTATGGGCAGGAGGGGCGGGATACAAATTTTTTATCAATAAAATAATTTTTTTTATAAAATTAATGGTGGGCAGTCGATCAGCCTCAGGGTCCCAGTACTCCCCTTTGTGGGACATCACTCTGATTGGGGACAGCAAGGCAGACACTAGTCCCATGGAGGAGATGTCTGGTGCTGAGGCGATGGCTGTCCCTCCGAGAGCTGTGTCGCCACCATGTTCTGCCCCTCCCAGCAGTGCATCACTCAGTGCGGGTCAGAAGACAGAAGGGGGCAAAAAATCCTCCGTCTGGGCACATTTTAAGTTGGTGCGGGCGGATGATCCCCGGGAGGTGCAGTGCACTTTGTGCCAGAAGGCGGTGAAGCATGGGAAGGCGCTCACCAACCTTGGCACAACTGCCATGGCGAGGCACCACAAGGAATGCCACAGCGCTGTGCTGCTAAGCGGGCAGGCAGGGGCAGTGGACGCCAGTGGGTTCCCGACTGCAGCAGCCAATCGTCCGCCTCCATCAGTGGGCAAGCATCCTGCTCTAACAGCTGCTTCTAGCAGCAGAAGTGGTATCGCTGCTAGGGGAGAGCAGCAGCAGCGTCAGTGCACCATGGAGGAGCTGGGGTGGGGGCAGCTGCCAAGTCCATCGGCAGCTGCAAGACGTGGAGGGTGGCGTGGTTGTTGGGGGAAATGATTGCGCTGGATGGGTAGCCCTTCGCGGTGGTTGGGGTCATGGGGTTTAGGTGCCTGATTGGCTTCCTGGCCCCCCAGTTTAAGCTGCTCTCATGCACCACCCTGAGTCAGCAGGTGGTGCCAGCCCTGTACTGGGCTTTAAAGGAGTGGGTGAGGGAGCAGCTGGCAAGGGCTGGAGGTGCCACCGTCCACTTCACCACTGACCTGTGGTCGAGCAGGAATGCGCAGCACGCCTACCTGGCAGTGACAGCTCACTGGTGGCAGGACCCGGAGGCAGCATTTGGCAGTGGCAGGAGGGGTCACAAAGAAGGGTATAGGTGGGCCCTGCTTCAAGTGGAAGTCATGGATGCCCCCACACCACTCGGAACATTGAGTCAGCCCTGACCACCATGGTGAGGGAATAGGTCACAGCAGGTGCGCCCTTCACCAAGGGGTGTGTGGTGATGGACAATGCGGTCAACATACTGAGGGCAGTCCGCAAGGGGGGTTCACCAGCATCCTTTGCGCTGCACACGCCCTTCACCTGGTGGTCAGGGATGCTCTGGGCTTGGGGGAGAAGGGGATTGGGGCAGGCACCCTTAGCTCCCTGATCGAGCGGGGGAGGAAGCTGGCCGATTTCTTTAACTGGAGCGTGAAGGGCAGTGACCTCCTCCGGGCGAAGCAGGCAGAGCAAGGCTCCCCAGTGCACCAGCTGGCACAGGATGTGTCCACCCAGTGGAATTCGTCCTTCCTGATGGTCGAGCGGCTTCTCGAGCAAAAAGCCACCTTGCATCAGGTTCAACTGGTGACAGACAGCGGGGCACCTCCAGGGTAAGAAGGGACAGAATGGGAGATCCTGGCTCACACGGTCTTCGTGCTCAGATTGTTCCTGGCCGTGATGGAAACCATCAGTTCCTCCATGACCACCATCAGCTACATGACTCCTCTGGTCCAGAGTCTCCTGAGGAGGCTGCAGGAGATTATCCGGGGCAGGATTGTGTCCCTCAGGTCAGGAAGCTGGCGGATGAGGTAGTTGCCCTGGTGCAGCAGCAGAAGGCAGGGCTGAAGGCGCAGTTCAATGAGCTCCTGCAGCAAGCAGAATACGTTTTGGCAACCATGCTGGACCCCAGGGTCAAGGGCAGTGTGGCATGCCCGAGAGTGCTCTATGGGCACTGGAAGGGTGACCTGGTGGAGAGGGTCTGGCAGGCAGAGCAGGCTCTTGAGAGTGCGCAGCAGCAGCAGCAGCAGCAGGACCCCCCTCGGGATGGCGGGAGTGGGAGCAGCCACCCCTTTCAGATGGTGGGGTCTATCCCTGTCCCCAGCCCTAGCATAGCAGCACCAGCAGCTGGCTGAGCAGCAGCAGCAGTTCGTATGTGCAGGGTACGCTGGCGAGCATGGGCTCGTGCACAGCAGGGCAGGCAGCGTGGCTGAGGGCAGTGGTGGAAGTGGTGCCCAGGCAGAGTTACGTGAGGTAGTATGACAGCGCCTCAGCAGCAGTGGAGAGCTACCTGGAGGAGGAGCCGTGCATCGATCCCAGCAGCAATCCCTTGGCCTACTGAGCCAGCAAGACCAATGTGTGGCCAGCCCTGTCCAAAGTGTCCAAGGGTCTCTTGTCCTGCCCACCAACTAGTGTCCCCAGCAAGCGGGTGTTTTCCATGGCGGGGGACATTTGCTCTCCGCATCTTCTGAGACTGGGGGTCAAGTTGGTGAAGCAGTTGCTGTTCCTTAAGGTGAACCTTCCGCTGCTGGGATTTCCTGAGCTGCCCCTGGACACAGAGTGATGGTGCAGTGGCACACGCCATCCCATGCCAGGGGCAGTCTTGGGACGGGGCCAAGTAGGGGTGCCAGCCATCGAGCCCTGGCCGGGCCTCTGCCGCTGCTTCGCCGATGCCTGGTTGGCAGCCTGCAACGCCTGGCCAAGTAGGGGTGCCAGCCACTTCAGTCCCAGGACCCACCGTTGGGGTTTTGGGGCCGTCATTCCGCTCACGGGGAGCTGTCATTCCATCGCACCAAGAAGCAGTCAGCCACTCCAGCCCCAGGACCCACCATCGGGGTTCTGGGGGCCTACATTACAGGCAGGGAGGGCTGTCCATCCACTTCATCTAGAAGTTGCCACTCTAGTCCCAGGGCCCACCGTCAAGGTTCTGGGGCCGTCATTCCTCTCGCAGGGAACTGTCATTCCACCACATCAAGAAGCAGACAGCCACTCCAGCCCCAAGACCCACCGTCAGGGTTCTGGGGCTGTCATTCTGCTCATGGGGAGTCGTCATTCTACTTAATCTAGAAGCTGCCACTCCTGTCCCAGGACCCACCGTCAAGGTTCTGGGTCATCATTCCTCTCGCAGGGAACTGTCATTCCACCACATCAAGAGGCAGCCAGCCACTCCAGCCCCAGGACCCACCGTCAGGGTTCTGGGGCTGTCATTCCGCTCACGGGGAGCTGTCATTCCACTTCATCTAGAAGCTGCCACTCTAGTCCCAGGACCCACCATCAGGGTTCTGGGGCCGTCATTCCGCTTACAGGGAGCTGTCATTCCACCGCATCAAGAAGCAGCCAGCCACTCCAGCCCCAGGACCCACCATCAGGGATCTGGGGCCTACGTTCCAGGCAGGCAGGGCTGTCGTTCCACTTCATTGTCTGCAACTGCCCCACCGATGCCTGGCAGCCTACAATGCCCGGCCAAGCAGGGGTGTCAGCCACCAAGCCCTGGCCCGGCCTCTGCCGCTGCTCCACCGACGCCAGTCTGCAATGCCCTGCCCCCTATGGGTGCTAGCCACCAAGCCCTAAGCCTTCCCGGCCTCTGCTGCTGCTGCTGCCACCACCACTGGGTCTCAGACGGCCAGCCCTGACGCCACGGGCACCCCTGGGGCCAAGCCTGCCTGCCCAGGCAACCTGGGGTGCCAAGTGCCAAGCCTTCCCAGTTTCTGCTGCTGCTGCTGTCACTGGGTGTCAGACAGCCTGCCAGCCCTAGTGCCACGGGCACCCCCAGGGGCCAAGGGCTGAGCCTGCCTGCCCGGGCAACCCGGGGTGCCAAGAGACAAGCCTTCCCAGTCTCTGCTGCTGCCGCCACTGGGTCTCAGACGGCCTGCCAGCCCTGGCACCACGGCACCCCCAGGAGCAAGCGCCGAGCCTGCTTGCTGGGGCAACCTGGGGTGCCNGTCAGGGATGCTCTGGGCTTGGGGGAGAAGGGGATTGGGGCAGGCACCCTTAGCTCCCTGATCGAGCGGGGGAGGAAGCTGGCCGATTTCTTTAACTGGAGCGTGAAGGGCAGTGACCTCCTCCGGGCGAAGCAGGCAGAGCAAGGCTCCCCAGTGCACCAGCTGGCACAGGATGTGTCCACCCAGTGGAATTCGTCCTTCCTGATGGTCGAGCGGCTTCTCGAGCAAAAAGCCACCTTGCATCAGGTTCAACTGGTGACAGACAGCGGGGCACCTCCAGGGTAAGAAGGGACAGAATGGGAGATCCTGGCTCACACGGTCTTCGTGCTCAGATTGTTCCTGGCCGTGATGGAAACCATCAGTTCCTCCATGACCACCATCAGCTACATGACTCCTCTGGTCCAGAGTCTCCTGAGGAGGCTGCAGGAGATTATCCGGGGCAGGATTGTGTCCCTCAGGTCAGGAAGCTGGCGGATGAGGTAGTTGCCCTGGTGCAGCAGCAGAAGGCAGGGCTGAAGGCGCAGTTCAATGAGCTCCTGCAGCAAGCAGAATACGTTTTGGCAACCATGCTGGACCCCAGGGTCAAGGGCAGTGTGGCATGCCCGAGAGTGCTCTATGGGCACTGGAAGGGTGACCTGGTGGAGAGGGTCTGGCAGGCAGAGCAGGCTCTTGAGAGTGCGCAGCAGCAGCAGCAGCAGCAGGACCCCCCTCGGGATGGCGGGAGTGGGAGCAGCCACCCCTTTCAGATGGTGGGGTCTATCCCTGTCCCCAGCCCTAGCATAGCAGCACCAGCAGCTGGCTGAGCAGCAGCAGCAGTTCGTATGTGCAGGGTACGCTGGCGAGCATGGGCTCGTGCACAGCAGGGCAGGCAGCGTGGCTGAGGGCAGTGGTGGAAGTGGTGCCCAGGCAGAGTTACGTGAGGTAGTATGACAGCGCCTCAGCAGCAGTGGAGAGCTACCTGGAGGAGGAGCCGTGCATCGATCCCAGCAGCAATCCCTTGGCCTACTGAGCCAGCAAGACCAATGTGTGGCCAGCCCTGTCCAAAGTGTCCAAGGGTCTCTTGTCCTGCCCACCAACTAGTGTCCCCAGCAAGCGGGTGTTTTCCATGGCGGGGGACATTTGCTCTCCGCATCTTCTGAGACTGGGGGTCAAGTTGGTGAAGCAGTTGCTGTTCCTTAAGGTGAACCTTCCGCTGCTGGGATTTCCTGAGCTGCCCCTGGACACAGAGTGATGGTGCAGTGGCACACGCCATCCCATGCCAGGGGCAGTCTTGGGACGGGGCCAAGTAGGGGTGCCAGCCATCGAGCCCTGGCCGGGCCTCTGCCGCTGCTTCGCCGATGCCTGGTTGGCAGCCTGCAACGCCTGGCCAAGTAGGGGTGCCAGCCACTTCAGTCCCAGGACCCACCGTTGGGGTTTTGGGGCCGTCATTCCGCTCACGGGGAGCTGTCATTCCATCGCACCAAGAAGCAGTCAGCCACTCCAGCCCCAGGACCCACCATCGGGGTTCTGGGGGCCTACATTACAGGCAGGGAGGGCTGTCCATCCACTTCATCTAGAAGTTGCCACTCTAGTCCCAGGGCCCACCGTCAAGGTTCTGGGGCCGTCATTCCTCTCGCAGGGAACTGTCATTCCACCACATCAAGAAGCAGACAGCCACTCCAGCCCCAAGACCCACCGTCAGGGTTCTGGGGCTGTCATTCTGCTCATGGGGAGTCGTCATTCTACTTAATCTAGAAGCTGCCACTCCTGTCCCAGGACCCACCGTCAAGGTTCTGGGTCATCATTCCTCTCGCAGGGAACTGTCATTCCACCACATCAAGAGGCAGCCAGCCACTCCAGCCCCAGGACCCACCGTCAGGGTTCTGGGGCTGTCATTCCGCTCACGGGGAGCTGTCATTCCACTTCATCTAGAAGCTGCCACTCTAGTCCCAGGACCCACCATCAGGGTTCTGGGGCCGTCATTCCGCTTACAGGGAGCTGTCATTCCACCGCATCAAGAAGCAGCCAGCCACTCCAGCCCCAGGACCCACCATCAGGGATCTGGGGCCTACGTTCCAGGCAGGCAGGGCTGTCGTTCCACTTCATTGTCTGCAACTGCCCCACCGATGCCTGGCAGCCTACAATGCCCGGCCAAGCAGGGGTGTCAGCCACCAAGCCCTGGCCCGGCCTCTGCCGCTGCTCCACCGACGCCAGTCTGCAATGCCCTGCCCCCTATGGGTGCTAGCCACCAAGCCCTAAGCCTTCCCGGCCTCTGCTGCTGCTGCTGCCACCACCACTGGGTCTCAGACGGCCAGCCCTGACGCCACGGGCACCCCTGGGGCCAAGCCTGCCTGCCCAGGCAACCTGGGGTGCCAAGTGCCAAGCCTTCCCAGTTTCTGCTGCTGCTGCTGTCACTGGGTGTCAGACAGCCTGCCAGCCCTAGTGCCACGGGCACCCCCAGGGGCCAAGGGCTGAGCCTGCCTGCCCGGGCAACCCGGGGTGCCAAGAGACAAGCCTTCCCAGTCTCTGCTGCTGCCGCCACTGGGTCTCAGACGGCCTGCCAGCCCTGGCACCACGGCACCCCCAGGAGCAAGCGCCGAGCCTGCTTGCTGGGGCAACCTGGGGTGCCAAGTGCCAAGCCTTCTCGGTTTCTGTTCCTGCCGCTGGGTCGATGACGGCCTGCTGTGCTGCCACAGGCCCCCCTGGGGGTCTCTGGAGCACCCCAGGCCTCCTGGCTGCGCCGAACTCCACCGAACGTTTTGGGGTTCCGAACTCCACTGGACCAAACCCATGAACCCGAACTAAGGTTTTAGTCCAAACTGCCGAACATCCGAACTCCGTCCTGTTCGCGCATGTCTAATGTGCATTAGGCGCAGCATGGGCGAGAACTCAGTTGAGGACACGTTGGAGGCATCAGGATCAGCAGCTGACTCGTCATGTCATGTTGCCCAGAGGAGCACTTCCCTGGCTTCATGTGCTCCATGCCTCACCCCGACCGCCCTGGCAGGCAGGTAGGTAGATGTGGGTGGGAGTGGAGGGTTCAGTTCTGTCTACTGCCTCTGTTGTCAGAGCAGAGGGGGCGTCCAGAACTGTCCTGCCTGGCATTTGAGTATCAGGCGAGGGGAGCGCATCTGGGTGGCTGCAAATGCTTCCCCATTCTGGGCGTGGACTGGAGTCCACCCAAGAAATGCTGGAGCCAAGAGCCCCAGGCTGCCCTGCCCAGAGACACACACAAACCTCAGCCCTGCCCATCTGGCTCTTTCCCCTGATCCTGGAGCCCCTTTGGCTGCTCATTCCTTCCTGATGACTAATCCATGCGGGTGAGACACATAGTACGCAGTGAGGGGTGGAGGCTTATTGTTCTAGTATTAGTTAGCATTTCTATAGGTATTTCAGAATTCAAAGTGCTTTACAGTCCTTATCCTATTCACCCTCACTGCAAGAACCAAGGTCTCTCAGGTGGGGGGATGGGAGGCACTTTATTGGGAGCACAACTAAGAGGAAAGCAATAGCAGACGAAGAGGAAAGGAAGGGGGTGCTGCTGCTGCTGCTGAGCAGGTAGGTAGACATACAACCGGACAGCTGTACTCAGTTCTCCAATCTCGCCCAGTGGCACTGTACAGTGGCACAGTTTCCAGAGTACTCTGTTAGATTTACCTTTATTCGTTGTCTTTTTCATTTAAATGTAATTGCTCAAATGGAGGTTTAAAATTAATGCTCTAAATACAAATTTGGGTTTCGCAGGGCATCATACTATGGACTTTTAATGAGTCAACAAAAAAAATGTTTTATCTTTCTGGCTAACTCTTGAAAATATTCTGCTCGTCAGGAAATTAAAAATACAGGCAGAAAAATCATATAACTCTAATAATCTAAAAGCATTTAAGTCCAAATGTTTGAATTCTCTGTGCAAGGTTGATCACATTGGGGACAGGTCTTAGCTGCTGTCCAACACTTTTATTATTGACTTGTGTTGTAGTCTGTATCTGCAGACACACAGTCACTTGGTTTAAACTTGTAGCACACTGGGTCTTCCCTCCCCCCCCCCCCCCTTTCTGTGGCTCTTTTGCAGACCATCCACCCCCTAATTACCTTTCCCTTCAAGTTTTATTCAGGCTAGATATCTACTGTAACAGCAAAGGTGTATGTCCATGGCAACAAAAGGGAGGATTTCATACTGAAATGGTGTGAGAGACCAAGTGTTAGGACACCTATTTCAACTTCAAACAAGGTAAAAAGAACAAAAGAAGTGCCATACTGGGTCAGACCAACAGTTCATCAAGCCCGGCATCCTGTCTCCGACAGTGGTCAGTAATGGGGGCCTGGGAGGATCACCCAACAGCTCACCATGCTATCCAAGAGATCAAGGACGGGAGAGATAGAAGGACAAGATGGGATTCCCTTCAGGGCTTCAGAGGCCATGGGAAGGTAGAAGAAAAGCTGCCCCATATCGATAAACCTGGAGCCAACTTCCCACAAGGCTTGGCTACCTGCAGGTCCCCAAATGGGCTGGGTGAGGAATCCCTGCTAGGATCTTACTCTTATCACCCAGTGGCAGGGTTTCACACAGCAGCAAGGAGTTCCCAGGGTTAACCAGTGCAATCGCCCTTCAATGTTAACTCTGGGAACTCCTTGCCGCTAGGCTAAGCCATGCCACTGGCTAAACTGTTGCATACTGTTGGTGTGGCCCCACCCACTTCTAGCCTTGCCCCACAAATTTACATAAATTAATATAAAATAACACATGCACATTTCATACAACTGTTTATCCTCTTTTCTGGCAATGGTTCAGTGGGCACCCTACTTTCCCCACCCACTCTGAAAGTTTTCTAGTGGCACTTAGGCCACTTATAAAGTGCCCTGCCAGGAAGGAAGTTTTCAGAGTTGGCAGGGTGGAGTGCTGGCCTTGCGTGTACCCAGTGCCCACTCTTTTAAAACTTCCTTCCTGGAGGGATTGCTTCCACTTTCAGGAGATAGGGGCTTACTGGGAGGGAGTTCAGCTAGGGCAGCACGGCACCACCCCATTGCAGGGCACTAACACTGGCTGGGAGACGCTGGGCCCATCATTTGGGCCACCACGGCCTTGCTGCGCCACTAGATGATGGGCGGCCTGGCTGCACATGTCTGACTGCAGCGAGTGCGCTCCCTAGAGCCAACGCGCGCGGAACCCGCTCCGCTTTCCAGCCAATGGCATCGCTCGAGGCTCAGTCTCTGCTCCTCCTCTCTGGGCGGGGCTCGGCAGGCGCGCGACGAGGGCTGTTCTCTGCCAGGTGGGGGGAGAGGGGCGTGCACCGCTTGGGCCGGATGCTGCGCCGTGCAGGGACGGGAGAGCGGCGGACCGGTTCTGCGGCCTGGGTGAGCTGACGGGGGGTTTCCGGGGCGCGTGAGCAGGATCCGGAGCGGAGGCCTCCAAACAGGCTGTGTCACAGCAGCGCGTGGCGGCGACCTGAGGGGGGCCGCGCTCTGTGCTGCCGTGCAGCCCCGGGGTTGCGGGGCGGGCAGGTAGCGGAGGGGCTGGCCGGTCGCTCCCTCCCCCCTCCCCCCACCGACGTGTGTTCAGATTTGATGAGCGGCTGCCCTGGACTCCTCTGGAAATACCCCCACACCCACCGCAGTGGCTTGGCACCGCTCCCACAAGGCAAACTCCTTTAGCTAGGAAATGCCCTGTGCTCTCCCTCCGCCACGGTGACTGGGGGAAAATACCCTGCACCCTCCCTGTAGTATAACCCACCTGCCAAATGCGGGGGAAAGCCATGTGCTCCCCTTCCCCAAGTAATCTGCGATCACTCAGCTATGCCCATAGCCTGCTGTGCCTGGGAATGCCTGGCGCCCATCACCGCGCCGACCTGAAGACACCTTCTATCTTGGCCCAGTCACTATGAGGCGCCGGTGTGGCATGCGGGAATCCTCGGGGCTGCTTGTGTATCAAACACTGAGCTGTTTCCTCACTCACACTTGGCCAATTTTCAAGCATGCCCTTCATTCAATAATGCCCTTATTTTTTCATTCAGCAATAATTTCAGTAATAATGCCCTTATTTTCAGGCCTATGGGCACTACTGTTTATACAAGTAATGATTTATTTCTCAATATCACAGCAACAGCTACTACATCAGAGAAATGCTATGCATTTATTTCTGTTCCTCGCTGCAGCGACCACCAACCTTGGGTCGATCTTGGGAAATGCAGTACACCCTATTGCTGTAGTGATCGCTATCATTGAACGTGTAGTAAAAACTGCACTATGCCTCAGCTAACAAGATAATGGCCAGGCAATTAAATTGTACATCATAGCTTCATTCTATTTAACAGCAATGGCTGTACTTCAAACTCCCTGCCATGAGTAGTAGTGCACTTGACTATCTCTGGATTTCTGTCCAGAGTGGAGACTTGTGTATGTGCTTCTTGTTTAGGTTGTAAATAAAGCTGCCAAGTTTTTAAAAAATATATCTTAGAACTGAAAATGTCTTCTGTTTAAGTCCAGTGGAAACTGATGAGTGTGGGGTTACCCTCTGAGCTTGCACATCTGTCTCCGTGAACATCAGAGGGGCTCTGCATGATACACAAGGGAAGGGTCGTCTGACAAGTCAGCAGGCATAATTGAGGCTTGTGTTTGAAAAATGTTCTAGATTATTTTGTTTTCATAATTGGAAAAAGTAGTATTTAACTAGCACTATAATAATAAATAGCTTCTATTGAGAAGCCATAGGCCATTGCAAACCAGACAAATACAAAAATAAAATTTATACAGAAATCCATAAAAACATAGACACATCAATACACAGAGCAAAACAATTTAAAATACAAACCACCTTCTAAGATTTAAATGTTAGAAAGCCCTAGACCTTAACAGGGGACATTATTACTAGTTAATCTAATTGTCTGTTTTATAGAATCAACTGATACCAAATACTGAGCAACTTTCATTGTAGCCTCCATGACACAATCACCCAGGAGTAAACAAACATAAAACTTTGCAGATCTACCAGGAAAGATAGCGATCAGGGGAGTAATATATTTAACGCGAGCCTTATCATCTAGTGGACAGTCCAAAAGAGTATGACTCAGTGAATCTACTTGACTTAGAGCACATGGGCACAATTGTTCAGCAAATGGAACTTCCCTATAACGACCCTCAATCAACACAGAGGGAAAACAATTTAGTCGAGCAAGAAAAAAAAATCATCTTGCCCTTGTTGGAAGCTTCCCATCCAGATACAACATAGGGGTCCTGGAATTATTTGCAAAAGGAGGGTAAAATCCCAAAGCGTTACTCTTCCCCAAATTGGTGCTCTTATTTCCTGCCAGGTGACATCAGAGATTCTTTCTGCCAACAATTTCTTAGCCGCTTTATAACCTAATGGATCCAAAATCTCTGGGGAAACTAAGTTATTGCATGTGGACTAAAGTATGTCATTAAAAGCATTGTAATATAACTATAAAAACCAGTCCATGTGTAGCTAATCTTTTGATCTAACATTTTTTGTAGTGCATCAACAAAGTTGACTCTCTTCAATTAAAAAAAAAATCATTTTCTCATCTTCTCTTGAATGAATTATAAGCATTCAGAAGCCATGAATTGGACCTCCTAAAATCATGAGATTGATTAAAATAAGCTGTGATTTCTTTTCCTTTACCATTTGGTTTTTTCAGCTATTAGGGTTCAACGTTTCACTATTTAGCAACCATGAGATGAGAAAACACAATTTTTGAATGAAGACTGGATTTTCATGTAATCATAATTTGGATTGGGGAATTTGAGACAAAGACAAGATACTCCCATCTCAACATCCCTTTGGATCCCTCTTCCTCCCCTATTTCCTTCCCTCCTTTTCCTCCTGTGTATCCTTCTTGCCAAATTTCCTTGATGAGATGACCTCTCTCATCTAACCCTTCCACTTAACCCTCTTGCCACCTAACTTACTGCCTCCACCACTGCATCCTCTCTCATCATAAATCTCACTCTATTTTCAAGCATGCCACTGTCTCCCCTGTCCTTAGTAAGCCCACTCTTGACTCCTCCATTATCTCACGTCTCCCCTTCCATTCCAGTGTACTGGAACAAGCTGTTTACAACTGCTGTCTTGACTTCCTCTCTTCCAGTTCCTTCCTCAATCCCCTTCAGGCCTGGCTCACCCTCTCCACTCAGCTGAGACTGCTCTTAACAGAATCACCAGCACCTTTCTCTTGGTGTAGTCAGAGGCCCTCTATTCCATTCTCATCCTGCTCAGTCTTTCTGCCCTCTTTTGACACTGTTGACCACACTCTCCTCCTTGATTCACTTCACTTCCTTGGTTTTCCATGGCTCAGTTCTCAACTGGTTCTCGTCCTACCTCTTTAATTGCTCCTTCTGTGTTTCTCTTGCTGCTATCTTCTCTGCCTCTCTTCCCTCTCGGTTGGAGTTCCCCAAGGCTCTGTTTTTGGACCTCTTCTATTTTCCCTTTATCATGGGCAAACTCGATAAATCTCACGGCTTCCAGTATCATCTGTTTGCTGAGGACACAACTCTTTCCACTTCCACCATCCCCTTCTCCATCCAATCTCACATCACCAGCTGTTTCTCTGACATCTGTGTTTGGATGTTTTATTGTCTACTCAAGCTTAATATGATCATGACTGAACTCCTCATCTCCCCTTTTCCCCAATTCTTATTGTCTCCCTCTTCCCTCTCAATTTTCATTGGTAGTGTCATCATCCAATTTGTCCCTCGGGCATGTAGCCTGAGGTTCACCTTTGACTCCTCCCACTCCTTTGTACCTCATATTCAATCTATTGCTAAGTCTTGTTGCTTCCTTCTGCACCAGTCCTTCCTACTTCTCCCAGTGCCAAAACTCTAGTCCATGCTCTCATCATCTGCTGCCTTGAGTACTGCAACTGCCTACTCACTGGCCTTCCCTGCTCTCTCCTTGACCTTCCCATTTCTATCCAGGGCTCCGCTGACAGTGGATGTTAACAGTCAAGACAGTAGCCCACAATAGTTCACAGCAGATGGGCGGCCACCTGTCCATCTACTAGGTGGCCACCAGATGTTTACCTGCACCTGCCACCACAGCCCCCACTCATGGGGGAGAATGTGGAGTCTGCTGTGCAGGTGCATGCCAGCTAAGGCATGTGACTACATCCCATCTGTTAGGGTGTGCGTAGCCCCCCTGTTTGCGTACAGGTCTTCCAGGACCATAGAGTCCTGGGTGGAGCGCCTAGAGAAGTCTGCGGAGCAAGTGCTCCCTCCACTCTTGCTCTCACAGATGCTGTTTCCGTTTACTTTTGCTTTTTGGAGCACTTCAAAAAGCGAAAACAAGCAAGAAAACTGATGAAAACAACAGCGGTGGGGGTGGGGGGTTGGCTTCCTGTACCCAGGGGTTGCCGCAGCTGTGCATCAGGAGATTGGGGGGAGGCAGAGCGCAGCACCTGCCCATTTGTCCCGTTGGCCGGAACCTGTGAGTGGTGGCTGTGTGCAGGCTCCGTGAAGTGACTCTGGGTTCCAGCAGGTTAATCTCTTGTTTGTTTTCACCCAGTGTCATCCACTTTGCTTGTCACTTTGATCACATTCAGTCCCTTCTCTCCTCCCTCCCCTATGGTTCCTCTTCCCTGTTGCATTCAGCACAAGCTCCTTGTCTTCAGGACCTTTTCGACTTTGCTCCCCACCCATATCATTCTGCACTTGTTTCCCATCTAGGGACTTCACTCCTCCTGTCACCATGCCTTACCCATTCCTGAGTCTCCTGCTCCCTGAATGGTCTCTGTCCCTTTTTCCATACTGCCCCCTATGCCTGGAACGCCCTCCCTGAACACATTCCTTCTGTGTTCCTTCCCAACTTTCAAATCCCTCTTGAAAACCTCGCCTGTTAGACTTTCCTAACTTATCCCCGCCGAGTGCTCACTGATGCTCTCCCTTCTGCCTTTTGTTCAGGGCCCCCTTCTCCTCTGTAGCCAATCTAAGCACATGTAACTATGACTGCTCAACTTCATGAATGCATCTCTGATTGTTCCATGCCAGATGTATTACTGGTGTTATATAAATATTTTATTAATAATAATATAATATTACTGCATTGAGACTTGGACAACACTGCTGCAGTTTTTACTTTTATACACACCTCTAAAATTTTCTCTTATTTTTAGGTTGCACCGTTAAGTTGTTTTAGGTCTGAAGGGGAATGAGTAACAAGAAATTTTAAATTTTCTTAGGCGATCAAAGTGACTTTAAAATAAAAACAAAGAAAGTTTATGCAAAACAGGAGCATTTATTAAACCCCAGTTTTCTTAAGTTCTATTTAATTTTTTTCTTTACACCACAAGGTGTGTTTTGTGTTTGTTTTTTTCAGGAGAGGGAAGTGTAAATTTTGATGCTTATGTTTCTACTAAGATATTTCTATTGTAGGATTTCTGAAACATAATTTTGAATCTACAAGAGAAGAATTTTCTGCAAAAATGTCTAGGATTGATAAAATGAGCATCCTTGGAGTAAGGAGTTTTGGAGTAGAGGATAAAGACAAACAAGTTATAACTTTCTTTAACCCTTTCACCATTTTGGTGGGGCCAAATGGTGCAGGGAAAACGGTAAGACTTCTGAATAAATACAAATAAAAGATTGGTTTTTGTTATAAATAACCACGCTATATTCTTAAATTCCCAGATCTGAAGAATATTTTTCCACATGAGTTTGCAATTAAATTTTTAAAAGTCTAATTTTTTTTTTAATTGAGTGTCACTGTCCACCTTCAGGTCTTGATTATGCTGTGAGGCCATCATGGGCACCTATGTCTGTTTGCACAGCTTTCATTGCAAAATAAGGTTTTAGCACCCAACCCAATGGCTTTAATAGCCATTGAAAAGATTTGTATTAATTACAATAGGTCTATAGTGAATGTAAATATTAATTTAAGGGATGTTAAAACTATAGAAGTTGGGTCACCTAAAAAAAAAAAATCCCAACAGTACAAGATTGTACTCTGTTGTATATTTGCTAATGCTATATCCAGTCTATTAAAGTATCTGCCATGAAAGTTTTTCTCATTATTACCCTAAATATTCCCTTTCTTTATTTGATCGTGTTAATTACTTCCTATGATATTAATACATTGCAGCTCATTTTAGGTTCTTACTACGTTTCCTTATTGATTGCACTAATTTAATGTTACAAGTATATATTTATTTCCATTTCCTTAGACTATAATTGAATGTCTTAAGTATATTTGCACTGGAGATTTCCCACCTGGCACTAAAGGAAACTCATTTGTTCATGATCCAAAGGTAAGAATTCTAGTGGTTAAGTTTGTTTGACCAGTAGTATGTTACAACGTATATAGGATGTAACAAAAATGAAAACATTACAGGAGGAATTGATCATCTATGCCAGTTAAGAGAAATTAGAATAGAATAGAAAGAAAAATTAGAATAGAAAGTGGTGAAGGTTGGGGGCAGTGAAAAGAAATGGGTTTTGGGTTTTGAGCCTTTCTATCGCTGTGAGGAGTTTGCCATCTGCTTTGCAGACAAGATCGCTCGGATCCAGAGCAACTTTGACACTGGACACTAGGAACAGTAGAGATAGAGCGCGAGGTGATGGAGGCCCCGTCTGGTCCATCTTCTTGGGCTGAGTTTCAGGAAGTGACGCCAGCCGATGCTGTAGATGTCCTGGGGTTTGTGAGAGCCACCAGTTGTGAATTAGATCCATGGCTGGTGAAAGCCTCCAGGGAGATATTGGGGACGGTGCTGGCGAGGGTAATCAACGCGTCCCTTTGACAGGGAGATTGCCCCTGGTCTCAAGGAGGCCGTGGTGCGCCCCCTGCTGAAGAAGCCATCCTTGGATGTGGATGCACTCGCCAGCTACCGACCTGTGTCTAACCTTCCCTTTTTTTAGGGAAGGTTATTGAACGGGCGGTGGCACTGCAGCTCCAGGCTCCTCTTGACAGTGTCGGTTTCCTTGACCCATTTCAATCAGGGTTCCGCCCCGACTATGGTACTGAGATGGCCTTGGTGGACAATCTCCGCCGGGAGCTGGACGCAGGATGTTCAACACTTCTGGTCCTGCTAGATATCTGGGCTGCTTTTGACACAGTGGACCATGGGCTGCTGTTGAGACGATTGCGAGCCCTGGGGGTTCTGGACAGGACTGTCCTTGGATGGTTCCAATCATTCCTCTCGGGGAGAAGCCAGCGGGTTGTCCTGGGGCTGAGTCTTCCAGACCCTGGATTATGGCGTTCCGCAAGGTTCTGTTTTGTCTCCATTATTGTTTAATTTATATATGCAGCCCTTCGGGGAGATCGTGAGAGGGTTTGGTGTGCGCTGCCACCAATACGCTGATGACACCCAGCTTTACATCTCTTTTTCAACCGACCCAGGTCCTACTGTCTCAGGAATGTCACAATGTTTGGAGGCCATGGCGGATTGGTTACGGCAGAGCAGACTGAAGTTCAATTCTGATAAGATGGAGGTGATGGCGGTGGGTAGGGTGAGAGAGGTGTTGGCTCCCTTCGTAGAGGGGGTCCGCCCTCCCGTAGCCCAGCAGGTTCGGAATCTGGGCGTATTATTGGACTCAGATCTCCACCTAGATCGGCAGGTGGAGATGGTGGCGAAGGCTGCCTTCCGCCAGCTGTATCTGGTGTGGAGGCTGCGTCCATATATTTCCAGACCCGACTTGGTCACCCACATCCATGCCTTCATCACTTTGAGGCTGGACTACTGTAACGTGCTCTACCTGGGGCTTCCCTTGACGCTGGTTCGAAGGCTGCAGCTAGTGCAGAATGTGGCGGCTCGTCTCCTTATGGGGATGAGCCGACGGGAGCATATTACTCGGGTGCGCCACATGCTGCACTGGCTGCCTATAGCGTACCGAGCCAGATTCAAGGTTTTGGTCTTGGTCCCTCATATCTCAGGGACCTCCGCACCCCAGAGTGACCCCTTTGGTCCGCCGGGGGCGCCTTTTTGAAAGTCCCCTGTGTAAAGTGGGGGGCTGTAATGGAGAGGGCGTTCTCGGTGGCTGGGCTGCAGTTATGAAACTCCCTCCCAGAGGAAGCCCATCTGGCCCCAAGTCTGTTGGCCTTCCGCCCGGCCTGCAAGATTTGGCTGTTCTCCCAGGCCTTCGGAGGAGGGGAAGGGGGTGGGATAAAAGGTTCGGGGGGTAGGGGATTTTAGATGTGTTAAACTGTGTTTGATTGTTATTTTAAAATCATTTTTGTATTGTATTTTTGTATTGTAAGCCACCCTGGGATGCCATGGGCGTGAGGGTACGGCTAAGAAATGCAAATAAATAAATAAATACATTTATATATGAATACCTTTGCTTTTTTTTCCTCTCAGACTTGGCATTTCTGACTTTAGAGTAGTTGCAATTAAACTTGCTTCATGAGTTACCAGATGTATGTGTAGGGATATCTGAAATATTAATCTGGTTTATTTGTTAAGATTTTCAAATACCCCTTAGTAACTGTAAGTAGTCTCTGTGACTAATGTCTGTTGTTTCTTTATTCACCAGAACAAGTTTGATTTTTAGATTGTTGCTTCATACATAAAATTTCATAAATATCTATAATTTGTATTAAGAATTTGCATTTTAACAGTTTGCATTAAGAAAATGCCAGTTAACTGAAATTTTTGTACCTGGACTGTTTTCCTTAGTCTTGATTGACTAAATCATTAAACTCTGTTATGGGAGTAAAATGTGAAAATGATGCATAAACATTTCTAATTAATAATGGATTATGGGCCAAATGTACAGCACGCGGTGTGGCCTCTGTATGATTTATTACTAGATTCAGTGCTTAATTTATAAAAGAGAAGCTGCTCAGGTTCAAGTCCATTCAGCCACTGGAATTATCGGGGAAATGGGAGGTTCTAGAGAAGCTTCACTACCGGGCCTTGTTCCCCACGGCTGGATTACGTTTTAATTGGCTTCTCAGACGTCTTGTTGAACACCTTTGAGCTGTAAAGGGAATTACCTTGGAGCTGACTGCTGCCAAGTCTAAATTTCACAGAAGAGAGAGATGGTGGGGCTAGACCCAGTCATGAAAAGAGGTGCTAGGGTAAGACCCTGGTAAGCCCTGGCACAGAATAAGTCCTGCCTAGCCTGGGAGGAGATCACTTGTGTTTCCTGCTTCCTTGAATAAAGGCCCATGATAATTGTTTCTCAGATACAGGTGTCTTTGACTATACAATAGAATGTAAGGCTAATCCAAATAAGTATATGGTTTTTTTATATATATTTATTTCATTTATTAAAAGAATTTATACCCTGCCCCTCCTGATACAGCAGCTCTGGGCAGGGCTGATCAAAATACATCCCGCGGGCAGCATGCTGCCCATCTTCCCCTGGCCATAAAGACCTTTCCTGCGGCCCGCCACACCTCCCCCACTGGCACGCAATACTAAGGTCGCCTTTCCTCCAGCCCAGCCTCACCCACCGGCGCAAAACTTTCCTTCCAGGCAGCAAACTTATTCGTATATGTGTAAATGTTCAAAAAGGTCTATTTTGTTCAGTGTTTAATTTTTTTAAATTTTTTTTTTGGTTGATGTAAAAGGTTGCTCATGAAACAGATGTCAGGGCTCAGATTCGACTGCAGTTTCGTGATGTTAATGGGGAACTCCTAGCTGTCCAGCGATCTATGGTGTGTACGCAGAAAGGCAAAAAAACAGAATTTAAAACTCTTGAAGGTGTCATAACCAGAACAAAGTAAGTGATTTTATTTTAAACACAGTATGTTAGCATGAGTATCCAGGATCACATCCAATGCCTAAATAAAATGACAACTTGATTTGTTCGTGGTTTTAGATTAGGTAGTGGCTTCTTGTTTTACTTCCTGTTAGTACTGGAGGAGCCAGAATCTGGAGTAAACATCCCTGTTGTAACTGTCTAAATAAGATTTTATCATCTCCCATCTCTCACCGTTTTTGAAAACAGGGTTTTGTTTAGCAGTGTTAGCAGTTGTGGTTTTGCTTCCGCTATTGTCTGAGCAGTAGAAATTGACCATCTTGTACTGTGTGTGTAGCTATTACTATTATGATCCTTAACTATTTCTATAGTGACAATAATGTATCTGTCACCGAACAATCATTAATTAGACAGGTCCTTGCCTTGAGGGGTTTACATTTTAGGAGATACAAAGAAGAGGGGAACATAGATGCAGGGGTAGCGAAGGTGAAAAGGCACTGGTGCTGAAAGGACAGTAAAGGGAGCATCAGCGAGCAGTCTGTGGGAATGAAGAGCTAGTGTCAGGTCAAGTTTCCGATTTATTGTTTTGGCCATTGGCCATATCAAATAAGCTAGTGAAAGTCTCATGGGGGATGCTTGTCTTTAGGAGGGATTTAAAGAGAGGGAGGAAGCAGAGTAAATGTATTCAGGGAAGGAGTTTCAGGCATAGGGGGCAGTATGGGACAATGGGTGAAGATGATTTTGTGTGCAGAAAACTCAGGGGCAGGTGAGAGTCTGAGATCCAGGAAGAGAGTTTCCAGTAAAAGGCATGCTGCAATAACCTGTTCTGATGGAAACCATGCATAATTAGTTTAAAAGTGGATGAGCAAGAGGAAAATATTTTTTCATAAATAACTTCAGAATCAAAGCTGATGGAGTTGAAGCTGAAGTTATACAGGAAGTTTTTTGTTAAAAAGAAGCTGAATTGTGTACAACAATGATTAGCATGCATTCTAATCTGTGCTATGCAGACATGGTGAGAAGATCAGTCTGAGTTCCAAGTGTGCAGAAATTGATCGAGAGATGATCAGCGCCCTTGGTGTTTCCAAATCCGTGATTAATAATGTCGTTTTCTGCCATCAAGAAGAATCCAACTGGCCCTTAAGTGAGGGAAGTGCCCTGAAACAAAAATTTGATGAGATCTTCTCAGCAACAAGGTTTCTTTCTTTCTTTCCATAACTAACCTAATTACAGCCACGTGTAATTCTTAAATGCTCAGTACTACAGTATTTGTCACTCAATAAAGCTTCAAGCGCCAGTGAGATTTGAAATCTATTCATAGCTTTTTTTTTGGGGGGGTGGGTTGTTTTTAAAGGTATATTAAAGCATTAGAAACCCTTCGTCAGGTACGTCAGAAGCAAGGCCAGCGGGTAAAAGAGTGCCAGACAGAACTGAAGTATCTAAAACAGAATAAAGAAAAAGCACATGAAATTCGGAGCCATCTTGACAACAGAGAAGCTCAACTGGCTGCTTCGAAGGAGAATGTAAAATCTATTGAGAATCAACTTGATCCTTTAAAGGTAATTTATTTTGTATGGTTGCATAACTAAAGGACCCCCTACATACCTAAAGGACCACCGACTCCCCTTATGTCTCTCCCTGGCCTCTAAGATTGGCCGAGAGCACTCCTACAGATTCCATGATTAGTCCAGGTCTCTTCAACCTGGACATGCAGAGAGGCATTCTTGGTGTCTGCTCCATGGTTTTGGAACTCCTTTCCCTTAGAGGTTTGTCTAAACCCTAGTCTGAGCATTTTCCAGAGGCAGTGTAAGACTTATTTATTTGGCCAGGCATTTAACAGGCAGGGTTAGGATCTGGAGGGGTTGGGCGTTACGGGTATTTTATGTAGTATTGGAAGATTCTCAACCCAGCTGTCAGAGCACTTCTTCAGTGCAAGCCTTGTTTACATTCCTTGCCATAAAACTACATCAGGCATGGACACAGAACACGGGGGAGAAGTGGACCCTGAAAGGGACAGTAAAGGGGGAGCATCAGGGAGAAGTGTGTGGGAATGAGGATTTAACAGAAGTACGTCAAGGGTGGTGAACCTCGGGCCTTGGGGGCCAAATGCAGCCTTTGGCTAGTTTTCATGTGACCCCTTCCCAGTTTCTGGTTCTGGCCCCTGGATCCAGTTCCTACTTTCGAGCACTGAAAAACTGAGCTCAGGCTAAGGAAGTAGAGATCAGTGACAGATCTATGGCATGATTCCAGTCCGGACTTAGAATTTGTGGAGCCTGGGGCAAAAATAAAATGTGGGGTCCCCATGACCCTGCCCTGTAGAGCCCCACCCCATTAACAGTTGACAGTGTGATGCTCCTGCACCCCAGGAGGTGAGGTGAAGGAGGCAGGCCCCCACAGGAAACAGCTATAAGAGTTGCAGGTGGAGAGGGACTTGCAGAAATAACGTGTCCCAGGCCCTCTGGAGAAGTGGTCCAGAAGCTATCAGGACTGGCCTTCCTGTGGGGGGGACCCTTCCCACCGCGGGGCCCAGGCCATGGCCCCTACTGGTGCTCTTGAAGGCTGGCCCTGCGTAAATTCATGATCTGGTCCCTCTTCCTGAGTGCACCCCTTAAACAACCCTGTCCCCAACATCTGTTTGGCCCACAGAGCTTGTACACATTTTCAAAGTGGCCCCTGGTTAAGGTTATAGCTTTTCTAATTCTTGCAGTGGATAGAAGGAAAAACTTTTTGGAATTTAAATTAGGAATCAGTTTTGCTGAATCCTGACACCTTCATGTAATGTAATATGTCATGTCTAAGATATGACGATTATTGTACTAATAAGATACATTGTTTTATGTTTTGTATGTCAGTTTGTATTTTTATCTTTTTTGACAATGGTCTTCGGTCACGTCTAATAAACTGATTGATTGATTGATTGAGGTGGCCCCTGGGAGGGAAAAGTCTCCCCACCACTGCTGTACATATCCTGAGTTAAGGATGTAAGTGGAATTTCCTGAGTGTTAGAATCTCAGCCTTTAGGACTTTCGTTTTTGCATATAGCCCTACATTTGAGAGCAGTGCTAAAAGACTGTTATGACACACAATAAAAATTCTATGTATGGACTTTGCTATAGAGGATGTGGTGGAAGTGATCTTTCTCTTTTTTTTTTTTTTTAATCTTTACACGATCTTGGGTGAGTTAGAACTCTTCATATATTTAAATTCATTTACTTACCCATGGATTTTTTTGCAGTTCAAACCAGAAAGCAACATCCTTTCTTAGACTGTGCTATATAGAAAACAAAAAGTCCTGTTGAGGTAGAAATTCAGAAGTTCAACTTCTATTTAACAGCTTGCTTTTGAGGATTAATTCCTTTTTTCAGCTTCGTTTTATGGGATAGTATATCTTTCTGTTATTTTTGTTACTTTCCCTTGATATCTTTTCCGGCTACTAAGTCTCATTCTCAAAGCTCTATTCTGATGCAAGTCCCTAAATGTTCAATAGCTAGGGCCTGGTTTTACCATGATGAAGTTACAAAATGCTACAAGTAGCGATACAACAAATGCAGTACCATAAGCTTTTACATTCATCAGTACTGTGCATATTTTTGCGGGGTACCGTAGTGAAGAAATTTTCAGACTGTGGTCTTTGCTTCACAAAGAACTGGCTACTAAATTGCATTAAAAGATAAGTGCATTAAATGCTTTACCAATATTACACTTCTAAGTAATAGTTGTAGAGTTCTAATCTGAATAGAGAGCGGAGACAGTCTTCACAATTGTAAATTTATTTACATTTATATAAAAACTTACATCCCTCCCCTCGGGCAGCGAACAATTTAAAATATAATAATAAAATAACTATAAATATACTATAAATATGTTAAAACCATGCTAATACAAAATGAGGAAGTCACAGAATAAACAAAAACCCAGCCACCCTAACCCTTAACCCCCCTCCCATCACCCTCACCATTGGCCTGGTGGAATAGGCAGGTCTTTAATTGTTTTCGAAAGGAAGCGAGATCCAGGGCCAGCCAGGCCTCTGCTGGAAGGGAGTTCCACAGCCTAGGTGTGACCACCGAGGACACTCTCTCCATAGTTGCCCTCCGGGATACCTGCGGGGGGAGGGACTTCAAGAAAGGTGCCCCTAATTGACCGCAGGGGTCTGTCTAAAGCCCGGGGAGTGAGGCGGTCCCCCAGGTAGGTAGGGCCTTGGCTGTATAGGGCTTTATAGGTAAGCACCAACACCTTGAATCGGGCCTGGAGGACTACAGGCAGCCAGTACAGAGAATGGAGCACTGGTGTAACGTGCTCACAGCGGCCCGTCCCCATAAGAAGGCGGGCTGCCGCATTCTGCACCAGCTGCAGCTTTGAACCGTCACCATGGGTAGCCCCAGGTAGAGGGCATTACAATAGTCTAGTCTAGAGGTAATGAAAGCATGGATAATGGTGGCCAGGTCGGAGTCCAAGACGTACGTCCGAAGCCGCCACACCAGATGTAACTGGTGAAATGCACTCCTCGCCACCGCCCCCATGTGGACATCCAGGTGGAGCTGGGAATCGACGGTCACTCCCAGACTCCAGATGAATGGAAAGAGAGTTGTCCTAAGATGTAGCCCGCTCTCTGGAAAGGTTTTAGAATCCCTGCTGGTTCAAGACATTCATCCAAAATTTCATATGAACCTGGAGGTACTGAACACAACACACTTTTAAAATGTTACATAATTGTGAAAAAGAGTTATTTTCAGCATTCTTTTCTTTTCAGAATCGTCTGACAGAAATTGAACACAGTCTCATTAAAGTTATGAAACTTGATAATGAAATTAAAGCACTAGGAAGCAGGAAGAAACAAATGGAAAAGGATAACAAGGATTTGCAACAGAAGATGGAAAAGGTTTGCCTGATAAAACACCGCATGCTGTGCTGGCTTGCCTAAAAATATTAGAAACAGTCACAACTTAGTAAACATGCATATGCTTCTGAATGAACAGATTGTTTTTTAATTTTATTTTTTTTAAAAAACCTTTTGTGCTCATTAACTATTTGGCCACTTCTATTCCGATTGCTTATTTTGTCTACTCTGTTCATTTTCCAACCGTTTTGGACATTATACAACTGAATGTAAAAAAATAAATGCTTTTATCTTAGTCATTGGAGCACACCTATTTTTTATTTTTTTTTAAAGCCTCCATCCATAAGACCAGGATCCAGTGGAGCGCACTTGAATTTGCATAACTCAGATTAGTCTTGTACTAGTTCAGTTGTATTAGTTCAGTTGAACTAATTTTGAAGTACTTTGTTGAACTGAGGCCAAAGTTTACTGCACAACTCTTTAAATACCCATAAGCTCTGCCATTATTTGTCTTATATTGTGGTAACTATGTTTCTCACTGTATATTTCTATGTTAATAGCCAGTGCTTTCTAGAGGTTAGTGTTACAAGCTTGAATAAATTATCTTATAAATTAGTTTTTAAAATTTTATCAATCTTAATATGGCTTTATAGAAATAGGAAGTTTCTTTGTTAAAAAAATCAAACTAAACTTTGACTGTACAGGTTTTTCAAGGAACAGATGAGCAACTAAAGGATATGTACCAGAACCATCAAAGAACAGTAAAAGAAAAAGAGAGGAGATTAGCAGAATGTCAGCGGGAGCTGGAGAGAGCAACCAAAGAGTGCCAGAGATTCAACAGAGAGAGATCAGAACTCTTGGTTGAACAAGGTATAGTGACCGGTTTTTAGTTTTAACGTAAAGATAATTATGTAATGCAATGCTGACACGTGTATGGCATTTATATATTCTCACTTTAGGATACTGAAATTCAGTAATTTATTAAGTTTTTGAGTGCACTCAAGGAAAACTCGAACTTGAATCTGTACTATTAGAGGCAACTAATTAGAGGTTAGTTACCCAGGTAACTAACTAGTCTTCCTTATTTAGGTAATTAGTCTTGCTAATATGTACTGTACACTTGCCCTTCTGAGCAATAACCTTGAAATCTGATGTATTTATTCATTTATGAGCCTCAGTGACTTCAGTTGGTAGGATTCATCCCTATTAAACATTTGGGAGGAAATGTTAAGCGAAGAACCTGCGGAAAAAACTTACTAATAGTCTATATTCATTTACAGAAATGCAAGAAGAAAACCGCATAAACGGGAATAATTCCCCCCCCCCCCCCCCAGTTTTATAAACCTTAATGTGGCATTAGAGACGTAGGAAATTTCTTTAAAAATAATAATAATAATAATAATAATCAAGCCTCTTTGGAGTCTCTAGCTCCCGAAGTCCAATAAATAAATAGTTTTAGTTCATGCAGTTTTACAAAATAATTTGTAAAATGAACATGATTGTGTATAAAGTTTTTAAATCCTGTTGTTGATTATGTGTGTGTGCAGGTCGTCTTCAGTTGCAAGCAGATCGTCACCAACAACACATCAGGACCAGGGATTCATTGATCCAGTCGTTGGCAGCACAGTTGGAATTAGATGGCTTTGAACGAGCACCTTTTAATGAAAGGCAAATTAACAGTTTTCACAAGCTTGTGAAGGAGAGACTGGGTAGAGAAGAAGAAACTGCCAGTCAATTGATGGTAAAGATTGTGGGGGGAGGGGGGTGTCATCTTTGCAATGCAAAGTCCTGGTTGGTGAAAGCCTCCAGGGAGACCTTGGGGATGGTGCTGGCGAGGGTAGTGAACGCATCCCTTCGGCAGGCCAGATTGTCACCCAGTCTCGAGGCTGTGGTGCGCCCCCTGCTCAAGAAGCCATCTTTGGATGTGGACGCACTCGCCAGTTACCGACCCATCTCTAATCTTCCCTTTTTAGGGAAGGTTATTGAACGGGCAGTGGCACTGCAGATCCAGGAGCATTTGGAAAGCATAGGTTTCCTTGACCCTTTTCAGTCTGGGTTCTGCATTGGCTATGGTACTGAGACGGCGTTAGTGGCCTTGGTTCATGATCTCTGCCAGGAGATGGACGCAGGATGTTCAACATTTCTGATCCTGCTAGATCTCTTGGCTGCGTTTGACACCGTGGACCATGGGCTGCTGCTGAGATGGCTACGAGACCTGGGGGGGTCTGGACGGGACTGTCCTAGGGTGGTTCCGCTTATTCCTCTCGGGGAGAAGCCAACGGGTGGTGCTGGGGGCTGAAACGTCAAGCCCCCCCGGGCCTTGACCTGTGGTGTTCCACAGGGTTCAATCTTGTCTCTGTTATTATTTAATGTGTATATGCAGCCCCTGGGGGAGATCGTGAGAGGGTTCGGGGTGCGATGTCACCAATATGCTGCTGATACTCAGCTGTACCTCTCGTTTTCAACTGAACCAGGTCCTGCTGTCTCATTACTTTCCCAAAGTTTGGAGGCCGTGGCGGATTGGATGTGGCAGAGCAGACTGAAGCTTAATCCCAATAAGACAGAGGTGATGGTGGTGGGAAGGGCGAGGGAGGTACTGGCTCCACTTGTAAGGTGGTCCATCCTCCTGTAGCGCAGCAGGTTCGGAGTTTGGGGGTGGTGTTGGACTCAGGTCTCTGTCTGGATCGGCAGGTTGAGATGGTGGCTAAGGCTGCCTTCTGCCAGCTGTATCTGATATGGAGGCTGCGTCCATACATCTCCAGGCCCGATCTGGCCACTCTCATCCTTGCCTTCATCACCTCGAGGCTAGACTACTGCAATGCACTTTACGTGGGGCTGCCCTTGTTTCTGGTTCGGAGGCTGTAGCTGGTGCAGAATGCGACTGCCCATCTTACAGGGACGGGGCAGCGGGAGCACATAACACCTGTGCTCCGTACTCTGCACTGTTTGCCTATAGCGTGCCAAGCCAGATTCAAGGTGTTAGTGTTGATCTATAAAGTCCTGCACGGTCTGGGCCCCTTGTACCTTGGGGACCGCCTCGCCCTCTGTGCCTTAGAGCGATCCCTTTGGTCCACCAGGGGTGCCTTTCTGGAGGTCCCTTGTGTAAAACGGTGGGCCACAATGGAAAGGGTGTTCTCGGTGGCTGGGCCGCAGCTTTGGAACTCCCTCCTGGAGGAAGCCCGCCTGGCCCCAGGTTTGCTGCCATTTCGTCGAGCCTGTAAGACCTGGCTGTTCACCCAGGCCTTCGGAGTGGGGGCTGGGAGGGGGGTAGTTGGGGGGTATTTTAAAGACTTTATGATATTTTAAATTGATGAATGGGGCTGCGTGTCTTAAATTGATTTTATTTGTGTATTTTATGTTGTAAGCCGCCCCGAGATGCCATGAGCATGAGGGGGCGGCTAATAAATGTTTATAATAAATAATAATAATTAATATAAATAATAAATATTTACTTGGCATAATGTGAGTTGACAGAAATGGAGTCATCGCAAGTTAAATGTTCCAATGTGTATTAGGTATCATTGCGCACATCCTAATTACAAAACCTTAATACTATACATGGAGATTATTGCAATTTTAAGCATAAATTTAATATAGAACATGTTTTTTGAATTTCAGTAATTTGCATTACTGAACTAAACAAATAGTGGATTTATGCTTTATAGTGTGTTTTTCTGAGTGTACGGTGTGGGAGAGCTGTAGAGGAGAATTTTAGTGCAGTTAATTGCTTAGTGGAATTAATTTCGATGACTTTTTATTCAGAGAGAATTTGCGGAAAAAGAAACAATGAAGCAAAAGCAGTTGGATGAAATAAGAGATAAGAAAACAGGACTGGAAAGAACCATTGACCTAAAAGCAGACATTCAAAAGAAAAAACAGCTTGAACTGAAAAGTGTGAATAATGAACTGCATCTGCTGGAGGGCTCTTCAGACAGGATTCAGGAACTGGATCAGGAACTTGTCAAGGCTGTAAGATGTTTATATGCATGTAATTTAAATGATGAGTACTCAAGTGAAACTATTTGTTCATGCTTCTGACAGTGTCACACGGTGAAAACAGACATGACGCTAACCACCCTTTAGCCACCCTTGGTGGTCATTTATGCATGTTGCAGGGCTGCATAGGGCACCAATACAGCCCTGTAACATGCATAAAGGGTGGTTAGCATCATGTCTGTTTTCACCCACAGTCTCTAGTTGTGAGCCCAAACAACAGCATTGGGGGGAAAAAGGGTATTCCTCCTCAGCCCCTCTCCCCCCCCCCCCCTTCCTGGGCCAAACAAAACTATACCTCACTGTGTACTGTTTGTTTTCTGTTTATCAGATCCAAGAAAAAATAATAATTTCATTCCACATGCTCTCTGGATGCTATGTTTATTACTATAAAATCATATTCCAAAACAAGTTAACTCATTGCTGAATCCTTAATTGTGCTACTTAGTTTAAAAAAAAATAATTGTTGACAGTTTATGAATTGAATGCATCATTGCGTTTCTCCTCCATAATTTTTGTCACAAGAAAAACTGTTAAGTATGCTTTTATATCTACTGGATAGAGAAAAAGAAAAGTCATCTTCTGTAAATTTAACACCTTAATAGGATGAAAACTGATTTTTTTTTCTTCCCTTACCTTCGAGCCTCCTATTGTCGGCATCCATCACAATGAAGTCTGAATAACTAGGGAGTACTGTGTAACCTTTTATTTGGTGTTAACAGACATCCTCCTGGACGTCTGTCCCACCTAGGGGAGGGCTTTGCAGCCCCCCCCAGCTGGGGAGGATGGGTGGGGAGTGACGTGTCACTGGACAGCCACATCGCCGCACCCCCACCATGATGGACAGCCATGGCAGGGTGCCATAGCAACCCCTCCCGCTGGTTCCACCCGCTTTGGCCCAGCTGAGTGGCTGCTGAGCTTGGACTTGGGCCTGCTTTGATCCGGGCCCATCCACCAACCCAGGTGAGGTTTGTTCTGGGCCCACAATGCAGGCCTAACCGGGCCAGCGTCATGTCTGTTAACACCCATGGTCTTGACAACCAATGTTCACTTTTTTCTTTTGATCATAAGTAAGAGTATTAAACTGTGTCACCGTTCTCATTCTTCTGGAGACTAGAATAGCATTTTTTTCTCATTATCAGTTTGATTTCCTTTAAATCTTATTCTGTGATTGGTATAATTCTAAATCCCATTTCAAAAATAACTCTTTATTTGCTTCTGTCTTTCTGTTTAGAAACATGAACTAGATGAGGCTGAAAAGAACAATCGTGTGGAAGACCTAGAACTGGAAATACAAAGACTCCAGATTGAGAAAGCAAATTTGGATGTAGTTCTTCGGAAGCTGGATAAAGAAATGGAACAATTAAATTTGCATACCACAACAATAACCCAAATGGATATGCTAAAGAAAGATAAAGTAGCGTTATTTTCTTGCACTAAGTTTTTTACTTAAAGTTGCACAAAATAGTGTTTTTCATCCCAAAGAATATTTATTTACAGCATTATCTTGTTTGTTTCCTAGTCTTTTAAAGAGAGGCTGGGAAACCATTTCATTGTGTAAACATTAAATAAATGTGTAATTTGCTAGTGTGGGAAAAAAATACATTTTAGAACTACTTTTTACTCTTAAGGTAGACAAAGAGGACCAGATCAGAAAAATAAAGTCCAGGCACTCCGATGAATTGACTTTATTGCTGGGATATTTTCCAAACAAAAAACAGCTTGAAGATTGGCTTCACTCGAAAACTAAAGAGATTAATCAAACAAGAGACAAACTTGCCAAGCTCAAGTAAGTATTCACTCACTTGATTTGGAGTTCAGAATCCTTTTTAATAGATGAAGTTTTGTTTTTAGCTTTTCAATTTGGAGACTTTGATTCAGTAGTTTTGTTCCCATACTACAGTTATGCCTTGTACAGCTTACTATTTTATCATTATTGTTAATTTTAGCAATACAGTGTGCAACAAAGTAGTTGGAGAGACCTATGTTCATGCATTGTCCATTATTGTGCTGTTTTTTGTTGCTTGAGTCACTTCAGGAAGAGACGTATGTTTTATGTTGAATGAAGGGGCCAAGGTGGGAGATCGGAGGCTTGCGGGAAAGCAAGTGTGTATTGTGTTTAAGGGCCTGGGAGGAGAGAGGTTTAGAGAAGAATAGTTTTATGTTTATGTGGATGAGGGGCAAAGAGGGAGCCATGGGATGCAGAGAGAGCTGGTTTAAGGATTTAATCTTTCAAAAATGTATTAGTCATGCTTGGTGTAGTTTGTTAGCCACACCAAGTGGCTAAAGGTTTTTTAGGTTACAGCTTTTTATCCGTGTGTGTTCTTGTTTTCTCTCTCTTTGAGCATAAATGAAATTAGCAAATTTAATACAGATTAATTTTGCTCATGGTGAGCTTGCTGAATTGGGCTTTCTCCCTGCATTTCCCTCTTTGGCACTTCTCTGGGGGTGAGGGGTAGTGTTCTGTTCTAGTCAGTTGGAAGACAGACTCAAATTTGTGGGCAGACCAGGCAAGGAACACTCCCTGTGATCTCCAGTTTGAGTTCTGCTTTCAGATGGGATGTGGAAACAGAGGGGTTCTCTCTCAAACCCTACAGAAGAATCCCAGTAGTTGTGCTGGGATCACCTAGAAGGGGCCTAGAAGCAGGATCCAGTATAAGCCACGAAAGCAAGAAATGGGACATACGACAAGTTAGTCAATAATAATAATAATAATAGTTAATAAGTTTATTAGCACAGGCTTCCGCCATGGCCAGAAAAAATCAAATCAATAGAGAATACAGGATACAATCCCAAACATTACATCCAAATAAATAATTATAAAATACTCTGCTTAAGATCCAAAGTACAATGTTAAATAAATAAGCACTCTTAATACAAATTCCAACATACTACAAAACATTGAAGATAAAATATTTATACAATAATGATAACCAGTTATTGATCCAAATATCAAAATCCATATTCACATGTCAAGTTCTTATAATTAATACATCATCATGAAAGCAAAAAGCATCTTTCATATTCTCAACATCAAAAAATCAACTAATAGCCAACCACTCCCCAAATACAATCCAGGATATCCCTATTCAATTGACTTATATCAAATAGAGTTGTTTCCTTTTTTCCTTTAGTTTTTGTTGTTTCCTTCCTGCTAAAGCTATAAATGTAGCAACAGCAACAAGATCAGATTTGTCTGTTAAAGTAGCCAAATACGTACATATTTTATCCACCTCGTGACAGGGAACCCTATTAAATACATCAGCAAGCCAGACCTCTCTCAGCTGCCTGAAAAAAGGGCAGTGCAGCAAAAAATGTTCCACTGTTTTTAATTCCCCCAAACTGCAACTGCACAAACATAAATCATATTGAATCTTCTTGTATCTGCCCTCCAGAACAGCTGTCTGGATTAATTGAAATCTCAGAAGCGTATAATTCCTTCTGCGATTTCGATGAGATAAAAGATCAAGAGATATCTCAAAGGAAAAGCCCTCTTTTTATTTGTCCGAGCCGACGAATAAAAGTCAAGAATGGGTAAAACCGGATGTGGCTGTGTCCCGCGGGCCACTGGCACGTCCTGTTTTTTGTGCTGCCAGATGTTGGCACAGGATTGCCTCAGGCTGTGTTGGCAGCCCAGGCTCTGACTTTGGGGAAACCCCTGGGCTAAGGCTTGACTGACTGGACCACAACAGGTTAGCATGTCTGTTGTGGCAGCCCGCCATGGCTGCCCTTCGTGGTGGGAATGGACTGGGGCTAGCTGCCCGCATGTCTGTTGTGACTCTCCTTGGGCTGCGCTGGTACTGGGATGGCAGCCCGGCTACAGGCATGTATGTTCGGTGCCCTGATACAGCCCGGACCATCTCCCCCGTGGATTTCCAGGCTGGATCATGCTGCTCTCACATGTGTTTTTACCCATCGAGTCACTTTTTGAAAAAGGAAAATTGGGCACTTACCTCCTGAATTTTCCTTCTACTGTGGGTCCTCCTGGACGGCCAGCTATTACAGTAGGGTAGATCCCGCCATCAACCAGTAGGAGGCAGACATAACGATTTTTGTACTTAGAGTCCCAGGGATCTTCCTTACTCCAGAGTATCTCAGCCTTCTGAACTGTCTTATAACATTCTATTAACGATAAAAACTAAAAACAGAGTCAATGTGATTTTTGTTATAATAATAATAGTGCCTTCTTTCCTTGCACTTCCTACTTTGTAACAGTCTAGGCAACCGTCAATCCAGCTTTATAATACAAATTTTAATGCGAAGATTCTTTAGAATCTGTCCCCCCTCCCCCCCCAAGAAATTCTCTTCATTTCGGGTGGGTCTGGCCATCCAGGAGGACCCCCAGTAGAAGGAAAATTCAGGAGGTAAGTGCCCAATTTTCCTTTCTCCCTGGGAGGAGTCCTGGACGGCCAGCTATTACAGTAGGAACTTTCCCAAGCGGTATCCCTCAGAATTTTTCTGAATTCCAAGAGAAAGGGAAGGGTTAGATGAAGAGACCGTTTAGCTATTCCCAGTTATGTTTACAGAACAGCCTGTAGTACTCTTCTCCCAAAAGCTGCTTCAGCTGATTCATGTAAGGGGATTTTGTAGTGCCTCGTGAAAGAAAGTAACGAGGACCAAGTTGCCGCCTTACATATCTCTCCATAAGGAGCAGCATTCCTGAATGCTTGTGTAGTAGCTGCCCCTCTTAAGGAGTGGGCAAATATCCCTTCAGGGGGAATTTTCCCCTGAGCTCTATATGCCTCTTTATTGCATAGGGTTAACCAATGATCTATGACTGTCTCGGAAGCTTTCTTCCCTTTGTTATGTACCCCGTATGAAACAAACAGAGCTGTAGACTGTCTAAAATGAGCTGTACGTTTTAAATAGCTCTTAAGTGCCCTGGTGACGTCCAGGGTGTGCCAATTTTTTTCTCTGGGATGAGAGGGATTTGGACAGAAAGATGGGAGAACTATTTCCTGTTCACTGTGAAACAGAGAATTCACTTTGGGGAGAAAAGACAGATCAAGTTTGAGGGAAACTGAAGATTCCCTGAACGAACAGAGGGAAGGCTCTATGGACAGAGCCCGCAGTTCTGAAATCCTCCGAGCTGATGTGATGCCTATCAAAAAGGCTATCTTTAATGATAGATAAAACAAAGATACCTCCTCCAGAGGTTCGAATGGGGTGCTAGTCAATGCCTTTAGTAGCAAATTTAAGTCCCAAGATGGGAAGCGATGACTAACAGGAGGAGAGATAATCCTTGTCGCTCTGAGGAAACGGATAATGTGAGGATGTCTAGAAATCTTTTCATCCCTCACTGTGCCGATCACGCTGCCTATAGCTGCCACTTGTCTTTGTAAGGTGTTGGGTTTTAAACCCCTGTCCAAACCGGTCTGTAAAAAATCCAGAATTACTTTAATTGAGGCTTTGTCTGGTTTCAGACCCCTTTCCTGGCACCACCCCGCAAAACAAGCCCATGTACTTTGATAAATGCGCTTGGTTGCCAGTCGTCTAGACTGGAGCATGGTGTGAAGGACCTGTTGAGAATAACCTAATTTCCTAAAGGCTTCCCTCTCAATCTCCAGGCTGTTAGTTTGAGGCCTACTGGATCCTTGTGAAGGATCGGCCCCTGTGAGAGAATGTCCTGTCTGAAGGTTCGACTGAGAGGAGGTCCCGTTGTTAGTTCTAGAAGATCTGCGAACCATGGTCGCCGGGGCCAGTATGGAGTCACCAGAATCAAAACTGCTCCCTCCCTCTTGGCTTCTGCTACTGTCCTGTGGATCAGAGGGAAAGGAGGAAAGGCATATAGGAGTCCTTGCGGCCATGTCCGATTCAGGGTGTCGAAATCTTCTGCATGAGGGTGTGGGAACCTGGTCATGAATCTTTTTGTTTTTGTGTTGGTTGGAGATGCGAATAGATCCATCACCTGTGTTCCGAAGGTCCTGACTATCGATTGGAACGTCGTTGGGTGTAGAGACCATTCCCCCGGGTCCAATGTCTCCCGGCTCAACCAGTCGGCTTCTGTGTTCTTGATGCCTGGTATGTGTACAGCCCTGATGGATTTTAGGTTTGCTTCTGCCCACCCGATCAGTAATGATGCTTGCTGATGAAGAGCTGCTGACCTCGATCCTCCTTGGTGGTTTATATATGCTTTTGTCACAGTGTTGTCTGTGTAAATGGCCACACGTTTTCCTCGGATCGAGGGGGCAAGCTCCTGCAGGGCTAGATACAGTGCTCTCAATTCCAGCCAGTTTATGTGGTGGCTCTTCTCCCACGCCAACCATTTTCCTTGCACCACTCTGTTCTGTGTGCGCTCCCCATTCGCGAAGGCTCGCGTCTGTTGTTATTGTTACTCTGTCTGGGTCCATCAGAGGGATCCCTGCTCTGAGTCTCCCTTTGTAAGACCACCACTGAAAGGATTTTTTGACTGTCTCTGGTACCATTACCCAGGGGTTGTCCCCTTGTGTGAGGCGGTCCTGCCACAGTCTCAGGAGACGCTGTAAGGGTCTGGTGTGGAATCTGACCCATCTTATGATTCCCATGCACAAGATCATGCTGCCCAGGAGACTGGCTAGCTCCTTCAGTCTGGATCTGCGCTTCGTGTCTACTTGATTGATTAAGTCTAGAAGGCTCTGACGTCTCTGTTGGTTGAGGAAGAGTTCATATTTCCGAGTGTCTAGTATCACTCCCAGATGCTCAAGAGATTGGGATGGGTTCAGATGACTTTTCTTGAAGTTTATGATGAACCCGTGGTCTTGCAGGTATGTTATAACCCTGGAGGTGTCTCTCAGCGCCTGGTCGCGTGACGGCGATCGCACTAATATGTCGTCCAGGTAGGGATGAATCTTGATCCCCTCTTTGCGCAGATTCGCTATGAGGGGAATCAAGACTTTGGTGAATGTCCTGGGAGCCGTGGCTAGCCCAAAAGGGAGGGCCCTGTACTGCCAATGTAGATGTTCGTACCTGAATCTCAGCCATTGCCTGTGGTTCGGTAGTATGTAAATAGGCCTCCTTGAGGTCTAGTGATGTTAACTACTTCTCTCTGTTTATTACCATCCTGATGGATTGCAGAGTCTCCATCTTGAATTTTTTCGTTCTGATGGACTTGTTTAGGTGTCTTAAATCGAGAGCGTCTCTCCACTCGTCCGACTTCTTTGGAACCAGAAACAGGGTCGAGTATAGCCCTGATCCCTGTTCGCTGAGGGACCTTCTCGATGGCACCGATTGATAGTAGTCTCTTGATTTCTGTGGACATTGCCAAGTATTTTTGTGGGTTTTTGGACCTTGGTGAGACAGTATAGAAGCTTTGGGGGCATCGGTCGAATTCTATAGAGTATCCCCTATGGACCGTTCGTGTGACCCAGGAGTCTTGTGTGGTTCTTATCCACGCCTGCGCGAAATCCTGGAGCCTGCCCCCTAGCTTGTGTTGGTCCGGTGATACCTGGTAGTCATGAGTCTGTCTTGTTGCGCCCCTGTCCTTGGTGTTGCTTGTTTCTGGGACTTGCTCCCTTATGCTTGTTCCACCTAGGCCTGTATCTGTTCTGATGCCCTCTGTTTGGAAAAAATGGGCGTCTGGAGTTTCCCTGAGTTTGGCGTGCATTGTAGGGACGAACATTTTTCTTCATGATGCCCATGCTTTGCAATGTCTGTTTTTTTGATTTGTCAGCGGCATCTGTGAGCACCTTGTCCAGACACACTCCGAAGAGTTTCGATCCCTGGAAAGTGCCCCCCACCAAGGTTTTTTTTGCAGTGGGGTCTCCTTTCCACAAACGAAGACAGAGGCGACGTCGTGCTACCACGTTGGAGGCCATTGCTCTTGCTGTCCAGCGCAGCATATCCGTGGAAGAATCTGCGATGAACGCATACGCCGGTTGGATTCCTGGTGGATAAAATTCTGGTCATTTTCATCGACACCTTGGGATCTCTGGCCCTCTTGATTCAGGTCATGAGTGCCCTGGAAAAGTAAGATGTCAGGGTTGCCATTTTTGAGACTGCCGCTGACTCCTCAAAATTTCTTCTGAGGTTGCATTCTATCCCTTTATCTGTGGGATCTCGGGGGAAACACTCTCCCTTCGCAGTGAACACAGAGTTTCTTGCCAACGAGGCAGCTGCTGCATCTACCTTTGGTATCGCTAAGAGTGCTTCCTTATGTTTCGATAAGAAGTATAGGGAGTGTTGTGCTTTGTTCACTTTGAACAGTTTATTCGGCTGTTGCCATTCCTTTTTTCTGATCTTTTCGTATGCTTTGTCAAGCACCATCCCCCTGTCTCTGTCCCTGGCTCTGGGGATGTACTCCCTTGCCCCCTCCTCCTCATCTGAGGATTCAGAGGAAGCATGTTTCTCCTTTTTCTGTTGCAGATGCAGTGCTCTGACTACTTGTTCAAAGATCTGGTCCCTGTATTTTATAGGGAATTGTCTATCTGGGTCACCTGAAGCCTCGATTTCAGTATCCTCTAATTCCCCTTCTTCTGGGGAAGAGGAAACTGGTTCCTCTTCTGATTCCAGCTCCTCATTTCTCCCTTCTAGGTTTTGATTATCTTCTTCCTCTTCCCCTTCTGTATTTATAGGGGAGGATCTCTTCCCTGCTGCGTCTGAGAGGCTGTTTTTTCCTTTTGCGCCCCCCCCATCCGAGGAGGAGACTGACATTACCTCCTCTGAGTTTCCCTCATCCGAGGCTGGGGAGTCCAGGGGTCTCGTGACCCTGCGGGGACGTTTGGGCCTAGGGTTCTTTCCCTTTCCAGCCCCCTTAGAGCAGCCCTTGTAACCTGTGCCCTCTGGGGAGAACGCTTCCGCTTTAACTCCGCCAGAATCTGCTGTAAGACCTCCATGTGTGGGTCCTGGGGAGGGGCCGGAGGGGGGGGAGGAGGAGCGGAACACATGGGGCTTACTGGTCTCTCTTGTCCCTCTGAAGCCGCCGCTGCTCCCGCGGTCGTCACTGCTGCTCTCTTTTTGGAGGACATGATCTCCCAAAGAAGTTCAGAAGATTTTTCAGAGGCCTAAGGCTTAGCCGCGCTGGGAGACAGAGAACTTTGTGCCTCTACTTCTCCTCGGCGGGGAATGAGTGGGTGGAGTCGCGATTTGGCGCGTTTAGACTTTTGCGCATGCGTGAAGGCTCCCCCGAGAGGGTGGGCATCTCTTGCCGCCTAACCCTTTGCCCCCTGCGCCTGCCCCCGCAGTCACCTCTGTCGGGGCTGGATGGGGCGGCGGGGAGAAGCGGTGGCGGCACGTGGCATCCCGACTCTGCACGAGCCGGTGACCGTTCTTCCCCTTTTCCTTTTTCCGGAATGAGATCGGAGAGGGGGGCGGAAGGGTGAATGGAGACCCTCGATCACCCTGTCCGTTTAACCCCCTCGGAGCGCGCTCTCCCTACCTGATCCTCCCCTGTTTGGTGAGGGGTGGGTCGGGGATCCATTGGGCGCTCTGTGTCCAGCTTAGCCGGGCTACTTGCCGCGTTAGAGGCTGTCTCTGTCCCGGCTTCCAGCGGGTCGGGTGATCCCGACTCAGGCAGCGCCCCCCCTTAGGTAAGGCGCTACTCCCACTCTTCGGGGCCCCCCTGCCCGTGGGAAAAGGGAAGGGTCCCGGTATCACGCTCTGTACCTCCTCGCGAGGAGGGGGTAGGGTGAACAGGGGGGGAATTTCTCCTCCCCTGGCACCTAGAGCTATCCAAGTCCTTATATTCGCTGCCAAAGATTTTTCCTACTAACTTGAAGGCAGACAAACAACTGGGGAGTAAGGAAGATCCCTGGGACTCTAAGTACAAAAATCGTTATGTCTGCCTCCTACTGGTTGATGGCGGGACCTACCCTACTTTAATAGCTGGCCGTCCAGGAGGACCCCCAGGGAGAAGAGGACAGCACAGTGCAGTTGAGGGGCTTCCCCCTGATTTTAAAATAATTTTATATTCAAGAATCATGGGGGTTCATTTTGAGACTAAAATAGCCAATTTCTAGAGCGGATTGAGATCTTTATTTTTTTCTTTGAATTTTATTGAAATGTTCATCTTGCATTTTCATTCATTTCATTTTTATTTTTTACATTTTGCATATTTTCATAAAAATTATCTTTTTCACAGCAAAGTTACCATTTTTGCAAAATAAATTCTTAATATCAAAACCTGGGGAGGGGGGAAATGGTATATTTTGGTTGCCAAAATCTTAATTGTAAAAAGAACAATATTATTTTCATTTTAATAAGTTACTTTGAGTAGTTACAAAAGTCCAAACAACCTCTCAAGCCCTAGACTTAAATAAGGGACCGTGGGTCTAAAAATGTGGGACGTAATTTACATTAATTTGCATGTGCCAATTTATTAGTGTTGATGCAAATTCTAAGTAGCTCATTACCTTACCGAAGCTGGAAAAACCCACAAAACTGCTTTTTTTTTTAAAAAAAGAAAAAATGCAATCTTAAAAAGTTAAAGGACTTGTATCCATCCAATAACATTTCACATAAGATACTTGAACCCTTGTTCTGCCAGTTTTTATTGAAAAGTTCTGTGATGGCACTTCTCCCAACTGCTTGGCCTCCACATCCGCATGCCGAGTGAGGTTTACATTTTACGCAGCCCTTTTTCTGGGGGATCCTCCTGGCCGTCCAGTCAGGACAGTAGGATAGATCCCGCCAACTACCAGTAGGAGGCAGACAATCAATTTTGCGGTGCCTGCTTGGAGAAATCTATCCTCAGCTCCCCAGTTGTTTGTCTGCCTCTGAGCAGTTAGGAAGCAGGCAAGCTGCCCTCAAGAATTCAGGCAGCAGAAACCAATAAGGATTTGGAGGCTCCGGGTGCCAGGGGGAGACGAATTCTTCTCCCTGTTCACCTCCCCCTCCTCAGCGGGATTCGGAGCACTGCCCGGGCACCCGCTTCCCCGTTGGCGCGGCGGTACCTGAAGAGCGGGCGTAGCAGCCAACCCCCCTCGGGAGCTCTCTACAGGACCCAGATCCCTACCCCCGCTTGGGTGAGGAGGCGGCCCCATAGAATGGGAAGCAGGTTGGCCACGCAGCCCCACAGAGCCACGGCGAGAACCGGCCAGATAAACACTCCCCTCCCAGGGGCTTAGGCGAGCTGCCGGCAGGCGAGCGTCCGCGTTCGCTTCCCTCCTCTCCACCCACGGCCTCAGCCTGGCGCACGGAACAGGGAACATCTGGCCTGGTGCGGAGGACTACCCGTAGAGACTGCTGTCCCTAGCTCGTGCCAAGATATCTCGGGCCACAAGCCAGCGCCCTCTCCACCGCCCGTGGCTTGCAGCCCGGCGCAGGACAGCAAGGCAGGCTGGAGCGAAGGTGCCCCTCCCCCACGGCTCTGCTTAGTCCCAGCGGGACAGCGAGGCAGGCAGAGCAAAGGCGCCCCTCCCCCCCAGCTCTTCGCGCTAGCGGGACAGCAAGGCAGGCGGAGCAAAGGCGCCCCTCCCCCCACGGCTCTACTTCGCGCTGGCGGGAAGAAGTGAGAACATGACCATGAGATGTAGATCTGCAGCAGCAGCAGGTGCAGAGACAACGGAGGAAGCGACCACAGTGAGTCCCCCCTGACCCCCTCCCCGGCTCAGGACCCCCATATGGAAGTCCTTCGGGAGAGCCTCTCTGAACTAAAACGGAAGAGGTCCCCATCACGAGCAAGAGAGCCAAGGGCTTATAAGGGCTGCTTCAAGGGGGCAGGAAAGGGCAAACAACCCCTGCCCAAGAAACCCCACAGATACTCCCTGGCTTCCTCAGACTCAGAGCAAGAGGAAGTGAGGTCCATTCAGTCCTCAGAGGAGGAGAGGGTCACAAGGCACAAGAGAAGGAGTAAGCAGAGGGACAAGTCGCCCCCCACAGAGGCCAGTGAAGAGGAAGGGGAGGTCTCAGAGCGGGACACAGGAGGGGAGAGCGATGGGGGCCCATCAGGGATGGGAGAACCAGAAGAGGCGGAGTTAGATTCTCACTCGACCTCTCACCTGATCCAGACAGGCAATTCCAAGCAAATACAGGGACCAAATATACAACCTGGTCGTTAAAGCGCTCCATCTCAAGCAAAAGAAAGAGAAGGAGACCTCTTCGACTTTCTTGGAGGAGGAAAAGAGAGAGTACCTCCTCCAGGCAAGGGATAGAGACAGAAGGATGGTCCTAGACAAGGCATATGAAAGGATCATCAGGAAGGAATGGCAGAATCCCAATAGGACTTCCAGGATGGCTAGATCTCAACTGTCCCTTTATTCCTTCACTAAGAAAAAGAACTCCATCCTTGCCATACCAAAAGTGGATGCAGCAGTGGCGTCCCTTGCCAGGTACTCGGTGTTCCCCACGGAAGGGGAGTGTTTTCCCCAGGATCCGACAGATAAAGGAATAGACTGCAACTTGAGGAGAAATTTCGAGGAATTGTCCTCGATTATTAAAATGGCCACTCTCACATCGTACTTCTCAAGAGCCCTGATGGTTTGGATAAAGAGGGCCTCGGATCCCGGAGTCTCCGCAAAGATGACCAGGGTCCTGTCCACAAGAATACAGCTAGCCTATACCTTCGTGGCAGATTCCTCCACCGACTTGCTCCACTGGGCCTCAAGGGCAGCCGCTTTCAACGTGGCAGCCTTTCGTTGCTTATGGCTGAGATTGTGGAAGGGCGATAACACCTCCAAAAACGCTTTGGTCGGCGGTCCATTCCAGGGACGCAAGTTATTCAGCGTTTGTCTCGATAAGGTGCTGGCGGATGCAGCAGACAAGTCCAAGAAGCAGACCCTACAGAGTGTGGGGGTGCAGAAGAGGAATTTTCGTCCCTTTTGGTGCGTCCTATGCTCCGGCCGGGGGTTCCAGGCAACCCTTCTTTCCCCACAGGGGAAATCAGCAGAGGTACAGACCTCGATGGCAGAAGCAGAAGGGAAACAACAACAGAACCAAGCCTTGGCAAGGTGCAGGCCGTCCCAAGATGAACGCATGACTGCGCAGCCCCCAGCCTTCCCGAATAGTCGAAGCTGGAGAGAAGACTGCAGTGGTTCGCGGCACAATGGGCGATCTCCACCACAGACACCTGGGTTCTTCAGACCATTCAACGGGGATACATGCTAGAATTCCAGCACTCACCCCGCCAGTACTTCTGTGCATCGCCAGTATCCAACAACTGGGACAAGCAAGTCGCTATGCAGTCAGAGATAATCCGGCTCCAGACCATTGGAGCTATAGAGGAGGTCCCAGTTCACAAGCGTGGACAGGGTCTACTCAGTCCTATCCTTGGTTCCAAAAAAGTCCGACGAATGGAGAGCGGTCCTAGATCTGAAGATCCTGAACCAGGTACTCAAGGTACAGAAATTCAGGATGGAGACCCTGCAATCAATACAGACAGCAATAGTGCAAGGGGAATGGCTGACGGCGCTCAGCTTGAAGGAGGCCTATCTCCATGTTCCTGTCCTGCCATCCACAGACAATGGCTCCGGTTCAGTTATGCCCAGCAGCGCTGGCAGTACACAGCTCTACCATTCGGCCTGGCGACTTCACCAAGGACATTCACCAAGGTGCTGATTAGCCTAGTCGCGAGAGAAATCGAATATCTGCAAGAGCACAGCTTCGTGATCAACCACAAGAAGAGTCATCTGGTTCCCTCTCAAATTCTAGAGCACCTAGGGGTGGTGTTGGACGCCAAGAAGTGTAGACTGTTTGTTTGTTTCTCTCCGAGCAGAGATGGCAGAAACTAGGGCGGCTGATCCAACAAGTCACAACGATGCACAAGTCCAAACTGAAAACTCACACAAGCCTTCTGGGAGCCATGACTTCCTGCTTGGGAATTATATAGTGGGCCAGGTTCCACTCCAGAACCCTACAGCGGTTCCTGCGGCCATGGCAGAATGCTCTGACCCAGGGAGAGAACCCTTGGATCATGGTTCCGGCATCTGTAAAGAGGTCCCTGACATGGTGGACACAGCCAGATGGGTTCTCACCCGGAATGCCACTCTCCAATCGGGTGAGAACGGCACTAGCAACAGACGCAAGCCTCCAGGGTTGGGGAGCATACATGCAGGGCCGGACTGCGCAAGCCAAGTGGCTCCCTTGGGAGAAGAACCACCACATCAATTTGTTAGAGCTGAGGGCAATCTACCTGGCTCTGCGGGACATGGCACTGATGCTGAGAGGGAAGGACGTAGTAGTATACATGCACAACACGGTGGCGAAGGCCTACGTGAACCACCAAGGGGGGTTGAGATCCGAGGCGCTCCACCAGATGGCATCCATCCTCATCAGGTGGGCAGAGAGCAACTTGGAATCACTCAGGCCAATTCACATCAAGGGTCAAGTCAACACCCAGGCCGATTGGCTCAGCCACATACAGCTGGACCAGGGAGAATGGACTCTTCACCCCGCAGCATTCAGGGCCATAGTCAGGCAATTCAGAACTCCCTCGATCGACCTGTTCACCACTCCAGACAATACAAAGATGGAACTCTTTGTGTCCCAGCACCCGAATCACAAAGAAATCGCCTTCGACACGTTGAACTGCGTCTGGCCTCAGGGCCTTCTCTATGCATTTCCTCCATTTCCACTCATCCAGCGGGGGAAGTTTCCCCAGGCTGCCTACATGCGTCTCTTTTCCCAACCCCTGTGTGAAATAGGGGATTTGACATAAAAGAAATGCCCCTCCACCACAGAGGGCTGGAGCTGCAGTTCTTTTCAAGAGAAATGCTTAGAAATTTTCAGAGTATCCAGCTCCACATTGATGCTCGCAAGAGTTTCGTTCATTCCAAACACTGGCAGTTTTCTCCCAGGTATAGGAGAACACAGTAATTCCTGTAAGGGGGACGGCCATTAATGATCTATAAATCACAGAGTTCAAAGGATAATACAGAATTTCTTAATTGCAACAGGGGAGGGAGGGGGCTGCTGTGAGCTTGCCTGGGGAAATCTGTTTGGCTTGTTCACCTCATTCAGGCTGGAGAATTCAATTCGTTGTTGCCGGCAATTGGTTCGCAAACTGCTCTCTTACCCTCCCTTTCTCATGTGGGATTTTGCAGAAGCAGTTTTTTGGGAGTGCAAGGCAAATGATCAAGATTATGTCAAATCCAGAATATTTCACATAATCCAGGACATATGAGAGGTGTACTTGGAATAACCTCCCCTCCCCCCAACCACCACCACCACCACACACATTTTTTAGGCTACCGTAACAACTCGGAAATGTGGATCTCTCTCACACAGACACTTCAGTCAGACGAATCCTCCTCTGTCGATTCCTGTAATTTACTAACAGCTGACAAGGTCTATGGGCTGACCATAAGTAATATGGTCTGAATATCGACAGAAGCGTTGTGATTGTAATTAAGTTGATTAGTGCGTACCTAGTCTGGCAAAACACCTGCAGTGGTGAAAAGGGAAACATTCTACTGTTGATCTGAAGCAGAAGCTCTAGATTCTGGCTGTTCTTGGCAGGTGATACCAGGGCTAAAATAAAACATGCTGAAGTATGTGGTCTGCAGATTTCTCCAAACTTGTACAAAAGGGACTCCTAGTTGTAACCACACACTTAAAGAACATTCTGTAAGTTTCACAAAGCCCTAAAAGAGAGAAATAGGACTTCTGCTGTAAGGTTTGTTTAATTGTGTAAAGTAAGTATCTCCTTCCTCATTCTAATCCCGCCTGCTTTTGTGTCTCCTTTCCCTAGAGGTGACTGTTTCTCTGTTTCACTAATAGATTGATTCAGGCTCTCCAGGCTGGAGGGGATGATTCAGGCTCTCCAGGCTGGAGGGGATGATGCTGTTCTGCTGCTGCTGGCCACCTCCTGACCGCTTAACCCAGGCAGCTTCAGCAGTGTGTATCCCAACTACGTGTGCTCTGAACAAGGGGAGAGTGCTTGCTGAAGCTTCCTTGTCTCCACTTACCATGCACCCAGATCCCAACCCTTAGCCAGGGGGCAAAAAGCCCAATGGGCCATTGCAGTGGTAGTAGAGCCCCGGTGGCATCAGGAGGATTGGTGTTGGCACATGCTGGATTGGATTCTAAGTCTGACCTGAGGGCCGCCCGGGCTGCGTTGCAGGAGGGGTGGGGTATAAATTTATTAAATAAATAAATAAAAATTGGAGAGCTCTGCAGTAAGTGGTGTCTGACGTTACCATTTTAAGAGGACATAACCTCGGACAGCTGAGTACTGCTGTGGAGACATTTTATTCAGCAAAGGTGAACATATTTCTCCTTTCTGCCATAGCACCCAGAGGCTAATGACAAAAGATGGGATCTTGGAGACAAACATCGGTAATGCAGCCTTTGGTGCCAATTTTCATCACCTATGTGTGGAAAAGGTTGTCAGCTCTACTAATTCCAACGCAGACTTTAATGGTTGATGCCTTGTGCTTTACGCAATTGATGAGTGGTGTTTGTGTTTTATGGCTAGGGGGCAGTGAGAAGGCTCTCTTTTGTTGAATATATGGGGAGTGAGTGGTTGTCTTGGACGGGTGGGCAGTGAGTGCGCTCTCCCAGCCCCTGTGTTTGTGTTGTGCCAGGTGGGAAGGGTGAGGGTCTTCTACCACTGTCATTATTGTCTGTCGTCTTTGTTTGTTGTGTGTGAATGAAAGATGGTCCCACGAAGAGGGAGGATGTCCGGAGTGGGTGAGGGAACGGAGCAAGCTAATTTTAGGATACCCATTAGGGTGACAAGAGAGGGTAGGAGTAGAGGAGAAAGCCACAGTGATCGAGGAAGGCGTCCCATTTTAGATGTCCGTGGAAAATGACTGTGGAGCCCATTGTGAGTGCCTCAAAGGGCCAAGTGGGAGGGAATGAGCAAGTTGGGTTCCTCCTGCATGAGGATCTGGACGGCTAGTGACAGGTCTGTGGTGAATAAAGCTGATGCTCTGTGTGATTCTATTGCAGTGTCACACAGACCTGGCACGGGCAAAGGAAAGCTCCCCTTAGCCAAGAAGCCCCGCAGGGTGCAAAAGCCCCTAGACTCCCCATCCTGCTCTGGGGAAGCCTCGGAGGAAGTCTTGTCCATCCCCTCCTCTGAAGAGGAAGCAGATTTACAGGGGAAGAGGAAAGGACAGACAGGGAAGGAAGAGTACCTCCGCGATGGCTAGCGAGGGGGGGGAGGAGGAGGTTTCTGAGACACAGGCCTCCGAGACACAGCAGGGCTCGGGGGAAGAGGGTGGATGCTCCTCCCTGGAAGAGGGGGAGTGGAAGGAATCTGGTACTGAACCATCAACAGACCCTGACAGGCAATTCCCATCGAAATATTGAGACCAGATTTATGACCTGGTCATAAAGGCTCTGCATTTTCAGCAAAAGAAAGGCAAACAGGCCTCCTTGGAGTCCTCAGAAGAGGAGGAAGAGGGGGAATATATCCCAAGGGCTAGGGCCAAGGATAGAGGGATGATTTTGGATAAGGCCTACGAAAAGATAATAAAAAGGGAATGGCAGCAACCTAACAAGGTCTGCAAAATGAATAAGACACAATTATCCCTTTACTCCCTCACAAAAAACAAGGAACCCCTCCTGGCCATCCCCAAGGTGGATGCCTCAGCAGCCTCAATAGCCAGAAACTCGGTTTTTCCAACAGAAGGAGAGTGCTACCCCCAGGATCCCACAGACAAGGGAATTGAATGCATTCTCAGCCAAAACTTTGAGGTGGTGTCTGCAATCATAAAAATGGCTACACTCGCGTCCTATTTCTCCAGCGCTCTTATGACCTGGCTCAAACGAGCCAGTGACCCACAGGTCTCCAGGAAAATGACTAGGATCCTGTCAACCAGAATCCAATTGACCTATGCATTTATAGCAGACTTCTCCATGGACATGCTCCGCTGGGCATCTCGAGTGGCGGCGTCCAATGTAGCAGCCCGATGCCGTCTGACTCAGGTCTTGGAAAGGGGACAACACGGCCCAAAATACCCTGGTAGGGGGTCCCTTCCACGGGGTCTAGCTCTTCGGGTTGTGCTTGGATAAGGTGCTAGCTGACACGGCAGATAAGTCTTAAGCACACACTACAGAGTGAGGGAAGCACTAGGAGGTCTTTTCGTCCCTTCAGCTACTGTCAGGATCCTCTAGACGGCCATTCTTCCCATACAGGGGCAACCAACAGAAGTACAGGCCCAGATGGCACAAGCAGAAAAGAACAGTGCGCAGAGCCAAGCATCTGCAGGGATCCGGGCATCCCAAGGCGGATGCATGACTGCGGGTCTCTGCCCCCACAAGATCAAGACCTCTCTGGGGGGCAGGCTTCAACGCTTCGAGGAGAGATGGTCAATCTCCACCTCAAGACGCCTGGGTCTTGCGCACCGTCCAAAGGGGGTATGCAATAGAGTTCTCCAGCTACCCCCGTCATTTTTTCTGTGCCTCGCCAGTATCCGTCAATGTAAACAAACACCGGGCAATGCAATCAGAAATAGAAAGACTTCTAACCATCGGGGCAATAGAATCGGTACCAACTCACAAGAAGGGATCCAGTCTCTACTCCATATTATTTCTAGTCCCAAAAAAGTCAGAGGAATGTCAGGCAGTACTCGATCTCAAGGCGCTAAATCAATCAGTCAGATCGAGGAAATTCAAGATGGAGCCGCTACAATCCATACAAGTGGCAATGTCTCAGGGTGTATGGCTAACTTGCTAGACCTCAAAGAAGCTTATATGCATGTGCCCATCGTGCCATCACACAGAAAGTGGCTCAGGTTCTCGTACGACCACCAGCACTGGCAGTACACAGCACTACCATTCGGCCTGTTCACATGCCCCAGGACATTCACGAAGGTCCTGATACCCCTAATCGTGAACCTTGAGGGGGGAGGGTATCAATATCCACCCTTACCTAGACGACATCCTGATTCGATCTCCGACCAGTAGAAATAGAAGACATCCACAGGACCGTACGCTACCTACAGAAACACGGATTCCTGATCAACTTCAAGAAGAGTCAACTAGCTCCCTTTCAGTCCCTAGAGCATCTGGGAGTGATCTTAGACACCATGAACGTCAGAATATTCCTGACAAGACACAGACAAGAGAACATACTAGATCTGATCAACCAAATCCCAAAGGCCCCTAGGGCCAAACTCAAGATGCTAGCCAGTCTGCTGGGCAGCATGATCTCGTGCCTGGGAATTGTCGAATGGGCCAGATTCCATGCCAGACCCCTGCAAAAGGCTCCTACTTCCATGGCAGGACCTCCTGACTCAGGGAGGGACTCCTTGGGTCACAGTGCCGGCCGCGGTCAAGAGGTCTTTTCTCTGGTGGACACGGAAGGACAGATTCTCAGAGGGGGTTCCCCTGGCAGACCCCGAGAGGATACCAGTGACGACAGACACAAGTCTATCAGGCTGGGGAGCGCACTCGCAAGACAAAAACCACACAAGGCAAGTGGCTCAAATGGGAGAAAAGACACCACATCAATTGGCTGGAACTGCGGGTAAGTTACCTGACACTTTGGAACTTGACCCGAGGCTTCAAGGGAAACGTGTACACGAACAACACCATGGCGAAAGCATACGTCAACCACCAAGGGAGCTCCAGGTCTGAAACCCTTCACCAGCAGGCATCCGTGCTCATCGCCTGGGCAGAGATCAATCCATCAGAGCAGTTCACATCTTGGGAGAAAGGAACACACAGGCAGACTGGCTGAGCCAGGAGAGGATCGATCCGGGGGAGTGGTCCCTTCTTCCAGCAGCCTTCGAGATCATAGTGAGCGTCTTCAGGCTTCCGGAGATAGATCTGTTTGCGTCACCAACCAACACACAGACACAGGTGTTCTTTTCCAGCTTTCCGGAGCACCAGGCGGCGTTGTTCAACGCGCTGAATTTACCTTGGCCGTCGGGCCTCCTGTATGCCTTCCCACCATTCCCGCTAATACTCAGGACAGTGGCAAAAATAAAAAAAGAATGAGCTCACGTAGTACTGATAACTCCATACTGACCTCAACGTCCATGGTTTGCGGACGTGCTAGTACTGTCCATAGAACCTCCACTCAGTCTACCGTGCCGACCTGACCTGCTGAACCAGGGACCTGTCGTCCACGACAACCCAGAGTCCCTCAAACTAACAGCTTGGAGATTGAAAGGAGGGCTCTGAGGAAACTAGGTTATTCCCAGCAGGTTGTGAACACCATGCTCCAATCTAGATGACCAGCCACTCAGTGCATCTACCAGAGTATCTGGGCTTACTTTGCTAAGTGGTGTGAGGCTAAGGGAGTTAGACCAACTAAGGCCCCCATTAGACTTATCTTAGACTTCCTGCAGGAAGGGCTAGACGTGGGGCTGAAGCCTAACGCTCTTCAGAGGCAGGTAGCAGCTTTAAATAGCATGCTATGCGCTGTTAAGGGGCGCAGGGTGGCTAGACATCCCCACATAGCTAGATTCCTAAAGGCATCCAGGGTTGTTTCTCCTCCGGTGGTACACCGTTTTCCAACTTGGAACTTAAACTTGCTCCTCAGGGCGCTGACAGGGATTCCTTTTGAACCTTTAAAAGAGGTTTCTCTCTATTACTTGTCTCTTAAACTCGCCTTCCTCATAGGTGTTACCTCGGCTCGTAGGGTATCAGAGCTGAGTGCACTATCTATGGAACCAGCCCTCTGCTCCTTTTAAGGAGTCCTCAGTAATCGTGACGTAAGACCTGGTCTTTTGTACAAAGGTGAACACCCGTTTTCATAGGGAACAGGAGATACTCCTTCCCTCCTTCTGCCCTAACACGACTCATCCTCAAGAAAGAGTCTGGCATATCCTGGATGTTACTAGAGCCCTGCGGATTTACCTGGACTGTACGGCTTCTTTCAGACAATCCTCGGCCCTGTTTGTGTCATACTGTCCACAGAGAAAGGGGAAGAGAGCATCCAAAGCAGTAATTGCGTGTTGGATCTCTCTGTGTATATCAGAGGCATATAAGGCACAAGGCAAACAACCTCCCCAGGGGATATTTGCTCACTCCCTGAGAGGGGCAGCAACCTCTCAGGCTTTCAGAAATTTGGCCTCGTACGGGGAGATCTGTCGTGCAGCAGCATGGTCTTAGGTGCATTCTTTCACTAGGCACTACCAGATCCCGCTGCACGAATCGGCCGAAGCAGCATTTGGGAGGCAAGTGTTGCAGGCAGTGCTATAAGGGTAAGGTTAACCCTGGACCGCTGGACAATCCTCTGTTTCCTCCCTCCGTTTTCCCCTCCCTTAAATTGTAGGCTTGGAACACCGCTCTAGAACGTCCCTACTGTGCTGACTGCCCATCCAGGAGGATCTCCCAGGACAAAGGAAAATTGGGTTCTTACCTTCTGAATTTTCCTTCTATGGACGATTCTCCTGGACGGCCAGACCCACCCAGAGTGAGGAACAACTCTGAGGTGCCTGGAAGACGACCTTGGGTCGTAAGTTCTGTTTTAGAAAGTTAATAGTATTTTCCTTACGTTAACAAAGTCCATACAGTTCAGGATTAGCTAACAGTGTGGAAGAGAGCGGAGTACAACTGGGGAGTAGAGGTGAGATCCCTCTGAGCATGCTCGTGAAAATTAGGAAGTCTGCCTCCTACTGGTAGTGGCGGGGAATCTACCCTACTGTGCTGACTGGCTGTCCAGGAGGTCTCCTGTAGAAGGAAAATTCAGATGGTAAGAACCCAATTTTCCTTTTATTGAGGAAACAGGTAGTCAATTCTAGAGTGTGACTTATTGGGGATAGAATAAAATGTGTAATCTCTGATTGTGGGATGGAGGAATCTCCGTGCACCGGAGACCTGGCTGGATGGCGAGGCAGGTCCGATTTTTGGCAGACCTTGTGGCGGGGTACTCCGTGCAACACCAGCCCCAGCTTGAGGGACATGGGGTGGGGTGGGGGTGTAGCTATGGTTTTTAAGGAATCTTGGACTGCTAGGAGGTATCGGGGGCAGTTAATCCCAGGGATCGAGGCCCTTCACCTTGTGTTTGAGTTGGCCAGGGACAGAATTGGGGTGCTGCTGGTGTGCCATGCTCCTTCCTGCCTGGCAGCATCCCTTACCACTCTAGTGGAGCTGGTGTCGGGGTTGGTGTTGGGATCCCCCAGGACCACAGTCCTTGGGGAGTGCAACATTCACGCCGGCACTGGCCTTGTTGGGGTGGAGCATGAGTTCATGTTCCAGATGGTTAGCAGCCCCACACGTGAGGGGCGGGCATATGCTGAACCTGATGGTCTGCTCCAGCCTTGAGGTGGGTGATCCAGTAGTTGGGGAAGTAAGTTCTATGCCCTTGTCATGGATGGATCATTGCCTCCTGCAGACCAGGTTCCTAGTGCATAACAGCCCCCGGAAAGAAGTGGGACCTATTAGGTTGGTCCACCCCTGAAGGCTGATGGAACCGTGGCGGTTTCAGGAAGTCCTGGGTGAGGTGTCCTTAGACCTTGAAGGCCACTCGGTTGATGATCTTGTTCAGGCTTGGAACACCTTGCTGGGTGGGGCCATTGATCAGGTGGCTCCCAGACGTCCACTCCCGCCACTTCGTCACCATAGAGCTCCTTGGTTTTCTGAGGAGCTGTGGTGTTTGAAGCGGGAAGAGTAGCAGTTAGAGCAACACTGGCAACGCGCTCGTGCTGAATTCGATCGGCTGCAGCATTGAACCCATTTGCGGTCCTATGCTGTAGCCGTGAGGATGGCAAAGAAGGAATTCTTTGCCACCCTCATAGCTGCTACGAAGCTGCGTCCAGAGGAGATTTTCTGGGTGGTGAGGGGGCTGGTCAGTCCGGCCTCCCTCCGCCTGGAGGGGGAGGTTTCCCAAGCCCGCTGTGAGGAGTTTGTAAAGCTACTTCGCAGATAAGCTCACTCAAATCCAGCATGATTTTGGGGCCAGGATTGATGCAGAAGAAGGAGAGCCGAGGGTTATGGATGCCCCGTCTGGTCCATTTTTGTGGGATCCGTTTCAGGAAGTGACGCCGGCCGATGCTGAGGGGGTTCTGGGGTCTGTTAGGGCTACCTTTTGTGAACTAGATCCATGCCCGTCCTGGCTGGTGAAAGCCTCCAGGAAGACTTTGGGATTGGTGCTGGCAGAAGTGATCAATGCCTCCCTTCAGGAGGGCAGGGTGCCGGACTGCCTTAAGGAGGCGGTGGTGTGGCCCCTGCTCAAAAAATCATAATTGGACGTTTGATTCCCTTGCCAGCTATCGACCTGTCTCTAACCTCCCCTTTTTAGGGAAGGTTAGGTGGCCCAGCAGCTCCAGGCCCATCTGAATAGAATCGGTTTTCTGGATCCTTCCTTTTTAGGGAAGGTTATTGAACGGGCAGTGGCTCTGCAGCTCCAGGCGCATCTGGACCATATCGGTTTCCTTGATCCTTTTCAGTCTGGGTTCCGCCCCGGCTGTGGTACTGAGACGGTGATGGTGGCTTTGGTGGACAATCTCTGCCAGGAGATGGATGCAGGATGTTCTACATTCTTGATCCTGCTAGATCTCTCGACCGCTTTTGATACCATGGACCATGGGCTGCTGCTGAGACGGCTGCAAGTCCTGGGGGGTCTGGACAGGACTGTCCTGAGGTGGTGTTCCGCTCATTCCTCTTGGGGAGAAGCCAGCGGGTGATGCTGGGAGCTGAAACATAGAGCTCCTGGGATTTGACCTGTGGCGTTCCGCAGGGTTCGATCCTGTCTCCGCTTTTGTTTAATGTGTATGTGCAGCCCCTGGGGGAGATCGTAAGAGGGTTTGGGGTGCGATGTCACCAATATGCTGATGATACTCAGCTGTACCTCCTAGTTTTCGACCGACCCAGGCCCTGCTGGCTCATTGCTTTCCCAATGTTTGGAGGCTGTGGCGGATTGGATGCGGCAGAGCAGACTGAAGCTCAATCCTGATAAGATTGAGGTGATGGTGGTGGGTAGGGCGAGGGAGGTGCCGACTCCTCTGGTGGGGGGGGGTCTGCCCTCCCATAGCCCAACAGGTTCAGAGCATATAACACCTGTGCTCTGCACTGGCTGCCTATAGTGTACCGAGCCGGGTTCAAGGTGCTGGTGTTGATCTATAAAGCCCTATATGGTTTGGGCCCCTCATACCTTGGGAACCGCCGCGCCTCAGGGCAATCCCTGCGGTCTGCTGGGGGCGCCTTCTTGGAGGTCCCCCGTGTTAAACGGGGGGCCACAATGGAGAGGGTGTTCTCGGTGGCCGGGCTGCAACTTTGGAACTCCCGCCTGGAGGAAGCTCACCTGGCCCCGGGTCTGATGGCTTTTTTCAGAGCCTGTAAGACCTGGCTGTTCGCCCAGGCCTTTGGAGGGGAGGGTGGGGGTTGGTTTTTTAAAATTTATTCTTATTTGATGATGATTTTATGAGCTTTTATTATTATTTTACTTGTTGTGAGCTGCCCCGGGATGCTGTCGGCATGAGGGGGCGGCCAATAAGTATAAAGAAATTAAAAATAAATCCTTTTTAATCAGGTTTTCGTCCAGGATATGGCACCGAGACTGCGTTGGTGGCCTTGGTAGACAACCTCTGCCAAGAGATGAATTTAGGACATTCAACACTTCTAGTCCTATTAGATCTCTTGGCAGCTTTTGATACGGTGGACCATGGGTTGCTTTTGAGATGGTTGCAGACCCTGGGGGTTGGTGGTGGACGGGACTGTCTTAGGATGGCTTTGCTCATTCCTCTTGGGGAGAAGCCAGTGGGTGGTGCTGGGGGAAGAAATGTCTGGCCCCCGGTATCTCGTTTGTGACGTACCGCAAGGTTCAATTCTGTCTCCACTTTTATTTAATATCTGTATGCAACCCCTGTGTGAGGTAGTTAGGCAGTTTGGTGTGTGTTGCTACCAGTATGCTGCTGATACCCAACTTTATCTCTCTCTTTCAATGAACCCAGATCCTGCAGTCTCGGTGCTTTCCCAGTGCTTGCTAGCAGTTAGTGACTGCATGAGGTTGAGCAGATTGAAGCTGAATTCTGATAAGATGGAGGTGATGTTGGTGGGTAGGGCAGCGGAGGTGATGGCTCCCCGGAGGGGATCCGCCCCCCGCAGGTGCAGAGTTTGGGGGTTCTGTTAGACCCTGGCCTCCGCCTGGATCGTCAGATGGAGGCATTGGCAAAAGGAGCCTTTTGCCAATTACATCTTGTGCGGAGGATCCAGCCATACGTTTCAAGCTCTGACCTGGCCACCCTCATCCATACGTTCATCACCTCAAGGCTGGATTACTGCAACGTGCTGTACATGAGGCTGCCCTTGGTGACGACTCGGAAGCTGCAGCTGGTGCAGAATGCAGCGGCCCATCTCTTTACGGGTACGGACCATAGGAAGCACGTTACACCAGTGCTCCGGGCTCTGCACTGGCTGCCTGTAGCATTCCGGGCCCAATTCATGGTGCTGGCTTTGACCTTTAAAGCCCTAGGCAGTCTGGGCCCCTCCTAGCGGAGAGACCGCCTCACTCCCCGGGCTGTGGGCGACCTCTGTGGTCTACCGGGGGCACCTTCTTGGAGGTCCCCCGGGTAAACCGAGGGGCCACGATGGAGAGGATGCTCTCGGTGTCCGCACCACGGCTCTGGAACTCCCTCCCAGAGGAAGCACACCTGGCTCCCATCTTGTTGGCCTTTCGTCGGGCCTGTAAGACTTGGCTGTTGGTCCGGGCCTTTGAGAGAGGGGAGGAAATAAGGGTGGGTTTTTACCAGTGGTTTTATCTCTTTGCTGTGTTTTTTTTTATTGTTTTGTTTTAAATAGCTTGTGAGCCGCCCCGAGCTGCTTCTAGGGCTGGAGGGAGCGGGATACAAATTATTGAATAAATAAATTAATCCTTGATCAGTCAGTTGTCCTATCTTAAATTCCATTTTGTGTTTTTTGTTTGAGACCTGACCTATCTAGTTCACTTAATGCTGTGTTCATGTCACCTTGAATTATGAGCATCCCCTCAGTGTTTTCCATTATTCTAGTCAAGTATTTAGCCAAGAAGGTGGTGATCTCATTTGGACAGTAAATATTTGCTAAGGTAGCTTTTACTTTGTTTCAAAATCCTTTGATCAGCAGGAATCTCCCCTCCTTATCTTTGATAATATCTGTTGGAATTCTAGTTTCTTTGAGAAGCAGATAGCCACTCCAGCTTCCTTGCTTCCTGCTCATGATGCAAATATTTGCTCATAATGTTTAGTTTTAAGTCTGGTGACATCTCTAGTCAGCCGATGTGTTTCCTCAAGGAACCACACATCAGCCTTTTATTCATTAAAAAAGGTAAGCAGCTTTCTACTTTTAACAGGTCCATTAAAACCCTTGACATTCAAAGTAATTGTGGTGAATTTATCCATGTTGTTATATTACACGTTTTTTCTCGTATCCTGGGAACAAATAACCTACTTTGGTTTGCAAATAAAATGTAGCAACTAACATAAACATAAAGTCTCTCTGTGACCCCAAAGTTCCCTACACTACCCCATTTGCAGCTTCCTTGCTTCTACCTCACGCTCTTAAACACCAAGAAGGGGGTTCCTGGTTGTTTATCCTCCTGGAGCCCCATTGGTACCCGCCTCTCGCTTAAGTAATGTAATTTGTATAAACCCTTTTCAATGTTTTAGTAAGTTCCATTGAATTGTACTCCCACTAATGAATTAAAAATTTTGGGGGGTAATGCTTGAATCTCTTGTTACTTTGAAGGAATAAGGCCACAGCCTGTCTTATAAATTCTATTCAAAAAGCATAAGGTCATAGCCTCCACCCGTAAGTAAGTTCAAAAAGAGTAAGGCCACAACCTCCTACACAGGATGAATTCAGAAATATGAAGGCTGCAGCCTCCTCTACAAATGGGGTTCAAAGGAAAAATTAATGATCATTTCCTTCCTCCTCCAATCAGTCTTGGAAGATAGGGGCCCCAGCTTCTCATAGCTATTGCTCTCCACTAGGTAAGAAGCAACAGGAAAACCTTGCAAAGCTTAGTGTCTAGCAAAACTTAGTGTCTAGCAAAGCTTAGTGTCTAAATGTTGCACTTTTGCCCCCTCTAGTGGGGAATCAGAAGAAATGCATACAAGCCTAAATCAACTCTAGGGATCTTTGATTAGCCCCATGCTTGAAGAAAGAGAGGCTCTGTCCATTATACTCTTTTTCACCTAATCTGACTATTAACACATCTTAACAGTTTAAACTTTGTAGGGATAGAAATCCCCCTAAAATGGAACAACAGTTAACTTATAACGAGATACAAATTCTAAGTCAGCATGAGGGCTTACGTCTCTCTGTCTGTGCCCCGTTATGTCTGAGTTGTCCGATAATAGGCTTACTCAGCCATTTAGTCTCATTTGCAAATCTAACCGTGATCACAACTTTTACAGTATAGCAGGGTGGTGTGGAGTTTCTCTTCTGAGCGTCACCATGCTAGTTTAACTTTCTGACTCCTGGCTGCAGCGCTGATGTCGTTTCAGCTTGGGGATGATCCTTGTGAGGTTCCAGGTTCCTGCAGCCATGGCCTCAATTGTAGAAAAAAGGTGCAGGTCCCAAGAAGAATTTTCTTTGTCCTTCATAAATTATAGAGAATTTGGCAGGGTAGCCAGTACGTGGTTTTAGTCCCTTCGTATACACCGTATATTTTTGCCACACCCTGCGCTGATTCCATGTCTCCACCGCCATGTCTGTGTAAATACTTCGTTTAGTTCCTTGAAATTCCAGATTGTTGGAGGTTCTTGTAAGCCGTAGTATTTGTTCCTTCTCATGATACTTATAGAATTTTACAATGATAGCCCTTGGGTGGGGGGCATCCTCTGCTAGTCTGGGGCACAAGGATCTTTGTTCTCTCTCTGTTTCCACGTCGTGTAGGTGCATTGCACGGGGAAAGAGCTGCTGAACTATTTGCTGTATGAATTCACTCACATTTAGCCCTTCTCCCCAAGGAACCTTAGATTGTTTCTCTGGCTTCTGTTTTCTAAGTCAGTGCGTTTATCAGCTAATCCTGGCATGCGTTTATTCAGTTGCTGGAGGTGGGAGTCAGTTTCTAACTTTGTTTACTCAATATGAACTATTCTTTCCTCTGTTGTCCATGCGACTAGCCAGGGATTCAGCTTTTTTGTTCACAACATCTAAGGTAGAGTGAACTTTCCCAAACACCAAAAGCATTTGATTTTTTATTTCTTTAAGGGTTTGAGTCACCTCCTTCTCAGTGTTGGGTTGTTCCGCACTGGGAAGTTTGCCGCTGCAGTTGCCATTTCTGTTTCTCCCTCTGGAGAGGCCTCAAGCATTTTTTGTGATTTGCTATAATAGTGGTGCAGGGGATTTTTGCTCTCTTGCTGTTCTTTTTAGGTTTACCCGTGCGTTTTGTGGGTTTTTATAGTGTTTTTAAGGCTTTTAGAGATGGCAGGAGCCTGCCTCAGATACGACCTATCCCCCACGCACATGCTCCTGGGTGATCCTGTGAGAAATCTTCTATGTTCTTTGCAGAGAAGATAGAGGGACTCGGCGGGCCTTTTGATGTTGGGAATCATGGAGTCCCTAGGGACTGTGTTCCCCTGGTGGCCTCGATGTGGTTGATGACGAAGTCCGTGTGCTGTTGGGATCATTGAGACCCACCGTGTGTCCCTCTGATGTCTGTCCATCTTGGTTGCTGAAGGCGAGTGCAAAGGCGGTGGTTCCTTTTATTGACTTGCATTAACACCTTCTTTAGTGGGAAGGGAGGTTGCCGGCCACTTTTAAATGAACAGAGGTCCGCCCCCTCCTCAAACTCTCTTATGATCAAGCTTGACAGTTATTGGCTGGTCTCTGATCTTCCTTTGTTAGGGAAGATGATTGAGAAAGCTGTGACTGTGTGGCTACAAAGACACCTGGATTTAAACAATATTTGGGGAAAATTCCAATTGGAGTTCAGGCCTTCTCGCAGGGTAGAGACTGCGTTTGTCAGGATGATGAACAATCTACTGATGATTTTAGATCAAGGACAGCTGGTCATGCTGGACATTGCAAAAGTATTTGATATAATTGACCATGGGTTGCTGCTTCGGCGGCTGAGGGACAGTCCCGGTGTGACGGGAGCTGCCGGTCGGTGGTTTCAGTCATACCTGAAAGGCAGGAGTCAATCGGTGGTGGTGGTGGTGATAGCATCATCCCCAAGGGGACTGAATTGCTACATCACTCAAGGTTCTGTTCTTTGACCCATGTTCATATTGTACATACAGCCCTTTAGGGACGTCATGATCAAGCATGGGGTCAAGTGTACACAACTGTCTCTCTTGCCCCGTGAGCCCTCCCAACTTGGCCTCTGCCTAGGAGGGAACTCCTGAATGACATAACCGCCTGGATGCATCTGAGGTGATGGTGGTGGGGAGGGGCAGCCAATATGAGGATTCCCTTGCCTACCTCAGGCCCCTGAATGTGGCTGGGTCTGGGTAGAGGTAGTGGGCCAAGTAAAGAACTTTGGTGTCATTTTCATCCACGCTTTGTCCATGATAGCCTAGGTGTTAGATGTGATTCAGGAATGCTTTTTTTCAACTACGCAATTTGCATAAGTTATGCCCTTATTTATTCCAGGCTGACCTTGCCACAGCAACCCATGCCCTCGTGACTACCAAGCTTGACTTTTATAACTCTCTTCTGTGGGCTGCCAGCAGTAATTATTAATCACTTGTAGCTTGTTCAGAATGCGGCAGTGCAACTGCTTACTGCTTTAGGCAGCTGTGATCATATTATGCCTTCTGTGCATTGGCTGCCTGTGGAGCGACGGATTGAGTTCAAGATTGCACTGCTGGTTTTTAGGGCCCTGAATGGTTTAGGCCCTGGCTATATTCAAGACCTACTTCTGGAACCTCACACTGATGGGTCTCTGCGCTCAGGAATCGCCTGCACTTTGCGGGTTCCGTCATCGCATCTAAAGCTGGCAGGTGATCAGGCTTTTGCTTTGCCAGGCCCCTCAGTGTGGAACTCCCTCCCTCCAGATGTTCGTCTCAGTTCCGCCTTCCTTACCTTTAAAAAGCACCTGAAAACATATTTATTCTCTAGGTGCTTTTAGAACCAGTGATGGTTCCCTCAGTGTACTTTGTCCTCCCTCTTTTCCTGCCTCATTTTAAATTTTTTAACTTTTGTTTTAAATTTGTTTTAAGTTGTTACATGTTAAATCATAAGCATGGACTGTCCTTCAGAAATAGCTTTCAAGATTTATTGATACCAGATTTTGAAGAGAGCGACTTTATCCTATGTAGCAAATGAATGGTGTTATCTCATGTTTAGAGCACTGGAAAATATTTCTAATAGATTTTCCACTTGCTTTTTAAGACAAAGCTTCCCTAGTAGACATCAGTACAATAAAAAATTAAGTTTCATGATAGCTTGATTATAATCTGTTTGGAGCCTTGGTATTGGCTTGTGTTTTTGTTTGCAAGTTGTATAAGAATGCACGTGTTCCTATTTCAGCAAAGAACTGGCTTCTGCAGAGCAAAATAAAAATCATATCAACATGGAGCTAAGGAAGAAAGAGGACAAATTGTCCAGTTATGAAGAGAAGCTTTTCGATGTCTGCGGAAGCCAAGATTTTGAAAGTGATCTTTACAAACTTCAGGATGAAATAGAGAAGACCTCAAAGCAACGTGGTAAGTTAGTTTCCTTGTTTTCTTTTTTAAAAAATTCAGATTTAAATTCCAAATTTAAAATATTTCCTGCTGTCTCTTGTAGGTTCTTAAGCTGCTTGCCCATGTTACAAAATCTCATGTTAATTTTTATCTAACATGAGATTGTATATAATGTGAGATCAGCCTGAGCTGCATGCCTACGTTGATCTTTCACGTTTGTTTTGGTGGGCACAGATCCATTGTTTATCACAACTTATCTGTGCCCACATTCGGGTCCTTCAGGGCCCCGATTCCCCATCAGTCCTCTGGACCCAATTCTGCAGTCCCCTCCCCTGTTCTGCTGTCTCTCCCCCCCTCCCCCCCCCAAAGGCTCTGGGTTGGATGGGGTGTGACTGGACCTGGGGAGTGAGGCAGTCCTGCAAATAGGTAGGGTCTAGGCTGTATAGGGCTTTATAGGTAAGCACCAACACTTTGAATCGGGCCCGGAAGACTATAGGCAGCCAGTGCAGAGGACAGAGCACCGGTGTAATGTGCTCCCAGCGGCCCATCCCCATAAGGAGGCAGGCCACCACATTCTACACCAGCTGCAGTCTCTGGACCGTCACCATGGGTAGCCCCACATAGAACACGTTACAATAGTCCAGTCTTGAGGTGATGAAAGAAGCATGGATGATAGTAGCCAGGTTGAAGTCTGAAACGTATGGCCAAAGCCGCCGCACCAGATGTAATTGGCCGAAGGCACTCTTCACCACAGCCTCTACCTGGACATTCAGGCAGAGCTAGGAGTCAAGGAGCACTCCCAGACTGTGAACCTCGGGAACCAGTGAGGAGCAAACCCTGTCAATGACGGGAGACGCCACCCCCTTCGCCTTACCTATTAGCATCATCTCCGTCTTGTCAGGATTCAGCTTCAGTCGGCTTACCCTCATCCAGTCCCCCGCAGCAGCCAGACACTCGGTAAACACCAAGACTGTCGGGTCTGGGTCGGATGAAAAAAAAAAAAGGTAGAGTTGGGTGTCGTCAGCATATTGATGACACCAAGTTCCAAACCTTCTCACGACCTCGGCCAATGGCTGCATATACATGTTGAACAGGAGAGGGCACAGAATAGAACCTTGCGGGACTCCACACAAGAGGTCCCAGGGACATGATAAATGATCCCCGAGCACCACTTGTTGAGTTCTTCCGGCCAAGAAGGAATGGAACCATTCAAGAACAGTCCCCCCACCGAGCCCGACCAGTGGGAAGAGGGGGAGGGAGTTTAGGGGGACTTACCCGGCATTGCTCATATTCACCATGACTTCAGCGTTGCACTTATTACAATCGGAGAACCCAACGTTACGGAAGCCCCACCTTGTCTGATTTCATGGGATCAGTTTCCATGGGTATTGCCCACCAATGCAGGGGATGTTCTGGAGGCTGCCAGAGCCACCTCTTGTGAACTGGACCCGTGCCCGTCCTGGCTGGTTAAGGCCAGCTGGAAGACGCTGGAGCCGTTGCTGGCAGGAGATGGTCAATGCCTCCCTTTGGGTACAGCCTCTGCTCCAAAAACCCGGCCCCCCTCTTCCCCCTGGGCTGGGGAGGGGTGCCTGCTCCCTCGCCCCTGGACCTCCCGCTTCCTCCTCCCCCTCCCAAACTAATGTTAGTTTAACGTTAAATTTTGAATGTATATGTTCAAATTTAACATTCGCTTCTGCTCACGAGAGAGATGGGGCTGGATTTTCCTTCTCTGTCATCCATGGTGAAACTAGTATTCATTTCCCTGCTGCATGAGAAAAGCTGCTTGCCCATGTTACACGAACTAACGTTAGATAGGAATTCATGTTAGTTTGCGTAAAGTGGGCAACCAGCCTTATATTTGTAAGCTGAACAGTAGTTAATGTAAAAAATTGTAGTAATTAACACATTTTGCTGCACTTACAAATAAAATGCAATTCAGGCTTAATTTAATGTATTTTTTATATTATATTTGAACAGGATCACTAAAATCCAGTCTGGCAATTAGTTCATCTTGCTTATTCTTTTTCAGGGCCATGGAAACTTTACACTGCCCTAGCTTGCCAGATATTAGAAGCTGCCTATGTAGACATGGATCTGGCCTGTAGTTTCTAAAGTTAGCAGAAGAGGGCAGCTTAGCAGTATTTAGAAATTGGCTCATATTTTTGTTTAAAAGGAAGGTCCGTTTAATCCCACTAAAATATCTAGCTTTATTAATTTGACAGGTTTTTCTAGCTCCTTTTATGAATGTTGCAAAAGTTTATCTTAGTTAGTGTTAATATGCTGCTTTAGTTGACAGACTTTACCCTTTTATTCTCTGCAAAACAGCTGTGCTTGCCGGGGCCACTGCAGTTTATTCACAGTTTATTACCCAGCTAGCAGATGAGAACCAGTCATGTTGCCCAGTTTGTCAGAGGGTCTTTCAAACCGAGGCAGAACTGCAAGATGTGATAAGTGATCTCCAGTCCAAGTTACGTCTTGCTCCAGACAAACTCAAGTCGACAGAATCTGAGCTTAAGAGAAGAGAAAAGAGGCGTGATGAGATGATGTCGCTTAAACCTATACGGTAGGGTAGCAAGCACAATTTAAAATATTTCTATTTTTAAAGGAATCAAATTGTTCTGAATGAGGATGTTGGTTTCTGAACATTGCAAAGAAAGTTTATTTCAGGATAAACATGAGGAAAATGTTTTCTGAGGAGATAGTCACATTTTCAAAGCACTAAACCTTCAGGTTGATATTAAAATGACATTTCTCCTCTACTCCCTTTAATGATAAATTGTGCGGAAACTTTATTATTATTTATATTGCTCCAGCAATGTGCCTGGCGCAGAACAATCATAATTAGAGATGTGTCCCTGCCCTGATGGGGCTTACAAGCTCTGATGGATAAGGGGGAGGGAATATATGGAGGTCAAGGGATAAATTAAAGGAATTGAGAAGTTACTGGAGAGCCCTGCATTGGGACCCGCTGATGGGAGCAGGAAATATTTTTCCCTCCTACGGAAGGGAAAAAGATAAGCTCAAGTCTGTTCTCGACTCGTTACTGTTGAGCCCTGTGTCGGGACCTGTTCACAAGAACAGGAAACATTTTCCCTCCTGTGAGTGGGGAATGTGTAGACCTTGAGTCTTCTTCCTCAAGGGGGGTTTATGGGAGCAGACCTGTGCCCAAGCTCAGGAAACAAGACAGCCTCTCTAATCCCTCGCACTTAACGACAGTTGGGTCTGGCTTGGTCAGTGTCCATCAACAGTTCAGCAGGAAGAAAGCCATCCCTGCTCATAGTGCTGTAGTTTTTTGCCTCCCAGGAAATGCTCTGCTCTCCAGACCTGTCTCAATTCTCGTGGGAGTTAGGCAGGGATGTTGGTTAAGTATCACTTTTTAAAAGTAGTTGCTATGTTTGTGACAGGCTGTAGCATCCCTTTTCTCCTCGTACCTCTGCATCCTCCTCCTGCTGGGTAGTTCTACCATTGACCACTAGGAGGCAGATGATGATTTTCTTTTCATTGCGCATGCGTCAGTTGGAGCTACCCGGCTCTCGCCCAGTCCGTCGTCTGCCTCAGGACGCGCTTCGGGATCCTCCGGACCTTCAAAGAAAAGGAGAAGAAGAAAAAAAGGAAAGATTAGGAAAATCGGCGGTACACGAAAAGGACAGCGATCCCGGACGCAGTCTCAGGATCGCCAGACTGGACCACATTAAAACGTATCCCTGCCGGCTCCCTTGCATGACGCCTGGGAGCAGGGGAGGCCGTTCTCTTCCCGCCTAACGGGAATTTGTCTTCGCGGCGCTCCCCCCGCCTACAAACAGGGACAGCGCGGCTGGGCCCTGTTCGAGCGCAATTTTCCATCAGGTTAAATCCTGAAATTGTGGGGGGGACAAAAAAAACCTGGAGAATGAGCACATCCGGAAAAGTTCCGGTACCTCCTGTCACCCTCGCTGGTGGGTCGGAGGTGGCAGCAGCGGAAGGAGGGAGCCAGGACATTCAGGTACACTCCCTCGCAGCAATAGCTCAGTCAGTGGAGGAGATAATGGCCACCTTGAAGGAACTCTCACAGGCCAAGGCAAGTAGGAAGAGGGCCCCTTCCCCCGCTGACGGGACTGCCAGAAAATTGATGAGGGCGAGAAAACCCAAGGCAATAGCAAAAAAGGGCAGACCTCCTCTAGGGGAAGCTAGATGCCAGATATTACAATCCCCTCAGGATTCTGAGGGGGAAGAGCAGCATCAGCAGGGAGAGAGCAGTCAGGGACTCGGAGATCAGCTGCTGATGCGGTCAGACTCGACTCCGCTTCTACTGGGGAGAGATCTGACATAGAGGAGGTGGAATGCGTGGAGCCCACGGCAGACCCCAAGGACAGGGAGAGACAGTTCCCTATCCACTGTAGAGAAGAGCTGCTAAGGCAGGTGATTAAAACTCTTCAACTCAGGGAAATGTCCTCTAAGGAGGACTCTTCCAATTCACAAGATGAGGAGACTAGGGATTGTATCCCTACAGTCCATGGAAGGGATCGGGCCTGCCCCTGGACACAGCCTTTGAGAGGATAGCGCTTGAGGAGTGGAAGCACCCCGATAAGGCTTACAAGATGAACAGGGCACAGGACTCTGTGCTCCTTCTCAGAAGGAAGGAGCCTCTGTTCAAAGGCCCCAAAATAGATGCAGCAGCTGCTTCTCTGGCCCGTCAGACAGTGTTTCCCACCGAGGGGGACAGTCACCCACGGGACCTGACAGATAGAGGCGTGGACTCCGCTCTTAGGAGGACGATTGTTTCCACAACAGCCTCTCTTAAAATAAATATCGTGGCCTTATATGTATCCAGGGCTCTCCTTGCGTGGATGCAGGAAGCCCGGACCCTCAGCTATCAGAAAGAAAATCACAGAAGCTCCCATCTCGCATTTGCATGGCTACGGCTTTCTTGGCGGATGCGACAACAGATGCCTTAACTTGGTCAGCCAGGTCTATGCCCAATAATATAGCAGCCAGGCGCAGGGTATGGCTGTGCTCTTGGCAGGGGGACACAATGGCTAAACATCTTCTCACTTCAGCCTCCTACAAAGGATCCAGGTTCTTCAGGGTATGTCTCAAGAAAGTGCTCAAGGAGGCAAACGTCAAAGATAAGCCTAAGACACTGCAGCAGGTGGCACCAAAAAGGGAGTTTTTTCGGGGCCACTCTCTCAGGTTTAGGGGATTCGGTGGCACCTCCAGGAGGGGTTACAGCCAGGGTCCCAGGGACTATGCAAATCATTTTTCCTTTCAAGGGAGAGGATACAGATCTGGGAGGTTCGATAGGCGAAGGCAGAGGGGGTTTACCTCCGCCCAAACAAAACAGAATGCCTGACTATGCCTCTTCGGAGGTAGGGGGCAGACTCCAGCAGTTCCAGGCAGCGTGGGAGGAGTCCGTCTCAGACTCTTAGGTCCTCTCCTGCGTAACAGAGGACTATCGCATAGAACTGGAACGCCCCCCAAGGAAAAGGTTCATTGTCTCCCCAGTATCCAAAGTCAGACTAAAACACATGGCCCTGGCAGCCGAGATTCAAAGACTCTGAGATACAGGCAATAGAAAGGGTGCCAGAGCACGAGTGTTTCTCAGGCATTTATTCCATCCTGTTCCTAGTGGCCAAGAAGATGGGAAAATGGAGGGTGGTATTAGACCTCAAGGCTCTCAACAGATACGTAAAGAAATGCAGATTCAAGATGGAAACAGCGGCGTCAGTGTGCCAAAGCCTGCAGAAGGACGATTGGATGGCGTCTCTGGACCTCACAGAAGCCTATCTGCACGTACCAATCTGGGGCCCGCACAGGAAATGACTCAGGTTTGCCTACAGCGAGGAACACTGGCAGTTTAGAGCCCTGCCTTTCGGTTTGTCGTCGGCCCCCAGGACCTTCACGAAGATCTTAGCCCCCCTCATCGTCAGCCTCCGCAGCGAGGGGATCCACGTGTATGCTTACCTGGACGAACTACTGATCCGGGGCAACTCCCACAGCAAGGTAGAGTTGCACCTAAGCAAGACCATCTGGTACCTGGAGAGACACGGCTTCGTGATAAACAAGGAGAAGAGTCACTTCACCCCAAGTCGCAGATTGGAGCATCTAGGGATACTGATAGATACCACCTCCAATCTCTCATTCGTACCACCAGAGCGACAGGCCAAGATACAGACACTAGTCCGGCTGCTGAGGTTCCACGACCGCATGAGGCTAAAACAACTAGCAAGGTTGCTGGGGGTATTGATACCTTGCATAGGTCAAGTGACGTGGGGCTGGTTCCACCTGTGTCCCTTGCAGAGGCAGCTAAGGGGTTTTCAGAGGGAGCTCATGCTCGGGCTCAATCCATGGGTCCCCATTCCACGAAGGTTAAGGGCCTCAATGTCCTGGTGGTTAAAGCTGGAAACATTCCAGGAAGGAGTGCCTCTCACGGAACCAGCAAGATCGGTGTTAACAACAGATGCCAGCCTCTGGGGGCGGGGGGGCACTCAGGGCCACATTCAGCCCAGGGGCTCTGGTCACAGAGAGATGCAGGCAGGAAGATTAACTTCCTCAAATTGAAGGCTATTCACCTCACCCTACCACATCTGTACCCAACGTTCTCCTCTCGCCACCTTCTAGTGTACACAGACAATGTGACGGCAAAGGCCTATATCAACCACCGGGAAGGGGGGGACGAGATCAATAGACCTACACCGGGAGGCAGTCAAACTCTTTTCATGGGCTCAGTCACACCTGACGTCCATGAAGGCCCTACACATCAGGGGCCAGGACAACACACAGGCCGACTGGCTGAGCCGACAGACCCCGAACCCTCACGAGTGGGTGCTGGACAGGTCCGTATTCCGACAGTTAGTAACATGTTTCAGCCTCCCACAGGTAGATCTGTTCGCAACGAAGGAGAACACTCAGGTACTTCACTTCATGACACGCTCACGATGCACAGAAGCGGAGGGGGTAGATGCGCTAAACCTTCCCTGGCCGAGGCCTCCTTTATGCCTTTCCCCCTTTTCCATTAATTCAAAGGACAATAGTCAAGACAATCCAGGAACAGACATCCCTGCTTCTGATAACACCATGGTGGCCCAGGAGACCGTGGTTCTCCGAGCTGATAGAGCTCAGCCATGCACATTACCGCAGGCTACCCCTCATACCAACATCACTCTCCCAGGGTCCAGTATGCTGCACAGAGATACAGACATTAAAACTGACAGCATGGAGCTTGAACGCTCAGCACTAAGGGCAAGAGGCTACTCTGAGGCAGTTCTGGCCACAGTCCAGCTCTCCAGGAGGGCTGCTACTAGGAGAAGCTACCAGGCCACGTGGAAAACTTTCGCTATGTGGTCTTTTCAGCAGAACCAAGGCAGGGGTTTCGCAGCTCCTGGAGTTTCTCCAGCAGGGCCTGCATAAAGGGCTCAAGGCTAACACTCTGGCTCGCCAGGCTGCTGCCATAGACTCCGTTCTCAGGGTAGTTTTAAATAGGGTGGTCTCCTCCCACAAGAACGTTAGGAGATTCCTCCAAGCAGCCAGAATTATCTCTCCCTCAGTGGTGCATAGATCCCCTCTTGTGATCTTAATTTGGTCCTGGAGGCCCTTTCCAGGCCCCCATTCGAGCCCCTTAGACATGTATCCCTCTATTTCTTGACATTAAAGGTAATTTTTCTCGTTGCAGTGACATCAGCGAGATGCATTTCTGAGTTAGGGGCGCTGTCCATGGAGGACAATTTTTGCATCTTTCAGCGTGACTCAGTTACTTAAGGTTGGATCTGGCTTTTCTACCAAAGATCAATACCATTTTTCGTAGAGCTCAGGAGGTAGTATTACCCTCTTTTTGCTCTAGACCGGTGCACCCAAAGGGAAAGGTCTGACACACGCTGGATGTCCAGCGAGCACAAAAGGTTTAACTGTCTAGGACTAGGGGGTTTAGGCAGTCGACTTCTCTTTTCGTGAACATCAGACCTGGGTATCAGGGATGCAAGGCTACAAAGACCCTGATCTCTAAATGGTTGAAACAGGGGATCGTAGAAGCTTACAGGGCAAGGGTTCCTCCCCTTCAAATTTGGTCCCATTCCGTGCGCAGCGCAGCCACGTCATACGCCTTTAAGGCAAGAGCATCTTAGGAGGAGATCTGCAGGGCTGCCACATGGGCATCAATTCATACGTTCATTAGGCATTATAAGATTAATGTTTTTCAGTCAGCAGAGGCTGCTTTTGGCAGAAGGGTGCTGCAAACGGTGCTGGACACTCCCAGTGCTGTTGGCTCCCACCCCTGAGGTTTGTCACGATGCTTGGGTACATCCCAGCAGGAGGAGGAGGATGCAGAGGTATGAGGAGAAAGGAGAATTGGTAACCTACCTTCGGTGAATTCCGTTCTCTTATACGCTCTGCATACTCCTCCGACCCTCCCTGCCAAACAGCATGATTAAGAGGGCAGGGAGTCAGGGACCAGTACCTCAGTTCAGCTAACAAGTTGTGGAATAGGTTGGAAATAATGATTATAGGCATGTGTTATAGTTTGGCCTTTTTTGTGGGGTGAACGACGGGAGGGAATCCCGGTTCTCACAATTATTGCTTCTAGTGTTCTTCGGATGACAGAGGATAGATCTTTCGGCTTGGGAACAGACTGGCGAGAGCCAGGTAACTCCAATTGACACATGCGCAATGAAAAGAAAATTATCATCTGCCTCCTAGTGGTCAATGGTAGAACTACCCAGCAGGAGGAGTATACAAAGCGTATGAGAGAAATTCACTGAAGGTAGGTTACCAATTCTCCTTTCCTTGCTTTGTTTTCTCTTGTCCTTTTTTCCTCTCCTACCTAACACATGCCCCATCCGAGTGTCCTGTGTAGAGAGAACATGAGAGTGAATGGGATATGAATGGAGGAGAGTGAAAGTCGGTCCTGTTTGTCTATGTGTGCTGCAGCACCTGTTTGTTCAGTGTGCAGGTGTTTTATGCTTGTTACCTTTTGTCACTGGGGAGGGGGTTTCCAACACGTTCAGAGGGCACACACCCATGACTAAGGCTCGACCCTGGCCCGGGATGTTCGCACAGGGGAGTAAGTGCCCGTCAGGATAGAATTGTGGCCTTAGTTATCTCCAAGAGATCAGGCCTCTATCACCATTGGGAGTGAGTGACACAGGGAAGCCAAAGCCTTGCCCCATCTCACACTCGGTACAATTGCCCAGGGGAAAGGAATGGGAAGGAACAATCAGTGGGGGGTCCACGTGAGAGGTAAGGGCAGGGGCCTGACGAAGGGACGGTGACGGGGTCACACAACCAAGGAAGAATACAACCCAGGAGGGGTCGGGGGAACCGCTCACACACACACACTCTCTGCTCACTCACACAAGTACTCACGCAGGCAGACAAGGGAGACGCTGGGGAGCAGTTCAGTCACACGGGGCTTGAGATCAACACACAACTTTGTTTGTCCCACAATCACACGCAATGCACTAGAACACACACTGCAATACTTAGCTCTCAGGGGGCCAGTCTCTCTGTGATCACCAACGCCGTATTACCGGTGGCGCTGGGTTTTATCCCAGAGGCCCCGCCCCTGTGCATGCCCGCAAGCGTTCTGAACGTCGCAGGAGGGACGGAAGCCGCCCCACGTCGCATGCAGACATGGGGGGGGGAGGGGGTGGCTTCAGGTCGTGGGCCGGAGCTGGTTGCCTGGGGAAACAGCGTCTGCATGGTCCTGCGCTGTTTCCCTGGCGGAGTTGCTCCGTCACATTGGGGTGCATTGGGCGCTGTTGAGGTGGTCCCTGCTTGGCCCGAAGCCATCGCCCATAGGCGGAGCTAACACCTTTTGCTTTTCACTCTCGTTTCCTTTCCCTGCTTGTGCTGGAGACACCCGGTAGCTAAGAGGCTGAGGCTTAAATGGCTTTGTTGTTAGGTGACTTGCTGAAAAGGAATCAGGTTTTTGTTTAATGGACAAGACAGTAGCCTGCTGAAGTCAGTGTTCAGTCTGTGCAGCCCCCCACTCACACGTTTTAGCTTGTAGAGCTAATAAACGGATAGCCCTCTGTGTACATTTCATACGCTAGCAGCAGCCACCACCAGTGGCACCACTCAACACTTTCCCTCTTCCCTCACTGTGAGCCTCCCTTTCCATCAAAAGCAGCGGTATTGTGTTCTCCCAACTGGCAGGCAGATTAGAGGAGCGAGTGAGTGTGCTCCATCTGTCAATCAATCATTCAAATTTATTTGGGTCATAAACCATAATAAACTACAAATAAAACCATAATAAGCAACAGGATAGATTTGCGCTCTATCAGCTATGGGGTGGCTGTGAGAAAAGAGAGCAACTGCTCTCTGAGGCGGCTGCTAGAGGAGAAAGAAATCGTGCGAACTCAGCTGAGAGGTGTCCACGAGAGTGCGAGGCAAGGGGTTCAGGAAGGACCTTCTCCAGAGGATCTGTGCCTGCACACCTGTCTCTGTTTGGGAAAGGAACTGACAGGAGTGAGAGGGGGGTGAGGTTCCTCTGTAGGATCTACGCAGCTTCCTCGTTCCCCTCAGTTACTTCCCCAAACTGAGCGCAGAAGCCCCATGGCTCCTCCTGAGGAACCTCACCTCTCCCTTGCTCCCCTTCGTTCCTTTCTGAAATGGGGAGAGGAGTGCAGGCGAAGATCCTCTGGAGAATGTCCTTTCTGCATCCCCTGCCTCGCTCTCCTTTTGCAGGCACCTCTCAGCTGAGAGTGCGCGATCACTTTTTCCTTTAGCAGCCACTTCAGAGCGTGATTGCTCTCTCCTCTTGCTTGCAGCTGCCTCTCCGTGAACAGAGCACACTAGGTGCAACTCTATGGTGCTGGAGGAGCTGAATGCGGGCAAGACTAATTAACGAAACATGGCAATGTGGGTGCACTTTAGTATGCACTGACCCACGCTGTGGGCCCGCAATGTCCCTGGACATTGCGGGCCCACAAGGAACTGTGTGGGGTATGTGAGCTAACATCTGGCAAACGCCTAATGGACGAGCAGGCACATGCCCACCTGATGGGTGCCAATATGGTCTGTCATCTTGTTTATTTTCACCCAATGAGAACAGAGCTCCTAGAATAAAAGCCTGGGTGCGTAAGGAGGATGTTGAACAGAGACGGGTACTTGCTGAGCAAGGAAGGCCGCCTGGCTGTGTGTGTTGGAAGCTTTGCTTTGTTCATGTACTTGAAGCAACTGCCCTGATTGGGAAGAGAGAAGCAACTTTTGTTTGTTTGCCCCAGGGCCTGCCTGTGCACCTGTGTTGTGAGCCAGAACCCAGCACCTGAAATCTTTTCTATGACAATATTTTATTTTATTTTTATTTTTTAACGTAATACATTATTATAATAGTTTCTCTTTGCATTAAATGTGTTGGATCGAAAACCTTGTGGTTATTAAAGAGAAACTGATCATCGGCACTCTTCAGTTGCCAGCATGTTCTGGGTGAGAAATGTATCGCGACCCTTTTCTGATCCTGGAAATTCTGAGAATTTGCCACAGAAACACTTAAACTGGAGTCCACACCAAATAGCACTCTGTCGGCTGCATAGGAGTATAGGGTAGGGGTGATTAAGGGGGGAGCTCAGGTAAAGGATGATGCAGGCCGTGGATCTGTCCCCTCTTCTTGCGTGCTTGCCCTCCGCACTGCTCTCCTACCCTGAGCTCAGTATTTTAGATTTTGGGGGTAGGAACTGGATCTCAAGTCTACATCCAGGAACTAGAAAAGAAACTACATAAAAACTAGGAGCAGTATTTGGACCCTGAGCTTGAGGTTCCCCATCCCTGCTTTAGATTATGAGCAGCATACTAGACAGGTTATTTTGTTGTTGCCAAAGCAAAAACTCTAAATATATATATATATATATATATATATATATATATATATTAAACCCTAGGCCGATAGGTGAGTTCTAATTGACCTGAGAGGGGTACAAAAGAGTTAATAATTTTTTTTAGCAAACTTCTACCACTCCATGACTTTGTCAACCATAATGGGCTCAATTGCCCTGTGGTGTTTCATGCCTTGTAATTCATCCCTTGTAATTTTTTTAATTTAAGGTTTTTATTCTGACACTGCTGGGGGTCAGTTTGACCCCAATTGAAGTGTATGGGAAACTGAAAATGTTATGTGACATGGGGTGCTGGGGGTAATATAGATCCCCAAAATGCTGTTAAAAATAAATAAATGTTTATTATTTCTTTAAATGCGTAAACCAGAATCTGTTTCCTTCTTTTCTCACAAAGAATGGAAATAGAAATATAGCATTGTCTGTTTTCATTTATGACATTTTTGTGTGTACAAAAATATCACTACAAACGCTTTTTGGGGTCTATTATACCCCAAGCTAAAGAACCACTTTACAAACATAAATTGAGTTGTTTATATAATTATTTTTTGCAGTTATAACCTTACTGGTGTGAACCTTCAACACTGTTTTTTTCATCATAGCTGTTTACAGAGTTCATTTGGAAAATTACGTACCAATCAGCCATATGGGGTCATTTGGACTCCTCCATTTACTTGCTAAGTGACCCTTTGGGTCAATAAGGGTTAACATTAAAACCTGTTTGCAGTAAAGTGGTTATCTAAAGGCAGATCAGGAGACTTCATGGAGCCATCTCAGAGGAATACAAAGTGTGCTAATGACCCCTGCGTTTACTTGCTAAGTGACCCTTTTTTCAGTAAGAGTTAACATTAAATTGACCTTTTGCAGTAAGGCTATTATCTAAAGGCAGATATCAGACTTCATGGAGCCATCTCAGAGGAATAAAGAGATAATTAGATAGAATCACTAATTGCTTGGTAAACACTTGGCACCCCAATGGAAAACTCAGCTGCTATTCCTGTGTAGTTGCTAGTGTTAGCATTGTGGCTATCGTGGGGTGTTACTGACCCCTGCTCCCTTTTTCGTTTTGTTCCTATTCCTGTCCCCGCCCCCACCCTCCTCCCCCCCCACAAAATCTTGATACAGTGTGAATCTTTTTCTAGACAGCTGTTGTTCTTTTCAAATTAACACCCCTGTTGTTTTTTTGTTTATGGTTTCATTGGGGTCTGTTTGATTAGTACAGTGGGCATATCCAACTTGCTAGGGTTAATTAAAAAAAAGTAAACCAGAGGTTGATCCATTCAGAGTCGTGAGGCCTCCTGTTAGTACCAGCAAGATGAAGAAGAGTTCAGATTTATTGTGATGAATTTTAGAAAGAGGTGAAGACTTAAATAGTTCAGCAACCCTTGCTCTAGGGGAGGATAGCTTAGGTCAAAATTGCATGGGACTTGCGTATGTGAGGTGACAGAGTTGTGGGTCATATTTCTATAAGATCTGCCTATAGCTAGTTTTGTGGTATAAGTTATCTTGCTCTCAGTTGGACTCATCGACTGACAAAAGAAATAGGCTCTATTGTTCTAGTTTTATGAATGAGATAAGTTTAAATCAAAGTGAGGCAAGTGTCAGTAAAGAGACATTTTCTGTAAAATAGTTCTCTTTGTTATGCTTTTAAAGCCAAAGTAGTTAAGCCATTATATCAAGCTCATGTTACTGATTTTGAACTGGGCAGGTGTTGGTGTTACGAATGTGTGTTTTATATTAAGGCAAACTCTAGTAGAACTCAAAGAAAATGATATACCTGACTTAAGGAAAAAACTACAGAATGTAAACCGAGATATTCAGCGTCTGAAGGGTGATATAGAAGAGCAGGACACTCTCTTGGGGACGGTTATGCCTGAAGAGGAAAGTGCCAAAGCATGTTTACAAGATATTACAGTTATGGAAAGGTACCAGGTAAGGCTATTAGACTTCTTATGATGAATAAAAAGGTATATGCAGTCTTGGTCTGCGCTCCATCGCTTAACTGCACCTTCATGTACTGCACCTCGGAGCCAAAGCCTTGCCATCTACTGTAGGCAATGAAATGGGAGCACAACCGGTCTCTAGGAAGGCTACTCCAGTTTAGGGTTCAGTCCTCCATCCATTGAAGTCAGTGACACAATTCCCATTGACTTTAATGGTGGGGACCCTTCAGTATCCTTCACAGCCCGAACACATTAACAGCCCCAACCTCATACATCTCCCCAACTCCTTTTGCCCATTCAGCATCCTTGGTGTTTCCTTGCAATAGGTCCATTGACACTTGAACCAGGGACATGATTTGCTCCATAATTGAGAGGAAATGCTGATGAAACAGTGACGCTGTATGTGTGTGTGTTTGGTTTACTTCATCATTGCTTGATCTTGGTTAAATATTTTCAAAAGGTTTCCAGTAGGGATGAATTGCAGTATATAATTCTATACCTTGTAGGACTTGAAGTCATGTACATTAGTCTAATTTAGAATCTCTTTATTTCTGACAACATCACTAGTATTTAATCTGGGTCCATTTTTCTGTTTCAACAAACATTCTACTTAAGGCTTTTAATAAAAGACCTGCTCTACAGAAGTGGACTGTGAAATTGGACCAGTAGTTTTGCACACTCAAACTTTTCACGCAGAACCCTTTGCACAAATATAGTTTATCCATTTATATCCAGCGTTATTTATGTAACTTATAGGTGTTGAAAAATGAATGGTTCACTTTTAGAGTTGAGTAAATTATGCAAATTTCTGTTAACTTTGTCAGCTTACCTTAGTATAGTATATTTGATTGAAAACCTTTTTAAAAAAATCTATACTGCTTTAAATTTACATGCGAGTAGTTTATGTAACATTTTGTATTAAACATAACATTAAGAAATACAAGAATTTTTTTTTCCTTCTTGTTGTTGTTTTCAGACAGATCTAAGGGATGTGGAACGAAAAATTGCTCAGCAGACTCCAAAACTGCAAGGAGTGGATTTAAGTCGAACCGTTCAACAAGTAAACCAGGAAAAACTAGAAAAAAAACACTTGTGGGACATAGGTAACCATAGAAGCAAATTGGTAGTTGAGCAGCATTGGTATATAGCTAAACTCTGGGGGTGGAGGGGAAATGTTCTCTCTTTGAGAATATATTTTAAAATATTTACTTATAAATACATTATAATAGTACTGGGTTATTTAATATATATTAATGAAAACTGTATTTCACATTACTTCTCCGTTTTTATGTGAATCCAGGATGCTGTAGAATGATATCCTCTAATGTTGAGACTGCTTTTGAATTAGATTTTATTTAGCAAAGACGAGATACTATTTGATTAGTTTTACATTCATTTAAATGTGTGGTGTTCTTAAATTTATCCACAGTTACTGGTAAAATTGAGTTAAATCAGAAACTTAAACAGGATCAGCAGAATCAGATCCAACATCTAAAGAGTACAGTGAATGAACTTAAAGCAGAGAAACTTCAAATTTCCAGTAGTATGCAGCGTCGGCAGCAGCTGGAGGAGCAGGCTGTAGAATTGTCCACAGAGGTTCAGTCCTTGTGCAGAGAGATCAAGGTAGATAAGTCCAACTAAGATTTCTTTACCTTTTGATACAATTATTTTCTAATAGATATAACATTGAAAACAAAATGAAACTTTCCCTTTTTAAATATCCTGCCAAATCACAGGGAAAAAACATGGTATGCATGTGTTGTTTTCATGATTTTAAATTAAGGAAATTATTTAAAAAGGCACTCGGAGCTGAGAATGCAAAGCCCAATTTCTAAAGGAAAGTATGTATTTTGGCATCTCTTTCCTCTGTTTTTAGGAAGCAAAGGAGCAGATATTCCCTTTGGAAACAACTTTAGAAAAACTCCAACAGGAGAAAGAAGACCTAATCACCAAGAAGAACAAAAGTAACAGAGTAACACAGGATAAGGTTAGACTGTCATGTATAAGTCAAATGCATTTCAGCTGTTTAGTTGGATTCCAGTAATTCATTCAGTTAAAATAATGCATTTCTCTGAGACAGGGCTGTAGAGACTTCATCACTAAACTTTCTGCATTATGAGCTATGTTAGTCATAGATGGCCAGCCGACTTCTCCAATTAACTAGTGTTGGTTGAAGCGAAAGGATGTAGCCATAAAACACGAGAGCTTCTAGCCTGTGCATTAGCTTCTAGCCTCTACAGAGCTGCTATGCAGACTTATCCGCAGTTTAAATCTGTCCTCCCCAGCAGAATCTCGGATGACAGTGGAAAGATTATAGCTTTCCTTTCCTTGAGTGATTCTCACCTTTCCTTAGATTCTGGTAGTGTGCACATAAATAGTTGCTTTGGAAAAAGGTACTTTAAGCAAATGACCATGTGAACAAGTTGCTATGAAGTGAATGTCACTGACCATTTGTCAGGCTCTGCAGCAGTGCTGATTCCCCTGCTTGAGCAAGGGACACCAGCCTAATGTTTCAAGTGCCTGTAGCAGTTTGCCCCAGAGCAGTTTGTTCACAAGAAAGTTACATCAGCAATTTGCCCTGCTGCAAAATGTTCATTCAGATATGGCCAAAATGACACTCATTGGTGCATTGAAATGTATGCTGAACTACATGTGATTTTACCATTAAGAACAGGCTGGGTAATAGCAGAACTGAGATTTACATTTCAGTTTCTCAAAACCAGATTTTGCAATTTGGTTCATTTTAGATAGAAGAACTTAGTGAAAAATGAACTACCTAACATGCAAGATTATTTAGAAGCCATATTAGCACCCACCACCAAGGCACATTCAACATATGAAAGTTGAAAACAGTTTTAAAAAAACAACACCACAAGAGTAAAATAAACTCCTTTTGTAAAGGGGGAAAAAAAACCTTAGCTAAGAAGATCAGTTTAAAGATTTATTTAAAAAAACAAAAAAAAACACCCAGCAAATTATAGATTTTATAGAAGCAGTAAACCCCAAATATCATAATCTACTCTATAATATCAAATTTGTCTTGGAAAATGTCAGTATGAAGTTAAACTGGACTATGCTTGCCTTTCTAAAAAATGAAGGGTTATCGCAGATATTGTCATAACAGCCTGCTTACTTAACTAGCTTTTAGAAAATGGTCCTTTCTTATAATAGATATGCTTTTCTTTTCCTGATTTTCATAGATAAGTGACATCAAAGAAAAAGTTAAGAATATCCATAGCCATGTGAAAGAAATTGAAAACTATATTCAAGAAGGAAAAGAAGAATATAAACAGGTAATCTTAGAGAATTGAAATATTAAGCTTCAACTCATTATTATTAAACTCCTAAAACTCAGACACTTTTCTTTTTCTATAGCAAAAGGAGTCTGAGCTTGAGGAAATAAAAGCTCAAGTAGCTGAATGTGAAAATCTGAAAGAAAATATAACTAAAGAGATGGGAACAATTCGACAAGATATTGATACTCAGAAGGTAGGTCCATATTGCTCATTGAGCTACTGAACGGTATATTTTGGCTGATTTAAAATCTCTGCATGTGGTTCCCTAGCCTCAATGGCTTCTGCACAGCTCAAGAATCCTGAAAAGAAACTAAAAGGGGTTCAGCTGCTTTTCTACACCCTGGTGAAGCAGGTCCCTGTCCAGGAGGGGTTCAGCTGCTTTTCTGCACCCTGGTGAATCAGGTCCCTGTCCAGGAGGGGTTCAGCTGCTTTTCTGCACCCTGGTGAAGCAGGTCCCTTTCAATTCCCGGGATCAAGTGGAAATACTGCTGTTTTGAGAGGGTGGGGAATTACTCCTCTTTCTATTTCTAATAATGACTCTCTTGTTCCATCAAATAGGCATTTATTCAATGATAGCAACACAGTTTAACATACCAATTATTAATGAAGCACTTGCACTTCTAACATATAATCCCTCACCTAATCTTGACTACTTCAAATAAATACAAAACATATATTCTTACGTGAACAGAGGTCAATGGTCTGGTTCCAGAAGGAGGGTGGGCAGGGGCCCCAAACGAAGCCGAGAGAGAGAGAGAGCCTAGCTGAAAAGCACGTTGTAGGACTTCCTAGGGAGAAGTCCCAGAGAGGGCCAATCACCGAGCTAGCCGGTACCCTGATAGGGTTAGTGGTCAAGTACCGTGAAGGGCAAAAAGCTGATCCAGAGACTGGCCTTATATACAGGTTTTCTTATTACTTATCCATGTTAAGGGGCTGTCTGCCCTTTACTCCAGAATGTTTCCCTTATGGCTTATTCATGATTGGGGTCCTTCTGCTTAGTCATTGGCTTGGAGGTTTGCCCTGACAGATAGGGTCCTACCCATCCTCCTTCCGGAGGGAGGGCTTGACTCCCTGGTCCTGAGCACCCCACACCCCCCTTGGAGGCACCTTGCTGTCTGACCAGGTCATCTTGCTTTTCTCTGGTACCATTTGGTTCTGTATCAATTGCTGACCTTTTCTTGTTCTCAGTGTCCCTGTGAGTTATAAACTGTTCAGTTTTGCTTGGGGAACACAGAGTCTCTGCTTTCTCTCAGGCACCTTTTGACAGAGATATTACCTCCTTCACACCAGTTCACATAGTATCCTGTAATTTAGGACTCTGACCATTTGACCGTTTACTCCTAGCACATTTTGTTCCTTATCTAAATGAATGTATCAATGCATATGCTAACTAATGTCTTACCTAACTTAAAGCATTCTACATAGTCTTAAAATGAGCCACAATGGCTTACACAAAGTTTCATTCAGTTACAATATCATGATTATAAATCCAGTGCATACTTTTCTGATTACATTTCAACAAAGAATGAGTTACAGTAGCATTCAATGTCTGTTCTGGCATATTAGTGTCAAAAGAAACACTTTTGCTTTGGTTACTTGTAGCAAGGAAGTTAGCATCTCTGTTAGACCTATGCCAGTTCACCACAGTCCAATTATAGTAATCAGCTTGCATGATTGGTTAGTCATGAAGACTCAGAGCTCCTGTCACTACAGTAGGTTCTAGCTGTGACCCTTAGTTACTGCGCACATATCCCCTCTAAAAAAAGCCAAAGGTTTACACATGGGAGCAGTGGACTTCTATAATGTTCGATGTGTGATCAATGGTTTACGTGCTGGTGTCAGATTACATATTCAGGCACTAAAACCGACTATTCTTTCAAGAGTGTCCAATGATTTTTGGATGCCTGCCTTCTAAAAATCAGTCCATTTTATGGTGTCTCAGATTGGGTAGCCAAGGACTGAAGCATCAAACATCACTAAAGTTAGTCTAACTTAGTACCTGTTGTGTGTTATACTCAAATTCGATGGCAATCTGGTATTTTTGAAATATTACAAACACCCTCTGGCTGGAATTCCTTTCTCCTCATACCCCTGTCATACTCCTCCGGCTGGGTAGTTCCACCGTTGACCGCCAGGAGGCAGATGAGCTTTTTTCTTCTCTGCGCCTGCGTCACGGTGCTACCCGGCTCCAGCGCCAGTCCTTCATCTGCCTCCAAGACTGTTGGGAGGCATTTGGGGATCCCCAGGTCCCTAGAAGCAGAACAGAAAACAAGGTAGAAATTATAAAAAAAAAAATACAGAACTTAAAAGAGAAGCCTAGTGAGAGAGGCTTCGACGGGGCATTGGGGAGGCGATACCGGACCCCGTCTCTGTTCGCCGGGCCAGGCCAGGCCAGAGAGAATTTGAAAAGTAAAAGAATCCCCGCCGGCTCCCTCGCACTGAGCAGGGGAGGCCGCGATTACTTCCCGGGTAGCGGGACCCCCCCACAGCGGCACTCCCCCCACCCTAGGCTGGGACCAAACTGCTTGGCCCCGAGCCAGAGATACTGAGCCCTGCTAAAATCATGAGTGCCCCTGAGAGGACGCTGTCCCCCACCAACATTGCAGGAGGGACAGAAGCAGAGGGCTCAGAGCAGGAGCCACGGGGGGACCAGAATCTCTCATTGGCTTCAATTGCCAAATCTATGCAGGAGATTATGGGGGCGATAAAAAATTTAGCCAGGCCAAAAAAGAGCGGGAAACGCAAGAGAGGTTTCCCTGCAAAGGGCCCTTCCCCCAAAACACCGAGAGCGGGAAAAGCTCCTCGTCAGGGGAAAAAGTCTGCGAAATCCCCACTAGGGGGAGCTGGGCTACAAGGCTTGATATCCCCTCAGGGCTCTGAGGATGATTTCCAAGCAGGCAGCAGTAAAACCCATGAACAGCAGTTCCTCAGGGACTCTACTTCTGATTCAGACTCTTCCCAGGAGAGTTCGGATTTAGAGGAGGGGGAATGTGCTGACAACCTCCCCACAGACCCCAGAGAAAAAGACAGACAGTTCCCTAGCCAGTGTAGGGAAGAGCTGCTGGGCCATGTTATTAAAACTCTCCAAATCAAGGAGAGAGCCATTAAGGAAGGATTCTCTGATTCAGAGGAAGAGGAAACTAGGGACTATCTCCCATCAGTACACGGCAGGGATCAGGGCTTACCCCTGGATAAAACATTTGAAAAAATTGTGTTGGAAGAATGGAAACACCCTGATAAGTCCCATAAAATGCCCAGGGTACAGGAGAGCCTGTACGCTTTCTCCAGAAGAAAAGAACCCCTCTTCAAAAGCCCCAAAATCGGTGCGGCCGCTGCTTTTCTAGCGCACCAGACAGTTTTTCCAACGGAAGGGAACTGCCATCCCTGAGGACCCCACTGACGGGAGTGGACTCAGCCCTCAAGAGGGCAGCAGACTCCACGGCAGCATCCCTCAAAATCAATATTGTGGCCTCCTATGTATCTAGAGCATTACTAGCATGGATGCAAGAGGCACAGGACCCCGAGCTGCCAGAAAAAAGAGCACAAAAACTCTCCTCCCGCATCTGCATGGCTACTGCCTTTTTAGCAGACGCAACCATTGATGCTCTAACATGGTCAGCCAGGGCTCTGGCAGGCAACATAGCAGCGAGACGCAGGGTCTGGTTAAGATCCTGGCAAGGGGACCCCATGGCCAAGAATCTCCTAACCTCGGCACCCTATACAGGCTCCAAGCTTTTTGGGGTTTGCCTGGAAAAGGTTCTGGAGGAGGCCAATACCAAGGATAAGGCTAAAACCCTCCAACAGGTGACTCCAAAGAGGTTTTTTTTTGTGGCCAACCTTTCAAATTCAGGGGCTTCAGCGGCACTTCCAGAGGAGCGTTCAACCAAGGCCACAAGGAATTCTCTAGAGGATTCTCCTTCAGAGGAAGGGGATTCAAAGCGGGGATATTCGATAGACGTAAACAGAGAAGTTTTGGAACCAACAACCCCAAACAAGATGCCTGACTATGCCTCCTCGGAGGTAGGAGGAAGGCTCCAACATTTCAAAGACATCTGGGGAGCCTCAGTCTCAGATGCCTGGGTCCTATCCTGCATCTCGGAAGGATACAAAATAGAGCTCACACGTACCCCCAGACAACACTTCATACTGTCGCCAGTCTCCAAAACCTCACAAAAACACGAGGCTATGCTGAACGAGATCAAGAGATTGCAGGACAGCAAGGCAATCGAACAAGTACCAGATCAAGACCGTTTTTCAGGAATCTATTCCATCATGTTCCTGGTCGCCAAGAAGGACGGCAAATGGAGAGCGGTCCTGGACCTAAAGGCACTAAACAAATATGTAAAACGCCACAGGTTCAAGATGGAAACAGCGATCTCAGTATGTCAGAGCCTACAGAGCGGAGACTGGATGACGTCCTTAGATTTAAGGGAGGCCTATCTCCATGTACCAATCTGGGGCCCCCACAGAAAATGGATAAGGTTTGCCTACAACAAACAACAATGGCAATTCAGAGCTCTACCATTCGGTCTCTCCTCAGCACCCAGAACGTTCACAAAGATCCTGGCCCCGCTGATAGCCAACCTACGCAGCAGGGGAATACATATTTACGCATATCTCGACGATCTCCTGATCAGGGGCAGCTCCCCCGACAGGGTGAAGGAACATCTCAACTGGGTCATTCTCTACTTAGAGAAACACGGATTCCTCATAAACAGGGAAAAGAGCCACCTAACCCCAACACAGAAGTTGGAACATCTAGGAATCCTAATAGATACCTCCTTAGACCGCGCATTCGTCCCAGTCGACAGGAGGGAAAAGATCCATCGACTAATCCACCTCCTCAGAGGTCGGAGCCGCATGAGACTCAAACCCCTAGCAACCCTGCTAGGCCTCTTAGTATCCTGCATAGGACAGGTGACATGGGGTCGCTTCAACCTTCGCCCCTTGCAGAAGCGGCTCAGGGGTTTGCAAAGAGAGCTCACACTAGGTCTCAATCCGTGGGTCTCCATTCCACAGGACTTAAAAGTCTCAATGTCCTGGTGGTTAAAGCCAAAAACGTTCCTAGAAGGGGTACCTCTTTCCGAACCAGCAAGAATAGTAGTAACGACAGACGCCAGCCTCATGGGCTGGGGAGCTCACTCAGGGCCCCACACGACTCAGGGCCTCTGGTACCAGAGGGATGCAACGAAGAGAATAAACATTCTCGAGCTGAAAGCCATCCGGCTGGCACTTCAACACCTCTATCCAACCTTTGTCTCTCAACACCTCCTGGTATATACGAACAACGTGGCGGCAAAGGCTTACGTCAATCACCAGGGGGGATCGAGATCGAGGGAGTTGCATCGGGAAGCAACCAGATTGTTTTCATGGGCTCAGTTACACCTAGCCTTGCAAAAGCCCTCCACATCAAGGGACAGGAGAACACACGCACAGACTACCTGAGCCGACAGACACTCGACCCACACGAATGGTCTCTAGACAGATCAGTATTCCACTGTCTGGTGAAGTGGGTGGGTCTCCCACTGATGGACCTGTTCGCCACCAGGGAAAACTCGCAAGTTCCCCGCTTCATCTCCCGCTCTCGGTGCAGAGAAGCGGAAGGGACCGACGCGCTAAACAGCCCATGGCCCAAGGGACTATTATACGCCTTTCCCCCCATCCCACTAATCCAGAAGACACTAACCAGAGCAATCAGAGAGAACACACATCTCTTACTGATAACTCCATGGTGGCCCAGGAGGCCATGGTTTTCAGAACTAATTGAGCGAAGCAACGCGCAGTACCAAAGGCTTCCCCTCATACCATCCCTACTTACACAGGGACCGATAACTTGCTCAGAGATTCAAACGTTAAATCTGACTGCGTGGAACTTGAACGATCCGCACTGAGAGCGAGGGGTTATTCGGAATCCATTCTGAACGCAATTCAACTTTCCAGAAGACCTGCCACCAGGCGAAGCTATAGAGCCATCTGGAAGACTTTTGCAGCGTGGTCTATGCAACGGGACCAAGATCCAACCAAGGCAGGGGTAGCACAAGTCCTTGAGTTCTTGCAAATGCGTCTAGATAAGGGTCTCAGGGCAAACACTCTGGCCAGACAAGCAGCGGCCATAGACTCGGTGCTTAGATCAGTAGCCAACAGAATAGTCTCGACACACAAGAACGTTAAGAGGTTCTTGAGAGCAGCAAGGAATTTAGCTCCCCCGGTGATACACAGAGTACCATCTTGGGACCTCAACCTGGTTCTGGAGGCACTTACCAAGCCTCCATTTGAACCGCTAAAACAAATTTCACTGGTTTTTTTTTAACGTTAAAGGTTATTTTTCTTGTAGCGGTCACATCAACGAGGAGGGTGTCAGAACTGGGAGCTCTGTCTATGGAGGAGAACTTCTGTATTTTTCAGAAGGAATCGGTCACCCTAAGGCTAGACGAAGCCTTTTTACCTAAGGTAAATTCTCTCTTCCATAGGGCACAAGAGGTCATCTTACCATCATTTTGCCCCAGACCGACACATCCCAAAGAGAAAGCCTGGCATAAGCTAGATGTAAGGAGGGCCTTAAAAATATACCTAGAGAGAACCAAAGGATTTAGGCAATCCACAGCCTTGTTTGTAAACATCAGAAAGAGCCAACAGGGTCATAAAGCCACAAAAACCTTAATTTCAAAGTGGCTAAAACTAAGCATAACTGAGGCTTACAAGGCAAAGGGTAGGGTTCCCCCCCCCTTCAAATCTGGGCTCATTCTGTGAGAAGCGCAGCCACTTCTTGCGCATTCAAAGCAAAAGCCTCGTACGAAGAGATATGTAGAGCAGCCACATGGGCTTCGTTAGGCATTACAAAATTACAAAATACATACCTTCGTTAGGCATTACAAAATTAATATCTTCCAATCTTCAAAAGCTGCCTTTGGCAGAAGGGTACTGCAGGCGGTACTGGACACCCCCAGTGCTGCTAGCTCCCACCCTTAAATTGGGACACTTTGCTTGGGTACGTCCCAGCCGGAGGAGTATGACGGGTATGAGGAGAAAGGAGAATTGGTTACCTACCTTCGGTGAATTCCTTTCTCTCATATCCCTGCATACTCCTCCGCCCCTCCCTGCCGAGCAGCAGCATGACTAGCAGGGGATGTGGTATCAGTACCCACAAAAGAGGTTAGGCTCTTCTTAGAGTCCTACTTCATATTACCTAAGTTAAGTTCGTTAATGTTGATTAGTTGTTATAAGGTTGTTGAGTTATAATCACTAGATAGGATGAGAGTTCAGCTTGCAACGGACTGGCGCTGGAGCCGGGTAGCACCGTGACGCAGGCGCAGAGAAGAAAAAAGCTCATCTGCCTCCTGGCGGTCAACGGTGGAACTACCCAGCCGGAGGAGTATGAAGGGATATGAGAGAAAGGAATTCACCGAAGGTAAGTAACCAATTCTCCTTTCTTCTTGCACTATATCAATGTATTCATAATAGCTGTATTTTATTTATTTGCAAACAAGATGCCAGCTGCTATGGCCAGCACTACCAAACAGCATGCTTCAGATTTCACCTCTAATGGCTTCTCTTTCCAGAGGCATTGATTAAAATTGGTTGATGGCTATGAATTGAGTGAAATGAAAAACTATTATTTACAGCTTTTTTTTTAAGACACATTTTCATGCTAAACAGAGGGTAATAATTACATATTGAAAGCTGTGTATTGTATAAAAAATGGCATAGCTTGTTGAACTACTTTTGACTACATTTGCATTTAGATACAGGAACGATGGCTAGAAGATAACCTTACTTTAAGAAAAAGAAATGACGATCTAAGGGAAGTTGAAGAAGATATAGCACGATATATGGAAGAGATGGGGGAGATGCAAGTTCCACAACTGAAAAAGTATGGTTATATCACATGATTTCAAAAAAAGACTCAAGTATAAAGCAGGAGATCTCGGATATTTAAATTGTTTGCCACATTTTGATAGGGACACTGTTTTGTGGACCACCTTCACATTTACATAGATCACCTGTTCTACAATTCATGTATGCATAACATTCCTGTGGCAACTACAATATAAGCAATTTGCTGAAACAGAAAATAGATAATTCATCAAAATACTTTCCTGTCTCTTAATATTTTAGAAATGGAAATTGTAGGTTAACCAGCAAATAAAATAATGGAATTATATGATTAAATTACAATACTAGATGGACTAGTATTAAACGTAAATACTAGATGGACTACTTTGTAGCTTTACGAAGTCTCCATAGGCTTGCCCTGCAAACACATTTTTCACGTAACTTCCTTGTGTGCCAATCTCCTTGATGATGGTGGGACACCTCCCAAAATGTTGCACAAGTGTCTGTTTGCAGGTTTAAGCATCCGTTCAATATCTCCTTTGTGGCAATCTCTTATCAGTTTCATTTTGGATAGAATTATAAAATAAAGAATCAACTCTTTAAATTTCCGTTATGCCCCATTTATAAACCACGTGTCTTGTGTATAGTGTAATTTTTCTAATATTTTGTCATATGAATTTTAGGAATTCAATGAAAGATTATTTTATTTTTAAAATCTTGGGACAGAGGGGAGACAGTATTTTTTGTATATTGGTAAATGTGATTTTTCCATGTGTCTATTTTTTTTAATGTTAAATTTGGTTTTCCATGCAAGTACATTTTGTCTTCCCCAGTCCGGATTCTAAGGTTTAGTCCTGCTGTCATTAAAAACAATGGCAAAACTCCCTATTGACTTCAATGGTGAAGGATTAATCTTTTGAATTGTAAACACGTCAGAGAATGAGTTGTCGTTTATATTCATTAACCCCTTTTTTGGCATTTAAATTATTAACTCTTGACTTATTTCTGATCAGCATCTTGGACAATACGCTCCTAGCTTTCACTGTATTTATGTATATCCTACATGTACTATTTCAGACTCTCAACATAGTCAGGTGTTGGGATTTTTTTTACTAGTTCACTTTTTGTTTTTAAAAGAAATTCTACAAAGAATATTTTTTCACTTGTTACCATGCGAGCTACTTTCTGTATCATGCCTTTTCCTCCGACTTGACAGTGAGCGACAGCATCTAGAGGAGAAAATAGAAGATCTCAAACGCAATCACAGTTTGGCACTCGGTCGGCAGCATGGGTTTGAAGAAGAGATCATTCGCTTTAAGAAAGAGCTTCGAGATTCACAGTTTAAAGATGCTGAGGAAAAGTACAGAGAAATGATGATAGTTATGAGAACAACTGAGCTAGTGAACAAGGACCTTGACACTTATTACAGGGCACTGGATCAGTGAGTATTGCCAGTATTGTGTAGTGATTCTTTAATTATAAAGTAGCCTAAATATCTGCATGAAGTTGTGATTCCTTTTTTTAATTAAAAAAAATACCTATATGGTAGCCCTTTGTTACTTCACAGTGATGAACCTTAGGGGGATCACAACAAAATGGGAAAGATTTGAGGAGGAAACAGTTTCCCTAAGGATTATTAGAAACTGTAGCAAAATATACTTGGATATATATTCTAGGGAAAGGGGCTATTTTTAACTCCCATGTTTGCTTCATTGACTGGTGCAATTGGCTCCTGGTATAAATTTGGACCTCTCGACTCTGCCATAATACAAATAATGGGGGGAAAATACTGCCTTTTGCTATAATTATTATTACTAATTGCAGTAATACAATTCCTGTGTTTAGTTACAGCTAATAGTAGACATCTGCTAAACTTTCATGAATCATTTTTATTATAATCGGTAATGGAGGCCTGATTGTCTCATTAACTCTTACAACTACACACTGCTTTTGGTTTCAAAACCTCTGGAGCACTTATGGAGGATCCTAGATACCCAAAATTTGGGGTGGAAAATGAGGAGGAGTTTCTTGGTGTCAGTCCGTTTCCACAACCTATTTAGTTCTGCTATGAATGGGCAGGAAAGAATACAAGACCAGTCATTACTGAATTATTTTTGGGCAGAATTATTTTCATCCAGTCTTTTTTTGAACCCAGTCCTTTGGCCTTCACTACCTCCTGTGGCAATGATTTCCACAGGTTAATTGTGTGTTCTAATTTAGAAAAAGCACTTCCTTTCATTTGTTTTTTAAAAATCTGCTGATTGTTAATTTTATTGTGTGTCCTTAGTTTGTGTTTTGAGTTAAATCGGTTATTTGTATACCTTCTCCACACCATTTATGGCTTTAGAAACTTCTATCATATTACACACACCCCAGTCGCCGTCGTTATTTTTTTAATTAATTTATTTATTTATTGAATTTATACCCCGCCCCTCCTGAATACAGCTCGGGGCAGCTTCCAACAATAAAAACAGTATAAAACAATTTAAAACATATAAAAATACAATATCAAATATTAAGATTTTAAGAACCAGGGCCAGGGTTACAAAAATCAATAGGGGAGGGGAGACAAAACCCACTAAAGCCTCCCCAAAGGCCTGGGCGAACAGCCAGGTTTTACACTTTCGTCGGAATATCAAGAGACTTGGGGCCAGGCGAGCTTCCTCCGGTAGGGTGTTCCAAAGACGCGGCCCGGCCACCGAGAATGCCCTCTCCATAACGCAGGGGACCTCCAAGAAGGCATCCCCAGCAGACAGTTCCGGGGCGCGGAGGGCAAGGCGGTCCCTGAGGTATGAGACCGTGAAGGGCTTTATAAATCAATACCAACACCTTGAACCTGACTCGGCATGCTATCGGCAACCAGTGCAGAGCCTGGAGCACAGGTGTTATGTGCTCCCGACGACCCGTTCCCGAAAGGAGACGGACCGCCGCGTTCTGCGCTAGCTGCAGCCTCCGAACCAGGCACAAGGGAAGCCCCACGTAGAGCGTGTTGCAGTAGTCCAGCCTCGAGGTGACGAAGGCATGGATGAGGGAGGCCAGGTCCGGGCTGGAGACGAACGGACGCAGTCTCCACACCAGATTCAACTGGCGAAAGGCAGCCTTTGCGACTGCCTCCACCTGCCGCTCCAGGCGGAGGTCCGCGTCCAGCACCACCCCCAGACTCTGGACCTGTTGAGCTATGGGAGGGCGAACCC
>QEPC01008173.1:12401158-12486438 GCA_003113815.1 Sphenodon punctatus
GACTGGATCAGGGCAGCTCCACGCATGCGCAGGACGAAAATTCTTCTTCTGCCTCCTGTCGGCCATACGCAGAGCTACCCGTGCGGAGCACTGACAGGTGGAACGAAGAGAAACAAATTCACCGAGGTAGGTGACCAATTTTTGTTTCCTACATTTCTCCTCCATCGCGCAATGACAAGAATTAGCTGCGGTTACCGAAGAGGCTGCCCTACATTTAAATTAAAGGGAGCTACACACTGCAACCACCCTAAAGCCCTCCTTTCCCTCTTACAAAACGTAAACACTTTTGAAAGCTTATTTCCTTTGGAGGTTTAAATGGAATGTGTTTACTCTAAGCTCAAGTATTGTGTGATCTCCCTTTTCTATTAATATAGCAAAGGGAATCAGAAATGCAATTGAACAGCAAAACGGGCATTTCAGCAGTGGGAAACTAGCCTCCCCTTAGCCAGCAAGGTGTGGGATTAATGCTTTGTAGCACCAGATACATCCCTACGTCCAAGACGTTATGCACCCCTTTCTGTAAATTCAATCTTCTAGGTTTCCAAGGACTCCAGACCCTCCCCTCCTATTGGTTACTCAAGCCTGCAGTGTCACAGCTCTTTTCTCTCTGGCCAAATGTTTCCATGTGCTTCCTCCACCCTGTATCACAAAATTGGAAGGGACTGTGGGGTGTTCATTGTTCCACAAACAGGTTCACTTTTCCGCACCGTAAAGTAAGTAAATCTTTTAAGAGGAGCAGAGATTGATTTCTCAACTGCTCCCCAGCCTTTGGTTGCATTGGTGGAGGCTTTAGGGGGTCGGGTCGGGTGAGTGGGCATTAGTGGCGTCACTAAGCGGCGGATATTTCTGTGGTCTAGGGAGCAGCTCCTTTTCATTATGCGTGCAAGCTCTGTGGAGTGGGGGAGACTTGTATGTTAAAAATTCACATTATGTAGGGGACATGAGGGAGGAGGCAGTCTTTCAGTTACCTGGGGCCCAAGCTGTTTAGGGCTTTATAGGTTAATGCTAGCACCTTGGATTGTGCCTGGAAAGCTATTGGCAGCCAGTGCAGACTCTGGAGCACCGGTGTAACGTGCTTCCAGCGATCCGTCCCCGACAGAAGGTGGCCACCACATTCTGCTCCAAATGCAGCTTCCAAACAGTCTTCAAGGGTAGTACCACATAATGCATTGCAGTAGTCCAGCCTTGAGATGTAATTGGTAAAAGGCACTTCTAGCCACCGCTGCAACCTGACAATCCAGGCACAGCAGTGAATCTAAAGCACCCCAAGGCTTCAAACTTGAGTGACCAAAGGAGGTTGGACTTTATTATTATTATTATTATTATTATTATTATTATTATTATTATTATTATTCGGAGCAGCCCTAGTTTTTAAATACTCCCCTTACCAGCTGCAGGTATGTCACTTGCTGCTGCTTTTTTAAATTTCCTTCTAACTAGCAGTCTCATTCTTGCTATTTTGAAGTTTAGTAACGTTTTGGGTGTTTTTCTTCCTAGAATGATATCCTATTTAATTATTATTATTTATTATTATTATTATTAACAAACATTTATATAGCGCCAGCAGTGTACATGGCACTTTACAAAGTAATAAAATAGACACGGTCCCTGCCCCTAGGGCTTACAATCTGAGAGACAGGAGCTGGGGGAGAGACTTAGGAAGGGGAACAGAGGGAGAGACAAGGGGTCTAACATTCATGAAGATGCGAGGTCTCAAGTGCACGTACTTGGCTTGGTTACGATGAGAATGACAGCAGGCAGGTCCATGTTGCAAGGATAAGGGTAAACCGATCGTAGGTATAGGAATAGTGGCTCAGCAGGATAAAGAGTCAGACAGAGCAGAGCGAAAGAGGTGAGTTTTAAGGAGAGAGTGGCTATAATAAATTACATTATAGCCACTGTTATCAAGCAGCAATTGGACTAGATCCTGTGTTCCATTGTGATTAAATCAGAGTAACTCTCCCAGGCCTAGCTGCTCCAAGCTTTTATGGTGTCTGGAGTTTTTATCTTGGTATCATGCCTTGAAAAAACATTTATGAAACATCTAAACGTCTTTGTCGCTGGAACTCCCTCTCTGGATACATTCGTTCTGCTCCCTCCCTCCCAACTTTCAAATCCCTCCTGAAAAACTTCTACTTCCGTCAGACTTTCTCTAGCTTGTCATGAGTGAAATTGCATCTTCTTCCCCCTCTCACTCAGAATCTCTTCCCTGTAAACCAAGTTAAGCACGTGCACCTGCAACTTCTCAACTTCGTGAATGTATCCTTGTCTCTCCTGATGTTCACTTCTCCCTGGTCTTCCCCCTCCCTTATCTCAGATTGTAAGCCCCCTGGTGCAGGGACCAGTCTATGACTTGATTGTGCAGTGCCAGGCACATTGCTGGCACTATATAAATAATAATAATACATTCCTATTTGCTCTCTGCTTTTGTAGTTTCTCTAATTTCCTTTAGCATTTCATAATCACTCTCGCTTTCCTAGTCAGGTGGTCACTAGTATAGTCCAATTGCTCTATTCTTTCTGTTTGTCATTTCACTTGGGTGTTCACTTGTATGAATGCTTTTTCTACTTGGCTTTCAAATTTTTTACTATAAATTTAGTGGTGGTGCTTTATTTTACAATGGAATATAAAGTCTCAGTGTACACTCCACAAAGTTCTCAATAGCAGAGCATTCATGTTAACACCCTGCCCAATCGGTCCAATGCTGTCAGCTCTGCTATCCATGGAGATGGATGGGGCAAGGGAGATGGGAGACAAGGAAATAGAACCACAACCACTGCACTTGCGGCACCACGCTTCCCCTTCCCCAGTCTGAACAGCAGGCAGATAGTGGAGGGATCAAAACGCTGGATGTCCAGCATTGGCAAACAGCAGCCAGGAGTCCCTCTAGTTTCCCAGGTATGTGATAGTAGCATGGATATCAGCACATCCTATTCCCGACCACCCTGGGTTTTGGGTCAGGGCTGGCAGAGATCTTGTCACTGGGTGTTATCAGACATTATGCCAAGCACATGTTCTGGATTGGCAACATGGGCAATCCTGAACATATACCCACTTGATTGGATGTACTAGCTATTGAGTAGCCGCTTGAACACACAGCAGTTGTATCATAGTATATGAAGCAGAGAGCAGAAGGGAGGGCTTGCTGGGAGTGGCATGGCAGGTCCCAGGGAGGAGCAGCTGTGGTGGCATCAGGTCCCTGGGAACATCAGCAGTGGCAGGTATGGTAACAGCATGGCCCTGCTGCTGCTACCCAGGAACTGCCATGCTGCTTCTCCCAGTGCCCAGGTAAGTGTCTGAGGATGGGGTGACAAGTGGGGAGAGTGTGGTAGCGGTGACTGCCGCCATACTGTCCCCACCTGTCTCTGTTTCCACGTCACAACAGCTAGTGCGAGATCATGCCCTGTACAGTGGGCTCGAAAGCAATTTGGCTAGGGAGCAGCTGACATGTAGCTTAGGAGACATTACACCACCTGCATGTTTCAGACCTGAAACTCTTAGCTAGTGTAACATCTAATAAAAGCATAGCAATTGGCAACACTTATACACCAAACACTTCTCTGAAGCACGGAGCTCCATTCTCCATACGTTTGTAGAGATCCAGGGTGTCTTTAGCCATAATGTCAACAGGTGTCTGAATGTGTGTTTTGACCTTGATATGAACACTGGTTTGGCTCCGTATTCACCATGTGATGCTGCTTAGACACAGCCCATCTTGGGGCAAATTGGGGTGTTGCTCGCCACCTGATCTCAATACGCAAACGCTGCCACCTCGTTCCCTGTGTTGTACCTGCTAACACGCCACGCGATATCATTAGACGCAATGTTGGCTATGTGTTCATCTGGAACATGCAAATTGTCCTCATGATGCAATGGTGTTTACATCGTGTGTTCAACGGGTGACCAGATTGGTGTTGGGATTGTTATGGTGCTTACAGACAACGGCCAAACATGTGCTTAGCGGTTTTGACACTCGATCTTTGTTATGTCTAGACGCCCCCAGTGTGACAGTTTTGTAAATTGTGTGTTGAATTGAAATTGTTACATAGTTTAGTAATTGTATATAGTATTAAAAAATACATTGTTGTTATTTAGCAGCTAGGTTGCAACTATTTCTGTCACTCAAGGGCTGTAGTACTCGCAGGGGTAGGGTGAGGTGACTGCTGATTGGAGGTTATAAACTGTTGGTTGGTGGTGACATTTGGTCCCAAGATGAAACTGGTAAACAAGTTCCCTTAGGGGAGAGGAGATGAAGCCATTGGAAGCTGGAGGGAGCACTATCCTAGAGCAAGGGAGACAGACAGACAGGGGCGATAGCGTTTCTCTTGGGGGACCCGCAGGCCTTACAAACTCTGAGAAAAAAGCTGAGGATTTTTCTGCTTAAACTACAGGAACCAATGAGAAATAAGCCTGTTTGAAATCTAATAAAGTTATAGGAGGCAGTAGTTTTAACCCATTGCTTTAACTATTTTGTTTCATCCCAGGTTTCCCTCTTTTTCTCTTCCCTTAATGGTTATTTTGTTGTAAGTAAATAAAGTGTTTTGTTGTTAAATCTGACCACTGGTGAGTAAAGATCTGTTTCTCTCTTCCTCTCTGAGTCGGTAACCAACTCCAGGTAGGCGCCTTGAGTGGTGAGAGTCAAAATCTCCACTGCTTTGCCATGCCCATCCATAGTGAATAATGTATTCCTATGCTGAATTAGAAAAATATTCTGAAATATCACTTCATTTTTTAGTAGAATCCTTTAACAGATATAGGAATCTCATACACTCGTACCTCAACTGGTGCTTATTGCTGCTTACCCAATGTCTGGCTGCTGTTGGGGACTGGATGAAGTTGAGCGGATAGAAGCTGAATCCAGACAAGACTGAAATGATAATAGTTGGCCGACCTTGCGACTTGGAGGGGATTGGGACTCCTGTTATTGAAGGAGTCCGGTCCCCTTTGGTTACCCAGGTTCACAGATTGCAGCTGGTGCAGACCACAGCAGCCCAGCTTCTTCTGGGGACGGGTCGCCTGAGCACATTACACGTGTGCTTTATAGTGTACACTGGCTACCTATAACTTTCTGTGCACAATTCAAGGGGCTGGTTTTGACCTTTAAAGCTCTAAACGGCCTGGGCCACACATATCTGAAACACTGTCCTACCATGAGCATGGTAGGAACGGCTATGCTCTGCCGTGAGCATGGTAGGAACGGCTATGCTCTGCCGTGAGCATGGTAGGAAAGGCTATGCTCTGCCGTGAGCATGGTAGGAAAGGCTATGCTCTATCCTACCGTGCTCCGTCAGCAACGCTCCTGCTGGTACCACCTGCCAATCCTGTTCATAAAACAAGGACCTACAGAGAGGCAATCTCAGTTGCTGCCCCAGTATTGTGGAAATCCCTTCTCCTGGATGTCTGTAGGAGTCCGAGCATATTTTGCAGGCAGTGTAAAACCTTTCTTTTCGACAAAATGTTTGGCAGGCGGGGATCAGAGTTGATGGTGAATCGGTTTTAGGGGAGTGGGTTGGGGTATTTTTAAGGAATTTTATTGCATTTTATGTTTTTAATATTGTAAGCCACCCAAGCCTTAGGGGAATAGTGGGGTAGAAATATAAATAAATAAATAAACTCTTCTGTTGGTGGGGAAGTGGAAAAAGTACTGTTTCAAATAGTACATTTTATTGCCCCAATGTTTTTTTAAAAAGAAGCATTTATGCAAATAACACAAGCCCACGCATACATCTATTTCCATGTTCTTATCTAATACACTTGAAAAATATATCTCCAGCTTTGTTGCTTGCTTGTTGCACATCCTCAGTTCACCACCAAAAAATAGATATGACTCAACATCAAATAAGTCTGATATTATCAGATGTAATAAGTAGATAGCATCGAGGCTGTTCTTATGTCAGTATTACAGTAAGACTGGAGTGGCAGCTATTACTGGATTTAAGTGACCCAAAAACTGTAAGGTTGCTGGCCGGTATTCAAAATTCCTTTGTTAAAAAACTGCTAGGGGTCCCATGCTGCACAGCTTCGGCTATGTGTACCTTGGAGGCAGGGGTAATATCTTGGGGAAAAAAAGTGTGGGGACCTAATTCTGGGATACTGGTTAAAATCATTACATATGAATCCAGAATCCCTGGTTAGGGTATGTCTGGAAGAGTGCCAGCAGTCATCGGGCCCCTCCATTTTTTGGTGGGAAATGAATGAATGATTTAGGTTTTTCCCCTGAGTTCTTTTTGAACTGTACATTCAAACAGAGGTTCAAATTTATTAGGGAAAGATCAAGAGATATTGACCTTCAGGGAAACAGAATGGCGGTTGCTAGTATGAAGTCAGCACCATATTGTAAGTACTGGGCAGCTGGGATTTCGAGCCCAGCATACATAGGGGGGGATTGCCCACTTTAAATTGCGGTGTGCGTTCACATCATTACACTGCCAGGCTATGGTCACGGAAGTCCTAATGGGGAGGTATGTTGCCCGGAGGTATACGGACCACCTCTGTATATGCAACCAGAAGGCCGTGGAGGATCTTCCTCATTGTCTTTTGTATTGCCCACTGTATAGTGGGTTTAGAGCCCAAATTTGTCGGCATATGGGGCATTTAGCAGATAGATCGGACTTACAGAAACTCATGTTTCTGCTCAGGGATACATCCTCAGATGTAACCCGAATAGTGGCCAATTTTGCACTGCGTGCGAGTAAATATCGTTCCCAGGAAATCCAGAAGAGCTCCCAGCTAGTGAAATGCCCTGGAAAAACATGAAGGGAACTCAGACTTTTCTTTTTTAACCTTAATTTTAAATTGAATGTATTTGATGTATTGTAAGCCTTTGTTTTATTTTGTTGTTTGTTGTTCATTATTTCTTTTGTTATTTGTCAATGGGCCAGCACAATAAAACTTTTTGATTGATTGATTGGTATTACTGGATTTAATGATTGAAAAAGAATTCTTGGTATAATAAGGGATGAAGAAATTCCTTGCCTGCACTCTACTTGGAATCTAGGAGATACCATTTTATCTTATTTCCTAACCTGACTTGATTCTTTGACAAGATAAATAGTTTATTAGATGCTCTTTCAAGAGTGAAAAAGCAAAAATATGTCCTAGAGTATCAAGGCTATTTTATTTATTTATTTATTTATTTAATTATTATTATTAGCATTTATACAGCGCCAGCAATGTACCTGGCGTTTTACAGAAAATAAGATAGATGCGGTCCCTGCCCAAGAGCTTACAATCTAAAGAAAGGGGGAGGGGTTTGGTTGGCTCTGTCAAGTATACTTTTTGAGGTGGTGAGTAGATTTTTACAATCCTGGGCCCACTCTTCCATTGCAAGTTTCATCGTGACAAGTTTCATTCCCTGGCAAATCAGTTCTATTTGAGAAGTTTGATAGTCCAAGTGTATGATTTTTTTTTTTCTTTTGTAGATCATTATTTTATAATGATGTGTTTATTTATTTTATTTATTTATAAAAGATTTTTATCCCGCCCCTCCTGCCCATAGGGTAGCTCAGGGCGGTGAACAGCAATATAAAGCAATAATACAATAAAAACAATTTAAAACGTTAACGAATCCCATAAGGAGGGAGAAAGCAACCTCCCTCTACCCCCCCCCCCTTTGCCAAAGGCCTGGCGGAACAGCCAGGACTTGCATAAACGTTGAAATACAGGAGAGTGGGGGCCAACCGAGCCTCCTCTGGGAGTGAATTCCACAGCACAGGGGCAGCCACTGAAAAAGATCTAACATCAGTGGCCACCCGTCTCGCCCGGGGAACCTCCAAAAAGGCTCCCATGGACGATCTCAGGGGTCGTGCGGGCACATGGGGAGTGAGGCGGTCCCGCAGATAAGCAGGGCCCAGGCCTTGAAGGGCTTTAGAGCTCAAAACCAGCACCTTGAACCTGGCCTGGTGCTTTATAGGTAGCCAGTGCAGAGCCCGGAGCACAGGTGTCCTGTGCTCCCTGTGGCCCGCCCCCGTGAGGTGACGGGCCGCGGCATTCTGCAACAGCTGCAGCCTTCGGACCAGCTTCTTGGGCAGCCCCACATAGAGCGCGTTGCAGTAATCCAGCCTCGAGGTGATGAAGGTATGGATGACAATGACAAGGTCAGAGTCTGAGAGATACGGCCAAAGCCACCGGACAAGATATAACTGCCGAAATGCACTCCCTGCCACGGCCACAATCTGAGATTCAAGGCTGAGCCATGAATCAAGGCACACACCCAGACTCCGCACCTGAGAGACCATGGGAGGGCAAACCCNCGTCTTGTCAGGATTCAACTGCAGATGGCTCAACCTCATCCAAACCCCCACAGCTGACAGGCACTGGGAAAATAAGGAGACGGCATGTCCTGGGTCAGTGGAAAAGGAGCGGTAGAGCTGAGTGTCATCAGCATACTGATGACACCTCATGCCCTGAAACCCTCTCACGATCTCCCCTAACGACTGCATATAGATGTTAAACAAGAGGGGGGACAGAATGGCACCCTGCGGGACTCCACACATGAGGTCCCAGGGGGAAGACATACACTCTCCCAAGACCACCCAGTGAGTTCTTCCAGCTAGAAATGAATGAATCCAGTCCAGGACTGTCCCGCCAATTCCAGCACGGTCCCACGGGAGGGTCACCAACACCTCATGATCGACTGTCGAATGCAGCTGAAAGGGCTAGCAGGACCAGTAAGGTCTAGCAACCCTGGTCCAACACCAGACGGAGATCGTCAACCAAGGCTACCAATGCAGTCTCCGTACCATACCCAGGCCGAAAACCAGACTGAAAGGGGTCAAAGAAACCGGTGCGGTCCAGATGTTCCTGGAGCTGCCGTGCCACAGCCCGCTCAATAACCTTCCCTAAAAAGGGGAGGTTAGAGACCGGCCAATAATTGGCAGGAGCATCAGCGTCAAGAGATGGTTTCTTGAGCAGGGGCCTAACCACAGCCTCTTTCAGGCAGTCAGGCATCTTGCCCTCCTGGAGGGAGGCACTAACCACCCCAGCCAGCAACGGCCGTAACGTCTCCTGGCTGGTTTTCACCAACCAGGACAGACATGAATCTTGTTCACAAGTGGTGGCACGAACAGATCCCAACAAGGACTCCACATCGGCAGGCAACACCATCTGAAACCGATTCCACAAAATAGGACAGGACGGGACATCCATAGCCCCAAGATGATCCTCTGCAATAACTGGTACCAAAATCGTGGTGGATGCGAGCAATCTTATCTACAAAGTACTCAATAAACTGGTCACAGCAGTCACTGGATTGCTCCAGGTGGAGGCAGGAAGGACTGACCAAGTCCTTCACCACCTGGAAAAGCTCCGCTGGACGTGACTTTGCAGATGCAATAAGGGCAGCAAAGAACTGCTTCTTTGCTGCTTGCACTGCCACAGCATAGGCCTTTAAACTGCTCTTATGTGGCGATCGATCATACTGGTCGCGAGTCCAGTACCACCATTGGTCTTAACCGCCTGCTCTCTTGCTTCAAGCACTGCAGGCCCTCAGTATACTAAGGAGACCTGCGGGAGACTCGGGAGGGTAGCAGATGCCTGGGAGCCGCTCTGTCAGTGGTCCAGAAGGCTACGAGATCATCGACAGAGCAGGTGTCAAGGTCCATGGGAAACTCCCCCAGAGCATTCTAAAAACGATCTGGGTCCATAAGTCTCCGGGGGTAGACGATCTAATAGGTCCTGCACCCCGTTGGGGACTGACATGCACCAGGACGCATGCCTTAATGAGGTAATGGTCAGACCATGACAAGGGTTCCACCCCCCTAACTTCTACTAACTGACCCCCTGCCTCAAGGTTGGTGCAGAATACCAAATCCAGTGTATGACCCTCCTCATGTGTGGGGCCACAGATGATTTGGGACAGGCCCATGGTTGTCATGGAGGCCATGAACTCATGCCTCGCTCTTCCAAGATCAGTGTCAGTGTGGATGTTAAAATCCCCCAGAACCACTAAGCTAGGGGTCCAGAGGATGACATCTGACACCAGATCAGCAACATGTAGGGATGCCGCCAGGCAAGTGGGTGCACGGTACACCAGCAGGACCCCTAATCTGTCCCCGTTCAAATCCAACACAAGATGGAGACACGCTACACCTGGTGGAGCCTGCACCGAATATCTCCTAAAGGACAATGCATCCTTAATAACAATGGCTACACCTCCCTCCAGCCGAGGCTGATGCTGCACAGAGAACCCAGCTGGAACAAGATCGGCCAGAATAAGGCCCAATTCTTTGTCCAGCCAGGTCTCTGTAATACACACGAGGTTGGCGTCCCACTCCGGAATTAACTCCCAAATGGTAGATGACTTATTGACAACCGACCTCGCATTCAGCAGCACCAAACCAAGGCCTTGTGTCTCCTGAGCCTCGACCTACAACCTACCTGCATGGGAAGTTGAGAGGGGAACGGGTACAAGCCAGCGCTCCCTTCTCACTGATGGAATACACCTCTCCTTTGGACCATATCCCCCTGGCCCGTAACAACTCCAATAGCTGTGGAAGCCCTCCCATCTTTAGAGAACCCCATTAGACACCCACCCTCCATAGGCTGCCCCAACAGGCCGGCAAGAGGGACCCACCCCCCTGCCCACCTCTGCCACCGGCGGGAAACTCCCTCCCCTGCCACCAGAGGGAGGCTATTAACCCTCACACACACCCAACCCCCCCCCCACACTACCCAAATTTTATCCTCCCACTCACAATTCCCTGCACAATAGTAATAATAAATATAACACACATCCCTCAGTCACGTATCTTCCCCTCCCCCCCTGCTCCCAACCAGGCAGAGGGGGAGGCAAAGGCACGCTCCGAGCCGCTGTTGCTGTACTATGCTGGGAAATGGTATACCTAATGGCCACCGCTTCCGTCCGAAAATGGCCCGCCAAGAATATAACTTACTTTTTCCTATAAAAGATACAAGTATGGTGTGTCTGTCGTCCCCCCCCCCCCCCCCCCCGATTTGCTCATTCATACTTTGAAAATATCTGAAATTACTCCACAACTATTTGACACATAAAAATAATACAGTCAATCTTTGACCCGGTTCTACTGTTTAGGATGAAAGTGCTGTTACAATGAAATACTGAACTACCATTTTGTATCTGGGAGAAACAACAGGATTTGTTTAGGGACCAACCTTTGAAAATACCTTTTTGCCGAAGAGAAGCTGTGTTGAGTTGTGAACCCAGAGTTTATTATCTCATCATTTTCAATTTCTGCCATTTATATTTCTCTGCACTTCTCCAGCCCATACAATAAGGTCAGACTAGAAAACTGTAATGGTCCCATTGGCCTCCAGTAATTTCTTTTTGAACCTAAGTAATATCTATTTAAACTGAATTTTCACACCCTTCCAAATATTCTGAGTGATATATACACTTCTAGGTGCCTGAGGAATGCCCCTAGTAGCCTGAAAGTTTACACACACTTATCAACAGAAGTTGCTCCAATAAAAGCTATTGCTTGAACTACTTTGTCTCATGTCTCAACAAAGAGATTTTCTTGTCTGTGTGGCACAATGCTTTTATTTTACTCTGTAAGGTTGTTTGTTGTTGTTTTTTAAAATAGTTTCAACCACTTACATTGGGGCTAGGCTTGGCAGCAGTTTTATTGAACCATCTTTATAGAACATAATGTTTTGTCTTTCTCTTCTGTAAAGTCAAACTTAAATCAACGTCTGATTATACATGAGCAATTCCTGTTGAATTGGTGGCCTTTTTTACACGGCCCCTACAGAGTAGGTGATCTGTGGGGGCGCCAGGGTGTGCGTGGTGGGTGGGCGGGGTATGCATACAGGCACACACCCATCCCCACGCACAGAGCAACCACAATTTTTCCCGGTTGCTCCGTGAGTGGGGGGTGCATGGGGATGCATATTAGGCAGGAGCACACACACGCCCCCTGCTCACCGTGTGCGCCTGCACCATATCCTTCACACGGGCTTCTCCCACTCATGAACATGAAGATTTCTGCATTTTCATGAGTGGGAGAGCCTCTTGTAAAAAGGGCCAGTATGTGCACCAAAAAACAATTGATAAGAAGCTTAGGTTGAAGCTTCCCATAAAAACCATCTGTTTTTTTCTGGTTGGGGAGAAATATACCTCAACAATGGTGTTCTGGAACTTGTTTCTGAAAAGCATATTTTTTTCAATTGTGGTGGCTTTTCCAAGCTGAAAATTTACTATGCAAGGTGTGGGGCTAAGCAAAAAAATTCCATTTCACACTCTAATTAGAAAGTAATTAACATCATTTTATTCAAAAACTTTTTATTAAAGTTAATTTAGAACAAAGCACTAACAATAAAACTACATCATATAGTATCCACCCTGGATCAGCAGTAGACGGCGGAATGTTTATCCACAGTTTGTTACCAATATATTTGTCACAAGTCAAATCCCTACCGCAAAACCAGAAGCTCCCTTTTACAGAACCCCCTTGCTGGTAATTCAGTAAGCTATAACAAAGAGCTTCAGGTTTCCAACAGCATCCCAATTGATGTTTCCTATACTTTACAAACTTGTCACAGTTGCTGTTTGGGGTCATCAAATCTCAAAGTAAGGCTCATAACAGTAAAAAACTTGGCATAAGCTACAGAGTCTGGCTTGCCAATTAATTAAACTCAAATGACTGATTAATTGAATTCAAATAACTTTCTGTTAATTGAATAATAGAATAATAGAAAAAGTGACCAAACTTCATTTCTGCTTTCTTTCTTTTTTTGTTGGCATGTGATATAGAATTTTTTCTATTATAACAACAATCCATATTTTACTGTACCACAATTCATTGGTGGGGACTTGGAAGGATCGGGGGATGGACAGTCATTGGCACTTCCAATGAAATTATCATTTTGTTTAAAATATGGATCCTTTTAATACACTTTATTGGAGCATTAGGCAGGGAGTCTTTAGTAAATTGGCGATGTGCTTTAAGATGAATCACTCTAATAAACCCCCCCCCCCCTCAACACCATCTAATTCTGGTGTTCACCCAGGCCTTTGGGCGGGAGGGGGGGTTAGGGTACTGGCTCTCCCCTACCTTTGTTTTATTTTTATTAATGTGTTTCCCAATCCTGTTTTAAGTTTAAATTTATTGTGGTGTTTTTAAGATGTTTTTATTGAATGTTTTTATGGAGTCGTACGTCGCCCCGAGATGCCGTAGGCATGGGGGGGGGGGGTGACTCAGAAATGTTTTAAAATTAAATAAATAAATAAATAAACAATTCCTCAATACTGGGTATTCTCAGACGTGACACCACCGCCTGTGGCTACGGGCAGTGGTGCCATGTCTGATCCCACCCATCAGATGTTCACCACAGGCAGAAGCAGAGGTAACCCCGGATCGTGGTAGGACTAATCCGGGATGTGCGCTGGGCTCTGTGCCAGCGCACATCCCGAGTTAAGCCTTGCCACGGTCTGGGGAAGCCTACCCTGGACCGTGGTAGAGCGGGCCATTATGTCTGATGGTGTGCTCCATCTAACCCCAGCCAGTGGCCAGAACAGTCCTGGGCATACACGGTGTCTTTATAGGCTGTCGCCTGTCAGGGAGGAGGTGGAGCCGTGCTGAGAAGCGTGGGGGGTGGGGCCATGTGGACCCACATCTACACATCCCCCGGCCACGTTTAGCGGCCGGACTTTCTCTGCCCGAGGTGAGGGCTCTCACCCCGGGCAGGAGCAAAGCGTGGCGGCTAAAAAGTCGACATGTCTGAAAATACCCACTGTCACCATATGTGCAAGTGTGTTCTTTCCTCTATAACCCCTCTAAAACTTAACACAAAAAATATGATGGATTTTAACTGGAGTGAATAACTATCTATATAGTAATTTATTTTTTAAAAAGTTCTCCCTCAGCTTCACACAGTAATAACATAATATATGAATTGGTTACTGTATGTTACTTGATTTTTTTTCATTTTTTTGCAATAGCCTAGTGCTACATAAATAAACTCAATTCACTTATGTGAATTGATGAATCCCTAGTTTTAAATTCCATGCTTAAAGTTTACATTTCCTATTTGAATGTATTTTTATCCTGTGTGTTTTATATGATGGTCACCTTTACCATGAATAAAGTTACTCTCAAAAAGCAGAATCGGGGTTTGATTAAATCTTAATCTTCAGGCTAAGGAGGAGAGTCACGGCTTTTAAATTTTCTGAAAATGTGAGATTTTGAATATTTTCCAAAAACGTGTCTTGCTCTCAATTTTGAATGTTTTTGTTTTTGGCTGCCATTTTGGAAACTACCTACTTGAAGTCAATGGGACTACTTGCAAGTCTAAATAATTATATCTCAACATAATAAATAATTCTAAGCTAAATTAGTCGCAGTTTCATTAATTGTGTAATGAGTGAAATACAGACTGCATAGGTTCACTGCAGATTGAGGCAACATTAATTGTAATGACTGAGTTATTAATTGTGTAATGGGTGAAATATAGACTGCATAGGTGTATAATTATACTGCAAGTTCAATGAATGACAGGAGGGAGAGGCAAAGAATTTTGCTTCCAAAACGTGTCTAGAGGTAAAAGTACATTAATATGAAATGAAAATGTGCCTGAGATGGATGGGTGTGTGTATGTATATGTATATATATAATGTACACATACAGACAGACAATATCTCAGGCACATTTTCATTTCATATTCATGTACTTTTACCTCTTTTGGAAGCAAAATTCTTTGCATCTCCCTCCTGTCATTCATTGAACTTGCAGTATAATTATACACCTGTGCAGTCTATATTTCACCCATTACACAATTAATAACTCAGTCATTACAATTAATGTTGCCTCAATCTGCAGTGAATACTGAAACTGTGACTAATTTAGCTTATATATATGATAATATTCGAACCTATTTTTTCTTGTATGGGCAACTACATATCTGACGTCACACCTTAGAACTTCTCTACCCTCAGTGTTCTTGGAACTGTCAGCTTGGCCTCTCAGCGCACTACAATTCAAAAATCAACCAAGTTACTGATGAAGGCGGAAGCCGAAACGTTTAGCTAGTAAATAAATCTCTGTTCACAGTCCTTTTCCTCTCATTTTATTTATATATGTATATGTATGTGTGTGTGTGTGTGTGTGTGTGTGTGTGTGTGTGTGTGTATATATATATATGTGTGTGTGTGTGTGTGTGTGTGTGCATATATATGTATATGTATATGTATATAAAAATAAAATATGTAATACACACACACACATACTATTTGTAAATATTGCCAGCCTGTATTCTTGGGGGGGGAAAGAAGAGCAAGAGGAGTTGCCCCTAAGGAACTCGTAGTTCTCTGCAGGATACGATCTAATACGTATGTCTTTTCATTCTTTTTTCCTAGAGCAATAATGACATTCCACAGCATGAAAATGGAAGAAATTAACAAAATAATTCGTGACCTTTGGCGAAGCACATACAGGGGGCAAGGTACATAAATCATGTTTTCTGGATTGCCGTCAGCAGGTGTCTAATATGGAATGGTCTACATTAAAAATTGTGTATGCAAAATATAAAAAGCATGGAGAGTGTCATTCTTGGGAATTTTGCATCCATGCCATCTTGTACCTTAACCAAATTACAGTAAGAGTAGCAAGGTGTTTGCTTAGCCATGGTATAATTAGAAGAGTTTCATCCCCACCTCATACTTATCGGTGCTTGCCATAAAATAACAAGACCGGAGACAGCTACGCTACTTCAGTTTTGCCTATATAGACAGGGTCAATATCAGTTGGCAGAAATATTTTTTAATAGCGTTTGTATACTTGCGTTGCCTCTAATAGTGCACTCGGTTTTTAATTTGTGAATAGCCATTGCAACGTCTAGTTATACACTGCATTGTTATAGTGCATTGATTTGAAACATGATTTTTGTAACGAATTTGATTTTTCTTATTAGATATTGAATATATAGAAATACGTTCTGATGCAGATGAGAATGTTTCAGCCTCTGACAAAAGAAGGAGTTACAATTATAGAGTAGTAATGATAAAAGGGGACACTGCGCTGGACATGCGAGGCAGATGCAGTGCTGGACAAAAGGTATTCAGCAGCATTTTATTTCAACGTGAATTCACATTGACGTTTGGTCTTGTTTTGGGGTGATTGGGAGAATGAAGTCTGTTCTGTCTGAGATCAGTAATGATGCAGCATGCTGGGCCATAGACCTCTACTCTAGCTTTGCTAGCATTCTCCTCTCATATATGGGCCAAGTCCTAGAAACCCCTGAATTGGTGGTCAAGGGCTGCTATGCTCTATTGTAAGGGAAATCTAAAGCAAGGTATTTGTACATTATATGCCCCTGAAAATTCAGTCGTTTATGCAGAATTCTCACAGAAGCTGCCTCTGGCAGTGTGAAATTACAGCCAGAGTGGGGAGCACTGAGAACTAGCCAGTGGGCTCTGGCATATTCTCGAGGATCATGGCATCCTGCCACAACTGTTGCATAGCAGCCCAAGACATGCATGCACGTGGTATTCTGTGGTTTTTGTGAGATGCCCAAAATTATGGGATGGCATGCTGAGAAACTCTGTTTTGCTCACAAAAATTAGATTTTCTGCTTGCAGAATTTGGGTTTCTTGGTCACATAATTTGTTTCCTCCCCCTTCTCTCCAAAACAAATGGGGCTCTGTCTAAAAAACCTCTGCTAGAATATAGCAGTATGAACAGAAAACAGATGCTTCTTCTGTAGGCTAGGATACTGCATGATAGTCTACTGTAAAATAATTGTTCACCAGTTCGTAGGTTTCAGGACAAGTTACAGTTAGCCATTTTCTTAAACCATTTAATTAGAAGATATGCTACCAGCAACCACAGTATTGGGAAATTATTCTCTAGTAAATTTTTGCTACAGTTTCCATAACATATTTACATTTTACGTTCTGTTTTAAGCTCAGATAAGAACCAGGAGCTTGATGAGTCATGCTTAGTTACATAGTATCAAGTGTCTCCATTTTTAGAACAAATGCCTCATAAAGGCCCATTGTCAACTGGGATGTTGATCAGATAGACCCCTGGTCTCTCCCTCTGTTCCCCTTCCTATGTCTCTCCCCCAGCTCCTGTCTCTCAGATTGTAAGCCCTAGGGGCAGGGACCATGTCTGCTTTATTACTTTGTAAAGTGCCAGGTACACTGCTGGCGCTATATAAATGTTTGTTAATAATAATAGCTCAGTTCCATAAGCATAAAAAGGTGTGAGAATGAACCATAATCCTGTAGTTAGACTGTATTATGATGTATGTATATGAAAGTGCAGATTTAAGACTACACAGCAGCCTTAATATTGCATTTCCTAAGGGCTTGACTTTCCCAAACGTAGCAATTTTTAAACATTTGGGTGTGAACAAAATAAGCTTTCTCTCTCACATTTTTGTGTTAGGAGCAAGAGAGATTGCTAAAAAAATTTATAAACATCCAACGTTATATGTTTTTGCTGTGTCCCATTGCAGTTGTTTTTGGCTTTGTTACATACTGAACAATAGTATATTGACGAGTAAGGTTTTATTTTCTTTCAGGTACTTGCATCCCTCATTATTCGCCTTGCACTAGCAGAAACATTCTGTCTCAACTGTGGTATTCTTGCACTGGATGAGCCTACTACTAATCTTGATCGAGAGAACATTGAATCTCTTGCACATGCTTTAGTGGAGTAAGTGTCTTCATATTTCATGCAGAAGCTTATGGAGTGGATATCTAAAGTTTTAGTAGAACTGGGCACTGTGGCTCGGTGTTGGGTTTGGGGGTTTGATTTGGTTGGTTGGTTCTTCCACCCCCCCTCCACCCCCCCAGCGAATAGCTCTGCTTTTGCACTGTTGTGTTTGTTTTTTAATGCCCATTAAAATTAGATCGGAATCAAACTTGATTCCTCTGAATATACCAATAGCTATAGTTTTACCATTGATTAAATCTTGCCTGTTGATTTACCAGTTCTGTATACAGACTACTGTGATTGGATGGAGAGATTTACACACAAGCAGCTTTGATTTCTAATTCTGCAATCTTGGAAATTTATGCTTCCACACAAGCATAGTCTGAGCCGGTTCCAGGAGCCACAGTGGAGGAGACTGAGGAGCGGTAGTTTTCGTTGAAGTTATTCAGCAGTAGGCTGGCATCAGCAACTGCCACAAAAGCATGGGAGACCAGTCACTCCTTCCACATTGGTTACTAGAAAAGAAAATTTAGTTCCTTTCTGGGAAATTTTCCTTCAGAGAAGCTCCCTGGACAGTAGGCACTTCCTCTCTCTCTCACCAGTAGGAGGCAGATTGCAACTAGAAATACTCGGGCTCCTGAGGGGACCCCCTGCTCACCTGACCCTAATGTGTCTGCCTCCATACTGGCAAAAGCAGAATTAGGGTTCTGTGGAATGGAGCTAGTTTAAAAATTATGGAGTAGGAGTATTTCCCCCCCCCCACTCTTCTATTGAAATTAGATATACAACCTTTCATAAACAGTCACAGAATGACAACAGCTCAGAAGGCCCAAGCCCATACAGGGAGCATTATGAAAATAACACATTTTGGACTGGAAAGTGTCTATTATAACACACAGTCCATTTCGGCATTTGCATAAATCTTTATAGATGAATTTTTGCTGAATCTTGCAGAATGACAACATTAAAACATAAAACAACAAGAAGTAACACAAACAAAAGCTAACAGAATACATTTCTAAGTTGTTTGGTTTATTTTAGTTACAGCCAAATGCCAAAAGCAGGTGGTTTGTACAATTAAGGCAGCATACCAAGGAGTATTTCTTTTTCAAAGCTATCCTCTCCTGAGAGAAGCTTTTAAGATTTTTTTTTTACTTTTTTAGCCTAAAGTTCTTCTTCGAGGATCTCCGCGATTCTTACTATTGGGATTCACTTCCTGCTCCGCAGGTACTGGAAAACCTCTTGTCAGCAGTTTCCAGGCAGAAGATGTCCTGGAAAGATCTAGAACATGGTGAGGGCCCGTTCCTCCTCCCCCCGAGAAAAGCGCGGGCGTGCATAAAAAGGAGCGGAGCCCTCACCGCTTCATTTCTTTCCAACCGCGTCGCAATTGGAAGACCTCCGTGCTTCTCAGCACAGTCAGTAGTTTACCTCACAGAGAGAGACTCTTTTGTCTGGTAAAGTCTCGTCGTTTTCTTCCTAAAGAAAAAGGAAAAAGATCAGAACAACTCCAGAAGACCTTGCGGTTGGGCTCTGCCCCACCCTGCAGGGTCCCCCCCCGGGGCCTGCCACCTACCTCTCCCGGGCTGGCGCAGTATGCCCAAGCAACCGGGCTTTAAGCTGTGCGCCTCCTGCCCCATCACGCTCTCAGCGAGTGACACTCACGAGCTTTGCCTTCCCTGCCTGGGAGAAGGACATAACATGAGGACTTGCTCTCACTGTACTCTTCTCTCCTCTCGGACTACAAGGGCGCGTGCTCTGAGGCTGCAGGAGCTCCTTACTAAGAGAGCCCTTCAGGGGGGTGAAGAAGGGCCGCTGTCCTTTTTGTCCAAGCACCAGACCACCATGGATCCATTGGCTTCCCCCCCAGGCCGCTTGCTCCCACACTCCGGAGACGGCGGCTGCAGCCTCGGTACCATTACCTATACCACCGGTACCAGACATACCTGGTAACGGCACTGGTACCGTCACCACTGCCCCCAAGGAACGCCACTCTAAACGACCGGGAGAACACCATAAAAAGAAGAAGAGGTAACTCAGTGCCGACTCAACCATTACCCGGACTCTAGAGATGGACACACTGTTCTCGGAGCCGCTCCCGGTGACACAGCCGACGGCACAGAGTCCGGTACTGCAACCACCGGTACCGTCGGCCCAGCAAGCTCCACCTGCACTGCAGTTGACAGAGGAATGCCACAGGCACTCCCAGTCTACTTCTCGCGCACAGTTCCAGCGACACCATCACTCCTGCTCTAGATCGCCTAGGAGACCTTGGAAGCGGATCTCACCTTAGAGGGAGAACGTACTGATCCTCGCCACCTCCTTAGAGAACTGCTCCGTTTCCATAGGGATCAGCGCTCCCGATCTCCATGCTCTTGTTGCTCCCCATACAGGGACTCACGGTACCGTCACAAGGACTATAGCCAGTACCATGAGTACGAGCATATGAACTATCGGTGCTGTTCTCGGAGCAGATCTCCTTACCCCTCAAGCAGCGACTTTCTCTGCCTGGAACGTAATCAGCATCAGGCCACTCACCAATACAGACCCCCGGCACCACGTCGGGCACCACCTACAGCAACAGTGTCCAGATCGCCTGACTCTCCACGAGACTTTGCCCTCCAGTCAGGAATGCAGCCAAACCAGTCCCGGAGACAGCTTCGGTTACAGGTACCGGTGCTGCAGACGGAACCCACCAGCAGAATATCTTCCCCTGCACAACAAAGAGAAACAAGGTTAGACCCACCGGCGTAATCTTATTTCCTTAATGCGCTGCTGGGCATTCCACCGCTACCCACGGCTGCTCCCATTGCGGCAACGGCTCCCGCTGCCCTGCCTGACGTTGAGGCCTTGTCTGAGTGCTCGGCTTCCGTTTCCTCCTTGTCTTCTCTACAAGAGGAAGATGAAACCATTTCTCCGCCTCCCTCTGACACCATCTCTGACCCTAACCCCACCCTCTCCACGGAGGACAGTAAGATCTTTCAAGCCATGTTGAGGCGCCTGGTCGCTGCCCTTCCCAAGTTACCCACGAGGGTCATAAAGAAGGCACAGTCGGGACCCGTCTTCGGCATCCTGGGGTCAGGGGACTCTGGCCAGATCATGATTCCTATGCTGGATCAGCTTTTGGAGCCGCGAAGGCTGTATGGGAAAACCCTCCTCTGCCCCACCCACTAACAAACTAGTGGATTCTCTGTACGCTATCCCCAGGGAAGGGGCAGCCATGTTTTATAGGCACCCAGCCCCAAACTCACTCGTCATAGTGGCAGCTTCTTTAAAATCCAGGGCCTGAGGTATACAGACTTCCCCCGCAGATAGGGCAGGGAGACACACAGATGTGCTGGGCAGGAAAACGTTCTCCTTCGAAACCCTCTCCCTTCGAGCTGCCAACTACAGCTCCACCCTCTGCAGTTATCAGCACTGGTTGTGGTCACAATTGGGCAGAGCGTCCGATCCCGCTCAGATCCTGGCCTTGCAGCGAGTAGGCATGCAGATAGCGCAATTCCAGCTCACCGCTAACATGCACATTGCCGACTCAAACATTAGAGGTATGGCCTTGGCCATTACTCTCAGACGGCATGCCTGGCTTCGATCTACCGCCCTAGCCCCTGAGAACAAGACCCGCATTGAGGACCTCCACTTTGATGGAGAGGGACTCTTTGCAGCCTCTACAGATGACACTTTCAAGAAGGTCAAGGAAATGTGCCAGACCACTAGGTCCACAGGGGTTATCCATTCTGTTAGAAAGAGGTCATTCTATCAATCCTCTGCCCCTTATCCGGCCAGACAGCGTCCTCAGTACTCCTACCAGTCGAACAGACAGTATTCCCCCTCAATACCAGCATCCTCAGACTCCTGCTGCCCAACCTCGTAGGAGATTTACCAAACAAAGGGGTAAAGGTAGATCCTCCTCCACCTCGTCGGCTGGACCTCCGCCCACGCAGCAGTTTTAGGATATCTGAGATCAAGGGAGTTTATGAGCGTCCCCCTACCTTCCTCAACCGTCTCTGGCCCTTCTCCGATCAATGGGTTGCCCTTACCTCCGATCGCTGGGTCAGGGAGATAATAATTTGTGGCTACTCTATCCAGTTCCACACTCTCCCCCCAGGCTTCCCACCCCCCAGGGCTCCCCCCACACACACACACTCAAATACTACTAGAGGTACAGGAGGCTTCTTGCTAAGGGGGCCATTGAAGAGGTTCCCCTTATTGAATGAAATACAGGCTTCTATTCTAGCTACTTCCTAGTCCCCAAGAAGGACAAGGGGTTCAGGCCAATTTTGGCCCCGTCAGCCGTGGTTTCAGACACTGCAGAATCTAGCAGTGGACTCCATACTCCTCCCCCTGCTTACCCGACCTCCTCTCTCGCCAACAGGGCACGGTCCACCACCACGACCTACGGGCGCTCCATCTCTCTGCTTGGTTAATCCAATCTTAATGCAGGACGCCCCCCCCCTGAAGTTTCAGAAGTCCTACTCAACTCCCGCCGACCCTCTACATGCTATGCTGCAAAGTGGTCTCGTTTTTCGACTTGGTGCACCTCTCTTCCTTGCTCCCTAACTTCCCTCTCCATGCTCCACGTATTCAGATACTTGTTATATCTGCACAGTTCTGGACTATCCATCGCCTCTCTCAAAGTACACCTAGCAGCTCTTTCCTCTCGCCTACAACCAGTAGGAGCCGACACTCTCTTCTCTCACCCACTCACGAGGACCTTCTGGACAGGCTTGCTTAACTCCTTCCCACCAACTTCGCAGCCAGCCCCACAGTGGGACCTTAATCTCATCCTGACTAAGCTCATGGAACTTCCCTTTGAGCCTATGGCCACCTGCTCCCTGAAAAATCTCTCGCTCAAGGCAGCCTTCTTGCTCGCCATCACCTCTGCTAGAAGAGTTTCTGAACTCTCCACACTTCGAGCGTCTCCTCCCTACACTCGTTTCCACAGTGATAAGGTGGATCTCAGGACAGACCTTTCGTTCGTCCCTAAGGTTGTGTCTCCCTTTCATTTAAATCAGACTGTCTCCTTACCTGTCTTTTTTCCAAAGCCACACTCTTCACGAGCGGAGCAGACATTTCATACTCTCAACGTCAAGCAAGCTCTCTCCTACATCAGTCGAACTCAGTCCATCAGAGCATCAGATGCTTTGTTCATCTCATATGGTGGCCAATGCATCGGGGTTTGTCTTAGGTCGCAAAGACTGTCCAAGTGGATCCTCCTTTGCATCCAGAGGTGCTATGAATGGGCGGGGAAGTCTCGCTCCTCTCACCTTAAAGCTCACCCCACTAGGGTAGTTGCCTCCTTATTAGCCAATCTTCGTGGGGTGCCTATTCTGGACATTTGCAAGGCTGCTACTTGGTCCTCAGTGCACACTTCCACCAAGCACTATTCCTTGGACCTGGCGGCCAGATTAGACTCGAACGTGGGTAGAGCAGTTTTACAGTCTCTCTTTGATTGACCTCCTCCTCACCTCCCTCCTTGAGGTAGGTCACTTTACTGCTACTCACTCTCCCAATAGTGAGAATCACGGAGATCCTCGAAGAAGAAATAGAGATTCTTACCAGTAACTCTGTTCTTCGAGAGAGCTCCACGTATTCTCACGACCCGCCCAGCCTTCCCCTCTGTCTCGGAGGTACCTTAATTGGGTCTTCCCGGGACGGGATTGGAAGGAACTGAGGCGGTGAGGGCTCCGCCCCCTTTTATGCACTCGCGTGATCTGGGGCCCATGTTTTTCTCGGGGGGGGGGAGGAGGGACAGAGCCCTCCTCATGTTCTAGATCTTTCCAAGACATCTTCTGCCTGGAAACTGCTGACGAGGTTTTCCGGTACCTGCGGAGCAGGAAGTGAATCCCAATAGTGAGAATACGCAGAGATCTCTCGAAGAACAGAGTTACTGGTAGTAAGTAACATCTATTTTCTGGTGAAGTGGGATTGGGGCCTCTGGCTCCTTCTGCATTGCTCACTAAACGATTGACAATTCATTCCTCTTACATTTATCATGAAAGTAAAATAACTCGTACCTAATCTTGTGAATATATTTGGTTGGTTTTTTTACCCAAAGTATAGATCCATTGAAACTTCTCAAGCTAGAAGAGTTAAGTATGTCTGTAGGTATTTGCAGGATTGAGACCTAAGGGTGATGACATTAAGGGTGTTAATAAAGAACATGAACCGTCAAGCAAGACTCTTGTAATGCCAGAGTGAATGACTGGAGAGAATCTAAAATCTTAATAAATTTCTGTTTTTCCAAAGTGTATTAAGTAGTCTTCACTTGCAAGGCAGTATGAATTAAAATTAACTGGAAATAGCTAGCATGGTACTTTTTTTTTTTTTTTACTTTTTTTTTAAATTGCATGCAGCATTTGGGGTTTTCTAACCTGTACAATTGTGTAACAGTGAATTACAGTTTCCATTAAAAGTGTTCCTATCCAATCTTTCATAGGATAATAAAAAGTCGGTCACAGCAGCGCAACTTTCAGCTTCTTGTGATAACACATGACGAAGATTTTGTAGAACTTTTGGGTCGTTCTGAGTATGTGGAGAAATTCTACAGGATTAAGAAAAACATCGACCAGTGTTCGGAGATTGTGAAGTGTAATGTCAGTTCTTTGGGTTCATACGTCCATTAAAATTTTCCAGTTATCTTTTTCATGTAGGATTACTAGTAATATTCTAGAGCAGTAATTCAGATATTGAATGTGAAGAAAGAAACTGTATTTTGTTACATTGTAGAATACAAATCGTAGCTGAATGTTTGATTCTGATTAAATAATACAACTATTATACTGTTGAACTCTAAATCGTTTTTTTTTTAAATAAAAGCAAACATCTGTCATAGTAACTACAAATTTGTAAATGTGAAGGCTACCTCAGTACACTGCTTCTTATTAAATGATTAGTGTAGGATGCTCATAAACTGTACATTTACAAATACATCGTGTTCAAGATTCTAGGACAGTGTTTCCAAACACCTTGCAAGTGTGACTCCATTTCGAGAATTATCTTGTGACCCCAGGCAGAAACAATGACATGCAAAGTATATAATCAGATATCAAGTGGGATTGTGAACCCATCCATAGATGGCATGATCTTACTTATTGTCACGACCTATAGTTCGGGAATCTGTGATAGGAGTTCCAGAAATATGTACACTTTGATATTCCTGACTTGACTGGAAATATAGGACACAAATACAGACAGAAAGGTGTTTGATGGTCTATACAACACACGCAAATTACAAATACATTCAAGGATATTGTCCACAAACACTTTAAATAGATAGTAGGGTGGAATTTATTTAATTAGTTTGCTACAAAATAATCCAGTATGAATTATCTTCATAATATTTGTTAGGGGTATCCAGAAGTTTGTTTTTAAAAGTTTTTTTTAAAGTTCCCCCAGAAGAAGCTGTCAAGGAAACAAAGTAGCCATCTTTGTAATTTGATTTGAGTGTCATTAAAAGGGGGCAAACAAATGCACAAAAGTGGTGATGATTAATTCTTGCATAACAAGTCGTGTACATCGAGCAGCTATGAGACCAAGGTCCTCTCCCAGAAAAACAACAGTCTGGTTAGAGCTGCACAGCTAGGAAACATGGAAATTCTCTTATCCCCAAAAATATTTCCTGAGTCTTTTGGCATAAAGGGATGCCTTCACTAGCTGCTTCTGTGTTCCTTCTCAAAACAAATACCCAAGGAAGCCTCTAAAACAGAAGTTTTAAGTTACTCTTTAGCCTTACTTAATTACTTACTTAATTGGCTATTTTAGCCAAGCACATCTTCCCATGCCCCCATAATTAAGAATCACATCTGTAAATTAAGATTATTAACTGGTTTACTCGCCCCTGCCATTTGCAAATAGTGTGGAAATTACAAAAATTTAGAAACTGCTTTTAAAATTTGACCCTTTAAAATTTTTTACACAAATAAGAACATCTGCCCTAAACTACTTCTATATAACCAGCATTGTTATCAAGTCTTTTGGCAGTCATGATAATTACTTAATAATTGGCAAGCTAATGCAACTGTTTGATATTCTTCTTAGCCCTAGCACTTGCATTTAAGTAACACTGACCCATGTGAGGAAGAGGGTGTGGGAAGCAAAGAATTGTAAACGTTTTGTGGTATCAGTCATTTACATATTTCTCCAGTAATCATGATATGGTGACGATTAAAATTATCTATTTGTTTAAAAATAGATAAATTAAAATTATCTATTTGTTTAAAAACTGAATAAGGCATTGTGGTATCTTCCCAATATAACTATTGAAACAGTATGGTTAAATAACCACTGATCAAAAGATACTATGCATGCTGACATTAAACTTCGTACAGGTGACCCACATTTGTAACATCCATGCGTTTAAAAAATGAAATAGTCTAAAACTAATGGAAAGATGAACAAAGACGGGATTTTTTTAAAAATAGTTTAACTGTTTTGTAATAAGTCTTGTAATTTCCTGCCCTCGCTGAGACAGTGACAAGGAGGCTCGGCTCCAGCTGAAAAAGACAAGAGTGGAAGGGGAGGCTGGAGGGAAGCCATGCCCCACATCTCTCTCATGAGGGGAACCCTCGTTCAGTAGCAGAGGGGCTTAGAACACCCTGCCCATCCAGAAGCATCCTTTCTGGCGCACTTGGGTCACTAATTGCACACACAAGGAGAGCTCTAGTTCAGGATTGATGTCTCAGTGTTTTTAAAGCAAATTAATTAATATAAATAAATGCGTAACCCTAGAGTTATTAATTGTAGCAATCCTGGCAGTTGATTCAGTGCCTTAAGCCAGCTAACTCTATTCTAGAACATCCTGAAGAGTAAAACTCCTTCAATTTTTAAAAATATTATTTATTTATTTATTTATTTATTTTAAATTTATTTTATTTTAATTAACATTATAAACATAATTACAAACATTTGATTATGGTTACAAATATTGATTCCTTTAACTCTTTGGGTTCAGGTGAATCTTTTTATCTTCTAACATTTCTTGTGCTCTATATATAATAGTCAAATAAGTATGCTCTTTGATCTTCTGGCAGATTAGATTTAGTCATTACACATACGCATGGGAACTATTTTACTGCGTAGACTTCCTTTTTGTCCGTTAGGTTCGCCGCTATCTTCTCCATTGTGAGATGGTACCATAATCTATTCATCCACTCTCCTACTGATAGTTCTTTAGAATCTTTCCAATGCAGGGCGATAACTTTCTTTGCTGCTTGGAGGAAGACTGAACATGATTCTCGGTGTCTCCGCAGCGCCCCTGCTGCTGGGAACAGGCCCAGCAGAGCCACCTCGGGTTTATAAGGTATTATGAGTTTAGTCATCTCCTCCATTTTTTTCCATACCCCTCTCCATAAGGGTTGAACCCGATCACAATCCCACCAACAGTGTCTGTGTTCCCTGTTCCCCGCATCCCCTCCAACAAAGTCCCCTCCCTCCTTCTTCTGCATGCCTAAATTGTGTTGGGGTCAGGTAGAATCTAGTTGTTAGTTTCATTTGGCATTCTTTGATTTCTAATGAGTGTACGCTATTGTGCATGTATTCAATGATCTCTGCTTCATCTTTTTCGGTAATTTCTATTTCTAATTCTTCCATTTTTGTATGTATTTGATCTCTAGGGTACCATATGTCCTTTAAAGTTTTGTATATATGCGAGAGTCTCCCTTTTATAGTAGTATGCGCGAAAAGAACCTTTTCTATTGTGGTGGGGTCTCTTGTATAGTGTTCCTTTTTACTCTTGGTGTTTAGTGCATGTTTGAGTTGCATGTATTCAAATGAGTTTATTCTTTTATTTTTTTCTCCATGTCTTCTTTACTTATTATTTCCTTATCTTTGATTATGTGGCTTGTTTTCACTAACCCCTTTCTCCTAATTTTTTCCTCAAGGTCTGTGCCTGCTGATGCGTTTGGAGACACAGTAAGTCCACTGGTGAGTATGGGAATTGATTTTGGTTGATTTTGATTTTTTTAATTGTGCTCTGCCATGCAGTCCATGTGGCCCACGCAAAGGAATGGTCCTGCCATAATCCCTTGTTCGGGGAGCCTTCATCTACTATTATGTTTTTTAAGTTATGCTTGGTCAGGGCTTCTTGTTCTATTCCCACCCATTTTATTTCCTCTGGTTGATAATACCAGCTGTTTAATGCTCCCAGTACTGCTGCCTTATGATACAGGTGCAGGCCAGGGAGGTTTATGCTTCCCATTTCCTTAGCTCTCATCAGTGTTTGTTTGTTAACCCTCGGTTTATTCCCTTCCCAAATTATTTCTTTCATTAACCAGTCGCACTCTTTGAAAAAATGATCTGGGAGTTGGATGGGTAAAGCCAGCATTTTATATATAATTTTAAGTAGTAATATTTTAAGTAGATTCACCCGTCCCAGCCATGAGCAGGGTAAATCCTTCCATTCTACTGCTTCTTTGCTTAGTTGTTTGGGGAGGTTTAGAAAATTTTCTTTGTAAATCTGGTTTAGTCTTTTAGGTATCTTCACCCCCAAATATTTTACCGCTTTCTCCTCCTCTGGGTAGGGAAGCACTGCCTTAATATCTTGCCTTTGTTGTTCGGTTTGCCCATATATTAAAGCGTATGATTTTTGCTCGTTAATTGTATAGCCTGAGATGGTTCCAAAATCTTGTATTAGTTTCAGTAAGGGCGGGGTAGAGATTACCGAGTTTCCTATATACAATACCGTATCATCTGCAAACATTGTTATTTTATGTTCTGTTTTATTGACCTGTATCGCTTTGATTTCGGTCTCTTGCCTTATTGCTATTGCTAGGACTTCCAGGGTTAAATCAAACAAAAGGGGTGATAAAGGGCACCCCTGCCTTGTTCCCCTAGCTAGTTGGAATGCTTCTGAGTGTCCATTGTTTATTATAAGTTTAGATTTTGGTTCCTTGTATATTGCTGTAACCCATTTGAAAAAAGTTCCGCCAAAACCCATTCTACTCATTATTTGCTGTAGACATCTTATCTCTATCCTATCAAAGGCTTTCTCCGCATCTAACATGATGATTGCGGCTTTCTCCTGCATTTTATGAAGGCAATGCATAATATTAACTCCTCTGCGAATATTGTCCGACCCCTGTCGCATGGGTATAAATCCCACTTGGTCCGGATTAATCAATTCTCCTATGATTGCTGCCAATCTATTCGCCAGGGCTTTCGAGAATATTTTAAAATCTACATTCAGAAGCAATATAGGCCTATAATTTTCACACCTGTCTATGGGTCTACCTGATTTGTGTATTAGGGTGATATTTGCATCATAGAATGTACTGGGAAGCCTTCCTGTTTTTAGTATTTTGTTGTATGTAGTCACTAAGTTTGGGCTCACTAATTCTGTTGTTTTCTTGTAAAACTCTGCTGGCAGGCCATCAGGCCCTGCAGATTTGTTATTTGCCAAGCTCTTAATTACTGCCTCAATTTCTGTCTTCTGGAGGGGGTTATTCAAGTATTTAATTTGGTCTGCGTTCAATTTGGGTAATTTGTATTTATTTAAGAATTCTGTTATCTTTTTAGGGTCCGGATTTGAAGAGGAGTACAGTGATTGGTGGTAATTGAAAAATTCCTGCTGGATTTCTTCATTTTTTGTAATCCTGGTTCCATCTGCTAACTGGAGCGAGACTATATGTGATTGTTTATTTCATCGTTTAACTAGCCTTGCTAATGTTTTCCCTGGCTAATTGCTGTATGCGAAATAAAATCCTCTAATTTGTTTCAATTGTGCTGTGGTTTTTTCTAGTTCTTTTAAATTAATTTGTTCTCGAAGTTCTACAATTTTCTTTGCTCTTTGTTTCGTGGGGTTAGTTTTGTTTAATACTTCTACTGCTTTTAGTTCTCGATATAGTTCCTTTAAATACTCTCTGTTTTGTTTACATAAGTTTGCTTTTAAGGCAATCATTTTCCCCCGAATGACCACTTTCGCTGCCTCCCATATTATAGCTTGTGTGTCTACGCTACCCATATTTTGTTCAAAATATTCTTTCAAGACTTCTTGGGTTTGGTCCAGAAAGAATTTATTCTTGAGCCAACCCCTGGATAGTTGCCAACTGGTATTCTGTGTGGTTCTTGACCTGTCTACCCATTGTATTTCTGTGATGACTGAGTCATGATCTGAGATGACATTGGCCTTGATGCTACAGGTTCTACATTTTTGTATCTCTGTTTTACACATAAAAGAGTAGTCAAATCTTGTATAAGTGTTATGTGCTGGTGAGTAAAAGGTGTAAGCTCTCTAAGTTCAGTTGTCACTTCCCAGGGGGTTTATTTTTAGAGTGGTCCTTTTCTGACCAGCTGGCATTTAAAACTCCCTGCATTATTAACATTCCTTTCCTGTATTTTTCGATCAGGGGCAATATCCCCCTGATAAACTCATAAGTGCCCTCATTAGGCCCATATGCGTTAACCAATGTTGTGTCTTTACCTTCTAGCTCTCCTACCAGGATGAGCATTCTTTCTTGTTTCTCTTTATATATTTTTTCCAGTTTAAATGATCTATTTGTCTTTATTCCAATTAATACCCCCGCTTTTTTTTCCTGCTGATCGCAGGCATGATAAATTTCCCCAAAATACTTGTTTTTAAATTTCAGGCTGTTTTTTTCTCGAAAGTGCGTCTCCTGTAGGAAGCACACATCTGCCCCTATTCCTTTAATCACTTGCATTATTCTTTTTCGTTTTATAACTTCGTTCAGTCCCTTTACATTAAGGGACATTACTTCAATAACTTCTGCCATATCTGTCTTGCTTCTTTTTGGGCACCTTTTTTTTCTTTTTTTGTTGCTTTCTCTTAATGCCCTGAACCATCCTCTTATTGAACCAACTATGTACATCATAAACCAAAGTAACATTAAAAATAATAACCTTCTTTAGGGGAACTGAATCACTATATTTTCTCCATTTGAGACTCATTACCTGTACTTACCCTCTCACCTCCTCCCCCCCCTTTTCCTGGGCTATTTTGCCCTTCCAATGCTGTCAATACCATTACAAATCAACCTCACATTTGCAGCTTAAAACTTATATTTATACCGACCCTTCTGATTCGAGTCACATAGGTGTATTTTTAAAACATTTAAGAACATTCTAATTAACATTTAATTTCTTTGCCTAGGACCTTTTGGCTTCTATTCTTTTTGTAGTTCCTCGCTGAGGACTGTGTCTCAGGTGTTGTGTTCCTGTTCTTGCCCTTGTTTATGCAGGAATCCCTCTAAGTCGTTAGGTTCCAGAAATATTTTTCTTTTTCCGTTGGTCATCCTCGCTTGAAACCATAATTGAGGTTTTAAGTCCTTTTGATTTAGCTCTGTAAAGTATTTAGCCCATCTCCTCCTTTTGTTCATTGTCTCCCCTGCATAGTCTAGGAAAAAATTAATTTTTCGTCCCTGATATTCCAAGGATCTATTGCCCCTGGCCAGTCTCAGGATTTGTTCCTTTTGCTGATATTCCAAAAACTTTATAATTATGGCTCTCGGGGGTTCCTCTTCATTGGGCTTAGGCCTGTTAGCCCGGTGGGCTCTTTCTATTTTTGGGTTGTGTACACTGGGCTCCCCTGAGAATGTGGTTTCCAGCACTTTCCATATGAATTGTATTGTGTCTCTCCCTTCCCAGTTTTCAGGAATGCCCACTAGTCTTAAATTAGACCTCCTGGCCCTGTTTTCTTGATCCTCGCACATGGTTTATACAATTTTTATTAGGTCCATCATTTTAGTTTGTTGGTCCTGGCCATTTAGTGTGTTATCTTCCAGTGTTGAGATTCTAGTCTCAGCAGCTCTTACTCTCTTGGCCAGGGCTTCTGGGTTTTTTTTAATTTTGTAAATCAGCTTGTTGCAGTTTAATTATTTCAGCCATCTGGCTTTCTCTCGCTGCCTCCGCAGCTGCCATTCCTGCTTTTATTTCAGTGAGGATTGTGAATATCCTGTCCTCTCTCTCTGATCCTGAGCCCCTGCTTTCCGCTCGGGGCTCTTCCTCTAAGGGAGTAATTGCGGGCGCCATTTTGGCTCCGCTTTCTGCTCGCTGGGGGAGGGGGGGCGTTTTTGGTTGGAAGAGTTTCTCCATTGCGTCTGCCCCAGACTTAATTTCCTGGGACCCCTTTGATTTCCTCATCCTCCCCTACCTGTTTTGAGGATCTGTTGTCAGTTTTTCTCCTTTTTTTGAGGTTTTTTTGCAGCTTGAGGAGAGGAGCCTTGGGAAGCGCGACTACCTAGTTTCGTGCATGCGCAGTTCCCTCAAACGCCTTCCATTTGTGACAGGTATCAGGTAGACACTATGAGTCGGTGGGAAAAGGGGCAATTCACTAGGCTGGGCGGCCCACGTCTGGTGCGTAAGCTCTTCACCCACCCACCCCCTTTTCCTGACCATTAGGGATGGGGTGGGTGAGTACTGGAAACACTGCAGCTGTCTTTAGAGCCTCATTGGGTTTTGGCCAGGATGGGGGGTGGGGGATGTTGCTGGTGGGTGTATCACAAGTGTGACTTATGGGCTCTTGCCCATGGGAGACCCAGGACAATTTCTGACTAGCTACCGTTATATATTGAGTCAAATTTATATGCCGCCCTTCCTACCAAGGCGCAGGGTGGCTTACAATAATAAAAACAGTAATAAAAAGACTTTAAAATCCCCTTAATGGGAGGAACTGCACATGTGCGGAAGAGCATAGTCGCACTTCCCTGGGCTCCTCTCCTCACGCTGAGAAAAAGCCTCTAAAAAAGAAGAAAACCAACTCCAAAATAACTTAAAAGGTACGGGAGGATGGGGAAATCAAAGGGGGCTCAGGAAAATAAACCTGGGTCTGCCAGAATTGATAAACTGTTTCAAACAAAAACGGCCCCCCTCAGAGAGCTGAAAACAGAGCCAAAATGGCCACCGCAACTTTTTCAGCAGGGGAAGAGCCTCGTGCAGAAGGCAGAGGCTCAGAGACAGAAAGAGAGGACAGGATTTTTGCCATCCTCTCTGAAATAAAAGCAGGCATGGCTGCTGCAGAGGCTGCAAGGGAGAGTCAGATGGCTGAAATAATCAAGCTGCAGCAATCAGACATACAAAATAAGAAAAAGACTGAAGCCCTGACCAAAAAAGTAAATGCAGCTGAGACTAGGATTTCAACACTGGAGGACAACACACTAAAAACCCAGGACCAGCAAAGTAAGATGATGGACTTAATAAAAACCTTAGAGACCAGATGCGAGGATCAGGAGAACAGGGCGAGGAGGTCTAATTTAAGGCTGGTGGGCATCCCCGAAAATTGGGAAGGAAGAGACACAATATCCTTGATATGGAAAGTGCTAGAATCCACCTTCCCAGGAGAGCCCAACCTGCACAAACCAAACATAGAAAGAGCTCATAGAGCCAACAGACCCAAGCCCAGCGATGAGGAACCCCCGAGAGCCATAATCATGAAATTTATGGACTACCAACAAAAAGAAAAAATTTTGAGACTGGCCAGGGGAAATAAATCCCTGGAATACCAGGGAAGAAAAATCAAATTCTTCCCAGATTACGCAGGAGAAACTATGAATAAAAGAAGGAGGTGGGCCAAATATTTCACTGAACTAAACCAAAAAGACTTAAAACCACAATTATGGTTTCCAGCAAGGATGACCATCCTTTGGAATGGGAAAAGAAAAATATTTCTAGAACCTAACGAACTAGAAGGATTCCTGTACAAACAAGCAAGAGAACAGGAAGAAAACACCTGAGTTAAGAAATTGTCTCTGAATATGTTGTTTAAGTAAATGTTACTGAATATGATGTTTATTAATAACAGTTGTATGACTTAACTATAAAGAGTTGGTTTGAACATAAAGTTTTAGTTTAAGAATAAGGTAAAAGAGGTTGAAATAGAGGAAAATGGAAAGCACTGGAAGGGCAGAAAAGCCCAGGAAAAGGCAGAGGGGAGGGAGAGGAGCTGAGTGGAGATATACAGGCAATGTGCCAGGAATGGAGTAAATACAGATATACAGTTCTCAATAAGTTAAAGGTTAATTTGGAGTATATCAATGTATATAGTTGGTTTAACAACAAAAAGGTTCAGGAGAAATCAATAAACCTACAGATAGGAGGGAAAAAGGTGCTCAAAGTGGAAAAACAAAATAGAAAAACATGGTAGAAACTATAAAAGTAATGTCCCTGAATGTAAAGGGACTGAATGAGGTTATAAAAAGAAGAAGAAGAATGAAAGAGATCAGAGAAATAGGGGCTGATGTGTGCTTCTTGCAAGAGACACACTTCAAAGAAAAAGACAGCTTGAGATTTAAAAACAAATATTTTGGGGAAATTTACCAGGCTTGCAATAAATTGAAGAAAAAAGCTGGGGTCCTAATTGGGATAAGGGCAAATAAGGTATTCAATTTAGAGAAAACATATAAGGATGAACAAGGCAGATTGTTAATTTTAGTTGGCGAACTAGAGGGCAAGACTACGACATTGGTCAATATATATGCACCAAACGAGGGAGTATATGAATTTATCAGAAAAACACTACCAATAATAGAGAAATATACAAAGGGTACTTTAATAATACAAGGGGACCTAAATGCGAGCTGGTCAGAAAAAGATCACTCTAAAAACAAACCACCTGGAAAATGGCAACGCAACCTGGAAAGCTTGCTGAATGTAAATGGATTAATAGATATATGGAGACACTTAAACCAAACAGAAAGAGATTATACCTTTTATTCCACAGTACACAATACATACACTAGAATTGACTACTCCTTTGTGAGTAAAACAGACATACAAAAATGTAAAACATGTACAATCAAAACCAATGTCATTTCAGATCATGACTCAGTAGTTACAGAAATACAATGGGCAGATACACCAAAAACCACACGAAACAATACATGGCAACTGTCCAGGGGTTGGCTAAAAAACAAATTTTTCTTAGAGCAGACTCAAGAAGCTCTTAAGAGTTATTTCGAACTCAATGAGGGCAGCGTTGACTCACAAGCCACAATGTGGGAAGCCGCAAAAGCGGTAATCAGAGGAAAATTAATAGCTTTAAAATCAAAATTGTGTAAACAAAACAGGGAATATCTGAAGGAATTACATCGAGAACTAAAGGCAATAGAAACAATTAATAAAATTGACCCCACGAAACAGAGAGCAAAAAAAATTATAGAAATAAAAGAACAAATCAATCTAAAAGAAATAGAAAAAACTACAGCACAACTGAAACAAATTAAAGGATTTTATTTTGCACATAGTAACAAACCAGGGAAAACATTGGCAAGATTAGTTAAAAGAAGAAATAAAAAGTCCCATATAGCCACACTTCAGATAGATGGCAATACTAAAATATACAAAGATGAGGAGATCCAACAGGAATTCTTTAAGTTTTATCAGGCATTGTATTCCTCATCGAATCCAGACCCTAAAAAAATAACAGAATTTTTAAATAAATACAAGTTACCCAAATTAAACATTGATCAAATTAAATACCTAAATAACCCCATTCAAACAAAAGAAATTATAGACGTAATCAAGAACTTATCAAATAATAAAGCAGCGGGGCCTGATGGATTCCCCGCGGAATTCTATAAAAAAACTGTAGCACTAGTGAGCCCCCAGCTAACAAACACTTACAATGAAATATTAAAAACTGGTAAATTGCCCCAATCCTTTTATGAAGCACATATCACACTGATTCCCAAAATAGGCAGGCCTAATGATAAATGCGAAAATTACAGACCCATATCACTATTGAATGTGGATTTTAAAATTTTCTCAAAAATATTGGCCAACAGGCTAGCAGCAATCATCAGAGAACTAATAGACCCAGACCAAGTTGGATTTATACCCACGAGACAGGGACCAGATAATATTCGCAGAGTAACGAATATAATGTACCATCTTCAAAAAAATCCAGAAAAAGCAGCAATAATTATGCTGGATGCGGAGAAAGCTTTTGATAGGACTGAAATAAAATTTCTGGAGTGTATAATGTCAAACATGGGATTTGAGGGGCCCTTTCTCGATTGGGTCAAAGCAATTTATAAAGAACCAAAATCTAAACTTATAATAAATAATGGACACTCCCAACCATTTCAATTAAGCAGAGGAACAAGACAGGGATGCCCACTGTCACCCTTATTATTTAATCTGACACTAGAAGTATTAGCAATAGCAATTAGACAAGAAACAAAAATTAAAGGAATTAAGATTAACAAAACAGAACACAAGATTACAATGTTTGCTGATGATACAGTACTATTCATAGGTGATCCAGTAACATCCACTCCCCATTTACTAAAATTAATACAAGAATTTGGAGACATCTCGGGATATAAAATCAATGAAAGCAAGTCATACGCATTGATATATGGCCAAACTGAATTACAACGACAAGAGATAAAAGCAATCCTTCCCTACCCTGAGGAAGAGAAGGCAGTTCAATACTTGGGAGTGAAACTACCAAAGCAATTAAACCAAATCTACAAAGAAAACTTTGCAAAACTCCCACAACAATTAAGCAGAGAAGCCGCAGAATGGAAAGATTTACCCTGTACGTGGCTAGGGAGAATAAACCTATTTAAAATGATAATATTGCCCAAAATCTTATATAAAATGATGGCTTTACCCATCCAATTACCTGATCAATTTTTTATAGAATGTGATAAATTAATTAAAGAAATAATATGGAAAGGAAACAAACCAAGAGTCAGCAAACAAACATTAATGAGGAGTAAGGACAAAGGAGGCATAAATTTCCCGGACCTGCGGCTCTATCATAGAGCTGCAATACTAGGAGCGTTAAATAACTGGTACCTTCAACCAAAAGAAATAAAATGGGCAGAAATAGAACAATATGTTTTGACCACAGGCAAGCTGAAAAATATAATATTAGATGAAGAGCCCCCAAATAAAAAGAAATGGAAAGACCACCCCTTTGCGTGGGGTACATGGGCAACCTGGCAAAATATAATTAGGAAAAGTAAAATTAGCCAGAATTATTTCCCATACTCACCAATAGATTTAAAGTGTTTTCAAGCACAGCAGCAGGCACGGTCCCTAAGGAAAAAATTAAACGAGAAAAGAATTGAGAAAATCAACCAGATTATAAAAGATGGAGAAATAATAAGTAAAGAAGACATGGAAAGGGTAATAGAAACACAAATTCACCCATTTGAATACATGCAACTTAAGCATGCACTAAGCAGTAAAAATAAAAAAGAGCACTACGCAAGAGAGCCCACCAAGATAGAAAGGATACTCTTTGAACAAACAGCCATAAAAGGGAGGCTATCACGTATATATAGAACATTGAAAGAAATTTGGTACCCTAAACAAATAGGATACATGCAAAAATGGAAAGAAGAATTAGGAATAGAAATTACAGAAAAAGAGGAAGCTGATATAATAGATTACATGCATAACAATGCCCACTCATTAGAAATTAAGGAATGTCAAATCAAGTTAACAACTAGATTCTATCTGACACCAGTACAATTCAGACAAACGGAAGAAGGAAGGGAAAGAGGTTTGTGTTGGAGGGGATGCGGGGAACGGGGAACACAAAGACACTGTTGGTGGGATTGTGACAGAGTACAACCACTGTGGAGGGGTGTGTGGGAAAAAATGGAAGAAATGACTAAATTGATCATTCCATACAAACCTGAGATTGCTTTGCTGGGCTTGTTTCCAGAAGTGGGAATACTTCAAAAACATAAAGACTCATGTTCGGCCTTCATACAAGCTGCAAAAAAGATCATCACCCTGCACTGGAAAGACACTAAGGAACTTTCTATAGGCGAATGGATGAATAGATTATGGCACCATCTAACGATGGAAAAAGTGGCAGCGAACCTAATGGACAAAAAAGAAGCATATACAGCAAAATGGTTTCTATGTGTATGTGTTATGACAAACAAAAATCTACCTGAAGACCAGAGAGCATATTTATTTGATCATTATGTATAATCAAAATAGAACTTAGCTGAACCCAAAAGACTACATTTAAAAAATTGTAACCACAGTTAATTGTTTACAAGTTTATGTATATTGTTATTTAAAATAAAAGTTTATAATGTTAAAAAAAAAAAAAAAAATCCCCTTAATGCCCTACATCCCCCACCCAATCTCATCCAACCCTATGCCTGGCCAAATTCTTGCATTTTTTCTGGAGCATGAGCAGACTGTCTTAGGTGGCCCCCAAGGGGAGGGAGAATGCCTCTCTGCGCATCCTAGCTGTAAAACATCACTGAGAGATGGTACCTGCAAGAGGGTGCAGTTGATCTCAGGGGCTGAGAGGGGATGTAAGGGAGGAGACAGTCTTTGTTACCTGGGGCCCAAGCCGTTTAGGGCTTTTATAGGTTAAAACCAGCACCTTGGATTGTGGCCAAAAGCTGCCAGCCAGTACAGACTCTGGCGCACTGGTGTAATGTGCTCCCAGCAACCCACCCCCAAATGATGAGCCACCACATTCTGCACCAACTGCAGCTTCTGAACAGTCAAGGGCAGCCCCATTCTCTCTCTCCTGAGGCGGCAGGCTGTCCTTGCTGGATTTAGCTCCTCATTAGTAGGCAGGGATAAAGACTTTTAATAGGCTGTTGGGACCTGGGGGAGGAGCTACCCCGGCCTAACAGCCCCAGATCTGTTCCTGCCTCAGGAGACAGACACAGGGACGACGCTCTCCGAGTGCGACAAAAAACAAGAACTACAGGCCGGAGGAGCGCGCTCTCACCTCAGAACTCTTCCCCGCTGGGGTGTTGAGCATGGGGCTTGAGGTCTGAGCTACCAAAGGTGCCGGCTCCCCTCTCTGCAGGATGTCAGCGCAAGAGGGGGAGCATTCCCCGGATGGCTCCCGCCCACCGCTGGAAAAAAGAGGGCGAAGGGACGAGGCAGCAGGCGTCCGGATGGCCAGGGAACAAGCTCGCAGCAGCTCAGTGACGTGCGTGGGTGGGACAGCACCCCGGAACCTCTCTGGGACACCGGAAGAGGCCCGCCAGCGGCAGTCAGGTACCGCGAGTCCCTGGGGCCAGCTTCCAGAGCCCGCAACTAGTGGAGCCACGACAGTGGAAAGCCCCACAGGGGACATGGGGACCCAGGCCCAAGAGGGAGGGAGAAACAGCCCTTCTAGGAGCGCAGCCCCACCCAGGCCTGTATCCAGGCCCGACAGTCAGGCGCACACTGTGGCACGGCTCCCCTACCTGCCCAAACACACGAGTGGGAAAGGAGAGAAGGCTCACAGACTGGGAGGGCACCCCCAATGGACCCCAGCAGGCCCACAGAGACAGGGATCAGGCCTCCCGCTGGAAAGGGCGAGCTATAGACACAGATCCTGCTCTAGGGGGCGCAACGAGGAGAGATCCTCAAGGTCCCGCAGAGGGGCCATAGGGGGGGAGGCCCGCCCCTCCCAGGAGCAACATAGCCCCCAGAGGCACAGCTCTGTATCCCGCTATAGGCACTATCGCCACAGCAGGGACAGGACCCATCCACCCCCGACTACCATGGGGGCAGAAGAAGGAGGGAAAGGGAGCCCCCCTCCTCCTCTTCATGGGACTGCGCCGCTTCCCACGTGGGTCTGCCTGCGCAGCCCAGGGGGCTGGAGGGCGAGGTGATTCCCCTGCAGGTGCTTCAATGGCTTGACCAACTATTTATTTATCAATTTATACCCTTCCCCTCCTGTAAAACAGCTCGGGGTGGCTAACAATTTTAAAAGAGTAAAAAATACAATAATATAAATATAAAACAATCAAAATGATATAAAAAATTTAAAACAGTGTTAAGACAAAATCAAAGAATAAATTAGGGTAGGGTGGTGCTAAAACCCTAACCCACCCTCCCCAAAGGCCTGGGCGAACAGCCAGGTCTTACAAGCCCACCAAAATGTTAAAAGGCTTGGGGTCAGGTGAGCTTCCTCCGGGAGGGAGTTCCAAAGGCGCGGCCTGGCCAATTGATCACGAAGGGCCCGGACTGCATAGCACACTTGCTGGGGAGTATATCCCCAGCAAGTGTGCTACGCTCAGTCGTGTGCTGCAAAGCTGTTGTATTGCACACAGACGCGGAGCCATGCCCCTGCCCCAGCTCACCCCCTGGAGCAGGGCCAGGGGCCAGAGGTCCCACGGAGCACCCAGAATCGGAGAAAGAGGAGGGAGGGCTACAAGAGAGGGAAGGCCAGGACCCCGTGTCAAAAGCAGGTGCCAGAATCTTCCCAGCGGAACAGTCTGAATGACTTATTCCCAAAGTAGCGGCATAATAGGTCTATCGCTACCAGCGCCCCCTCCTCCTTCCCAGCTGGGGGAAAACCTGCCCAAGGATGCCTCCCTAGTGCTTCCCAAGGAGGAGATAGATGCCACCGGGTTGCCACTCCCCTTTTCAGGGGGAAGGGAGCCCTCTGCCAAGGCAAAGGGGATTCACTCAACAGCCAGGCAATTCTACTCCTTGCTGGACTCGGGAGCCAGTGTTCAGACTACCCAAGGTGGACCTCGCCAAAGTCTCCATTCTTCCCACAGACTGGGAGGGCACCCCCAAGGACCCACTGGATAGGAAAGTGGAATCCTTTCTGCGTAGGGACTTTGAAGCAGCCTCTATAGCCTGTAGAGCCACGGCAACAGACTCTATGGTAGCAAGGGTGATGGTTCAATGGATAAGACTTCAATGAATTGTCCACTCCGGAGGAGATGCAGGACGCCTTGAAACGGCTCTTGGCAGCAGCGGCCTTCACAGCAGATGCCGCCCAGTTCTCAGCTCGAGCCATGGCCAACAGTGTGGTGGCGAGGCAGACGGTGTGGCTGAGACCATGGAAGGTGAACCTCCACGCAAAGATGGTGTTGACAGCCGCACCCTACGCAGGAGACAGACTCTTCGGGGATCCGATGGAACACATCATGACCAATGAGCTGGAGAAGAGAGGCCCTCCCCGTGCCCCCGTCCAAGAAGGACGGTAGGAAGAGATCCCCTTTCCGCCAGCCTTTTCACTACAGACCCTTCTTTGGGGGGGGGGGGTACAGACAGAGGAACAGGAGGTTCCCAAAGCAGGGGTCAGAGGGGCAACAGGTTTAACCCCCAATCCAGGGGCCCAAACAAATCAGACAGAACGAAAGCCCCAGCCTCCTGACTCGATCAGGCAGCAGGGGGAGTACAGGGCACTGGGGGGGATGATTACAGGCTTTCTATCCACAGTGGTGCAGCACCACAACAGACAATTGGGTGAGGGAAACTATCTCAAAAAGGTACTCCTTGGAGTTCTCACCACACCAAGGAACCTGTTCGTACAAGCCCCAGTGTCTCGGCTAGAGGAGAAGCACAACTGCGCCTCCGCAGCCATTCATTACCTACTGGACATCGGGGCGGTGGAACTAGTTCCCCCCCAGAAGAACGACATTCAGGTATATACTCCATCTTCTTTACAGTTCCAAAAAAGAACGGAGAGATCAGGGCCATACTAGACCTAAAGTGGACCAACAAGTTCCTGAGACCAAAGAAGTTCAGGACGGAGATACTTGCCTCCACCATTCTGGCAATCAAACAGGGGGACTACCTCACCTCTATAGATCTGAAGGAGGCATATCTACACGTCCCCATTCGACCGATGCATCGAAGATTCCTCCAGTTCGCATACGACCAACTCCACTACCAATACAAGACACTGCCCTTTGGCTTGGCATCATCCCCGAGGGTCTTTACCAAGCTGCTCGTCATCCTAGTGACCGACCTCAGAAAGAGGGGAATCCATGTGTACCTGTACTTAGGCGACATCCTCATGCGGGCCACCTCCCCACCGGAGGCGGAGTTCGCGGTGTCAAACACAATCCAGACACTGCATGCACACGGCTTCTGCATCAACTGGGGAAAAAGCTCAGTAACACCGAGACAGAAACTGCAACACCTCGGAGTCATGCTGGACACAGCCAGAAACACTCTTCCTCTCACCAGACAGGGAAGCCAAGGCGAGGCGACTGTTCGAGATCATCAAGAGTCACAGGGCATCCACCCTACTGGATCTGACGAGCGCCCTAGGCACCATGGTGTCGTGCATGGACTTCGTGGCGTGGGCCCGTTTTCACCTACGCCCACTGCAGATATTCCTATTGCCCTGGCAAGCACAGATTACAGCTCAACACAACCCAACGGTCCAAATGACGAGTGCCGTCAGATCCTCGCTGAACTGGTGGCTCCAGTCAAACAGGTATGCCGGGGCCTCCTGATACAAGAACCCAAGCGGATAACGGTCACGACGGACGCCAGCCTTTCAGGCTGGGGGCACATTGTCAGGAGCTGGTAACGCAGGGTCGCTGGGGCCCTGAGACCAGGGGGGCTTTCATAAATGTCCTGGAGCTGACAGCGATAAGCCTGGCACTGAAGGAATTCCACCACAGGTTGAAAGGAGGACATGTCCAAGTCATAACCGACAACACATAGGCAATGGCATACGTCAACAGACAGGGGCACGAAATCCAGAAGACTCCGCCAAGAAGCAATTTCCCTACTAGAATGGGCAGAGCAGAACCTGGAGTCAGTGACAGCACTAGACGTCAGGGGAGAGCTCAGTGTCAGGGCAGATTGGCTCAGCAGAGCAACTCTGGACCCAGGGGAATGGTTTCTCAACCCCGAAGTCTTCTCAACTCTAGTGGACATGGGGGATGCCATACATCAACCTGTTCGCATCCAGGAACAACAGCAAGGTGAGCAGATTCTACTCCAGACACGAGTATGGCACGAGCAGCCTGGACACACTCTCAGGAATGCCCCTTTCTCCCCCCCCCCACCTCCTGGACGCATTCCCTCTGGTGCTCCTACTGTCCAGAACGTTGAGGAAGATCACGGAGGACAAGGCAGAGGTGATCCTCATAGCACCCAACTGGCCAAGGAGACCATGGTACTCCATCAGGGAGATCCTGGTGGACAACCCAGTCATCCTACCGCAGAGACAGGACCTTCTCTCACAGGACCCCATTCTGTACCAGGGCACCCTCAACTTGAGTTTGACTGCCTGGAGGTTGAGCGGGAACACCTGAAAGACTTCAGATATAATGACAAAGTGATGAGGACCCTGCTAGGAGTGAGAAGAAGCTCGACCAACTGAATGTACAACTTCACATGGAGGAACTTCAGATCCTGGGCGCTGGGACACAATGTGGTCCCAACCAGGGCCACCATCCCAGATCTTCTCGCCTTCCTACAAGAGGGTCTGGATAAAAGATTAAGTATTAGCACACCGTGGAGACAGGTATCAGCCCTCTCAGCAACCCTTACACAGTCAACGCAGGATTCCTTAGGCTAGCACAGAGTCAGACACGTGCGATGCTTTTTGAAGGCAGCAGCAGGCCTGACACCACCTGTTTGCCATCAATTCCCAACCTGGAAGCGGAACATGGTTCTGGAAGCACTTTCGAACCCCTGCAGTGAATACCACTTTGGATCCTGTTGCTCAAAGCAGCCTTCCTCATGGCCATCACATCGGCTAAGAGAGTGTCGGAGCTGGGGGCATTGTCGGTGGATCCCGAACTTTGCCGCTTCGACAAGGACAAGGTCACCCTGACCCTACACCCAGCCTTCCGACCAAAAGTGGACTCGGGCTCCCAAAGGGGCCAGGAGTTGGAGCTTCCTTCCTTTTGCCCAAATCCCTCACACCCCATGGAAATCCTGTGGCACAAACTAGATGTTAGAAGAGCACTGAAGGTGTACTTAGAACACAAGATTTCAGGGTGGAGTCCGCCCTTTTCATGGGGTTTCGGCAAGGCTCCAAAGGAAAGAGGGTGTCAACAGCAACGCTGGCCAGGTGGCTTAGGGGCTGCATTTCATTAGCCTATAGGTCAAGGGGACTCGGGGTTCTGAGGGCTTAACAGCGCACACTCTCAGGTCTGCATCCACCAATGCAGCAATGCTTCAAGGAGCTGCGTTAGACGACATTTGCAAAGCAGCATCCTGGACGTCTAAACACTTGTTCACACGCCACTACCTTATCGACAAGTGGACCTATGCCAGAGCCGCCTTTGGTCGTAGGGTTTTACAAAGGGTTCTAAACTAGAGGGCCTTTGAGGCATGAGGGTGATTTGGCCAGTGATCTGGAAGTCCTGCCCCTTTGGTGGAAATAACTACTGCTTGGGCACATCCCAGCAAGGACTGCCTGCCTCCTCAGGAGAGAGAGAAAGGAAAATTTGGTTCACTTACCCAGTGAATTTCCTTTCTTCTCTCCAAGGGAGGCAGGCAGTCCGGCCCAAACAAACGGAACCGAGGTCTTCACCTCAAAACTCCTACATGCAGATAGGGTTGAAAAAGTTGGACATAAGGATCGGATCTAAAGACCTGGACACGGGGGTCTCGCCTCCTTACTTCCCCCTTCCTAGAAAGGAGTGAGGGAGAGTCCTATATATAGAAGTTTTCTCCCTTCAGGGCTCTCAGACCCAGTAGGGACATTTCTAGTTAACTGTTAGACAGTTCTGAGGGTTAACTTGAACCTTGTTAGAAAAATTCCTTAGATTGGCAAGTCACAGATCTGGGGCTGTTAGGCTGGGGTTAGCTCCTCCCCCAGGTCCTGACAGCCTATTAAAGTCTTTATCCCTGCCTACTAATGAGGAGGAGGAGGAGCTAAGCCCAGCAAGGACTGCCTGCCTCCCCTGGAGAGAGGTCTGCGTACTCCTATCCTCACCACATGGACCAACCAGCCATCGTTCTTGATGTAACCAAGCCAAGCACGTGCACCTGGGACCTCGCATCCTCCTGAATGTTACACCTTGTCTCTCCCTCTGTTCCCCTTCCTTCGTCGTCCCCCACCCCCGTCTCTCATATTGTAAGCCCTAGGGCAGGGACCGTGTCTATTCAATTAATTTGTAAAGCGCCAGGTACACTGCTGGCACTATATAAATGCTTGATAATAATAATAATAATAATAATTAATAAAGAAAGGAAATTCACCAGGTAAGTGAACCTTTTATTTATTTTATTTGAAACACTTAATATCCCACCCCTCATGCCTTAGGCAGTTCAGGGCAGCTAACAATAATAAAACATCAAAAAAACAACATAAAACCACAACATCAAAAAGACAAAACCCCTCATCAGAATAAATAACTAAAATAACCCAGTCTCCCCCAATCCACACACCCTCCCCATCTCCCTGTCCAGACGCCTGGCAGAATAATAAAGTCTTACACAGCCCCCGAAAGGTGAGCAGATCTGAGCAGAGGTGGGCCTTCTCCAAGAGGGAGTTCCACAGGAATGGCATGGCCACCAAGAATGCCCTCATGGTGGCCATCCACTGATAGTGCAGGACCTCAGTGTAGAGCTCATTGCAGTAGTCTAGCCTCAAGGTTACGAAGGCATGGATGACGGTGGCCAGATCCACATCTGGTTAAAAACAGTTGCAGCCTTCTCACTATATGTAATTGGTAAAAGGCACTGTTGGCCACCGCTGCAACCTGATAATCCAGGCACAGCAGTGGATCCAAGAGCACCCCAAGGCTGCGAGCCTGAGTGACCAAAGGAAGTTGGACCCCACCAATAACAAGTCCCTATGTCTCCCGACCAAAAATCATCACCTTGGTCTTGTCTGGATGCAGCTTCAATCAACACGCCCACATCCAGTCCCCAGTGGCAGTCAGACACTGGGTAAGAACCAAGACTGCCAGTCCCGTGCCAGATGAAAAGGAGAGAGAGCGCTAAGTGTCATCACCATATTGATGGCACTTCACTCAAAATCTCCAAGCAATCTCACCCAGGGGCCTCAGATACACATTGAACAGGAGTGGAGACCAGATGGAACCTGGCGGAACCACACAAAGGAGCTCCTGAGGGGCAACACGTCAATGCTCATCACCACCCTCTGAGTTCTTCCAGATAGGAATAAGCAGATTGAATGAATGAATGAATGAATAAAGCAGCAGTGGGCAAAGTTCCCAGGCCCAGGAGCTGCATATCAAAATGTTTATATCAGTGAGAGTCACAACGTGCTACATTGATTGTGACTTCTCCGCATCCCAGGGAAATAGCCTCACAAGGCATGCTCCTACAGCCCCCGAGAGGCTCTGGCAGCCGATGGCAGCTTGGTTCCTCTGGCTCCTGAGGGAGCCGCATGGACACACCCACAAGAGCTGCAATACAGGTGCCCAAGAGCTGCATGTGGCTCCCAAGCCACCATTTGCCCACTTCTGGAATAAAGGGTTGCTGCTTTGTTTACCTCCAACATGAACGTCTTGCTTCCCTTAGTTGTTTGGGGAAAAAAATCTAAATTTTGTCTGGAACAAAACTAAACCAAACTTCTGAGTTTTGCATAGTTCACAATCCCACTATGAATTGGCCCATTGTTAGCCCTGGTATAAGGCAACTTGGCCTCCGCTGGGGTTTTTGAAAGAGAGCAGAGTCCAAATGAAACTTTCTTGGTTTCATTATTACAGCTTTACACCCCTGTGATAAAGATCAGGAGATCACAGCAGACGTTTGGGGCCATGTTTTCAGTAGACAGTCCACAAGGGATGAGGCTGGGGTAGGGTGGCCAGAGATGCAAATTTTAGACACTTATGCGAAATACAGGTTGCAGGGCCGCATTGGCTCCACTGCATCCCTGCAACCTGTATTTCTCATAAGTGTCCTCTAAAATTGGCACCTCTGGCCATCCTCGGCTGTGGGTGGGCTATTCTCGGCTGGGGGATAACCCTCCCTCCCCCCCTCCCAGACTGGCTGCATCACCCTGACCCTCACTCCAGGTATCCTTTTTCAGTGCTGCTGCTGCCATTTTCCTCTCTATATCTGGAACTTGGAGTGTCAATGCACTAATGCTGCCTGCCCAGGAGAGGGAGCACTTCCTGCTGTTTTTGGTCTCTGGCCACCCACAGCTTAGGACAGCAGCCTGGCGTTCTCACTCCCATGGCTGGCTCCAGTGCGGGAGAGGGAGTATGCAGTTTAGCTCTATCAGTCAGTTTCCCAGAGCTCTAGCCCCGTGCCTGTGTAGGCCCCTAAAGTGTAAGGTGCCTTTTAAATAACATCCGGCTCTGACGTGGGGGTAGGGTGGCCAGACATCCGGATTTATACCGGACAGCCCAGTACTTCTGACAGCTTTAGCTGTCCAAGATAGAAGGGGAACCGGACCATAGAGCTGTCCGGGAATGCCCCCTTCCATCCCTCCTTCCACCATGGGCTGGCCACAGCAGTGGTCTCTGCACTTCCGCCCACATAGACCCTAGGCGGAAGTGCAGAGAGCAAGCCGGCGGGCTTTTTTGGTGCGTGCACGGCGGCCGGCAGAGTCAGTTGAGGCTTGCTGCTTGAGGGAGTCCCAGGAGGATCAGCCGCCCGAGCCCAGGTACCTACTGCCAACCTTCTTACCACCACCACCTCCACCCCCCGGGCTGCCCTCCCAGCAACTCCCCCTCAGCTTCCAGCAAACCCCCCCAGGTTCCTCTCCTCCCAGCAACCCCCCTCCCAGCCGCTTGAGGGAGTCCTGGGGGGTTAGACGGCGTGGACCAGCAAGAGGATCAGCCGCCCAAGCCCAAGTACCTACCGTCGGCCTCCCCTTCCCACCCCCAGCTACCCCCCTCAGCAGCAACACCCCTCCAAGCAACCCTCCTCCCAGCAACCACCCCGGTTTCCCCCCCCCCAGCAGCAACCCACCCACACCGGCTCCCTGTCCCCTCCCAGGCAACAACCCCCCCTGCTCCCTTCCCAGCAACCCCCCAGCTTCCTCCTCCCTGAACCCCCCTGGCTCCCCCTCACCAACCCCCCCTTCAAAAGCTTTTCAGAGTGATGTGGGTGTGGTACCCCCAATACTATGTACAAACTTGTTCAAAGGGTTTACAGGGTGACCTGGGTGTGTTAGCCCCAATGTTCTTATGTGCAATGGTGCTCAAAGGTTTCTGAGGTTGACTGGTGGTGTTCCCCATAAAAAAGGAGACAAAAGACAAATAGAAAAATAAAAGGTGGTTGAAATGGTAGGGAATCACTGGTAGTTATTACCGGCTTGATGAGACACTAAAAACATCCGTTTCTCCTCACAGTGAGCCTTGGCTCTATATTTTGACACTACTAGGGAGAAATGGGACTAGTGGGAGAGAGACATTGAATGGGACCTTAGTAAGGAGGCTCTCTATCCCCCGGTGGCAGGGCTTCATGCAGCAGCAAGGAGTTCACAGGGTTAACTAATGTAATCTCCCTCCAATGTTAACTATGGAAACTCCTTGCTACTGGGTTAAGCCACACCACTGGCTTAACGGTTGGGTTGGCTCCACCTACTGTTGGCTTGGCTCTGCCTACTATTGGCTTGGCTCCACCCACTTCTGGCCCTGCCCTCTGCCCCACAAACTTACATAAATTAATATAAAATTGCATATGTACGTTTCATGCAAATGTTTGTCCTTTTTTCTGCTGATGCGTCAGTGGCCAGCCTACGTGGGGGTTAGAGCGCACTCAGTAGAGGAGAGGGCCAAAGATACTATCTTTCATGGCAGTTAGAGCGCCAATTGTCCGTGAAAGAGAGAGAGGTGCTTCTGGGAGCTGAAATGGGAGAGTGTGGAGAAGGCAGCTGCTTTTTGAGCTTCAGGAGGGAGATCGCTCTCAGGTCTATACTGGGAACCCCAGTATAAATTACTGTAGAAGGCTGCTTCGCTGACCCACCCACGGGACATATAAATAGCCCAGGCCTAGACCTAGTTGGGGTTGGAACTAAAGCTGAGGAAAGTCTCCTCAGAGAAGGCCAGGGAGCCAGCAGAGCTTCTGGTGGGACACTGGACGGTCCTCTGAATTCTTTCCAGTCAGTGGGAGCCGCTGAACTCCGTGTTTTCCCAGACTCTGCCAACTTCCAGCGCGCCTACGCAAGCAAGCGGCAGGGACTCTGGTTTGAACTTGAAGGTTGGGAGGTGGTGGTGGTGTTTTCTTCTGCTGTTATTTTCATTCTTGTTTTAAAGCTGTAATAGATTAAACAGACTTTTATCTGACAGAAAGTCTGACATGTTGTTTCCTGGTTGCCCTAATGGCAGAAATTTCTATTTATAGGGCTCATCCAGGTGGTGGCACCGCCAAGGTATGTTATAATGATTAAGCAACTGCAGTAGCTATCTGGAGCCTCTCCTCAAATTCCCCAGCACAACTGGGACTCCCAGGACTCCTGTCCCTGTAACGTGAGCACCACTTTTAAAAAGGGGTTACACCTGGATATGGAGGGGGAAGCTGGGGCTTAAGGTGCTGACAGGGAACAGAGTCCAGCTGTCACCACCCAACAGCCATGGGGTTAGAGCTCTAAGGGAGTGGGTGGCACTGGGCTCTGTTCCTGTCAACTGCTTCCCAAATTCTGGCCCCATTGGGGGGGGGGGAAGCTGCACTCTGTGTCTTTCAGCTCCCCAGAGCTGTGGACTTGGGGGGGGGGGAGCCACAGAAGAGCAACGGAAGTTGGCTATTTTGCTTCATCTCCTCCTGAAAAGTCAGAAATGGATGTTGCACACCCATAGTGTGAGGAGGTGGAGGAGATGAAGCCATATCTTTCCTCCTAGATCATGCAAAGAGTTGTGTGCACCTCACCCCCCATACCGCACAAACCCCTACCATTCCCCTCTGACAATATGGAGTTTCTGGCAGTGAAGGGGAGGGCAGCTGGTTGCTGCAATTCTTCTCCAAGCGGTACTATTTATGGGTGTGCACGTGTATGAGTGTTCCCTCCTTTTGCTTGATGTTTGGTGTCCTGTATTTATTTATTTTTTGGGGGGGGGGGGATGTCCCATATTTCAGAATCGCAGGGGCCCTCATCTGTATAGCCCCACAAGAACCAAAGAACAGACACCTCTGCTGCTCCAATACAGCCAGCCGTACAGAAGCTGCACAATTAACTTGCAGAATTTGTTGCCAGAGGATGTGGTCAGGGCCAGTAGTATAGCTGGGTTTAAAAAAGAATTGGACACATTCTTGGACAGTAGGTCCAATAACCGCTATTAGCCAAGTAGGTTATGGGAAGGTAACTTCTTACTGTTGGGAGCTGGGAGTGGATAAGGGAATGGATTGCCCATTGGGTACTTCTCCCATGTGACTGAGATTGACCACTGTTGGAGACAGGATGCTGGGCTCGATGGACCATTGCATTATTTATGTTCTTATGCCCCTTCTCCTTGTTCCATAGGGACTCATATTCTGTATTTTTTTTTAACCCAGCAGCAGTGCCCTTCAAGACCCTCCTCCCCAACTAGAATTCAAGTCCACTCGCATATTTAAAATGCACAAATATTTGCACATATAGGTCTATATGCACAAATTTAAATATATTTGCTGGAAAATATACTCAACACAAATAGAGCAATGTAGCAACCAACTCTTGGAGACACTCCCAAAAATAAAACCACACCCAGCTTCCATAATCTCTCAAAATTGGAATCAGAAGATTCCTTCTAGGGCTGTAACAAAACTTTGGTGTGGATTTCATATTCGACAGATCCACTCGTTCTAGTCTCGTCTGCTAAAACACAAAATGGCCTGTGAGCTAGTCCACGCTTCGTTGAAGATCCGGGTTGCCTGCGCCCCATTATGTGCATGCAAAAAGTGGAGGTGCCCTGTACTGAAGATGCACACTACCATTTTGTGCATACCTAATACAGGATGTTGCCATTTTGCACATGCAAAAGATGGTGGCATCCTGAATTTGGAGCTTTGTGAGACATTCTAAAAATGTGAAAAAACTCCACCAAAAAGAAAGGGCTGATCTGATTCAGCATTAACACCTTCCTCTCCAAGGTGAAAGGAACTATATATTGTGAGACAAATTCAAGATCAGAGAAAAGCTATTGGGCCATATCTCCCTCTATCACTGTATTTTGGAGTTTACCACGGCAAGGAAATAAACCTCCTCCCACAACTGTATTGGAGTGATGAGTTGTGTTCCTCCACGTTTTGCTTTGATGCTTCTAGTAATTAAACCCATAGATTAGGGTTGTTTCTTAGAATGCTTTCTGAGGCTCTTGTGGTATGTCTTCATTTCCACCCACACTGTCTGACTGTCTTAAGGGCTTTCCCATCCCTTGGGTAGTTTTGGCACACATCTTCAATTTTTCTCTGGCGTCACTTGGTAATAAAAAGCTTTATCTCCCTCCTGATTGAAGTGATACAGGTCAGTTTATCTCAGTTTATTTTAGCACCTAGTACTGCAACCCCCAAACTTCCCCCATTTATACTGGACAAACACTACAGGCTCCTTCCCAGCAACGTAGTGATTTTCATTGCCAAATTATTAGGGAAGACATTTAGGTCTCTGGCACCTTTAGAAATATTTCACACCAGGGAAAATGTTAATATTTAATCTGGTATCATATCAGGCTGAGGAGAGAGGTGTGTGCTTTGTAATGCTGGGTCAGTTCTGTACTTCAAGTAGGAAGTGGAAAAAATGCAAAACTGGAAACTAATACGTTTATGGAGTATAAATTACCAGCATTTTTAATAGAGACAAAGTAGTATAGTGATATCTTATTGGACCAACTCTAGTTGATGGAGGTATACAAGCTTTCGGACCTCACAGGGTCTGTCATCAGGCAAGACTGACAAAGAACCCTGTGAGGTCCGAAAGCTTGCTTACCGTCACCAACTATAGCTGGTCCAATACAAATATCATTGTACTACTTTGTCTTTATTGCCAGTATATTTGGGACCAACATGGCAATTTTACTTTTGCTACGCAGTATTTTTAAAGCACTTCAGTGGTAGTTCCTGTTTAATCCTCCCGTTAGCTCTATGGCTTAGAGAGATGCTTGGCAAAATAAGCTGGAGGCTAATACCAATATTTGCAAATCTAGACACCTACAAAAGTGTTGTCCAGAGGTGCCAATCAGCTATGGTAGCCACTGATGTCAAAGGCCACTTACCTAGGGACCAAGACAATCTGACAATGTAGGCCATTGTAGGCCATCAAGTGGAATCAGTATCAGAGTTCATCTGCATGAATGCTTGCCTTTCATTTGTGAGACCTTGAAATGTTCTGTACACTTTCACCATAAATCTCTGCCATGTTGCTGGAGGTGAATTTGATAAGGTTTAGGAGGCTCGTGTACTGTAGCCATTGGGTGATTGTGTTGTTGACTAGTGGCATTGCATCATTTGCTTATGCTCCCTCATTTAACCCATTGACCTTATTAACAGGGAAAGGCTGTGACGTAAACTCATAGTTGCCAATTGACAGGTGACTGCTTTCTCTAATATCATCCCTGCATATGGATGCTTCGATGATGGTCTGTACCAACCTCAGGGGTACTTTGACTGTCCCAGTTTCAACCACTCGTGGGGTCAGGCAGGGTTGCTTGCTGGCCCCAACTTTGTTTAATCCTTACGTTAATCATCTTCTGGTCAAATTTCGCAATAATGATAAATATATGGCTCCAAAAATTGGGGACCGCAGAGTGTCGATATTAATGTATGCAGACGACACTGTTTTGCTATCTTCCTGCAGACTGGGTCTTATTCGCCTGATGGATGATTTTGGTGCTGAGTGCTTAATAGAGGAACTGGTTGTTAATTATCAAAAAACAAAGGTCATGGTCTTTACTAGAAGTTGTAGGCTAAATCATGGTACCTGAATAAGCACAAATTAGAACAGGTGTGTATGTTCAAATATTTGTGAGTGGTTTTTACTTTTAGGGGTACCTGGTCTACGCATCTGAGATATGTCAAACAAGCAGCCACTTTTTCCATCGTGATACTCTTATGGTTCCTTGAAGGCAGGGGGTGTAATTTAGCGGGACCAGCACTGAAGATTTTTCAGGCAAAATTGATATCGCAGATCTGTTTTTGTGCCCAGATACGGGGTCTCAGTAAAATGGTCACTTACTTCCTAGAGCCATTACAAAACAAATTTCTGCAAAGCCTTCTAGGCGCCCTGTTAGTAACATCTCCTGCAATTTCACCCAGGTCTTTGGGGTGGGGAGTGGGTTAGGGTTTTTATCTCCCCTACCCTGTTATTGTTTGTTGCTTTAATGTATCCCGGGGCCCTGTATTTTTTATGTATGTTAAATTGTTTTATATTTGTTTTTATGCATATTTTATTGTTGGAAGCCGCCCCGAGCTGTTCGCAGGAGGAGCGGGGTATAAATTTGAAAAATAAATAAAATTTTAAAAATACTGAGATTGGAGACAGGGATGAAATCCTTGATATCGAGGATAGATGGATATGTACTGCAGCACTGGTTGAAAACCTTTCATTCACTGCCGAAGTCTCTCCCGTGACAGTGTCTGGAGAAGAAACTGAAGGTGGGAGACCAGCAAAAGGACTTATGGTGGCTAGGAGCTGAACAAAAAATTTGAAGTCTGGGTTTTTCATTGGATTTTTTTAGGATGTATTCCTTAAAGGAAGCTTCTAAGCTTATTAAGTGCAGAATCAATGACATTGAATATCAGTCCTTAAGGACCCAGACTTCTATCTCTAGAATATTCTCAAGTTATAAATACTGCCTTCCTGATCGATCAGTCCCATCATATTTAGGATCAGTCACTAATGTAACCCTCAGGAAGGCCTTTACCTCTCTAAGGCGTCAGGTAATGGCAAGTTTTATATGGTCGCTATTCAGGTTTGCCCTATAAGGACTGCAAGTGTATCTGTGGCTCAGAACAAGTGGAAGCCTTGGTTCTTTTTCTTTTACTGTGCCCTCTAAATGCACGCCTCGTGATCAATTATTTAAACTGACTAATGCTGGACCTCAATGGTCTCCTCTCCGACTGTTGGTATTTTTTCTTTCTGATAAGAGAGCGGAGGTGACTAATGGTGTAGCTGCTTTCGGAGCAGCTGCAAACAGATTGAGAATACAGTAGGTAAAACTGCAGGATGACCTTGCCCCTTAAGTGGCCTTTATTTCAATTAAAGTATATGTTTCCTTGTTTTTGTCCTTTTGGGGCTTGTTATAGCATGTTTTTAACTCAGGTATGTTTAACTATTGTGTACTTCTGTATACCTTGTGATATGTATAGTTGTCATGGCTATTTGCCAGTACAATAAAGAATTATTCATTCATTCATTTAACCGCATTAACCACCTCTTGTTGTTTGTCCTGTGGGGGAGAGCCTCAAACCACTTTTCTGGAGTAGATCCATAGTCTAGCAGAAACAGATTTCAGTGAGACAACTCCATAGCAAGTGGTTTGAGAATCATGACCTGAGAGAGTCAGCCCTCTGAGGCAAAGACTGTATTTTTGTCCTGTTTATGTATGATGCCAACCACAAATTTAATTCTAGTAAGTGACTTGAGACGTCTAGCTTAACTTTACACAAATAGGCTAATCCCCCTTGGGGGTACTTACTTATTATTACTATTTATATAGCATCCAAAATGTGCCCAGCACTGAACATTAATTAATTCGACACAAGTTCCTGTCCCAAGAGGGGCATTACAGTCTAGGATGGACAAGGGAGAAGGGAGTAAGGGAGAGACAGGGATGCATTCATGAAGATGAGAAGTCACAGGTACGCATACTTAGCGGAGTTACCAATAGGACAGTAGGAAAGCGCTTCAGTGAGGGGTGAGAGCTTACGGAAAGCCTGCAGAGGTGGAGTGAAGTTCCTTGGTTGGAATAAGGCCAGAGAGATAGGGAGGAGCAAGGCCATGAAGAGCCTTGAAGGTGAAGGCAAGGGGAGTTTGTACTGAATGAAAAGGGGGAGAGGGAGCAGAGAAGGGGTTGAACATGATGAAAGTGGCAGGCAAGGCGACGGACATCGGTAGCAGAGTGTTGATTAATCGGAAGTTAAAGGGTCAAGGTGAGAACAGGGAAGGCCAGTAAGAAAGAAGTTGCAACAGTCATGGTGAGAGATGACAAGAGTTTTGACTGTGGAAGCAGCAAGGAAGAGGCAGATTTTAGCAATGTATGCAGAGAGAAGTGACAGATAAACCTTTGCAACAGACATGTACTTGGGGGACATGAACACAGAGAGGGAAGAGTGATAAAAAGGTTAGGGGGTAAGAGGAATTTATTCTTGAACATATGAAGTTTGAGACATCTAAACAGAGATATTAGAGTGACAGTAACGTTTGTATTAATTTATTTATTCATTCATTCATTCATTCAACTGTTTACCCCGCCCTTCCCAAAGGCTCAGGGCAGCTTACAATATGAGAACACAAAATACATTAAAGTCCCTTTTAAAAACCCTACCCTCATCTGTAAACCCACCTGCCTCAACCCCTATCGTCGCCTGCCAAACGTTTTGCCAAAAGGTAAGGTTTTACGCTGCCTCCGGAAGAGGCTCCGGCTCCGGAAGAGGGAGTTCCACAATGCTGCAGCAGCAACCGCAAACACTTCTCTGCAGGCCCTTGTATGAACAGGATTGACAAGTGGCGAGCAGACTCCTGGCCAACCGCAAGGATCACGGTGGACCTTGGTAGCAAAAGTAGTCCTTCCGATATGTGGGGCCCAGGCCATTTAGGTGTGTGCAAAAGGCACCCCATTCATTTTTTAGTTGGTTTTTTTTGTTTGTTTTAGTTTAGTTTTTGTTTCATGAAAACCATCTGTTCTGTCTCTGTTTGTTTTTTTAATTATTTTTTTTTAATAAAAATGTGCAAAATGGCCACCGGACTGTTCTGGGTATGTGTGCCCTTTTCAAAATGGTGGTGGCAGTGTTGCTGCCATTTTGGAAAAGGAAAGCCGGTCTGTGCATGCACAAAACGGCCACTGCGTATGTGCAGACTGGCTGCCCTTTTCCAAAATTGCGATGGATTTTGGAGAAGGGGGCACATGCGCTGAACGGTCTGATGACCATTTAAAATTATTTTTAATTGAAATGCCTGCTGGACCATGCTGTGCATGTGTGCCCTTTTCTAAAATGGCAGTGATACTGCCACCGCCAAAACAAAACTAATTGCACAGCCCTAGTCAAAACCAAGTCCTTGATTTGCGCATGGAAAGCTATAGGTACCAGTCAGACTGTAAAGCACAGGGGTACAGGTGTAATGTGCTCACGGCGACCCACCCCCAAAAGGACCAGGGCCGCCACATTCTGCACCAGTTGCAGCTTCTGAACAGTCACCAGGGGCAGGCCCACATAGAGCGCATTGCAGTAATTTAGCCTCGAGGTTATGGAGGCATGGATGATGGTGGCCAAATCTGAATCAGAAAGAAAGGGACACAGCCTCCTCACCAGATGAACTTGGTGAAAATGCTCCTGGCCACCGCCGCAATTTGATGTTCCAGGGGCAGCAAGGGGTCCAGAAGCACTCCAAGTCTGCAAACCTGAAAAACCAGAGGGGGCCCGACCCTGTCACTGACAGGAGTCCCAGTCCCCTCCAACAAGTCACAAGGTCTGCCAGCCATCATCACTTCAGTCCTGTCTGGATTCAGCTTCAATTGGCTCACCCTCATCCAGTCCCCGACAGCAGCCAGGCATCTTCAGAGGAGATGTAAACCCTTTTTTTTTTGCCCAGGTACTTGGCAAGCAGGAATAGGGTTGGATAGGATTGGGTAGTGGGACTTGGGGAGGAGGATTGGTGAGTGACGTGTGGATAAAGAGTGGGGTGGGTGGGTGGGTGGGATGATGGTTAAAGGGATTTGAATGTATTTTATTGTATTTTGTATTTTTGTTGTAAGCCGCCTTGAGTCTTTGGAGAAGGACAGGGTAAAAAGGTAATAAATAAATAAATAAATAGGGTAAGCAAAGAGACTGCAGGACCTGCATCGGATGAAAAAGAGAGGTTGAGCTGAGTGTCATCAGCATACTGATGGCTGGATGGAGGGAGAGCGGGTGGAGGGACAGTTGAGTGTTGTCAGCATACAGGTGATCCTGGAAGTCATGAGATTCAATTAATTTGCCTAGGGATAGAGTGTAAAGGGAGAAGCGAAGAGGGCCAGGGACAGAGTAGGGTGGCCTGATATGCAAATTTTAGAGGACACTTATGAGAAATACAGGTTACAGGGCTGCATTGGAACCAATATCTGACCACCCTAGAACAGAGCCTTGGGGAGCCCCGACTGAAAGGGGGAGTGATGCAATGGAGGTAGCGGCAAAAGAGACATTGAAGGAGAGATCAGAGGGAGGGAGGGGGGGGGAAAGAACCAGCCCCAGAAATCAAGGAAATGAAGAGAATCGAGGAGAGTATAGCCAAAGGCAGCAGACAGGTCGAGCAAGACAAGGATGGAATAGAGGCCCGTTAAGTGAAGATCATTAGTGACAGCAGGCTCAGTTGAGTGGAGAGGAGAGAAGCCAAATTGAAGAACCTGATGGAGGCATTGAAAAGGAAGAAGTCAAGACAGCAGGTGTAAATGGCTCATTTTAGGATCTTGGAAGCAAATGGGAGGTGTGATAGGTTGATAACTGGAAGGGGTGGGAGGGTCAAGAGTGGATTTTTTTAAGGATAGGGGAGTCAGTGGCATGCTTGAAAGCACAGGAGAAAGAACTTGTAGAAAGGAAGAGACTGATGACGTGCAGCAGAGGGAGGCTAACGATGGGAGCAATAGCAGTTAGGAGGCAAGAGGGGCTAGAGTTAATGGAACAGATGGAGGAGCTGTATGAGGAGAGGAAGGAGGTGATCTTCATTGAGAGAGGTAGGAAGAGGAGAAAGGGAAATGAGGAAGGGAGAGTGCTGAGAAGTGAGGACAAGGTGGATTTTATCAATCTTGTCCTTGAAAAAGGAGGCAAGATCCTGTGCGGGGAGGGGGGAGGTTGAAATTGCAGCAGTGAGATTCGATTAGGGTGAAATAACATTATTTAACAAGGGAAATGGCAGAGTTACATGAACTTATGTAGATAGTCAGCAAGCTTATGGGATTTCTACCAGAGGTGCTGAGAAGTCCAAGGGTAGGAGCTGAGGTAGCAGACGGCAGGGATAAGCTATTCTGGAGGGCTGATAGGACAGATGGGGAAGTGTGAGAGAGGAGCAAGAGAGTCCAGCATAGAGGAGAAGGATGCATTAAAGGCAGAGAGAGCACTGAGTCAAGGCGGGGGGGGAGAGAGAGGGTATTTTCAGATGTTACGAGATCACGCTCAACCATGGTGAATCCCCACATGGTGATCGTGATCCCGTAACGTCTGTTGGGGGGAATGGAAGCTCCCCCCCAGATGTTGACTCCCATGAATCACGGGGGGGAAATCACATTCAACATGCAAATGGAGGTCCTGGCTGGACCATCTCCGTTTGTGTGTTGAATGGATTTCCCCCCTGTGATCAAGGGGACCGTAATGTCTGTCCCCCTACCACGGACCGGAATCAGCAGCGGGATTTCAGGCCATGGTCAATGCGGGCGGGCGCTGCGGCCGCATTGACCACGGCACCCGCCCGTCTCCCAAGAGGGCGGGCAGCCTAGGGAGCATGGGGGGGCGGGGTCGTGTGGCCACACATTATGCCGTGTGGCCCCACCCCCCTGGATTCCCCGCCGGGAGCGGCCAACACGTCTGTTGGCCGTTACGCATTGGCCCCGGCAGGGAATCAGTAGGGTGTTTCCGTGGCGAGGCGAATTGAGCCCTGTCACGTCTGAAAATACCCATAGATTAAAGAAGAAACGGCAAGGGGAGGAAGAAACAAGTAAAGTCCTCAGGGTTGATGGACTGAAGGTTGTGGGAGGTTGGGTAAGGGGATGTGGAATGGGGCAAAGTGATGGTCAGCAATGGGGCAGGACATCAAAGGAGAGATCAAAACAGTTTTGGCAAAAGAAAATATTTTGGTGATAGTAATTCACCTTGTAAACATTCACCCATGGCAGACTAATTACTCAGGAAGAAGCTACCCAGCAAGTTAATGACTGTGAAGAATTTAGTATTAGGTTAAGTAGTTTAACGTGTTTTAATTAACATTCTTTTCTTGTTCACAGGATCACTGGGGCTAAAATATTCCAGAATATGTTATTCAATCAAGAGTAACTACAAGGAAGAACTGCCCCCTACCATGCATTAAACATTGTGTTCCTGTGAACAAAAGCAGAATTCAAGTGAGTTAAGGAGTAATTATTTCTAGTAAGTGTTTGTGTGAACAAGCCCCCAGGAACTTAATGCATCAAGCATAATAGCTGTAGTAATACTGTTGCTTTCTTTCTGCTACAGTTCACAATAACCAGACTCCTGTGTATAATTTACAATAAAACCTGATTGCACAGAAGACAGCAGACACTTCCAGATTTCTCATCTAAACAGAAAAAGTCCACAAATTTAGCAAAATTGCTCAGGCCAAAGACAGGACAATGCCATTCATTAGGGCATGGCCAGTTGTGTGAGTAGTTAAAATTTTCCCCTCCTTCTGAAATAGCAAGATTTATTCACTTATAATGCTACGATTCCCGTTCCTTATCAAGATGCTGAGAGATGTGGTTTTTTGATTTTTGTTAGTGCTTTCACATATCGTGAAAATCTATGCGTAGTGTCATACGTTCATCACTCAACCTTTTCCTCTTGGGTACTATAAAAGTAACTGGCTCATGAAGGAGCATAAGCATCTTTGGCTCTACAGATTGTCCCTTCCACGCCATACAGCATCATGGTCATGTTTGTGAATGTGGCTTTGGCTCTTCTCTGGCTGGTAGAATACGTTTCTGTCAGTCCAGTGCCAGCCATCATCCCACTTCACCACCAGAACCGTGTCTCCGAGGTCATCACTTTGATCAATAACATAACCTCAAGAGTTCCGGTAAATATATATGCATGGGATTGTAATGTACTTTGTTCCTGTTCTTGTTTGTTTGCTTATTGGTTGCTGTCTAGTCCCATTTCCTACTCTGGAGTAAGTGGTTTCTTGACAGTAGACAGGACTTTTTTCATAACGGTTGGAACAGAGCTCTAGGGAACAGAGCCCCTCTGAAACAGACAATCAAGGGGGTAGCTGAGCCCCGTTCCATCTTCTGCACCAGGGCCCGTTTCAACCTACCTATACCCCTGGCACTGTCCAAACACCAAACGAGAGCAAGATCCTAACATTTTTCATGATTTAAACTAAAGAAGAGTTCCACTGTTTACAATTATTAGTATCCCAAACCTGACGTTTTTAATATTCAGGGACCAAAGAAATACACTTATTCTTTGTCAGTGGATTTCTTCTGCTCCTTAAAAGCCCAAGGCTGTGCTCTTAAATGCACATGCATTGATGGAACTCATTCAAATCAAAGTGACTTTGAGCATCTGCCAGGGCAAGTATTTTCAGGATCAGAGTCCAATCAAGGTCCGGTGAAGAGAAGGAAAGTTTTGCAATTGATTTCAACTGGATTAGGTATAATTAAAATGACTACAGTTAAGAAATCATTCATTTTGGGAACCTGAGTCTTGTCTACTTATAGCACAAATGTTGGCGATTAATTATTTGATCATAGTGGTTCTCTCCCATGCCCTTAATGAAACTGAAAGGTACCTGTTACACAAGCTGTGCTTTCAATGCCTCTGTCTCCATTAAAACTCTCAATCTCATGGCTATATGTGTCACTTTTCCAGATTCCTTGTGGTGAGAATCTAGTTCCCCAGATCACAACAACTGAACAAATGGTAAGGGATATACAGAAAAATATGAGAGACTGTTATAGAAATTCCTGAGGTTTTGGTTAACATTTTAGTTAGCATTAGCATAATATATGCCAACAAATATTTGAGACACATACAGAAATTACATTTTATAAGGGGTTATTATCCTAGATGATTCATAATGAAGTTCTGAGTGGGAAAATCTCAGGAGTTAAAATTTTTCAGAAACATTACATTTAAACATTTTAAGTTCTAATAATCAAGAAATGCTGACAAAGTCAAAATTATTTCAGCATCACCATTTAGTGTTGTCATTTTCAACGTTCTTGTTTTGAAGTTTTTGTGTAATTTCATTTGCAGTGTTTTTCACATAAGGGAATATTACTTTTCACCAGCACTAGTTATAGCTATTTATTAATTCAGAACGTAACCACCATCTCCAGGCAGAATGGATAATGAATAAGTAACCAGAAGTCTGCATTCTTATTGAAAGCACTAGTAATCATTAGAGGTGTGCACCAGGTACCCATGTCATTTTTTATTTTCATTTTTGTTATTTAAATGTCATTTTCATTTTCAAAAATATCAAAATTTTGTTTTTGTTTTTGCTTTTGTTTCTGATTTCCATTGGTTTCAATGGAAAATACATTTTCAGCTGTATCATTTTCTGTTTACATTATATTTGGATTAAACTTGGGAGGATTGTACCTCAAATGGAAGGCATTAAGTGTTCCAAATCCCAGAAAGATTGGATAAAGGGATCAGATTGTCTAAGCAGTTGCATTATGCTATTTTGCAAGAATCTGCATAAACATTCTGGCTGTATCTTCTTTGTCTCCCATCTAATGTGGATTAAACCTGTAATGTTTATACCCCTCCTCATGTTTAATATTTATGCCAACTTTCAGAAGGATTGGAAAAAGGATATTGATGGTATATGCAATTAATCTCTAAATGTATCTCTGACTGTAACATCTTTGTAGTCCAACCAGTGTACATGAAATTTGGCAGGGCTGTATTTCACACTGTCAGGATCATCTTTGCTATATATCAGAAAGATGTGGAAAGGGTTCCAATTTTATATGCCTGCACAGCATATGCAGAGAATGAGCTTATGCCAGGGATTCTCTTATGTGTCTCTGTGGTATAAGATCGGTTTGTGATGCCAATTGGCCAGCAGAAATGTCAACAAAATATACTCATTCTGTGCTGTGACCATCCCAACGTCTCTCCCCCACTTGTTACTGGAAAGTCAGAAGCATTTGTTTAGGAAAGAGCCGATAGAGATTCTCTCATGTCCTCTGTCACAGTGCTGCAGAATGTGATTGTGATGATAATTGGCCAGCCTGGATGTATAAATTATGTATCCTGATTGCTGGGATGATATCCCCAAAGTCCCAGTTATGTCCCTTCTGTGCCTGCCTGAGGGCCTCCCGCTATGCCCACATCAAAGCCACCACCGATTGGTCCTGTAAAGCAGTAAGCATTCAGTAATTGGTCAGTGAATGTGTCTGTCAGTTTGTTGGGTTGCTCCCCAGCTTCCCTCCTACAGCCTCCCTCCCCCTGCCAGGCCAGGTGTCTGCTTCTGCCTGACACTGCATGTGCTGCTATTTATCTGAATAACGGTCTTCGGGGACAACTTCAATTGCTTATGAAATTGGATCCCTTTATCAAATTGTCCTGTAATTTGTTAGAGATGACAGGGAAGGTGTGGGATAAATGTCTGCCAAATTACTTGTAAACAGGATGGAATATAAAAATGTTACAGCCAGAAATGTGTTTTCAAGTGAATAGCTTATAACATCAGGACACTTTATCCAATCTGTCTGAAATTTGGCAGTATTGGTGCACTAATAGAGGGACATAAGCTCCTCAGATTTCATGAAAATTGGATGGAAGATAAAAAAAGGTGTAGCCAGGAATGTGTATGTAGTTTTTCTTAAAATCACAACATTCAATTGCTTCTAGAATCGGTCCCCTTTATCCAATCTTTTCGAAATTTGGTACACATAGTGCCCTCCATTGGTGTACAATCTCCCCAAGTTTCATCAGAACTGAATAAGAAAAAAAAAAAATTATAGACGGAAATACATTTTTCAGTGTTTTCCCATTATTTCAAAAACAAAATATCATTTTTATTTTTGTTTTCATTATTATTATTTGTCATTTTCGTTATTACAATAATGAAAATGAAAATCACAATTTTCATTTTTGTTATAACAACAAAAACAAAATGCACACCCCTAGTAATTATTTGCATTATTCTATACCAAAGAAAGACGATAGCATCCAAATTAATAACATTAATTTTCCTGGCAGGGAAAAGATGGATTATATAACTGATCTGACAGAAATTATTAGTTTGGTTTTTATTTATTTATTTATTTAATTTTGTATTATTTGCCAATGACAGCTCTTTGTTTCCACTTCTACCACCTCCCTCTCCATCCAGTTTCATGTTACTAACTGTCTCTGACTTTTCTACATGGTGTCTCATTGGCAGCTGAGCTCATGCATAGCATGTGCCAGGTTGAGCTCCTCATCTCCCCACACGCCTCCCAAACCATCCTCTCCCTCTTCATTCTCTATCTCTAATGATGGTGATTTCTAATCACCATCCTCCCAGTCTCCCAAACATGAAGTCTAGGATTCATCTTGGACTCCTTCCTCTCCTTTTCCACCTCGTATTTAGTCTCTTGCTATCTGTTGTTTCTCTTTGTGTAACATCACTAAAATTCCACCCATTCTTACTGCTCTCGCTGCCAAGACTCTATGCTTTTGTGATTTCTCACCTTGATTACTGCAACCTTCTTCTTACTGGCCTTCTCCACTCTCCCCTTGATCCTCTGACTTCTGCTCAGTGCTCTGCTGCCAAGGTCACAGCTTTGATCATGTTCAACCCTGCCTCATCTTCTCCCTCCACTGGCTCCCTCTTCGCATCCAACACAAACTCCTTGTCTTCATCTTCAAGACTCTACGTAGCCTTGCTCCTCCCTATCTTTTTGTTCTTATTTCCTGTTATGTTGCCACCAAGGAACTTTGGCCCTCCTCTGCCACTACCCTCACCCACTCCAGACTCTCCCGTGCCCTAAACTGTCTTTGCCTCTTCTCTCCTGTTGTTCCCTGTACATGGAATTATCTCCATGAACACACTCCTTCCCTCCCAGCCTTCAAATCCCTCCTAAAAAAACCATACGCCTTCAGTCAAACTCTGCCTTTCTCCTCACCCCCATAGATTCCTTGTTTATGATGTTTTATCCTCAGGATCCCCCTCGTCCCCTGTAACTAAGCCAAATGCATGGGCTTGCAATTTCTCACCTTCATGAATGTATCCCTGTCTCCCCTGATGTGCCCCTTCCCTTTGTCACTCGTCCTAAATTCCTCATCAATTTCAAGGGGAGGAGATACATACACACAACTAGCTGGATGTGAACTAGAGATCAATGCAACAGTTTTATTTCCATCCTGAAAGGGATTCTATTTTATTTTGTTCTTTCCGTTTTTCCAAAGAATTGCTCTGAAGTGTTGTGTAAAACAAGGAAGGCTTTGGAAAGAGCTAATGACTGCAAGGAGTATGATGGAATCCGAATCAATTTGTGGCGTCTACATGGAAAAAAAGTGAGTATATCTACAGACGTTATTATCAGCAGAGCTGGCTTGATGCCTATAATTTAGGTGGCATAACATTTTCCAATATAAGACACTTGTGAGGTGTTTCTAACTTTGCCACGCTAACCTGAACCGTAGGCTGAATATTTTTTTCCCCTTCATGCCTGGCACCTCTGTGATTCTGAGCAGAGTCTTGAAATCTATTCCGGAATCAGGTGTGCAGGATGTGGGGTACATTTAATCCCAAGTGTCTCAAAACTGTTGTATGCAAATGATCAGTAGAGGTTTGTGAGAATCAGGTAGCTACATTGCCCAGAGACTCCATACTCACAGAGCAGACTCCATCTTAACAGAGTAGGAGCTAGGTGGTGCTGTTTCTATAATTGCTCCTCCTGGCAGCTGCTAACTGCTGTGGCACTGGATTTGATTACAGAAAGATGGTTTTCTCAATGAGTTCCTTTTTCACACAGAGACACGTTGCATGGGCTTGGTTATTGTTGACAGGATGAAAACTACACCCCTGAGACTGAGAAATTCATGGTGCTTTAGGGGCGCCATGAGGCGCTTTAGGGGTGCTTTACAAAAGAGCCCCTTACTGGAGAGTTTCATTTGCATGTGGAGATAATGGGATTGACTACCCATGGGTTGGAACAGGCTATAGCAGGCATTTTGCACAGGAAGAGGGTCTTTTCTCCCCCACCTCTCTTGGTTCTTTTTTAAGTCATGAAAACTTGCAGTTGGCTCTGAGTAATAACTTTTGATCTTTTTTTTTCCTAGATGGAATGCAGTGTGTCAGATGATGTGGAGATTCGTCTGAAAATCTTCCTCAGAGACCTTAATGTATTCATGCAAGGGATCAACAGAAACATGAGCTGTTTAATGATCTAAAATTGATACTTCGTCAGCTTAACAATGGTGACTATTTCCTGAAAAGGGACTAAAAGAAGGGGTCAAGTCCTTAGAAATTGCATTTTTTGTTTTAAGTTATACATTTGTAACTCTGTTAAGTTATAACTATGGGTGTTTTTAAACGAGTTGCTGCCCCACATGGGCACCGAGGAGCCATGCATCTGACCGCCCATTGGAAGGTGGAGTGGCCAGGATGCACGCTCCCAGAAGCCTCGAGCACCCGTTCAAGGAGCACTGCTGAGAAATTCAGAGTACTCCTGCATGGGTGCTCCGTGGCAGTACCATTCAGCCACAGACTCCTGTCATCACCTTGCTCATTTAAAAGCACCCTATGTGTCCTGCTACCTCATTCTTAGGGTGGTGTTATTCTCAAGCCAGTAACTGTTCCTTTAATTTATTCCTCTTTTGTATATTTAAGTTTTTTTGTGTGTGTTACAATAGAGTTGATAATATATTAAAACTGATGATAAGGTATTTTTATATTAGCTTGATAATATAAAATAGTTCAATTGTTAAATATTAAATAAAATTTTGAACTGCGCTCTCTGAAAAGGTTGTCTTGCATTTTCTTGCATCTTGCATCTACTAGGGAGCTTACAGAGTAACTGTGTTTTCTTTAAAAAAAAAAAAAAAAAAAAAAGTGGCTAATTATAATGGCTGCCCATTAAGGTGGATTCACAACTGACCGGAAAAACAACCTCAAAGAGTAATAATTAATGGAATGGTATCAGATTAGGAGGCGTTATCCACAAAGGTCTGTCCTTGGTCCTCAAGTCATTTTCAACATTTTCCTCAGTAATCTGGAGGAAGGTGTGGAGAGCGTACTCATCAGATTTGTAGATGACACAAAACTTGGAGGGGCTGCAAACACTTTGGAGGACAGGATTAGAATACAAAATGATCTAGATAAACTAGAGGCTTCGGCTTAAAGAAATAAAATGAGATTTAACAAAGACACATGCAAAGTATTACACATGGAACAGAAAACCAGGTGTACAAATACAAAATGGGGAATAACTGATTAAACAGTAGCGCTAAAGAAAAGGATCTGGAAGACGTGGTGCATCGTAAACTGAGCGCGAGTTAGCAATGTGACACTGTCCTGAAAAAGTTCTCAGCTGCCATTCTCAGCTGCATTTAGCAGATGCATTGTACCCAAAACATGGCAGGTGCTGATGCCATTTCACTCAGCAGTTGAGACCTCATCTGGAATGCCGGGTTTTGTTTTGAGCATTACACTTCAAGAAGAATGTTGACAAATTGGAAAAGATTAGAGAGCAACTAAGATGATAAAGGGGCTGGAAGGCAAGCCACACCTTCACCCGATAAGCTGTTTTCCACTACACCCCGAATCCATATGTTTGCCCTCTCGGTGTGTTTAACTACTAGCTATTGTTTCTTGGTCTCCTGCACCAATATATCATTTTACAGCTGTTTTTAAATGTCTAGCACATCTCCCTCTCTCTCTCTCTTTGCCCCCCTCCCCACCTGCTACCTTGTCCTATTCACTCCCACCCATTCCATGCTGCCTTATATAGACTTCCCCTACATTCTGCTCAGTTTATATATTTCTACTGGCTACACTACATGCCTGAGGAAGGGCCCTGTGTGGCCTGAAAGCTGGCTTATTTCCACCCACAAAAGTTGGTCCAATAAAAGATATATAATTCAAACCATTTTCTCTCTCTGTGGGAAAGGAAGGCAAGGGGGGGCGGGGCGGGGAGAAACAGAGACAAGGGACAGGGAAGGAGGGCAGGGAACAACGGGGAGGCCACCAGCTCTGAGGACGTCCCTCAGCTCCGCTTCCTCTGGCAGCCATGCCGGAACAGCGGGAGCAGCAGCACTAGCCCACTGAGGCTGAGGAGACGGCAGGGGAAAGTGAGTGAGCCCCATGCTGGGAGTGGCCTCAGCAGTTCCTGGGCTGCTCCACAGTGCAGTGTATCATGCCTGGGGCCATGTGCCAACACTGCATATGCCTAGGGCCAGCCCTGCTAATCACCTACGGTCCCTGTTGTGGACTCTCTCAATCCTGCCCCCCCCCCCCCCATCTCTTTGAATTCTCCAGCAAATTGAAAAGTGGGAAGGGAAAATCCAGTGCTGCACCCGTGACAGTGGTGCCACTTTGTACCCTCTGGTGAGGAAAGGAAATTGGGGGACCTTGTGGGACTCGGGAGAGCCAGCTGAAGGTGTATTTCCCCCTTTCTGTTCTGCACCCCTTTGAGAGCTGCACCCTGGGCAAGGACCACTTTTGTGCCCCTCGCTCCCTCACTCAGAATAGCTCTGCCCAAGGGCACTGATTAATCCCAGAAGATGCCTTGCTCAACTCCAGGAAGATGCGTTGACTCTTCTATATGCCCCAAAGATTCCCAGGTACTCGGAGGAGTCGATTTGAAAGAGGTTATGGAGCCACCTACTGGGGAGAATGAGTATTAGTCTGCAGAAATACTGAAGAATGTTCTGTGTTCATATTTATTTAGACGTCTGGAAAGTTTTTAAATTTAATAGCTCTAAAATTTGACCGTTTTTTTCCTAAGGGGAGCTCACTGAAATTAGGGGTGACTCAGACAATCCACCGGCCTCTGTGCACCTCCCATATTTCCCCCAAATAAGCACTCCTCCCCATACACGCACAACAGCAACACATGTACACACGTGATGACACCCACACAATGCACTTAGCTCCCAACCCTTTCCCTGTCTTCCACAGTTGCCCAGTTCACACTCGCTTGTCCCCAGAGCAACTGGGCTCTCTCCTCACTGCTCCCACCTGGTTATCTTGCCCTGCTTCTTACCCACACTACTCCTGTTGATTGTGGTAAAAACATAGAATATTTAAATATTCTATTAAAAGGAAATGAAAATAATTTTATTACAAGATTACATATTGTATTATACATTATTTAAATTTAAATTCTAAACTATAGTATTTTGGATTAATTATCATGTATTATTTATTAACATGGGGTCGATCCTAAAGTGCTCAAGTTTGCGCACGCTTTGTGTGCAGGTGCTGTGTACATCATACTCCCTGTGCACATGTGATTAATGATGTTTTTGATATAGTTTTGATTGCTGACCTCTTTGGTCTTAAAAGTAGCCTTCATGTTTATTGTTATTTGTGGTTTCTTCTTGAGTTTTTTTTCTTGAGATTTTATAAAAGATGTTTGTTAATTAGTCTCTTGATACAAGCGCGCCTGTTCCGGTTTACATGTGTTTCTCATTATATAAAGAATTGGCTGTCACGCTGCTAGTTTTTCATTCATTTTGAAGAAGGGGTGTCATGGGGACATGGTGGCAACACACCCAGTTGGGGGGTGATGACAACATTTTATATTATGTTACATGTATCCACAAAATGTGTAACAGAATATAAGCTCAGCTGGAGCAACATACTGAAAACAGTTGCCAGAGTGTGGGGAGATTCGGACTGGGCCTCAGGGTAAGGGGACAGTTAGGGAATCTCAGTATATCTTAGAATGCACATACTTTATGTTTGATTTATTGACTTGCGCTATCTGATCAATAGCCTTGCACTTGTATGTACTCAATATATGTTTTATAACCAAGCCTAGCATGCTTGTGTGTTTATTCGGCCTTGGGGGGTTCATTTGAGGGGCACTCTATCTAGGTGAGAGCCTAGACGAACCTTTTTCATATAAGACAACTCCACTGCGAAGTCTTCCAAGCTACTCAGCAAAGAATGGAAGAATCTATTACTCAGCAAAGAATCTTTTTCTCAGCAAAGAATGGAAGACTCCGGGGCAGTTTGTGGCTATCCTTTTTGAACAACATTTAGTGTAGAGTGAATTCCTGGGCTTGTATCCATTCAAGTCATAGGAACTTGCAGATACTGGTCTATCAGTAAGAGTTACACATATCTTTGGAGGGGTGATTTTTATTGTTTTTCTTATAATATTGAGATTTTGACTAGTCCCTACAGTTTTAGAGTTTTTTCTCCTATTAAGATTTGAATAAAACTTACTGGCGATGTAAATATATTTTTAGGTGTTTTTTGGATTCCATATGTCCAATATGGTTTGAATTACCAACAGCCAACACCACTTCATCAGTAAGAGTTTTCAGTATCTTTATAATTTCTTCCTCCTCCCACCCCCCTTTTCTTAATTCTGGCTTATAAGCGTACCAGTTTACATACTTTTTCATGCTTAACATGCTTTCTCAATGCCAACCTACCTTTCTCAACATAATGAAGCCATGAAGAAGCTAATTTTGAAACGTTTTGGCTACTAATGATGAGCCAGTATTTCAGCTTGACCTGAACATTCTTTTCTTTTGTTTGCTATGGATATCAATGATGTTCCAATGTTTTAGCGGAGCTTATACAGTATATTTGCTATTTTGATACTTCTCTAATTGCTTTTTGTTACTTCAGTTAAGATTGTTGTTAAAACTATTTCTATTTATATACAAGTTCTGTTTATCACAGACCTTTTTTGGTATTCTTTCTCCATTATTATTAACAGTAATAATACTGAATACAACTGGGTATGCAAACTGGCATTGCAACGTCATGAAAAGTTAAGGGTCTGCTGTCAGCTCTCTGATCCACGCCACCAATTTTAAACCAGAATGAGTTCTATAATGTACAGGTAGTAACAGCACAAAGCGTGTTTTCAGACAAATACAGGGCTGCCCACCCCCAGGGCTACTCTGGAGGTGCATTCCCCGCATCTGCCCACATCCAGCCCCACCTGGGACGGGTTCAGATGGACCTGGTGGGTTCCCCAGCCCATGGTCTACCCCTGTAGCACCCTCCCACACCATCGAGTTGCAGGCAATCACCTGATGTTCTAGACTGGTGCCTGCAACTCTATGGTGTTGAGCAGGGCAATGGCCATTTGGAAGAAGAGCACAAGTGTGGGTCCGTGCATCAGACAGACAGCTGCTCCACTTCAGGCCAGAGTTCTGGAGTGCCACCAGCAGTGCTGCCCCAGAGCAGGCCACTTCAATGTCTGACCTTTAGACAGACAAGCCACCCGGGGGTGAAGTGGGCTGGCATGGCCAGCACACGGGAAACCTATCCATCTAAAACACCCAAAGTCTTGTAAACGTAACTTTCATTTCCCAGTTTTTCAGACCTTGAGTTTGGCAGAGAAAAGGGAGTATGCAACCTTAACTCTAAAAATTGAGGGGGGTTGTCAATTAAAATTAAAATGCTTTGAAATGCTTAACTACCTTTCAGTGGTGGCGGGTGGACTTTTAGGTTGGTGGGACAGTGGCTGGGTCCACCAGGGGTGGGGTCACCACAAATATTTTGTGCATTATTATGGACTACACAATAAATTTTTTAAAACCACAATGGATACAGATTTAAGAGCAAAATACAAAGCTTTGTGAGCAAATAAAAAAATGGAAACACCAGTTGCTTCCATGGGCCAGGTGGGAGAAAAGAACATTGGCATGTCAAGGTTTAAAGTCAATTTAAAGTAAGGAGATATACACATATGTGGTTTCTTTCACTTGTAAAATTTGCTATTTGAAAAATAAGAATCCACACAGGAGAGAAAACCTGTACATGACAGGAGCATGAAGAAAGCTTCAGGAGAAGTTGGGGCACTTAATATACCTCAGAGAATCCACACAGGAGAGAAACCTTGCACGTTACAGGGTGAGCCGAGCCCTCAGTACACATCAGAGAATCCACCATGTGGAAGAATGGCCCTATGAACTTCAGCTTTGGTATACATGAAAGAAGCCAAAGATTTTCCCCATTACCCAACCCCACCACAACTACAGCTGGGAGAGGGGATGACAAGAATGGTAGAGTTCACTTGCGAGGGTCAACAGGGCAGAGTACTCTGGGAATCTGCATAGCAGGCTTAAAGTTTATCTACTGAGACATACTAATGGTGCTGCATTTTTAATACTTCAGGTTCAAGTTCAAATGAGTTTATTGTGACAGCAAAAGCCATACACAAGACCGGAGAGAGGAAACACAAATGCCAATAATTAAATGCCATTAGTTAAGGTCAAAGCAGTACAAACAGCACAAATCCACTTAGCCTGCAAGCTGGAGTGGTGAAATGAAAATTGCCCTTGCGTCACTGTCACGGGTTTGGGTGTCCACACCCCCACTTTACCGGGTTTGAGTGACTCAGTTTCCCTTGCGCACAGTTCTCTTGAAATCAGTTCTCTCTCTGGCTGATTCAAGTGTGCCACAATGAAACTCCTTAGTCACCCAAGGGCCCGATCCTTCCCGTTTACAGACTCTTTACTCTCTGGGTTCGCAAGAGCTTGAGGGCTCTTGTAGCTCACTTGTGTTCCAATATTAGACTCTTTCCACTTCTTTATGAAATAAGAAATAACTTTATTGATTACATAAACAAGATAGTTAAACAGAGTGGTAATTAGAAATCAAAGGTAAATATAACGCATTCCTAACTTATACTGGTTAAGTTTCTAAGTTATTCATCTTACCCTAAGCAAAGTCCATAAGTTCTGGTTTCTTAGCCATAAGGAGACTGGCTGGGCTCTGGCTTCTTATTTGGCAAAGAGCTAAATCATCTCTCTCAGTTCCTGCTGTCCCAGCCTGATGCTGACAGGCTGGTCATTCGTATGTAGATGTCTCTCCAGCAGCTTTGCAAGCAAAAGTCTCCAAGCAGTCTTCTCCCCCTCTGGGATCTCGGTCCTTATATAGCATTTAACTTTCTTTGTCTCGGATGTCCCGCCTTTGGGGAATAGTGGGTCACGTAGCCAACCCAGGTAAACATGGAAGTTAATTTGCATCTCCACAGGGCTGTCTATCAAGCCAGATGTTCTGAATACCCTTTCTGTTATCTGTTTGCATTTTCTGTGGTGTTTGTAGTCTGGTGCCAGAGCTTTAATGTGAGTTCTATCATTCTCAGAGTTAACATTACAAACATGTGGAACCTTTGACATTACATAGTGTACATGTATAGTAACATTGCATACATGTGAAACCCTTGGCACCACACATTTACCAAACATGTAGTCCCGTGTTACACATGTGTGACCCCATGTTTCTCCGTGACAGTCACACCCATGCAATGAGACCCAGGGGAGGAGCTGGAGGCAAGAGTTTGGGAACTCCCTATAGTCCCTGGGGGTAGGAACTGGATCCAGGGTTCAGATCCAGAAACTGTGTATTTTGGCTATCTGCACCTTTGCCATGGAGCTGGTGGGGATCAAAGCTTGGGACTGTACTCTGATGGCTATCTGCGCTCAGAAAGCACCCACGGTTTGGAGATTTTGTCATAATTTCTTAAATGACATCAGCAGGTGACTAGCCTTTGCTGTGGCAGGTTCCATAGTATGAAACTCATTCCCCTCAGAGGTACATCTCAGTTTCTTCCTCCTCACATTAAAAAAGTATCTGAGAGCACTTTTATTCTCATTTCTCACTTAATGATCTGATTTCTGAAAAACGTATAATGTTTAGTTTAGCTGGGATATTTTCTGGGCTCACTGAATGTAGTGGGGGGAAAATACAGGCAGAACTGAAAAGTTTTTCCATAGGGTTTATTTACTGACTTGTTATATTCACTCTGGTGCAGTGTGAAAACTTTTTTTAAAATTGTGAGTTTTTTTACAGTGTTTCTGAAAGGGAAAATTATGTTGCTTTTTTGTGTGGTGTTGGTAGCTCTGTTGAATGTTGTCTCTTCTCCCTTAGTGATCTGATGCTTGGGAAAAACTTTGTTAAAGTGTGAATGATATTTAAATTGGTTGGAATATTTTCTGAGGCCACTAAGTGCAAAATGCTGACAGAACTGAAAAGCTTTTCCAAAAGTTATATTTGCTGACTTGTTATATTCAATTTCTCTGCTGGAGTGTGACAACTTCAAAAATACTTGCTTTTCATGTTGTCTTGTGTGGTTTAATAGTATTTTGGAAAGGGAAAAAATTATAGCCCCTTTGAATTTTGTCCCCCACTCAACGAGTGATCTGATACTACTGGGAATCTTGAGATTTCAAGGATTTTTCAATATTTTTCTTGTTTATTGCTCTGGGAACTTGTAGGAAGGATACTCAAAGTGTTATATAAATGTTTATTAATAATAATAATAATAATTATTATTATTATTATTATTATTATTAATAAGGATTCTGGGAACATATTGAAATTACATTGGAAACAACAGAGGCAGTGGCAGTGGTGCCTGGTGGACTTTTAGATTAGTGGGGCAGTGGCTGGGCCACCATTAACATTTTGTGATTTTGGAATACACAATTAATATAAAACCACTAATGAATACAGACTTAGACTACACAACGTTGGTGGCATGCAGTAGTGAGAAAATGGAAATGTTTGATTGGAACCCAAGGCCACTGGTTCGCAATTTGTTTTTGTCTGCATGACCCCATTTTCAAATATAATTATAATCCTCTGACACCAGACAGCAAAAAAGACAAGGGAAACCTATCAAACATCAGTGGGGATCATGCCTACACTTAGACTTACCATCCATAGTTTAGTTTACTCTTTTGAGGAAGAGTATGCAAACCATGTCCTAGGTTGTAGAGACGAGTCAGCATAAGGGTTTGTTTGCACAAACAATTGTCTGGCTTTATTAAGACCTTAAATTACTTGATCAAAATGTTTATCAAGCAGTAGAAGACAAGGTATCTACTTGTGTAAAATGAGTTCATACACAGTTCTCCCGTTCCCTCCTTTGAAATAACGTTATTATTTCTGCATGAAGTTTGTTATTTCTGCATGTTTACATTATTTCTGCATGAAGCGGACACAAGCAGTCAGCCCTCATGCAGCACCTCTATGACCAGCATGCATTGTATTTCCATGAAGAGTTTCCCATGAGTGCCTCTCTTCCTGTGTCCTTTCTATGGTTCTTTGTTTTCCTGCCCTATCTCCCAAAGTCCCCCAATACTTCCAGGGAAAACACTGCAGCATAAGAAGTGCCACACTGGGTCAGACCAATGGTGAATCGAGCCCAGAATCCTGTCTCGGACAGTGGCCAATCACGGGGGCCTGGGAAAAGTACCCAATAGGTCACCATGCTATCCATTCCCTGTGGGTCATCCCCAGATGGTGGGGGTGGGGATCCATATTCCAGTGTGGAAATGCACCCTGGAATATGCTCCCTGGGTAGGGTGCCAAGTGAGGGGCCTCTTGGCTGAGGGTACGTGCAAAGTTGTTATTTCATCTTGAAGTGTTTATGGAAATTAATGACTAAAATATTTCACCAGCGTTACACACAAACAACCTGTGCTTATAGAAACACAAATGCAGAGCAGAGCTGCCTGGTCTCCAAGGCTGTAAAGGAGGCAGGGAACCCTAGAGAATATCCAGCTCTTGTGGCAACAGGCCCTAGGGTGCAAGAGTTGGAAGGCCCTATTATGTAAGGGGCCAGCCTCGCATGCGTAGAAGGACTGACCTCTTCCAGAATGGTACTGACACTACCAAAGCCATTTTGGATTAGAGGCGCACATGCACAGAATGGCCTCAGTGGCTATTTTGCACATGTGCGCTGCTGATACAGCAGCATTTCTCAGAGCTCTGGACCAGTGAGGTGACCTAGAAGAAAAGAAGATTAAAGAAAGAAGGCCCTGCTGCCTGGCAGAGGAGCTGGCTCTGCTGCCAGTGGTCGGGCCTCCTCTGCTGCTGGTGGGATCTGGCTCTGTTGCCAGGCGGCCATGCCTTCTGTATCCCTGCAGTGGAGAAGACCCAGTGGCCTGGCAGAGTAGCCAGCTCCTGCCAGCAGCAGAGGAGGCCCAGCTGCCGATAGCGGAGCCGGCAGTCATGACCCCCCACCCTCTCCAGACCCAGACCAGCAACAGTAAGTAACTTTACAGGGGCCCTGGGTGGTGGAGATGGGGTAAAGCCAGCCCCCAGGGAAAGGGGTGTTAGGAGTAATGGATCCCCACCCCCACCATCCAAGGCCAGGAATGGGGTGGGGGGGCTGCCTGGTTTTTTTTTCTTTGTCAGCTTCCCTGTGTCTCAGAGTCAGAGGGTGGTTCTCTTTCCCATTGACTTCAATGGGAAAGAGACTTTGACTTCAGTGGGGAAAAGAACCAATACAGATAAATCCAATACTGATATGAGATCCGAGACACAGGGGACCCGAAACCAAAAGAAACCAACACTGATAATTTGCCCTGAGTCCCACCCCTAATTTCTATTCTTCAAGCCCAAAGGGAACTATGTCATGTTTATCCTGTCTGCATTCATGGGGTTGTATTTATTTATTTATTTATTTAACCGTTTTTCTCACAGAGCAGCTCGGGGCGGCTTACAAAGTGCATAAATAAAAACACACACATAAAATATCATGAAAACATTAAAATGTTAAAAATAAACTAAAAGGGCAGAACTCCCCCCCCCGTCTCCCTCTCCAAAGGCCCGGTGGAACAGTCAGATTTTACACTGTCTTCGGAAATAGAGGAAGTCCGGGGCCAGGGGGACCTCCATCGGGAGGGCGTTCCACAGTCTGAGAGTGGCCACCAAAAATGCCTTCCCCATCGTCGCCACTCGAGCAGCCCTGGGACTTTGAGTCGGGCATCCCCGGCTGAACACAGGGGCCGCAATGTAATGGAAACGCCGCTCCCACATCCCAAAGGGCAGGGGTTCAAGCCTGGACCTGACACCCTATAGCATTTCCCAGAGAGGGCACATGCAAGGTTTCTCTCCTGTGTGGATTCTATGGGTGAAAACATACATGACAGTGGTGATCCACTGTCGTGTCACGATCTTGACCATAGTGCTGTTCACATCCCAGTCAGGATCAGGTCTGGCCACACAACAAATGTTCACATGACCAGACCTGCAGGGCCAGACAGGGTGCCATGGCTGCCCATCATGGGGGTCACTCCGGATCAGGCAGGGAACAGCAAGCTACCCCACGATAGGCTGCAGTAGTCTGTTTGGACGGTCTTTTCCCAAGGCGTGGTAGCGGCTAGCCTGGGCTGGGACTCCTTAGGTCTCTAGAGTCACAGCCTGGGCTGCCACCACGCCCAGGGAAACTCTGGGGCAAACATCAGGATTCCCCTTGACAAACATGATGGTGGCCCACGGGCCACTGTCACATTGATTAACCCCTTATAAGGTATACGGAGTGCCCCAACTTCTTCTGAAGCTTCGTACAGGGTTTCTCTCCTGTGTGGATTCTTCTTTTTAAAATAGCAAATTTTAAAAGTAAAAGAAATCACATATACGTATATCTCCTTACCAAAAATAGGCTTGAACCCTTTACTTGACAATTTTCTTTTCTACCACCTGACTTACAGGAGTAACTGCTCGTTTCCCCTTTTTTATTTGCTCACAGAGCTTGTGTTTTCTTCACTAATGCAGCATGCCACCAACAAACACTGTGTTGGTCTGTATTCACTGTGGGGTTTTATTTAATGTCTTTATGTCTGTATTCAGTGTGGGGTTTTATTTATTTATTGTGTTTTCCATAGTAATGTACAGAATTTTAATGGTTGGGGCCCACCACTCCACCAACCTAAAAGTTCATGGAGCAGACATAATACGGAGATGTGGTAATCAGTTGATCAGCAGCAACCATCACAGATTTGGTAGGAAAGCAGAAACTCAGCACAGGATCACACACTCATTGATCCTGAAACTGCAGCAAAATGGTCAGTCCCCTTTCACATTGCCATTTGGCCACCGCCCACAGGGCATAACCCCTGACTGAAACAGATACCTAGAAGACACAAGACAGCAGATCCCTATCTGTAATCAAAATACCTCCTCCTTGGTTTCAATAGCCATCCACAGAGAGGAAGGGTATTTTGAGTGAGTTTTCTAAGAAAAGGTTTTCCAGTTTCTAGTTTTCACTCAGGACCAGAAATTGCCATTACTTCATCTCACACTCACACTCACACACACACACACCAGTGTGTAACTAATTTCCTGGCTCAAGGTTATCACTGATGAAGAAAGTAACTCTCTCTTGTACACTGCCTGGCATCCGTGTCATGGTGCAAACACTTTCTCTACCACAATTTTTCAAGTCCAGCCCATGACAAACTCTGACAGCAACTGCAGCTACATTTTTTTGGTAGAAATCTCTCCCAAATAGGATGCAGAGTCATAATTATAACAGGGTCTTTACAAAAAGAATTGTTCTGTGGGGTCACTGTTCTATGCTGTACGCCTTTTTGGTCACTAGGGTAACAGTACTGATTCTAAACGGATTTAGAATTCTAAACTCCCAACATTCCTGCACTCAATTATACCAGATACAGTATACAGGTATCTAATTTTAGGAAATAAACACCAGGAAAATGGTTGCTTCTTTTTGGGTGATTTCAGACGTTACCGGCGGCCGGTTCACCACAGCAGATTCCCGGTGGGGGTGAACAGAACAACCACCCCCCAGGGTGAATAAAAGCCCCGAACAGACATTACAGGACCGGAACCACGTCAGGGAATCGGGCTGGCAGATCAGAGGCCAGGGCAGCGCAACAGACGTGACGCCGATTCCTGGCCATGGTCAAAACACCCAGAATCCACTGGGCGGGGGTGGGACACAGACATGGCTCCCTGAGGGCAAACAAAGCCAAAAGGCACAAAAGGGAAATGGGAAGGGAGGGGGGAGAGGGAGAAGAGCTGGACAGGTACCGCACAAAACAGGCACACAGACAATGGAGGCACAGTGGAACACACAGCACAAGCACATGCCCGCACGCACACACACACACGGAAAGGAAAGGAAAGGAGGAATATGGGCACCCGGACAAGGCACACCGGGCACGGGGGGGGGCGCAGAACAGGGAGGGGGGAAGGGCACCGGGGCAGGGCAGGACACAGACAATGGCAACCACAACCCCCACAGCAGAACTGTCCTCATGGGCACCCCCGCAGCAACACAGGCAGTCCCGGAATGGGGGGCCCCAGGAGCTCGGGACCAAGGCACAGCGGGAGCCCACACGGCACAGCGAGTGGGCCGGGAACAGTCCAGGAGGCACACGCAGACCCCACACCCCGGACAGGGGCCAATGGAGGGCAGGCAGGAGAGCCGGTGCAGTGCATCAGGTCCAAGGACACACACACCCCTCCAGAGGAAGGTGGGAGGGGCAGACCGGGGGCCCCAGAACCCCAAGGTCACACAGGCACGCAAGCGGGGGGGGGCTGGGGCCGCAGGGGGCAGCGCTGGGGTCGGTGAGGCCATGCAGAGCGCTGGACCCAGGCACCAGGAAAGGCAACCACGGAGGGGAACTTCCCTTATTCAAAAGTGCACACTCAACAGGGGAAAATGATCTACAAGAGAGATTTAAAACGTTTCCTATCATCTCTGGTTGCCTCTCCAAAACCTCGGTTGGTTCTGCTTGTTTCTGCTGTAAACCTCCTGTCTCCTTTTCCTTAGCTGGTATTTTGGCCCTAAAAAAGGGGGGAACATTCTCTGCAGAATCCTGATTGTCTGATGCTGTATAAGATTCTGTACTGCTGGGAGAAAAGCCTCTCTTATAACCAGTTCTAGCTGGACGCATTGCCCATCAAAGAACTCGATTCCTATCATAGTCTCCCTTGTCCCTCTCGAATTTTAATGTTTTATCTTTTTTTATCTCAGATTCCAGATCCCTTGACTTAATTTCAAGTTCCTTAATACACTTATCAAATTTTTCAAAATCCATTTTCTGCTTTAAGGTATTCTTCTCAAGCTCTATTTCCTTTTTGATCTTATTAAGGTCATTGTAACTTGTTTCTATTATAAGGACCATAAGGTCCAACGAACACTTATTACAGATTTGAATCCATTTATTACAGAAATTTTCATCAGATGTAAACAATGTTGGTCTCTTGTCAACTCTTAATCCACGAGGTATCCTTTTCACCCTTATATAATCCGATAATGTAACTGCATGAAGTTTCATTCTTAACTGCTTAGTAATAAGTCTATACAGCTCATTAGTTGAGACTTCCCCTTCAACTACCTCATTTGATAAGAGGAAAGAATCCTTCCCAATTATTGCAGCTATCTGCTTTTCACTATAACTCAGCATCTCCATAGGTAATCAGTCAAATAAAGCAAGTATACAGAACGTAATGACTCAAGGTTACTAACCAAATGCAGAAAACAACAAACAAAAGTAACTAAAAGCAACAAAAGACCGGCAATAATGCAATATATGTATTTATAATAGACAAAAACCAGGATCTTTGATATTAGTAGAAAATGTAGAACGAAGCAAAAACTAATCACAAAGCATAGGCCTAGACATAGTAGATGTAATCCGCTTGGGAGACAACAAAGATAAACAGTCCAAGAGCAGTAGAGGCAGTAAACAATCCTCTCTTCAGTCCTTCTCCTCAACGTTTCGCAGATGCTTCTTCAGGAAGCGAAGGATGAGAGGGAAATGCATCCCACTGCACAAAAAAATACTCAGTGAAAAAACTGTAAACAACATATTTTTATAACATACCAAATAGTCAAAATTACTGAAATTAACAATAAATGTCAAAGTCTGAACCAAAAAAATGTATTGTTACAACCCATTGAGAGCAACCAAATCCTAATCCCAATTTATGAAAATTCTATAAACGTCAAACCCCTACTTTTACAACCCCAAACCTTAAAAGGTTTACTGAACAGCTCCCCAAACACAGATGGACAGACATACCCTGCTGATATACAGAAACTCTCTCCCTTCTTGGCAATCTTAACAGTCTCCTTTAGGAATGGAGGTCACCTATTATAGTATAACCATGACATACTTAGAAGGAAGGAAAGAGAATACTGAAAGTCAACCCACCCATAAGGTTGACCCCTATGTACAAACAATAAACAAAATACTCACTGCATGTGAGCTTCCCTACAAAACTTTTTCTTCCTTAATTTGGCCCCTTAGTTCTGGCTTACTTTGACTGAAGGCTCCAACATCTCTGCAGACCCACAGGGTTCCAAATAGCAAATGAAGTATCCTTCCTGCTAATTACTAATGCTTAAATACTCACAGAATAGTTCATTACCAGCCCCAGTTACTTCCAGATGTAGCTAAAGCAACTACCCACTGAAACAATACTAGCAATAAGAACAATACAAATCCCTAGATTGAATAAGTTGAATAAAACCCCTAACGCAACAGAGGGTGAGAAAAACAACCACCCATAACTAGGTAATACTATCAATAAGGTCATTCAAACCCCTGGGTTGAATAGTGTCCAAAATGGTATTTTTTGTGCAGTGGGATACATTTCCCTCTCATCCTTCGCTTCCTGAAGAAGCATCTGCGAAACGTTGAGGAGAAGGACTGAAGAGAGGATTGTTTACTACCTCTACTGCTCTTGGACTGTTTATCTTTGTTGTCTCCTAAGTGGATTACATCTACAATGTCTAGGCCCATGCTTTGGGATTAGTTTTTGCTTCTTGCTACATTTTCTACTATTGTATATCAAAGATCCTGTTTTTTGTCTATTATAAATACATATATTGCATTATTGCCAATCTTTTGTTGCTTTTGGTTACAAGTCACACAGGGACATGGTCTCGCGGAGGGTCCAGCTATGGGGGGCCCCATGGGGGCCGGGAAGCGGGAGCCCGGTGGATGCACAACCAGCCATGGTCCAGCTAGACAGGGAGACTAACCACGGACAGGGGAGCACACATACCCTCCAGGGCCGGGGGGGGGGGCCCTCCGAGGGGTCCCAAGGACAGGCTGCAACATTGTATCGCAACAGTGTGAGGCGTGGGGTGCGGATCCAGCACAGCTGCAGAAAACAAGTGCCCAAACAGGATGGCTATTCAGGCTGTCAAGGACACGGTGTTGCAAACAGGGAGGGGGTGTGTGCGATGGCTGAAGGCATGCAGCTGCACAAGGAACACACAGCCTCGCACGCCTCTGTGTGCGCGAGGCCCCATGCGAGGACTGCAGGTGCACCCAACCGCACACTCACGGACACCAGCATCGCATTGGTAGGCTTGGCTGGCTGGGGGCGGGGCCCCGGCCCACCCAGGCCACCACCCGGCCAGCAAAACCATCCCCCAAACCCTGGGGCCACCACCACCATGGAGCGGGACAGGGCAGTCGCCTACTGGATGCACCTCGCGCTCGTAGCCGAGTGGTACCATGACTACACCGAACAGCTGCACCTCCTTACTGCAGAGCAGCACCTGGGCGCCCGCCTGCAGGTTTCCCTGGACTGGAGAACTGCAAGGGCCCACAGGGCCCACCCTGGGCGCAGGAGAGCCCTTGCCCAGCTCAGGGCACAGAGGCTCTCTGGGACAGACCAGCAGGCTGTGAGCCGGGGCCGGACCCGGCCTGTGGTGCTCCGCGAGGCAGCTGGAAGCCTCCAATGGGGGAGGGAGACCATGCGCCGGGCAGCCCTGCTCGCTATGCCCATTGACAGGCAGCTATGGGTCACTGAGCAGGCACAGGGTTGGTGGGCCAGGGCGCTGGCCCAGAGGGATTAGGCAGCCTGGAGGGCCCATTTTAGGATGGACAAGCTCACCCTGCTCCAGCTCGCTGAGCTCCTTATGCCCTGGCTTGAGCAACAGCACACCCCCATGAGGACCCCCATCCCCATGGTCCAGCGGGTAGCTATAGGGGTCTGGGCCCTCGCTACGTCTGACTCCTGCCAGTCTGTCTCCCAGCACTTTGGGGTAGGCCTGAGCACTGTTGCCTGTATCCTCTGGGATGTATGCGAGGCTGTGGAGGACGTCCTCCTGGACAGGATGATCCAGCTGGTGGACCAGGAGACCATGATGGCAGGGTTCACAGCCGGAGGCTTCCCCAACTCCATGGGTGCCGTGGATGGCACCCACATTGAAATCCTCAACCCCTCCCCAGGGGAGGCTGCAGAGTATGTCAACAGGCACGGGTATCACTCACTAAAGCTGCAGGCAGTTGTGGATCACCGGGGCCGGTTCATAGACATCTTCACAGACAACTCCGGCTGCAGTCATGATGCTTGGACCATGACCATCTCCCCCTTCTATGCCTGGATGTTTCGGGGGGACTTAGTTGACATGGGGATGACCTGGATCGAGGGGGTACTGATGCCCCCTTGTATCCTGGGCAACCCTGCCTACCCCCTCACCCGGTGGCTAATGAAGGTCTACCCAGTCGCATGCAACCCAGCGGAGGTGCTATACAATACCTGCCTGTGCTCCAGCAGGACCGTGGTGGAGCGAGCCTTCGGGGCCCTCAAGCAGCACTGTAGGACCCTCGCTGGGAGGCTAGACTACACTGTGGAGACCTCGGCCCTGGTGATTGGTGCCTGCTGTGTGCTGCACAACGTGTGCAAGACTGAGGGGGCAGTACTGGAATACCCCGAGCCCAACCGGCCTCCTGACCCGGTGCCCCGTATGTGAACGCTGAGAACCTGAGGGAGTACCATTATGCCAAGTGCATCCGTGATGCCCTGGCGAGGCATATCAGCTGGGAAGCCGAGGTGTGAGGGCTGCAACAACCCAGCCCAGGCCTGGGGGTTCCCTGGCCCAGCCCCTGCACGGGAGGCAGTCCGGGACCCCACCACACCACCCCTGTCACCCAATAATGGGCACGGGAGGCAATGTAGTGCAAACATTTATTTCACCCCCATGTACATGTGCAGTACGTGTGCACCCGACCCCTCTCCCCCCCCACCCCAGCTGGGCCCCACCCCCTACAGTACCCCCCACCTCACACTGACCTCCCCCTTCCACCCCTTCCCCCCTGTTTCCTGGGATTCCCCCTTGAGCTCCCAGTGTTGACTACTGAGCTCTGTGAGCTCCCCCCCCGCCGTCCGTGTCCCCAGCAGTGTCCTGGGCTGCCTCCTGGGCCAGCAAGGGGGGCGGTGGTTGGGGGAGGGTGGGGGTCCCCCTTAGTGGCTGCACCCTCCAGAGGGCAGGGGGGACCAGGAGGCAGATGTGCGGCCCCTAGGGGCATGGGAGCAGCTGGGGATGGGGCGGCTGGGGATGGGGTGGGGGTGCCGAGGGGCCCAGCATGGGGCCCTGAGCAGGCAGGGTGCCCGGGGGGGTGCCTGACATCACATAGGCACACATGGTGCCCGCGTGCAGGAGCAAGGAGGTCCCAATGTCATGGGCCCTGTCCATTTTGGCAGAGTGCTCCCGCACCATCCCTGTGATGGCCTGCTCCAGCCACCCGAGCGCTTCCACCTGCCTGCTGTGCTCACGGCGGTCCCACCTCCACTCCAGGTGCACCTCAGCCTGGAGCCTCTTGTCCTGCACCTCCGCCCACTCCAGGGACTGCTCGATGGCCACCTCCATCTGATCCACGGCCACTATCATCCTCTCCCCCTGTTCCACCGAGGTCCGGAAGATATCCTCCGCTTGGTCCTCCCTCCAGCGGTGGACCCATGCCTGGTGCTCCCTCATGCACTGTGCTAGGGGCACGGGCCCTGGAGACAGTGGCTGTTGGGGTTGCCCTGTAGGGTCCAGGAAGGTGAGTCGCCTGCTGGCCCATGGGCCCGCCACTGGCTGAGGGTGATGAGGGTACTGGTCTCGGACTCTGCCTGTCCGGCCTGGGGGTGGGTGCTCTCTGGGCTGCTGTCCGGGGGGGGGCCTGCAAGTGCTGGAGGTTCCGGGGCGGTCCTCCTGGGGGTCTGGGGCCCTGGGGCTTGTGTCTACCAGGGTGTGGCAAGGGGAGGGGGTACCTCAGTCCGTTCCCTGCCCTGGACCACTGCGCTCCCCATGAGCCATGGGGCAGCTATCGAGCCCTTCATGTGCAGGATTCAGTCCAGGGCATCATAGAAGGGGGAGGTCTGGGCTCCGTGTCCGGACCACCTATTGTTGTCCCTTACGGCCTTGTAACCCCTCTTCAGCTCCTTGGCCTTGGAGCAACACTGTGCCACGGTGCGATGGTGCCCCACCGCCTCCATTTCCCGCACTATGTCCTGGTAGACATACTCGTTCCACTGGTTGAACGCAAGCTCCAACTGGTACTCCAGGGTCCTCCAGATCCGTATGAAGTCCCGGGTCTCCTGCAGCCCCCACTGGCCCCCTCTGTGGTAGGGCTTCCTCCCTCATCTCCCCTGTGGGTACTCCTCCTCCTCCACCACCTCTTCCTCCACCTGGGCTGGACCGGTGTCCTCCAGGGGCTCATCCACCCGGGCCCTTTTCTGTGGCTGTGGGACACGGGGGGTTACAGTTGGGTGCAGTTCTGGCCCCTATCATGGCCTGCCCCCTTTTCCCGCTCCCTGCCGGGAGCCCAGGCTGGCCCCCGCCCTCCTTAGGTGCCCCTGTGCCCTCTGTTCCCCTCCTCTTGTTTCCCCTTACCCATTTCTGGGATGCCTCCTCCCCCAGTCCAGCTGATGTCCCCGGGGCATCCTGTCCTGGCTGCTGCGGGTGTTGTTCCTCCGTCTCCTCCATCCTCAGCATGACCCCCGCCTCCCCCTCCTGCGCCTGCACTCCCTCCACCACTGCCACTACCACTGCCTCCTCCACCCTCGCTCTCTCGCCCACCGCTCTCTTCCGCCTCCCTCTCGCTCCATCCCGCCACTCTTCCCTGCTGCAGATTTCCCTTTAAATCTCCCTCTGGTGGCTGTGGTGTTGCTGGTTGCCTGGCAGCGATGCTACATGCTTTGTCCCCGGCTGGGAATCATTTCCTTTGGTTCCGGCCGGTGATTGCCGTTCAGACATTACTTTTTGTTGTTTCCCATTGTGAATCTCTTTGACCACGCTTTCGGAGATTGTCTGGCCCGGAAGCGTGGTTGAAATTGACCCCATGTGGGTATTGACCCTGGTGAACATCTGGCGGCCGCCGAACAGACGTTCAGGACGCTTTGGTCCCGCCGTGGGATTGAGCGTGGTTCACTGTGGTTGAGCATGATCTCATAACGTCTGAAAATACCCTTTGTAAAGACCCTGTATTTATTTATTTTGAAAAATACAAGTGACCAAATTAGGACATTATACCTATGGTGGTCCCCCCAGTCATATGAACAAAAATGTATAGTCCCTTTGAAATGGATGAGTGTGCGGTGATACTATAGAAACTGCACTATAGAGTGTTGAAAAAGGACAAACTAGAACCCATACTATCTCCAAATAGGTCACTTCAATGCCTATGTCTGAGTAGCAACTATTTGACTGATTGCCAGTGATTACCAAAGATTTACAGCAAATATAAAAACATGTGACTTTTAGTTGAAAGGATTTCTTAAAATATTAAAAAGTTACAAACTAAAATTGTATTTTAGTCTATTGCTAAAAGCTGTCGATGGTTAACACCTCAAAAATAATAAAGTAACACTGCAACATAGAGATTTTATATAACTTAGAAGCTTCTTTGATTTATTGGGAAATTTAAAAATATGAAGGCATTTTTTTTTTATTTATTTTTTTTGTAAATACTTTTTATTGATATTTCCAGCTTTTTCCAACATCACATATAGTACATGTGTTGCCATAACGTACAAACAAACAAACTCTTTTTTTTCTTAACAATAAGCAACAAACAATCATGAAAACATGTCAAGGTTAATAATCATCAACGCACGTGTTTACAACCCATCAGACCATACCATACTTATCATTACAGTTGGAATTCAAGTAAGGATTTCAACTTAATTGATCCTGGCCACTCTTTGTCTAAGATTTGCAGGCTAGGTGCCCAAATTTCTATAAACCTCTGTAATTTCCCTTGTAACCCGGCTTGCAGTTTCTCCATTTTGCACATGAACAGTAACCTATGAAACCATTCCTCCATCTGCAATTCTTCTTGCTCCTTCCAGTGCTTTAATATTATGTTGATAGCTGCGAGGAATACCATTTTACATGATTGAATTGTGCCTCCTAGCCCTTCACCCCTCGGGTATATACCCAGAAGTGCCACTTCGGGTCTAAAGGGGATTATTGTCCCAGTCACTAGGTTTATTATCTTCCAGATTTTCAACCAAAAGGCCTGGACTTTACTGCAAAGCCACCAGCAATGCATGTAGTTCCCCCACTCTCC
>QEPC01008173.1:12502143-12525081 GCA_003113815.1 Sphenodon punctatus
ATTATTTATTTTAAGCTTGATGTGCATGTAGACTGTGTTTTCTTCCATCCGATGTTAACCCTGGGAACTCCTTGCTGCTGGGTTATGCCATGCCACTGGCCTACCGTCCCTCTGGCTCTGCCTACCGTCCCTCTGGCTCTGCCTACCGTCCCCCTGGCTCCGCCCCTAGGCCCGCCGGCCTTACTGCCCCAGTGCCCCTCCAACATAAAAACCCACGAGCCGCCCCTGCTTTGAGGTGTCCAGACCCTGGACAGCCTTGTTCCTACGAGAGATGTGCTCCCTTCAGCATCCCTCCTGAGACTGCCTCCTTCTAGCTATATCACTGTCTTTATATAGGCTTGAGTCCTGATCTCTTTAAAGGGCCAGTATCCTTTTTTAGGTATACTTCTTTTGGATGCCATTTTGTGACCTGTTTAGGCCACCATTTTGTGATGCTACTTAGTCCATGTGCCATCTTGTGGCTAGACTCTGCCACACACCACCCTGCCCCAGAAGACGGATCTCCCAAAGGATAGGTCGGACAAGAGCCCCCATCAAAGGCGCTCCCCTCTCCAGGGGAAAGGCAAACTCCCCAAAATAGAGACCCCAGGTCCTATGGGACCAGGATGGGATCCACCTACACTCCGGACCCCAGCCCTGGGACCCTATAAAGCATCCACACCACTATAACAGAAGTACCAGAGATACTTCATAGGGCTCGCAACTAAACACTAACTCGATCCATGCCACCAATCACCACATTTTTTTAAATATAGGATATGAAATCCAATTAATATGTCAAAGAAAAACAAGAGGTCAGGATGCTGTAAATTCCTATAGTTCCTTCCAAATTGACAAATTAACCCAAAGTTTTTGATTCCTTATCATATGCTACTCAGTGAGGTCCATCAGCAGTGTATACACTCATAGTGAGGCCAAAGTCCCTCCTTCTCCATACCATAATAGTCTCCATCACAATAATCACACCCCAAAATCTCTTGTCTGTCAGCTACAGATCCTTCTGTGTCTTTTGGGGGTGGACGCAATGCCGTATCTTCTGTCAACGAAACAGGTGCATTTCCAGTTCCACTACCTTTCTTCTTTTTCCTTGAATTGTTCTTGTTCCCTGCAGTTTCCTCAGGTTTCAAGACTTCAGTTTTTTTTATTTACTACAGGTATAATTAAACCTATCACGTCAGTTCCAATTTCTTGTGTGGACACAGAAGATTGGATTCACCTGGAAACCATAGTCCTTTCTCCCTCAGTCTGGGTAGAGATTTGTTGTACCTTCTGAGAGTCTTGTATTTGTTGATCTTTCACGAGTTGGGGTATTTGGAGTTGGTTTTGCTACTACTGGTTGAAATTCTCCACCCTCTTCTGGGCTAAAGCTGCTGCATAAGTCTTTATTCCTCTCCTAGTTTCTTCACTAGAAACAGGGCATATTCAGAGCCTACGAAGCTCGATTCAGCCGCTTTTATTTATTCCACCCTTGGTCAATGGTCATCCAGTCCCAGCCCAGTGTGATTGGCCATGGCATGTTTGGGACTAATCCCATATTCATTTCATAGTTCCTGGGCCCTACATTAAATTCCACTCTCACCACTGGGTATTTCCTGGCATCCCCATGGATGCAGTGCAGTGTAATTTCTTCACCAGGTATTATTTTTAATGGGGCCATGAAGCGAGACTGACTCAATGTTTGATTGGAACCAGAATCCAAGAGAGCAACAGTCGTATAGTTTCCAATTTGCATGGCTTTTGTGCATTTGTGAATGTGCTGGTTTGGTGAGACTGTTCGTGCAGCCAATTCTAGGGCCACAGTTGTGGCCCTATAGTTCAGGTGGTAGCAAACTCTCATTGAAGAGCACCTATGCTGTTCAATGAGAGTCAGTAGAGCAAAAACTTCCAGTTGGTGACCATTCTAGCTTTTTTCCAGCAACACATGTGTTCTGTGATTAAACAATAAAGGGGAGTCCAGGGGCGGGGTGGGGGGTGAAGGTGTGTGTGGGGGTCCCCATCCCACACCTGCCTCTGCCTGCTAGTAGTGCTGCTGCAGCAGCAGCAGCAGCGGGACACCAATCGGACTAGGAGATAAAGCTGTTTGTTTACAAACAACGCCTCCCCATGTGAGTGATCCAGAAGGTTGTTGCCTTGTGCATGGCATGCTCACCATAGTCAAATAGACCATGTGATGGTCTCGAGCTCCTCTAGTATAAAAAGCACTTTCCCCCCTCAGAATGACAGTTCCTTCCAACCCTTTCTAGGAATATAAGAAAAAAATTCCATGCAGGGCTGGAAGGGTGGGTGTTGTGAGAATGTTTGGAGCCATCTCAAAGAACCTTGTTTACAAGGCAGCAACCTTCTGTTCTTCTTCAAGTGGCTCCTCACACACTGTTTTACACAGTTCCGCCGGGTGGTGGGTCTGTGGGTGTGCTGGTGCATGCACATGGTCATACACGCATCCCCACTCACCCCCCACTCATCCGCACCCACGGAGCAACCGCCATTTTCCTTGGTTGCTCCGTACTTGGGGATGAGATGGAGGGTGAGTGGGGATGCGTGCTAGGCAGACGCATGCACTGCATCATTCACACAAGACTCCCCCATACATGAGCCCACAGAAATCTGTGTGTTCATGGATGGGAGAGGCCCATGTAAAAAGGGCCACATTCTCACAACTGTCTTACTTATAATATCTTAGGTAGGAATTTAGGATGTAAAGGAATATCTATTCTATCTTGAAAAATCTGCAGATATGGTTCTGAGATTATTATGGCTACTATTTCACTAACCCTTCTTAATGAAGTTATTGTTAACAGGAATACTGTCTTTAAACCCACACCCCATAACCAGTTCATTTGTGCTCCCAATATAATCATTTCACACTGCCCCGGGGGCACAAATAAACTAGTTATAGGTGGGGGCAATGTGAATTGATTATATGGGGGTGGGGTGCAAATGAACTGGTTATGAGGTGGGGGCAGCATGAACTGATTATCGGGCACAACTGAACTAGTTATATATATATATATATATATATATATATATATATATATATATATGTGTCTCTTTTCATGGCAGAGTGTGCTTAGTAGGCTGGCTGCTTTTTGGGTGTCTTGTGCATTTGATAGCAGTGCCCCCAGGCACCCTCAGGCTTTTTTATTAATGAATAAGAAAAGAAAAATGTATAGATTGGTCTGATATTTAATAAAGTTGCTTTAACATACAATTTACACAATTGAGTATAATTTGTAATGCCACCTTAACAAGCTTCTTAAACTGAAGGTTTTTTGTCTAGGTAATACATACAAGGCCCAGGCCAGATCACATTCCATGAGCAGGCAATCATGCTGTAAATGCCCATAAACACCGCACCTGAAACATCGAATTCCCTGGATGTCCTTAGGTGCTTCTTAGGGCTTACTCAGCTTCTCCTCCTGGGTTCTTCCTGGGGTTCCTGATGTTCTGGAAGATGTATGTGTACCTCTCCCCATTGGTTGGCCTTGAGTTTGGTGCGGCCTCGAGTTCAGCGCAGCCTCGAGTTATCACCCTTTGTAATAGGTCTGTTAGGTAAAGCCTCTCCTTGATAACCTCTCTATCAGATTGATATATTCAAGGGTGTTGTTTACAAATAGGTTTCTGCTGCTGCTCTAGCCTCCTCTATAGTTAGCGGATTCTGTGTTCCACGTTCTAAGACCCTCGGGGTAACGAAAACAAAAATTGATCCAGAACCACTTGCTCTTCAATCTCCTTCACAGTTCTTTGGTGTGGTTTCAACCACTAAAGGGCTTGATCCCTCAGTGCTTGGACAAAACACCGAGGTTTGCTCTGTGCAGTGAATCGAAGGGTCCTAAATCTTGCTCTGCATGTCTCCTCGGATATCCCTATCCTTTCTAAGCTAGCATCTTTTACCACATCATAGTCTTCTGCTTCCATATCTGATAACATACAGTAAGCTGCCTGTGCTTCTCCTTTCTGCTAAGGTAAGAAGCCAACCTAGAAGCCCACAAAGCCCTTGGCCACTTGACGTTGGTTGCAACCCTTTCAAAAGAGAGCAGAAAGGCGTTAGGATCATCTTCTGATGTCAATTTTGTCAAGGGTAAAGTCCTGGCCCTCAAATCTATGTGCACCACTCCCCATACCATAGCCTCTATACAAACAGCACAGTCTTAACACACAGCTCAAGGCCTAACCAGGTATCAGTCTACTGACTGACTCCATCCAACTCACATCCCGGGTTCTGTCAGGCTCCGAGTCCAAGGTCTCCTTCCTTCAGGAACAGCCTCTATCAGGGATGTACTGTCTTCAGTGTCCAAGAGCAGACTGCCTCACTTCCTGTGACTGGCTTTCTTTTGTAGCTGGAGCCACGCCCAAACACTCACTTCCTGTGGCAGCCATTTTGTAACTCTCTATAGTCTATGTGCCATCTTGTGGCTCAGCTCTGCCACAGGAGGACACAAACTGGAGGTCAGCAATAACACCAGAGAAATGTGTGACAATTGTCCTGTGGAAACTTGCCACACAGCAAACAGTTATAGAACAGTAGCTTCACAATTTGTTGTTGGTACGTCCACAATTTGCAAAATTCTTCACAAGGTTTGCAACGTGTTAAATGTTCTGCTGCTACACAGAGTTATAAACTTTTGTGATCTTAAAGATATAATAAGTGGCTTTGAGAGACATTATTTTCTTCACTGCATTTGTCAGACAGATGGGGATGCCCTAGATTAGACAGAAGAAATACCTGGTGGCTGGTAATGCCGGACACACATTCATATCACTCAGGTTGGAAGGGTTCCTGCTGCTGTTAAAGCTGAGGGTACCTGTTAGGGACTCATTCAGCGTGTACTTTGAAAGACAGGAAAGAGAGGTTGGACCCTGGGAACTATTGCTTCAACATGACACTTAAGTTTAATTATTAGAGTGGAATAACTTGCAATTTCCAATAATTTTAAGAAATGAAATTTTGTTTTGTTTTTTTGTTAAAACAACAAAAAAATACTAATAATTTTTGGCAACTTTGTATATTTCTTTTTTAAGAAAACACACACATAAATATTTAAAATAACAAAAAACCTTTTAATGCTGTCTCAGTACTGTATCTGCCCACCACCAAAACCTCAGCCTGTTCCTGCTGCAGGCCGGTCAAGAACAATACCCCGGAGACGTGCCAGATCCACAGGTAACTCTGATATGTTGTGGACAAGTACAGTGGTTACGTGGGTAAGCAATTCCTGAGGCTTATTTTTGATTCTTACAAGGGAACAATTTGTAATTGCCCATAACTTTTGAAAATGAAGACAAGAGACTTTTTTGTGGGGACAAATAGTGCTTTACTACTAAGTGCTGGGGGGGGGGCGGGAATTGTTTACATAGATAAAGTGCAACAACTATTTACATTAACAAACAGATTTTTCTTATCATGTTATCCTAATATATCTGGCCTCCACTGCCCAAACCTCACCCTCTACTGGCAGGCAAGTGTCCACTGACAGACTGCACACACAAATTAATCTGTACTAGGGAACAGAGGCGTGCAATATCATTCAACAGTTCTGCGATGGTGTGGGACAGTTCTGTATGTTGGTGTGAGAGGTGTTCTTGATTTTCAAGGATGATTTGAACTGTAAGAGTAAAACAATTTTAAGGAGTGTGAGTTCAATGCTGTTACATTCCACTGTTAGGCAAGGTATAGTGGGGGTTCAAAAATGTGTAAGGTACACCACTTTTTGTACACTTACTAAATCCACATATCTCCCACAGAGCATGTTTGTGTGGTTTTGGTTGGCCATGCTCCCTGTCTCAGTAAGGATGGTGCACAGGAGAGTGCCAGTGTGGTATAGTGGTTAAGAGTGCAGTACTTGGACTGGGAGATACGGGGAGATTTCCAGTTGAAGTTTCACCTTAGCCATGAACTCATTGGGTAACCCTGGGCCAGTCACAGATCTCTCAGCCTAACCTACCTCACAGGGTTTTGTGAGGATTAAGAGTTGAGTTAATTAGTTAGTTGTTAATGTTACAGTTAATACGTTAAAGAACTGTAAGCCACCCTGATCTTAAGGGATAGGGTGGGATAAAAAAGCCAAATAAATAAATAGTAGGTCCTGTACCTAGTATGTAAAGCAAGAGAATGGTTTTTCAAATTACATATAATGTGTTTTGTTACTTTCTATTCCAAGACTCTAATCCTGACTACTAGTTACCGGGGGGAGGGGGATGCACGAGGCAAATGTGAAACTAGTTGTATAAGTGTTTCCACTGCATATTCATGCAGTAACGGCAATGTGTTATTGCTGTAATTATGGGTACAGATATCATAGGGTGTTTTTAGACTGTCGTCTCCAGGGCGGGGGAGGGGTGTGCACCCCTGGGACTACTCTGGCTGCTGTGGGGAAAGAAGCAGAAACCACACATGCTGGTACCATTCAGGTGACAGGTGTGCAGGAGTGAGGAGGGCTGTAAATGGTGAGGTGACCTGGATACAGGAGCCCTCTCCCAAACAAGGCAAACTAAGGCTGCTTTTAGATGAGTGGGTCACCATTGCTCATGCGATATTTCGAAATCCCGCAATGCGGGATTACACAAGACAGAAGTAGGGGGTCACGTGCATGAAAGGTGGTCGCACATTATTTGCTGACCGCGAATGAAATACCTCACACATCAAGGTATTTAATTTGCAGTTGACAAATAATGCGTGACCGCCTTTCATGCGCGTGATCCCGCACTTCCATTTCGTGTAATCCCGCATTGCGAGATTTTGAAATATGGCGCGAGTGGGTTGTGCAACAGTAACCTGCTTGTCTAAAAGAGCCCTAAGACGTGGTAGCAGCAAAGAAAATACTTTATTTCACAGTACAATATTTAAGAAGGCAGTCTATATCACACACACTTTTTACTGGGGGAGTATGTTTTTTTTGCCACACGTTTACGTCTAGAGAAATTTTTGTGTTTAACTTTTTCCTCATCAGCAACACTGAGTGGTGATGGTGGACAATGGAAACCACAAGTGTACGGACATTACCAGATGGGGAGGTCCTTTTTCTTTTAGTGGAAACAGACAAGGGTAAAGTACAGAAGGGGAGGGATTGGGTCCACAGGAAAGTGAAACTTGGTTACTTTTATCCACTTCCTCTACACTGAACTACTGTACTGGGGGAAGAGCAGGAAATGTATATGAGCTACTTCTGAATGTGTCAGACATTGTTCTGAAGCCCTCCATGACTGTGTCCTGCAGCATGCTCATTTCAGGACTGCGATGCTTTTCAGCCTGAAGTCTAAGGAGATAATCACGTCTCCAGTTGTGATTGACATTATCCTGAAAACTTATTATTGCTCTTAAGGAAGACTCAGAGTGTTCCTTAAGTCCTCAGCTCAGTTCCTGAAAGACCTCTCTGCCTCAACACAACAGCTCCTGTGCAAGTGTCATCCTCTGCTCCTTTTTTCTGGAATGCAACTCTTTCATGCAGTTTCCTGGGGAATCCTGTGTTTATGGACTGTATTGTTGTCGGTGTGGTTGGGGGGGGGGCATGATTTCCTCTTCCCTTGAAATCCTGCTGCGACCCTGCATAGTAAACATTAATTAAAAAAAGCAAGTCTTATGTTTACTTGGCACTCATTTAAATGGGTGTACGCGCACACAGATGCACGCGTGCGAGCACACGCACACAATCTCTGCACGCACTGACTTTAATCATGTTTAGAATGTACGTGAAATACCTTGATTGTATTTCCATGTTTTTATTTCTTATGTTTATGTTTATATTTTATCTTGTAAGTTGCCCTGAGCCTCCTGGAGGGAAGGGTAGGATAGAAGTTTGAATAAACAATAATCCTGAGGCTGGCTCAGCTGTGTCTCAGGAACAAGGACTACAGGATGGCCTTCCTTGTTTACCTTATTATAGGTGGAAATTTCTTCTCCACCTATATTCATAAAATCCAGTGTGATAGTCTCCTCTTCCTTCTGTGGGTCTTGTTCAGGATTGTGGGTTGCATAGTTATCTGGGATGAATGTTTCATCTCAGTCATCTCCCTCTTCCTGAGGAATATCAGTCTGATTCCTGACAAGCAGGGAATACTCAACACGGTTTTGACTCAATGTAGCCACAATCCTCCATTCATTTAGTCAGGTCTCTATAGAGACGCATATTTCAGTATGATTGTCCAAGAAGTGATTGCAAATCTTCCGCCCCCTTAACCCTGCCCCCACATTTGTATAAAATATTTAGTTTCTTCAAAACTCCGGTGTGGAGAGTGAGTCCTGGGCTATTCATTGTTTGTAGAAGTTGTGGAAGTCATTTCTCACACATGCGTTGAGTAGGGTTGGCACCTATGTATATTTTTCCAGGCCACTTATGAAAAATACATGTTGCAGGGCCTGCATTGGTGCCATAGGTGTCAATGCAGGCCCTGCAACATGTATTTGTCATAAGTGGCCTGGAAAAATATACATAGGTGGCAACCCTAGCGCTGAGGGGGGACAGTGGCAGCAGCAGCACCTGCAAGAACAGTGCCCTGGCAAAATGAAGGTGGCTTCAGCTTGGCACGTTAGATTTTGAACTTGGGTGGGTGTGACACTCATGGACTTGTGGGAAAATCACAGGGATAATCCCACCTTTGTGGCATCGTGAGATTGCAGAATGCAGTAGGCATGTTTGGTAGTAAGGTGGTTAATTTTATCCCGCAATACTCTATGACTGAGATAGAGTACCGGAGTACCGGATAGTAATACCGGACTAGTCATTTACACGAGTACTATTCTGATATTATTTCATGCCGGAGTAGCTCAAGCCTTGAAAATGAGGTTGAATGTGAATCCAGAATAAAACCAGGAAACAGGAGTTAAAGAACAGGAAGCAGAAGTAATTTAATCAAGCATGGCAATTCAGACAGTCAAATATAAGACAGATTTAGAGGGGTTAATACCAGTATAACAATAGTGTAAAAACAGCCAGAGAGAAGCCAGAGAGCCAACAGCCATAGAGTCAGCATTACAGGTTGTCTGCACAAACAATTGTCTGGCTTTATTAAGACTTTAAATTACCTGTGTTTCTTTGTTCACGTGATCAACATTTTTATTAATACCTAGTAGAAGACAATGTATGTACTCATGCAAAAAGAGTAAATACACTGGTCCACTGTTCCTTCCTTTGAAAGAACGCTCATGTGGACATTTTTGCATGAAGGGGACATAAGCAGTCAACCTGATGCAGAACATCCCTTCCTAGTGTACACTGCATTTCTATATGGAGTTTCCCATGAGTGCCTCTCTTTCTGTGTCCTTTCTATGGTTCTTTCTTTTCCTTCAACGTCCCCAGATACTGCCAGGGAAAACACTGCAGCATGTGAAAATACACTCTGGGATCTACTCCAAGTGAGGGACCACTTGCTGAGGGCAAGGGCAGAGTTGTTACTTCATCTAGCATTGTTTCTGAAAGTTATTAACAACTGAAATATTTCACCAGAGTAACACATACAAACTGTGCTTGTAGAAACATAGCCACAGAGCACAGCTGCCTAGTCTCCAGTAATAAACTTAAATCCATGGGGGAAACAGTTAAGACATTGTCAAATCATGACCCATTGTAGAAATTCCTGTTCTTATGTTCATATGACAGGGTAAAAGACAACGTATCAGTAAAAAAATATTATTTAAACATCAGAATGAAGGCGGGGTCTGTTGCCCTGATCTGAATTTATATTACCAAGAAGCAGTCCTATGAGATATTTTTAAAATGGCTCGCTGCCAATTGGGATGTATCTTGGGTCCACACTGAAATGGTACTGCTTAAATTCAAAGATTTTGGCAATCATATTATTGAAGGGGAAAGAATTGAAGGAGCAGTTTGGAGCCAACAACATCCTTTTGCCAAAACTGTTTGGTCAATTTGGCAAAAAAACAAGAAAATGGGTATAAATGATAGTGCTTCCCCTTTTTCTAACATTGAGTATAAAATAAATACCCAACAAGAATGCCTTGTTGATCAATAGCCTGGGAAGTAAAAAAAAATGAATAGAATATCTCAGTTATTAAGAGGAAACGTTTCAATGTCTTTAAAGGATATTGAGATCATTCACCAGTTGATTTCCTGGTATTTACAATTAAGAAACATCCTAGATAAGCCCGAGCTGCGGAAGGAATATTCCAGAAACCCATATCCATTAGAATCTATTATAATGGGTCACACATCTTCCAAAGTGATTATGTCTAGAATATATGAAATATTAACCACCATTTGGTATCCTGAGAGTCCTAATTATATTCAGAAATGGGCAGAAAATGTAGGTACCAGCTGGTCCAAGGAGCAAGTAGAGATGATTAAAAATAGAACGGTCAAACCCACTTACGCGTTAGAGAGATGCAATTAAAATTGATAATTAGATTCTACAGAACTCCAAATCCATTGGCTAAATGTAAGATAATACGCTCGGAAGCATCTTGGCACGATTGTGGTGTAATGGGAACTTTATTTAACTGCAGCTGGAAATGTGTAAATGACAACGGTTTCTGGAAAATTATTTGAGATCATGTTCACATTATAACTGGATGTATATTACCTTTTACACCTGAAATTGTAATTTGGGGTATTTATTTACCCAAAAATCCCACTCATAGATTATCACAACAATACTATTGTAATGTTCATTCTAGTGGGATTAAATGTTATTATGAGGAATTGGAAAAACTGCTCTGGCCTCACTGAGGCAGCATGGATCAACAGGGTATAGTTTATATTTTCAATGGAGAAATTACATACAGATGTCAATGGTAAGCACCAGAACTTCCTTACCACACAGGAATTTCTTCAACAATATAAAAGACTAGATGGTAAATTCTTTTATCTCCACAAGAAAAATATCATGTGAATCTACACAACTGTATTAATCATGCTAAAGTATAAATCACCATTTGCGTGCATGGACTTGTAAGTTTTAACATCAAAATATATGGAAACCAAGGCGTATGTGGGTGGGTATATTGGGTTTTGTTAATGTTTCTCAGCTCACTTCTGTAATGACAATGGGTGATTTCAGACGTTACGGGGCCCGTTGGCCCCGTACCGAAATCAACCCATTCATTCCCCGCTGGGGTCACCCCGTCACGCCGCAACAGACGTGCCGGGGGGATCCCGGCGGGGAATCTGGGAGGGGGCGGGGCCGCACGGCACAACGTGCGGCCACACGGCCCCACCCCCTCCACGCTCCCGCCACCCGTCCTCTGGGGAGACGAGCGGGCGACGGCGCCAATGCAGCCGCCGCATCGGGCTGGATTCGCCACGGCCCGGGATCCCACCGGTGATCCCAGGCCGTGGCGCCCGGCCAGACGTTACTTTTTTTGGTCCCTGCTGGGGATCTCTTTGACCACACTTCCCGGGACATTCCCCTGGCTAGCCCGGGAAGCGTGGTTCAAATTGACCCCATGCAGGTATTGACCGTGGCGAACATCTGGCGGCCGCCAAACTGACGTTCGAGACACATTGACCACAGGTGGGTATTCACCGTGGTTCACTGTGATCTTGTAACGTCTGAAAATACCCAATATGTGTTAGCATTATATGGTATTATTCAATGCTTGAAATATTGATGTAAAAGTATATACACTGTGTTGGTCTATGTAATGCTGTGCATCAGTGAACTGTCTTAAATTATCTTTTTGTGACATCAATAAAGCTTTTTAAATGAGGGGGGGAATGAAAAAAGGAAAGAAACACCTCCAGGTTTATTCTCCACAATTTTACACTGGGATTTAAGGTGTTCCCCCTTCTAAATAATAAAATTCTTGAATCAGGGGGTGATTTCAGACATGACGGGGTGGCCTTCGCCCCATCACGGAATCACTGCGGGGATTCCCCGCCAGGATCACTCCGGCACGTCCAACAGACGAGCCAGCTGATCCCGGCATGGAATCGGGGAGGGGGTGGGGCCACGTGGTGCAACATGCGGCCGCACGGCCCCTCGGCCCCCCCACACTCCCCCACCGCCCGCCCCTGGGGAGACGGGCGGGTGCCACGGCCAATGCGGCCGCAGCGCCCACCGGAATTGACCACGGCCTGGAATCCCGCTGGGGATTCTAGGCTGTGGTTGCCGTCCAGACGGGACGATCCCCTTCATCACAGCGGGGAATCACATTCACCACGCGATCGGTGCCGGCCCCGCCGATTGCATGGTGAATGTGATTCCCTGCTGTGATTGACTGTGGTAAACATCTCGGGGTGGAACTTCTGGTTCCCCAACAGATGTTATGAGGCCATTCCCCACCACAGGGTATTGACTGGTTGAGCGTGGTCTTGTAATGTCTGAAAATACCCAGGGACTCTCTAAGCAATTCTTACGTAGTCGTGATTTAAGATTGCTTGTCCTCCTTGCCTTCCCAGATCCAAACATAAATAAAAAATAGAAAAGCTTAGGTGCAAAAAGGCCCTTGTCCCCTCCCCGCCCCCACCAAAAAAAAACCTTTCCTGCACTGATTACTTTTCCAAATTTTACTTTTCTCTTTAGCTTCTACACCAGGGGTAAGGAACCTCAGGCCCACAGACAAATACAGGCCATGGCTAGTTTTTACATGGCCCCTTTCCAACTCCAGGATCTAGCCCCAGGATACAGTTCCTACCCCTAAGCGCAGAACGACTGAGCTCGAAGCAAGGGAGCATCATCATCTTTATTGTCGGCTCTGGCTTTCGCCTTGGCCCCAACATGGAAATTCCCCTACAAATTTACATCACATATCATTATTCAAAACAATATTTAAATTTCTTCCCATAAATGCTTAAAGGCAATTTAACTGGAATCTCTATTTTTACTTACAACGTAGAGCACTCGCCTTAATTCCACTAATGGGAAAAAGCAAGAACTAATTACTGTTTATTTGAGTTATTTTCGAGCCTTAGCCCTTATACTCTCATTCATCCATCTATTCATCGGCAGAGGCTAACTCATCAGCAAGGGAGCAGAGATGTGGACATCATGCCCACAAGAATAAGAGACAGATCCATGGCACAGAACTATGTTATAACAAAACCAAACTAAAACTCAAAGCTGGGCATGCTCAGAAAGGCTGGATTTTCTTTCAGACTCTGATCTAATCACTGTCATCCATGCTTTCATCACTTAGAGGCTATATTACTGTAATGCGCTCTACATGGGGCTGCCCTTGATGATGGTGTAACGGGTCACAGAGAGAGAATTAGACATGGCCATGGTGAGAGGCAACCCACTCAATTAGAGAGTGCTGACAGCTGCGGCAGTCAGGCGGGACTTTTAAAAAGATGCCAGCAACTTGTCAGGGAGGAGAGGAAGTGAATGACGTGAGTAGCGCGGGCTGATTGAAAGCAGCTGCTCTGCCTGAGACTGAGGAAGCCGGAAGTATTGTGGCGTCCCGGGAAGGAGGGAGAGAGCAGCGGCACTGGAGCTGAGCAAGCAGAGCTGACCGGCTGCAAAGAGAAGCTGGAGGTGGTTCCCTAGGAGAGGCTGGAGCACCTGATGTGAAGAGCAGAGGAGAGGCCGACCAAGCAGCCTGCAGACATTGAATCGTGAGTTAAGCCCAGGAGGGCTGCAGGGGCTCAGTGTAGTCCACACTGAAGCCCCATATTGGAGCATGGACTCTAATGTAGCTCCCAGGGTGATTGACTTTAACGATTGTCTCTGATGAACTGAGACTAAAGAAGGGCAAAGCCCCAGTCGAAGGTTAAGGAGTTAAAGGGCCTGTGAGCCCAGGGATGGGCCTGCGAGCCCGGAGATTGTAAGCCAGAGGGCCTGTGAGCCCAGGAGAAAGGTTTTATATAGAGCATAACATAAATAAATGTAAATATGGAAATGGAGCAAAGCCTGGTGCCGTTGTTGTCTGTGCCCCAGTTCAGCCCCAAAATAGGTCCTGACAGGTCCCCGCCTGTCTCAGATGGTTTGGAGGCTACAGCTGGTGTAGAATGCGGTGGCTCGGCTCCTTTCCGGGACGAGTCACCAGGAGCACATTACACCGGTGCTCCAAAGTCTGCAGTGACTCCCTATAACTTTCCAGGCACAATTCATGGTGCTGGTTTTGACCTTTAAAGCCCTACACAGTCTGCGTCCAATATATCTAAGAGACTGCCTGTCCTACCATGTTCCACCGCAGCCCCTACTGGAAGCGCCCTCTTGCAGGTGCCATCTGTTACCTTTGTCCATGGGGCAGGGGTGCGCAGGAGGGCGTTCTCGGTTGCTGCCACAGTTTTATGGAATTCTCTTCCCTGGGAGGTTAGGGAAGATCTCTCTTTTCTAGAGAGATCTGCCCCTTAGTGGGGATGTACAAATACAGATCTTTTACATCCTTGAGGAGGCAAGGTTCTTCATGAACAGAGATTTATTAGCAAATCCTTTAAAATGATTAAAGAGAATTTGATAATTTTAAAATACAAATGAACAGCAAACAGAATATAGCATAAAGGCAGTATATTTAAAATGTTCTCTAATTTACTGTATGCATGTAGATTTATCTCTTTCCCCCCCAAGTGCAAGGTAAGGCTGTATTGTTCTTCTAGTTCATACCATGCATTCAGTTGTATGTAAGGGACTAGACACAGTGTAATTTTAGATGTTACGAGACCGTGGTCAACCACAGTGAATCCCCTGTGGTGGCCGTTTGTCCCGTAATGTCTATTTGATTTCTGCCAGATGTTCACCACAGTGAACCACTGGCGGGAATCAAATTGACCACGATTCTGGACCTCTGGCCGCCCGGAGGTCCAGACTGGGCCCCAACTGTGGTTGGATTGGCCATGATCCGGGATGGGTCAAAAGTAACGTCTGTTACATTGGCCCATCCCGGATCATGATCCCGACCATGGTCCCAGAGGGAGGGTGGCCGGGGGAGTGGGGGGTGGCGGGGTGGCCGCACGTTACGCCGCACAACCCCTCCCCCTCCCCAATCCCCCACCAGAATCAGGACGTCTGGCCTGATTCCTGACCGGGATCCAAAACAGATCCCAGTCCATGGTTGAACGTGGCAGGCCTCTGGGCCTGTCACGTCTAAAATTACCCACAACCCTTGTCTGCGTGGCTGCCATGTTAGCCCCGAATATGAGAGACTGAGCTCCACAAGCCACTTACTCCAGAGTAGCCCTATTGAAGCCCTTATCCACAAACCAGGGGCATAGGTATCATAGGGACAGGAAGGAGATTGGCCCAAACTGGGGCCAGGTCCACAGGACACAATCTGGTGCAGGAGGGCACAAATCCTGTTCTGTTGCCGCATGGCTGGGTGGAAACAGAAGTGCCTGCAGCGCATGGCACACGCGTGATCCACTCGGTGGGCACCCCTGCACCCTGTACCCTCCTTTGGTGAAAACAGAGGCTACTGTGAGGCCCTAGAAGTAGAGAAAATAGCAGAGCCTGCAGCAGTCTACCCCCCTCCCCCCCGCCACAGGTCGCCCTGTGGTAAGGCAGGCCCTGTTCTCTGTCTCTCCTCCCATGTTTCCAACTTGCCTCTTGCTCAGCCAAGTTCCAAACCCCGCCTTGCTGTTCTCCATCCCACTCCTATTGTATTGAAAATACCCTTAGCACGATGGACTTGACCTGGTGACACATTCCAAAGGAGGGTCCACACAAACCCTCAATTCCAAGGGACATCATAGTACCATCATTGGGCCAACTTCTGATGCTAAGTGTGTATCATTCTGTAACCCTTCACCAGGGACTTCTTTCCTAGGAGTGAAGGCGGTGGCTGACATGGCTCTCTCTGGGTGGAATGAGAGCCTTTATGATAATCTGGCTCAGCAGTTGCTGGGGAACACAATGTGCCAAACAGCGTATGTAGAGACACTGGAGAGCATCACTGTTTGCTGCAAGGACAACTGGCAGTCATGCAGCCAAAAAAGGGAAGAGAGGGAAAGGCTCAGGAGGGAGGAGATGGAGGCCATGAAGGAAGACAAAGATAAAAGTAACTTGGTAGCGGAGCACATGGAGACAGCAACGAACATCTCATCTGCAAGTTGCTGGAAATCATTCACATTCCTGTAGCTCTGACACAGAGCCTCCTGGATTCTGGATCCTCAATAAAGACCTTAATTTTGGCCTCTCCCCAAAGGGCAATGCTCTGGCTTCTGCCATGTCTGCTCCATGGCTTTGGATGCATAATGATGTTGCAGTTATTTTCCAAATGCACCCAACGTGGCTAGGAAATGCTAGTGGTCAGCTTCCACAAACTAAGCAGAGTAGAAAAATAACTTTCAAAACATGGTGCAGCCCTTTTAAATCTGGGCAGATTGTTTTGATAATAGCCATGGTGGAGGCTTGTGCCTAAATAAACTAAACTTGAACTTGAACTTGAACTCTGGGCAGAGCTTCCAAGGACATTCCATGCCCACCATAGAGATGGGAAGGAATTAGCATGGCTGTGCCACATCCCTACACAAACGTCATTGTCTCTATGATCTCTGGGATGACAATAGAACAGAAATAGACCAGTGAGCTTATCTATATGTGACATCAGCTTCATATCAGGAAAGCTGCATGTTGGTGGTTTCACGCTTTTGAGAAGAATCCAAAATGCAATTTTCCAGTAACACAGCATGTGTTTCTCACAAACACATGTAACAGAAAACATCAGTTAACGTAAAAATAAGTAGGGAGTGTCGTGTTTGGCAATATTCAGAGAGTAAGGGCATTTTCACGTGGATATTTAAATAGGAATTACACTGCTTTTAAACGAGGGCACGCTGAAGCGCCTCCCAAACGCCGCATTAAAGCAAAGCCGCCGGAAGTGACGTTCTCCCCATTGCCGGCGGCGGCGGCGGCTGGAGACACGGGGCTTTGCAGCGGCGCATTCTTAAGAGTTCAATTATCTGGCTTAAGAACACGCCGCTGCAAAGCCCCGTGTCTCCAGTCGCCGCCGCCGCCGGCAACGGGGAGAACGTCACTTCTGGCGGCTTTCCTTTAATGCGCCGTTTGGGAGGCGCTTCAGCGTGCCCTCGTTTAAAAGCAGTGTTAGAATCCGAGCTTATTAGCTAGGATTGACAAACTCCCATGTATTCACATGGGCATTTTAATCCTAGCTAACGTTAATCCTTATTAGTCCGTGTAAATAAAACCTTGCCATCAGGATTAAGACTTTCCAGGATGACTTTCAATCACGCGGTGCTTTGTGGATGCAGTCAGCGTGATGTTTTCTGGGTCTCCCATGTCACGCCCTTTCTCTGCAATGTCACTTTTGAAGTGGCCAAACCCCTCCCCCTCACGCCCCGTACATGAGCTGGAGCTTCACTGAAGTTCCCCCACCCGCTGTTCCTGTCTGCAAGCAGCATAATTTAAAGAGCCCCTCTGCTCTCCACCCCAGTGGTCTCCTCACCACCTGGAGCAGCGCTCGCTCCAATGAAAGCGCACTCAAGTTCCCCCTCCCGCTGCTCCATCTGCAAGCACCCTAATTTTAAAAACCCTCCACCGCTCTGTTCTCTGGTCCAGCGGTTTCCCCCACCCCCACCCTACCCTTGTGGCATGAAATTTTTTAAGTGAATGTACTGGGTGTATTCCTGTACCCCAGGGCAATGAGACATACAGTATTTAAAGCTTTTGATGTCTGTATAGACAAAAGCAGTAGTCATTGAAGTAGAAATAATTTTTTTAATACCATTACAGAGATTAATAGTTTGAAATACATTACACCAGAAAGCTTCACCTGATGTTAGCAATTCAATTCTAACTAGGACTAAACATTTTCTTGGAGAGGGAGCAATTTTTTAAACTTTGCGCTCTGCAATGCATTGTGGAGCGATGACAGAGGTAATACGATTGCTCCACAGTCATGTGCCCCTATGTACCACAGAGCAGAAAATTCCCAGAGCGTAGTTAAATCTTTACGCTGAACTCTGTGTCTTTAATCAGGATTAATTGAGTAATCCTGATTAGTAATTCACATGGACAATAATCAGGATTACTTTGACATCCAGATGTTGTAAAACCTAGCGATCGAGATTTTACAAATACCGAATTTTTCACTAATCCGTACTGATAAACTAGGATTTGCAGTATTCACATGGACAGCTCAGATAGGAATTAAAGCCTAAATTCCTATTTAACTGTCCGTGTGAAAACGCCCTAAGGCCTCAGAGAAAAAGACTGTCTTTTTCTTGTGTCTATGGACAATGCCTAGCACAAAGGACCTCAATCAAATGACTAGGAAACTTGTCTAAACAGACTGAGTTCAGCGAAAACTGCCCAAATTTGGCAAAACAGCTCAGACGCAAGACTGGACATACATACTATTCATTTAAACCATGACAGGTGTTTGAGTAGTTCAAATTTTCCCCTTCCTCTCAACAGCAAAGTTTAATCATTTACCCCGTAGTTAACTCTAGGATTCTTACTGCTTATCATCAGGATGTTATAAGAGATGAGGTTTTCTGATTTTTTTTGTGCACGTCATGAAAATCCACATGTAGGGTTGTATTTTTTGTCATCTAATTTTTTCCTCCTTGGAGATGACTATAAAAGTAACCGTCTTATGATGGGGGTCTACAAACCGTTCCTACCAAGCAATACAGCATCATGGTCATGTTTTTGAATGCAGCTTTGACTCTTCTCTGCCTTGTAGAATGCATTTCTGCCAGTCCAGTGCCAACCACCAGTCCAGCGCCAACCACAATCAGCCAGCGTCGCCAGAACAGTGTGACTGAGATCATCACAATGATCAGAAATTTTACTTTAACGTCAGGAAATAAGGTAAATATATCTGCACACGATTATAATGTAGTTTGTCAGTATTGCTATTATTATTATTATTATTATTATTGATTTTATTATAAGCACTTGTGTAGTGCCAGCTGTGTACCTGGCACTTTACAGAACAATGAGATGGACGTGGTCCCTGCCTACGGCTTACAATCTAAAAGACTTGGAGGGGCAAGAAAAGGAGAGGGGACATAGGGAGAGACAAGGGATAAAACATTCAAGCGGATGTGAAGTCTCAGGTGCACATACTTGGCTTGGTTGCAGTTAGGGAGGAGTCAGGGGGAGGGCAGACAGTAAATTCTGAGAGGAAAGTTCTAACAGGCAGCGGGAAAGGCGGCGAAGAAGAGGTGGGTTTTGAGGAGGGATTTGAAGGAGCGGAGGGAGGGGGCAAGGCAGATGTGGGCAGGGAGGGAATTCCAGGCATGGGGGGCAGCAAGGGAGAAGGGACGAAGGCGGTTAGGGGAGCAGGGGAGACAAGGGAGAGCGAGGGAGGGGACAGAGGAGGAGCGGAGAGTGCATGCAGGAGTGTGTAAGGAGACTAGGGCTGAGAGGTAAGGGGGAGCCAGCAGGGCTGGCCCAAGGGTTTCAGGGGCCATGTGCCAAGCCTTGCTGCGGGGCCCCAAAGGTCGGCTGGCACTCGCTAGAATTGGGGGGGGGATTTTCAGGGGATGAGGGGCGGCTGGTTACTTACCTGCAACTTGACTGTGTCAGTTCAGCTCCGCAGCATATAACTGGCCAGGGATTCCCAGGAAGTTTACCCCCTCCCTCCCCTCCATGAGGACTGACTCGGAGACACCTGGTGGGGAAAAAAACAAAAACTGGCGGCGTCTGTCAGTCTCTAACCTGTGGCGGCACGGAGCCCATCCCCCCGCGGGGCCATGTGCCTGGGCACTGGTGGCACATGCCTCGGGCCAGCCCTGGCCGAGCCAGGCTGTGAAGGGCAGAAGTTTGTGAAGGATGCGTTGGGGGAGGGGGAGCCAGTGAAGTGAGGAGAGGAGAGGAGAGGAGAGGCTGCACGTGCACGTGCTACTTTGTTGCTACTGTTCTTTGCTTGTTTGTTTGTTTCATTATGTTTGAAAGAGAGGGTTAGTGGGTGGGGGTTTAGGGTTTTTAAAATTGCGTTTACATTTTTTATGTGTTTCTATAATGGTTTTTTTTAGTATTTTTGTTTACAATATTATAATATTTCTGTTTGTAATGTTGTGTTTTTTTGTAGTCTGCTCTGAGTCCTTTTGGAGAAGGGTGGGATATAAATATAATAATAATTATTAATACTGGTCGCAGGCTCGTAGTCCCATTGACTACTCTGGAGTAAGTGGTTTCAGGACGGCAGTCAGAACTATTTGCATAGTGATAACACCCAGGGGTAAGACACGGAGCAGGGCCCTTGTGTCATAAACCCTGTCCAAACACAGAATGAGAGCAAGATTGTAACATTTTCATGATAAAAGCTAAAGAAAATGATCAGTATTTACTATTATTAGTATCCAAAACCTCACATTTTTAATATTTAGGAGCAAAGAAAATGCATTTATTCTTGGGCCAGTGGTTCCTTCTGCTCCTTAGAAGCCCAAAGCTTTGCTCTTAAGTTCACATGTATTGGTGGAGCTCATTAAAAGCAATGCAGCTCTGTCAGCGCAAGTACTTTCAGGATGAGGACCCAATTAAACACTGCTGAAACAAAGGGAAGTTTTGCAATTGACTTCACTGTGTGTAAGTTGAAGCATTTAAGGAAGTATAATTACAGTGACAAATATTAAGAAATCACTCTGGTCATCTTGAGATGTTGGGTGAAAACAAATGAGACGTGGGCAAGCCAGCACCCCAGGTCACCCTGGAGAGGACCCACTGCAACTGCCACTCCTCAGGTCGGCGGGGAGGGCACTGCAGGTCACACAAGCAGCCCACCCCTCCTGGCAATCTGGGCATGGGTGGGGGGCTGCTATCACAGGTCCTTCCACGCCACGGCTCAGTCGAAGTGTCGTCCATATGGGACAAGACTCCGGGACCCCTGTTGCCCAGCAGGATTGGCCCCCCAGGAAGATCAGTCACCAAACAGCTCAGGTGCATGTGTCAAATAGCTGATGGGGAGGAGGGGCTGGAGGAGCAGCCAGGGTGAGTGCACTTCTTTGGGCCTGAACCTCAGACCTTCCTCACAGCACAGCTGGGTGAGGCCTAACAGACGGGAGGAGACTGTTAGCCCAGTTTAGCCCAAGTGACTCAGTCTTCACCTGGGCTGCATCACCAACCACCTCTGGCCCATGCATACCATAACAGTCGGCCGCTCACTCCACGGCAAACCTAGGTAAACATATGGTGGTGACATAACTGGTGGGCAGGTGACTCCTGGGCTAACACGGGCTACTGTCTCATTTGTTTTCACCCTTAGAGAATTTCAGAACAAGAGCTCTACTTGAAATTCTCTGTTCCCCATATACTTATGGTACAAATACTGACAATTAATTATTTATTTGATCATAGAGGGGTTACGCCTACGTCCTAAATGTAACTGAAAGCTGCCTGCCTGTTACACAATCCATTTTGCTTTCAATACCTCTGTCTCCACAAAAAGTCATCTCCTGCTCATGGCTATATTTTTTGTTCTTTTTTCTAGGTTCTCAGTTATACTTTTGTTCCAAAAGTCACATTCTCTGAAATAAAGGTAAGAGATGATATATAGATATACAGAAACATGTGAGGTATATACAGAAATTACTGAGGATTTAACTAACATTTCAAAAAATGTTATTGTTATAGATACTTCAAACTTCTGAGGAAAAATTCTGCTTTGGAAGTCACAACATTTTTCATAAAAGTGACATTTAAAAATATTATGTTCAAATAAATTTTAAATGAAGAAATGTTGACCATGTCAAAACTTTTCCAGCATCATCCACATTTACTTTTGATTTTGTTCAACAATATGATATTTTGTTTTCAAATTTGGGGTTCACTGAAATTTCCCCAAAATATGGAAACTTTAGTTTCATAATCAAATTTTAAAACAATTTTTGCATGGATGAATGTTGCTTTTGAACCATTACATTTATTGTTATTTATTAATTCAAACATTTTCAAGGAGAAAGATAGTAAATGAACAGAAGTCTGTACTCCTACAGAAAGCACTAATAATTATTACCTTTATTCTATACCAAAGAGCAGAAGATAGGATCCTCAAGAATGCAATTAATTTTTGTGACAGCGGAAAGACAATTTATATCTGTTGTGACTCAGATAATTAGGCTTATTATAAATCATCAGAGCTCAAGGTTGAAATGGATAAAGCACCAGAATTCAGACAGAATCAGAGAAATTAAAGATGGAAAAATATCCTTTCAGTCACCACTCAAGTTTATGGCTGGCTGGCAAGACTATTTAATATCTTGAATCAAAACTGGTAGGACAATCCTTCATCATTGAGTTTTGCCATTGACTTTTATGGGTGGAGGATTGCACCCGCAGTCATCAATGATAAACATTCCTGATGATATTCCAGCTGTCAGATCACAGGCAGCATCTGCTGAGTTCATCTATTCTGAAAGCAGGCGCGGCTCACCTTTCAGGGCGTTGGGGGCGCTGACCCCCCAAGCGCCCCGCCAGGCGCTGCGCCGCCGCTCATAATGTAAAAAAAGAAAAAAACCTCCCCACCGCTTCCCCGTCGCCCGCAGCAGCCTCTGCCTTGCCTTTGCTTCAGAGGGAGGCTGCTGCAGCACTGTGGTCAATTTCATGTCAGTTTCACTGAAACTCCAGAGGAGTGGGTCCCAGAAGGGTCAAAAATCAGCCGCCCAAAGCATTTTCCTATGGAAAACGCGATTTGGGCGGCTGAACTCCTCTGTCCACAGCACGTATGGGACGTGCTGTGGAGGGAGGGGCTACAGCCTTCTATTGCGCTCAATGGGTGCAATGGAAGATCTCGCCAGGGCGGTCGCGCTGAGAGCCCTGGTGAGATAGCTTGGCTTGGGGGACAGAGGAAGGGGGAGCAGCGCGCATGCGTACTTCCTCCCTGCCTCAGACTGTCCCCCGAGAGCGAGACTCCCCGCGTGCTGCTGCTCCCGCTGCCTGCCATGAGCAGGTAAGTGACCCTTCGCTAATCCCTCCCCCACCCTGTACCTGACCTCCCCACCTGGGGGGGATGGGTGTGGAGGGGGGGTCCCCCTCCCCCCACCCCTCCCCCCCACCCCCTAGCTAGGCTGAGCCTGTTCCCCCCCCCATCCTGCATCCTCCCCCACCCTGCTGCATCCCACCCCTAGGCTCTTCCACCCTCCC
>QEPC01008179.1:0-23240 GCA_003113815.1 Sphenodon punctatus
GAACCGGGTTCGCCCATCCCTAGTGGAGTACCCCGCTAGATGTAGCAGAACATTTGCAACTGTTGTTAAATAAGCCTATTACTAGTCATAATATCTCCTCAATTGTTATTATTTCTAGTGTAAGGGACCGTTTTATGGTAAAAATTCTTTTTGACTCTCCATCTTGGGTGTCCATAACTTTGGAGAAGTCCGAATTGCTAAAGGGCAAAGAAGTATATATCTCCAGGGTGGCCCATGTTGACTCAGAATGTTTTCAAGTGGTGGATGTTGCTTGCCATCCCCAAGGGAAGGGCATTGTCTCAGTGCACCCTGACCACCAGGCATCCTTAATTCCAGTGCTGACTGATGTAACTCCACCTTCTGTGAGGGGACCTCCCTTGGGACCCCCCCTAGGTCCACTGGTCTTCAGTGGTTATGAAGGAAGGTGCCCGCCAGTGGAACTAGGTGAGGTGGGTCCGATAGGTATCAGGGCGCAAATCCCACCCCCGGCTGACCATATCCCCTCAATACATCTCCACTCAGGTGGCCCCAATTTAGATCTTTTGTTGTCCTCAGTGAAGGCTGGTAGCCTGAGGGGTGGGAGTATGGAAACAGATCTGTTGCCTTCAGGGCCACCCCAGATAGTGAAACCTGGATTGGTGGCTTCCAGCTCGGAGCCTGTCCAGGTTGTTTTTCAGGATAGTCAGAAGGGTTTTTTGGATAAGTCTGGGTTGCTGTCCAGAAGATTGGGGGGTTACAAATCCCGAAGAATGATATCGGGCTCCCTGTTTGAGTGGGATCGGGGTCAGGACTGTGGAATAGCAGCTAAGGCACCAGTTTCCCCTTTTTAGCCCCCAATCTCTTCTTCCTTAGTGGAGCTGGTGGGGGGCGTTGGGTTAGGGGCTAGTCGGGGTCCTCGTGATTGATCTCAGCACCATAAGGTGACTCTGTCCACCAATTTATCTTCCCTACAGGTGACACTGCTGTCTCCCTCCATGACCGTTTTGGAATTGGGTGCTGTGGTTGGGGGGGGGTTGATGATGTGGGGCTTTTCCCCCCTTGCCATTCTGTTGAAGCTCCTGGCCTGGTATCAGTTCCTTCCCAGCCTTTTGTCCAAAATCACAGTGGGAATTTTTCCTCTCAGTTGAGTGTGTCACAACCCTCTCCGGACAAATGACATTTTTCTATGGACCCCCCCTGTCCTGAAATTCCTGGAATATCACTGGTTGGAGATCTCATTGGCGGGATGTTGATTTTCTGTCCTTTTTGTCTGGTTATAATTTTGTTTTGTTGCAGGAAACTTGGGCTCTGTCTGATCTGTCATGTCCTGGATTTTCGGTATTTACTCTGCCTGCTTCCCCCTCTGCTGGTCCTGGTAGGCCAAGCGGGGGTCTTGCTTTTTTGGTTTCCTTAGACCAATGAGTAGAAATTCAATTCTGTGATTCATTAGGATCTTATTTTGCTTTGTATTATTGTTTGTTTTCTTCAGGGCTCGAGTTACTCGTAGGGACCTTTTATCTTCCCCTCCTCTCCCTTTTTTCCTCCTGATTTTTTGTCCGAAGTCAGCAGGAAACTACATTGGCTTCGTAGCCTCTATCCTGGGGCCATTTTACTTTTTGGGGGTGACTTTAACACAAGACTGGGCAATCCTGCCTTGTCTGTGGAGCCTCTTAGGCTTAACGACTCTGAATTTCTTCCCTGTTCACGTTCTTCGAGGAACTGTGTCGTCAGCCCTGGGACTGGATGTTTGAGGGATTTTTTAACTGTTTTTGAGCTTACGATACTAAATGGCTGCTCCAGGGGGGATTATGAAGGGGCTTATACTTTTCTTTTGGCTAATGGATCCAGTGTCGTAGAATATTTTTTATTATCAGAAATTTTTTGTCCGGAATGTCTACGAGTTCCGGGTCATTCCAAGATTTGAGACTAACCATCTCCCACTCTCACTTTTGTTATTGGACCCCTTTAAACCGCAAGTGATAGGTAGGGGATCTGATGCTGTAACTGAAGGTTCGGGGACGGGCCTGGTGTGGGTAAAGTGGACTGAGGACCTTAAGGTAGCTTTTGCTGACTGTACCCTACAGCCAGAGGTTAAGGAGATAGTGAGTAGGATTGCAGCCTTGGAAGGGAACCATTTAGCGGAGTTTGACAGATTGTTGGTTCTTCTACTCCCCCTTTTCTCAGTTGAGAAACCAGTGGGCTCCTGTCCAGAGAATTTTCCTTCTTGGTTTGACAAGGACTGTAGAACCCTTAGGTGCAAATTGGGTTGGTTGGCCACCAAGCTAAAGAAAAATCCCTCCCTGGCCCTTAGACTGGATTTACAAGCCACCCGGAGGAGCTATCACCATATGATCTCACTCAAGAGAGTAGAGTTTCAGAAGTTGAGGTGGGCTCAGCTGCTGAAGGCTGCTTCACAGAGTAACCAAAAACTCTTTTGGGACCTGGTTCACCCCGGTAGGTCCAGTGATAAAGCCTTGGCAATTTCATCTGATCTCTGGGTCAAGTTCTATACAGGAATTTTTTCTATTCCTTTGGATGGCAGGTTTTTTTTATCCCCAAGAGTTTGTCTTCCTGAGTGGCCTTCCATCTCAAAAGAGGAAGTGATTTCCTTTATTGTTAAGCTGAAATCCAGGAAAGCACCCGGTGATGACTTTGTCCCCCCCAAGCTGTTGATATCTGACCCCGAATGGTGGGCCAGGTTTTTTGCCCCCCTTTTTTCCTCAATAAACTCTTCAGGGGAAATCCCTAAATCTTGATGTAATGGCATAGTGGTCCTGCTATTTAAGAAAGGTGACCCTTCCCATCCTGGGAATTACCGGCCTATCTGCCTCCTAAGCATCATCGGGAAATTATACACCTGTTTTTTGCTGGGGAAATTGTTGGGTTGGATAAATGAAAGTAACCTCATGGAACCTGAGCAGGTAGGGTTCCAGAGTGGGAAATCCACTCTGGATCAGATTTTTGTTCTGTCTCTTCTTTCCAATAAATATATCACCCGCCAGGGGAAGTTTTTCTTATGTTTTATAGACCTTTCCATGGCCTTTGATTCTATAAATAGGGAAAGACTCTGGGTTAAACTGAACGACACTTCCATTGATCGGCGGCTGCTTTTCCTATTAATCAAGATACATTCCAAAAACCAAATTCAGATCCGTTCAGCACCAGCTCAGCCACTTTCGAGAGGAGTTCATGTACGTAGGGGTGTTAGACAGGGGTGCCTGTTGGCCCCTGGACTATTCAATCTTTTCTTAAATGATGTCATCCCTTTTTTGAAAAACCATGATACCTACGCCCCTCAAATAGGCCCAGGGAGAGTGCCGGCCCTTTTGTACGCAGACGATACGGTTCTCATCTCCCAAACCTTGGTGGGTCTAAGAAGAGCGATGCAGAGGTTTAGGGAATATTGTGACAGGGAAGGCCTGAAAATTAATTTTTTAAAAACTAAGGTTATGGTAATGGGGAGGCGAAGGACTAGGAAAACCCACCGTTGGGTTATTGAATATAATCTTATTGATCAAGAAAATAAGTTCAAGTACCTGGGTGTGATTGCTTCCTCTTCCCTGAGTTGGAAACCTCACTTTAGGGCGGTAGTGTCACAATCTTGGAGCTCTTCGGCTGCTATTATTGGGTTTTACCATACCTGGGGGGGGGGAGACTGGTGCTGCCAGCTTTGCAGCTCTTTAGAGCCAAGGTCATCGCCCAATGCTTGTATGCCTTCCCAGTTTGGGGTGTATCCTTTTTGACGTGTTTGGAGTCTATTCAGAACCAGGTTCTGCGATCTATCCTGGGGGTCCCAAGAGGTACCCCCCAGGTAATTTTGAGGCAAGAAACTGCAAGCCTGACCATTAGAACTCAGGCTCTCCAAACACTCTTGGGGTATTGGGTAAAGGTAGCCTTATTCCTGCCCCCCCGGATAACTCCTTTTTGGCCCTGGTGGTGGGCGCAGGGCTTCTTAATTCCTGGGGTAGCTAGGTGGAGGATGAAGTTAAGTCGCTGGGGTTCTCTAGAGAAGCTTTGGGGCATTTGGGCCCCAAGGAAGCTCTATCCCTCATTAAGAGGAGGTCACTGGATCAGGAGCTTCAAAAGGAAAGGTCTCTGCTGTCTAGCCAGAGGGTCGCTCCCGATTATTCATCGGATAGCTTTTTGGTCCTGGAGAATAGCTATTTATATCTATGACAGGACTCTAACCAACGCAGGGTCTTTACCTGCTTCAGATGCAATGTCCATCTATCCACCTGCCCTGCTAGAAGGCCGATTTAAGGGTATCCCTAGACCTGAGAGATTTTGTCTTATGTGACCTACAAGAAGTGGATTCCTGTAGGCATGTCTTTTTTCATTGCACAGTCCTGAATGGGCCTAGACATGTCCTGCTGGGTAGATATATCCATGACTCACTGGACCCGGGGGTCTTGGTTAGGAGATTTCTTAATGGCACAGACTCAGTGCTCTCCAGAGTGGTTGCTAGATTTTATAAAATTTGTATACGTATGAGAGCAGGTCATTTGGCTATCTGTGACGGCGGGGTAGTGGATTACTCTGGCTGACTATTGGTGGAGTTATCCAATTATTCCATGTCGTGAACTGCATTTGTATGTTTGCATTTTGTGTGTTGTGTTTTGTTGATGTACTTGATGTATTGGATATTGTAAAAGCCTAAGACTACACAATAAATATATTACTACTATTTAAACTATCAGAAAAGAGAATAGTGATAACTCAGTAACAGAAAATTGTAATTTAGCAACACAGGTACTTTTAAGTGCTCTAGCCATCCAAGATAGTTCAGGTAATTTTTATGGTTTCACCATTTCAGCAGAGTTGTAACTAGGCTATGACCCATGTGGTGGTGGCCACAGGTGCATTTACATGAGGGAGCAACAACCAACCATGCCCCAGGGCAGTTGAATTATCAGCTATGTGTCTGTCGCACCACAGCTGCCTTCCCCAGACTCCCTTCACTGCTGCTTCTGCAAACCAGAGTTAAACAGGAGTGCTTAGTGAGTACCAATGGGAGGCTCTCCCCACCCCACCACAGAAAGGGCTCGCACCCACCCATTGGTACTGGCTAAGCACTTAGGGAATCAGGATCACGCAGCTGCGGCATAAGAGACACAGAGCAGATAATTCAGCTGCCCTGGGGCACGTTTGGTTGGTGCCCCTCATGTAAATGCACCTGTGGCCCCCACCACATTGTCCATGGCTCTGAAGCTCCAGTCGTCTCCACACCAGTAGCATGATGTGGTGGGGCAGGCAATAACCAGATATCCCCACATTTCTCTCCATTAGTTATGGCTTCTTGCTTACAATACCAAGGTCTAAGGCCAGCATTCAAACAGATAGCTGCCATCTGTCCAGAGACAAGGAAGACCTGGAGAGAGCCTTGCCTAAACTCATTTTGGCCTGGTGGGAGGGGATGACTACTAGAGGTGTGCATCAGGGACCCATGTTATTATTCTTTTTTGTTTTTCATTTTCATTATTCAAATCTTTCATTTTCATAAATTTCAACATTTCATTTTCGTTTTTGCTTTTATTTTCGATTTCTATTGGTTTCAATGGAAAACATATTTTCTGCTGTATCTTTTTGATTTTAATTATATTTGGATAAAACAGAGGGATTGTACATCCAATGGAAGCATTAGGTGTAGCAAATTTCAGAATGACTGGATAAAGGAATCCGATTTTATAAGCAGTTGAATTATCTTTTTTTTTGGTGGAAAAATCTGCATATACATTCCTGGCTATAACGTCTTTGTCTCCCATCTAATGTAGATGAAACTTAGCAAATTTATACCACTCCACAAGTTTAATATCTACGACCGCTTTCAGAAGGATTTGATAAACGGTCCTGGTGGTATAAGCAATTAGCTTATAAATGTATGTCTGGCTGTAAAATCTTTGTAGTTCAATCAGTGTACATGAAATTTAGCAGGGATGTATCTCACACCTTCAGAATCATGTCTGCCAAATATCCAAAAGATGTGACAAGGGTCCCAATTTTATAAGCCTGCAGAGGATATTCAGAGAATGAGCTTATGCCAGGTATTCTCTTACGTGTCACTGTGGTATAAGATATGTTTGTGATGCCAATTGGCCAGCAGAAATGTCAACCAAATATCCTCATTTTGTGCTGTGACCACCCAAAATTCTCTCCCCCACTTGTTACTGGGAAGTTGGAAGCATCTGTTTAGGAAAGAGTCAATAGAGATTCTTTAATGTTCTCTGTCACAGTGCTGCAGAATGTGATTGTGGTGATAATTGGCCAGCCTGGATGTGTAAATAATGTCTCCTGATTACTGGAATGTGATCCCCAAAGTCCCAGTTATGTCCCTTCTATGCCTGCCTCAGGGCTGACCCCCATGCCCACCTCAAAGCCACCACCGATTGTTCCTATATAGCTGGAAGCATGCAGTAATTGGCCAGTGAAAGTGTCTGTCAGTGAATTGGTTCCTATTCTCCCTCCTACAGCCTCCCGACCTCTGCCATGCCAGGTGCCTGCTTCTGACTGGCACTGCATGTGCTTCTATTTATCTGAATAATGATCTTCAAGGGGACAACTTCAATTTCTTATAACATTTTGGCCCTTTATCAAATTATTTTCTATTTTTGCAGAGATGACAGGAACGATGAGGTGTATATTCCTGGCAAATGTCTTATATCAATCAATTGAATTTTATTTATATAGCCATAGCCATTATAAAAATAGAACAGAATAATAATAAGAATAAAAAACACAATCATTTCTACAACAATGATTCCATACCCCATCACTCCACTGCCCCAAATTTCTAACAGCAAGTTTAACAATTTAAAGGGCTTTAAACAATTTACCCTCAGGCTACCTCAATCTCCTGCATATCACTCTTATTCCTTACCCAATTTAAGCTTGAGCTTGGAATTTATTCTATAGATTTTTAACAAGAGTTAAAAACTTTGTCACATTAGAGGACACCAAAAGATTCTTATCACGGAGCAGAAACTCTTCCTTCGACACTCCAGCGTCTTGGTGTTCAGAAGGGGTGCAATAAAAAGCTCCCTCCAAGCTTGGTATGAAGGGCATTCTACCGATGTATGCATCACTGGCTCAACACAGTTTTGTTGTATTTTACAGCACTCACTACAAAACCGCTCTTCCTGTGGTGTCCCATCCAGTCAACCTTCGATGACTGCCGACGGGAACACATTTAAGGGTGCTATGGTCAGAGTCATCCTTGTTTTGCACATCCTATAGTCACCCAAATAGGAGGCTCCCCCAGTTGGTAACACAAATTTCCCATACAATAGGGATACTTTCTGGGAGATCACCTGAGCTTGCTCGATCTGTAATTCCTGGTCAAGGATAGGAGTTTTAATTTCCGGCCAAGCCTTAGGGAGTGGAAGGGTCAAAACCCAGGACATTGAAAACCCCAAGAGACTTAAGATGGACTTTATTGATTCTGGCCATTGGCCCACTGCTTTATGAATTATTAAAGATGCCAGAGAGCCAGAGGGGATCAATTTTAAGCGTAGCCAGTATTTAACTATTGCTAGTTTGGCATACATTTCAACATGTATAAAACCTGCCTACGTTCTAAGCAATAATGCTGGAGTGTATTTTGGTGCATGCAATATAATCTTGAGCATCCTATTTTGTTCTATCTCTAGGTCATTTAACTTATTGACACTCCAGATTTGACCCCCATATAAGAATTGAGGGACCAGCTTTGCTTTTACTAATTTCAGTGCGTGCAGGTTTAAACAATCTCCCCCCTTTCTTCCAATAGAAACTGGCAATACCCTGCGCTGTTACCCTTGTCACTGCCTGAACTTCTTTAAGGTGGGCATTCCAAGGAGTTGCTGAAATGATAACCCCTAGATATTTACTGGGTGACTTGCTCAATTTCATTTCCACCCATGACCCACCTAAACATCTTTTGGCTTTTACTAATCCTCATAACTTTAGTCTTGGTGTAATTAATCCTTAAATACCCATTCTTGCAGTATTCACCAAAGGCTTCCATTAATCTCCTTAATCCAACCTGGGTACTGGCAATCAGAGCTGTATCGTCAGCATAGAAGAGGGTAGATATAGTCTGCCCCCCTAACTCCGGTGAGTGATAAACTGGACTCTCTACAGCTTCTCTCAAATTGTTATGGTATAAATTAAACAAAACAGGAGCGAGAATACAACCCTGTCTAACACCCCAATTAAGTTTAACAGGGTGTGAAAGGAATCTCCCATTATTTACTCTCACTTGCAGATAATTATTAGTGTGAATTGCCCGTATCAAATACAGTAATCTAGGGTCCATACCATAATTCATCAATTTCATCCATAATCTCTCCCGGCAGACAGTATGGAATGCCATTTTAAGATCTACAAAACTTACAAATAAACTTGCGCCATTAGAAGGGCAGACAAACTTAGAAATCAATTGATCAATCATGAATATATGATCCACTGTTGACATTCCTTCTTTGAAACCAGCTTGTTCTGCCCCTATAAGATTTTCTTGCGCAACCCAATTTTGAACTCTGGTAAGTAGATATCTAGTATATAATTTCCCAACCACACTCAGGAGACTGATAGGGCAGCAATTGGTCGGATCCTGCATGTTACCCTTTTTGAAAATGGGAACTATTACACTTTCCAGCCACGATCTAGGAATCTTCCCTGACATATTTATTTGGGTGAACAACAGGGCTAAAGCCTGGCTCCACCAACCAATATTCCCTTTCAGAAGTTCAGCCGGGACAAAATCTTTTCCCGAAGGCTTTTGTGTTTTTAAATTGGATATCAAAACACTAACCTCTGCTGAAGTAACTGGGTTCCACATTGGTAGGGAATCGATCGTATATTGCAGAGGATCATCAATTCCCAATGCTGGTTTAGAGAAAATTATACTATAATATAACTCCCATTTATCAGCAGGGATATTAACCTCCTCCCTCCAGTCTCCTGAAGCCCAGGCAGATTTAATGATATACCAAAACTTATTTGAGTTCCAAACTCCTGCCAGAGCTGCAAGATTATTCCAGAGTTTAAGCTGGTGGAGATTTTTCTTTTATCTTATTAATCTTTTATACTCACTTCTTGCCTTAAGAAATTCCCCATACAATTGACAATTCCTGTCATTTCCCTTCACTTTACGAACCAGCCGGTTGAGATTATTCCTTGCTGTCCTACAGACATCATCAAACCATCCTACTCCCTTACAACTTTTCTGACCATTCCCTGCTGGTTCTATCAGAAAGGGAAGCAACCGCAAGACCAGCATGTCATATTCTAGAAAAAAGCCTCCTGGTCCGATGCAGCCTTCTCTTCAAAAGACTCTAAAAATTGCAATGTTAAAAGACCCTCAAAAGATTCCAGTATCTGAGGGGACCACTTTACCCTCTTCATGCAATCTCCCTTTCCCTTCCAGCTACTATTCACCACCCGAGTCTTTATCCCATCAATAACACATTCCCTTGATCTACTTATCAGCGTATTCAAAGGGAAGTGATCCGAGTCCGCAACATTCAGTACAGAAAAATCTACCACCCACGGGAGTAATACTTCTGAAACCAATGTATAATTAATTATACTTCTTCCCAAATGAGAAACATAGGTGAATTCACTTTCCCTATTCCCCAGCAGGGATCCATTCAAAGCTAATAAGTCAGCTGAATCCACAAAATCTTGCAGGAGCAATCCTGCCGCATTTGTTTTTATATCCTTTGATGCCCTCTTTCGAGAGAACACCGGTGGTAGTCCGGGATCCAGGAATATACCCCAAAGTTGACTATTTACTAAACCCCAATGGGCATTGAAGTCTCCTGTAATAAATAGACCTTCCCTAGGAAAGCTCTCAATTTTTTGAGTATTTTCAGTATGTTCCCTGTTACTAAGCCGGGCCCTTGGATTCCTCCTGTTATGGGTCAGGGTATCGTAATTACCCAGGAAGAGGTTGACCATTTACTTGACCATCTCCCAGCTAACAAAGCTCCTGGCGAAGATGGGATACCTCGGGGACTCCTGAGGGAACATCGGACTGGTGGGCTCCAGTTCTATGCCGGGTATTTAACTACATAATTAGATGGGCGTTATTCCTGAGGGCTGGAACTTGAGCATTGTCCCCATTTTCAAAAAGGGTGAGAAGATTAACTCAGCCAATTACAGACCCATAAGCTTGATCAACATCATGGCCAAGCTTTTCGTGAAACTTTTGTTGACTAGATTGGAGGAATGGGCTGAGGAGACTGCTTTGTTCACGGAAGAACAAGCAGGATTTAGGGCCAATAGATCAACCTTGGACAGTGTTTCGTGCTTGCTCACGTGATCAATAAATCCACTCGCCTAAGGAAAAGCTCTATTTTTGCCTCTTTTGTCAATCTTAAGGCTGCTTTTGACTGCATAGACAGGGACATTCTATGGCATAAGCTGGCGAATTACAATCTAGATCCCCAGTTATTGTCTCTTATACGACTGCTCTATATGGAAACATTCTTGAGAGTATGTCTGAATATGTCTGGTGCTCTATCTGAACCCATATTGGTGACCAACAGGGTAAAGCAGGGCTGTGTACTTGCCCCTTTTCTATGTAATGTCTACATCAATGACATTGTTGCAATATTTCAGGGCAAGGACGGCCACCCGCCTGCTGTAGTTGGCCGCCCTATATCAATCTTATTATTTGCTGACGATATGGTCATTTTGTCTACCTCTAGGGTAGAATTAAAGCACCAGATGAACAAACTGAACCAGTACTGCAGAGATAACCACCTGACCATAAACCACGACAAATCAAAAAATTTGGTATTTGGGAAGCAACCAAAAAACTCTAAGTGGAAATTGGACATGGTGGATATCGAACAGGTCAAATCATATAAATATCTAGGGATCTGGTTTTCTTATATGGGTAGTTGGAACTTGCATGTGGATCACGTAAAATTGAAAGCGGGCCATACCATCTCCGGGCTATTGAAGTTCTGGAATTTCAAGGGTGGGAAAAGAGTGCAACCCATGCTGAAGCTACTACAACACAAATTGATTCCCCAATTACTGTACGGGGTGGAGATTTGGGGCTACAAGAAACCTAACTTGGAACAGGATCCTAAGGAGCATTTTGGGTGTACCACATGGTACCCCCTCTATTCTACTTAGGGTGGAGTGTGGCATTTTTCCTATTGCCACCAAAATTAGATCCTTACTGTTGGGCTCTTGGCTCAAACTTTGCAATATGCCCCTGGACAGGCTCCCTCATCTTTGTTTTCAGGAGCAGAGGAACATACTAGCCCGTATAGCTCGGTGTTGGGCAATCTGGCTGAGTTGGGCTACTCTCCATCTAGCTTCCAATTTTTCAACCTCCAACAAGCCAAATCCCAGATCAAACTTAGGACTGAGGATATCACTATTCAAAGCGAGAGAATGGCTTTGAGCGATCAAAAGATCACACCATGGTACCCCCAGTTTAAGGCAGGATTGGAATATGAGCGCAACCTATCAGACATACCCCAATTCCAACTTAGAAGAGCCTATACTTCCGTAAGATTCAATATGATGGCTACCTCGGTCCAGGAAGGCTGCTATCGGGGTGTCCCTTCCCTATTGAGATTCTGCCACTGTGGCTCTATGGAGGTGGAAGATCTTCCCCACTACCTGCTGACTTGTTCCAAGTCTGTTTCATTACGAGACGAGACATTTGGGAGCTGGTTTCAGGATAAGGACCATTGGGATTCTTCCCTTTGGTTAGCTTTCCTACTTGTTAATCCCGACGTTGAAATCACGCTTAGGGTGGCCTCCTTTTGTTTCAAATTAGAGCTCTTAAGAAGGACACTGATGGAACCTGGTTGATACCTGACAGAAATATCATTTATTGGATCTATTGATGTATTATCTACCAAATTCTAGCATTGTATTTTAGAGCTTGTTAGCAAGTTCTTGATGCTGCTCTCACTTTGCTTGCAGCAGGCAAACTGATATGTCATAGGTTCATGATTGTATAGGGTGGATCTAATTTGTTCCCAGAATTTAAAATCTGCTGAAAGCAATTTTTGTGTTCACCATTGAGGGCTGCTGGTTAGTGGGAGATAGTATATGATAGCCGAGTGGGGATTTCTCTGGGGGATATTTCCCTGACAGGGACAAGCCTTCTTTAAAATTTAGAGAAGGAGGGACTCGCAGGAGTGTTTTTCCCAAATGCAACTCCTAGGGGATGTCTTGATAAGATCCTGCAAGATATTACTTCTTGTGAGTAGGACCAATTAAAGCCCAAACAATGGGGAGAGTACTGTTTTGCACTTATGCATGCACAAGTGTGGCTGAGTGCTTGTTATGATTTAGTGAAGGGTAAGCCAGTGTTTAAGGTCTGCTACAGAATGGGAGAAAATCTTGGGATCCAGCGCTGCTATTAAATTCTCTTGAAGGACAAGTTGGTAATGGATGGGACAGTGAGCCCAGGCCCCCACTATTGCAAATTGGGAGTCCAACGGGTTCCATTAACCGTTTGATGAACAATTCGATTGGAGTGGGCTTCTAGTTGCCTGGGAACGATTATTCTCATGCTCCAGTAGCTATGTGCCCTCTGAGTGAGGCGAGATTGGTTCAGAATCTAGTTCCAAAGCTGTTTAAGTAATTGTAGGGGACCTAGGGAATGTATTTGATTTTATTTTTATAGTATTATATTGTATTTGTGTTACTATATGTGAATTAGTTGGCCTGCTATGCTAGACCAATTATTATTCTTTTTAATTGTATTTGGAGAGGCTTTGTCGGGAACATAGATTCTGACAAAGAGCTGCCATTTTACTTTTACTTTTGCTTACAGTTTACTATTTTGTGTTTTTGTACTGATTATTTAACCTGTATTTTGTTATGGCCTTTGGCTTCAACAATAAAACTATTACTGCATACTGCACTAATTCATCCTTTGGATCTTGATTAACCAAAGGCCTACTTTGAGGCCCTCTTTCTTGACCCATAGGTTCAAGTAAAGATATTAATTGACCCTCCTGCTGTGCCAACAGGGCATCCAATATCGGGGCCTGCCCTGTCCCTATCTCCATCTCTTCCAACCGGGCAGAAGGAGAAGGAGGGCACTGTGCCCCACGTTCAACATCTACTACTAAATTCCCCCATGCTGGTTATTTCTGCCAGTCCTGACCCTCTCAGATTCTCCTTTATGCTGAGCCTGTTCTATATTGGCTTCAAAAACTTGTGCCCAAAAGAGCCCAGATACCAGTATTCCCTTCAATTGTAAGAACTGTCTGTCCTCATTAATCTTTACACAATCTGGGGGTCATTCAAGTAAATCACCAAATGTAATGCCTGATCAGTGGGGGGGTGGTAAAAAATAAAATCTTTCAATTGTTGGTATGTGTAATCTAAAATGAAGCAGAGTAACCAGATTCCTATGAATCAGAAACTTTGAGTGTCAAGCTGGCTTCACCCAATTTGGAAGGGGAAAGATCTTAAGCAAAAGTGCCTTAGGATCTGATATCATTGATTGGCTTACCGGTTGTAAATTGGGCCCCACCTGGCTATTAATTCCATGAGGAGATCTAGTATCAGACTTCATCTGCCTCGCTGTTTTATCCAAGGGGATTGCAGGCAAACAGCCTGGCCTCACAGGTGGGAGAATGGAAAGAGAAAATAAGTGAGCTACCATGGTCTTAATATCTTTAGCCACCTCCCGGAGGCATTGAGTACCCCTTCTACTGTTCCCTTCATCTCTGCTACCCCCTTAAATAAGGTGTCAATCAATTTACTCATCAACACACATTGATCCCCAAGTAATTTGATGGTATTTGGGGAACTATGTAGGGCAGAAGCTAGAAACTCCTTACTTCAAAAAACCTCTTCAGACCCAGTTGGAGACTGAACACTTGACCCTGAGTTCCTCTCCAGGGGAGCAAAACGATTTGAGGTTGGAATTTGAAAAGTCAGGGGGTCTTGTCTAGGAGTCAGCCCAAAAACCAGATCCTGCAGTTTTAATTGTTTTAGGCTGGGACCCTCTAACACAGATGACACAACCAACTGTCGAGCTCTCTTCTTGGAGACTGTCCTTGGGCTATCCCCAAAAGAGACGCTAGCCATGTTTATTGGACCGGTCAACGCAAATCTTATATCCACGTTGTCTGTTCACCACCAGTCCGTCTTGTCTGCTCGTTTACAAAACTAATATACAGAGATTAAATGCCAGGTCCACCTATAAGGCTACCAGTGGCCACAATTATACTCCACAGAGCCCACCCCAAGTCCCAGGGTTCCAAAGTCCACCCGCCTTCGCCTGTCCCGCACCTAAGCTCATGCACAAGGGGGTGTCCTTACACGTGTGGCCCTTAGGCGTGCAGACCAGCGGCACACGCCCACAGCGTGGACACCAGGCGTAGTCCAAGTTCAAGCCTCCCGTGGGGGCATAGTCTGCTCCACAGCATTCCTTCACCCAATCCATGTCCAGGTAGCAGCGTCCATCAGGTAAGTAATGAGCACTGGAGCAATAGGGACTCAGCACAATGATAAACACTCCTCAGTCTAGTGGCAGCACACCCGACACAGCAACCTCTTGTCCAGTAACAGGGCAATGACCGACTCCAGCCCCAGGCCATCTGCTCCACTCTCCCCTTTGTACTGCCCGCGACACGGATGCCAGGTGCAGTCCAAGTTCAAGCCTCCTTTGGGGGCATGGTCTGCTCCGTGGTGTTCCTTCACCCAATCCCAGTCCAGGTAGCGGCGTCCGTCAGGTAAGTAGTGATCACTGGAGTAACAGGGACTCAGGAAAATGATAAACATTCCTCAGTCTAGTGGCAGCATACCCGGCACAGCAACCACTTGTCCAGTAATGGGGCAACGACCCGCTCCATCCCCAGGCCATCTGCTCCTCTCTCCCCTTCGTACTGCCTGCGGCGTGTACGCCAGGTGCAGTCTACGTTCAAGCCTCCTGTGGGGGCATGGTCTGCTCCATGGCATTCGTTTACCCAATTCCTGTTCAGGTAGTGGCGTCCGTCAGGTAAGTAGTGAGCACTGGAGCAACAGGGACTCAACACAATGATAAACACTCCTCAGTCTAGTGGCAGCACACCCGGCACAGCAACCACTTGTCCAGTAACTGGGCAACGGCCCGGTCCTGCCCCAGGCCATCTACTTCGGTCTCCCCTTCATACTGCCCGTGGCGTGGATGCCAGGTAGGGATGGGCGAACAGAATGTGGTTTGGATGTTCGGATGTTCAGTCATTCAGTTTTAAATCCAAGTTCATGTTCGATGGTTCAGTTCAGCTGAGTTCAGCCGAACTTGGCCAAACAGTCAAAAATAGCGCTATCAAAACCGAAAAGAAACCCAAACTGAAACCTATTTTTTTTTGCCCCCAAAAGATGTTTTTCCTGCCCCCGAACTGATCTGAACTCATCCAAAGATGACCGAGCTGTTCGGTCATTCGAGAGTTCGTTTCAGACGTTCGGTTCCGATGTCCGAACAGACTGAGTTCGGTACGAACTCCGAACATCTGAACCATGTTCGCCCATCCCTAATGCCAGGCACAGTCCAAGTTCAAGCCTCCCATGGGGGCGTGGTCTGCTCTGCAGCATTCCTTCACCCAATCCCTGTCCAGGTAGCAGCATCCATGAGGTAAGTAGTGAGCACTGGAGCAACAGGGACCAAGGACAATGATAAACACTCCTCAGTCTAGTGGCAGCACACCCAGCACAGCAACTGCTTGTCCAGTAATGGGTCAATGACCCACTCCAGCCCCAGGCCGTCTGCTCTGCTTTTTCAGTCGTACTGCCCATGGCGCGGACACCAGGTGCAGTCCAAGTTCAAGCCTCCTGCGGGGGCGTGGTCTTCTCCGCGGCATTCCTTCACCCAATCCCTGTCAAGGTAGCGGCATCCGTCAGGTAAGTAGTGAGCACTGGAGCAACAGGGAATCAGGACAACGATAAACACTCCTCAGTCTATTGGCAGCACACCAAGCACAGCAACCGCTTGTCCAGTAACGGGGCAATGATCCTTTCCAGTCCCAGGCCGTCTGCTCTTCTCTTCCATTTATACTGCCCACCGCCAAATGTCTTATAGGGATGGGCGAACAGATCATGGTTCGAGTTCGGCCATTTGGTTCGGCTGCGTTCGTTTCGTCCGTTCGTTTTGCCCGTTCGGTTTGGTTCATCGGTTCGAATGTTTGGCCGTTCGGTGGTTCGGATCGAATGTTGAGTTCGGATTCGGGATTCGGTTCAGTCGGGATATGTTCGGTCTTTAGTTTGGTGCAATCGGGAACTGAAAATGACATTTAGTTTTTGAAATAAAAGGAAAAAACTAAAAAACATATTTCTGGCCATAACATTTTTGTTTCTTATTACTTTTTGATGATATTTAGGGAGATTGTACCCCCCAAATAGAGCTCACCAAGTAGATCAACATTCGGAACGATTAGATAAAGGAAACTGATTTCAGAAGCAATTGAATATTGTGATTTTAAGAAAAGCTCCATACACATTCATGACTACAACTTCTTTATCTTGCATCCAATGTTCATGAAACTTGTGCATATTACATCCCTCTATATGCTTAATATTTCTGCCAATTTTAGGAAAGAGTGGATAAAGGGTCCCAAGGGTATAAGACATTAACCTGAAAATACATTTCCAGCTGTTACATTTTGATATTCCATTCTGTTTACAGGATATTTGACAGGAATGTATCAAATACCGTTCCTGCTATTTCAGCAAATGTACAGGAGATTTTGATAAAGGGAACCACTTCTGTTGGCCAATTTGCATCACAAACCGATCTTATACCACAGTGACATAAGAGAATCCCAGGCATAGGCCCCTTCTCTACATTTGTTGTACAGGCATATAAAATTGAGACCCTTTATAATATCTCTCTGATATTTGGCAGAGATGATCATGAAAGTGAAATATATAGTCCTGCCAAATTTCATGTACACTGGTTGGACTACAAAGATGTTATAATCAGACATACATTTATTTGTTAATTGCTTATACCACCAAGACCTTTTGTCCAATCCTTCTGAAATTTGGCAAAGATAGTTACTATGGGAAGGGGTATAAACTTAACATGTTTCACCTACATTAGATGTGAGGCAAAGAAGTTACAGCTAAGAATGTATATGTAGAATATTGCAAAATACAATAATGCAACTGCTTCTAAAATCGGATTCCTTTATCCAATTGTTTTGATATTTGGTGCACATAATGAGTTCTATTGAAGGTAGAGGCACCCCAAATTTCAGCCACATAGCTTAAAAAACAAAAAAGTTACAGCCGATAATGTGTTTTCCATTGAAACCAATGGAAATTCAATTCCGAACTCACCGAACGCATCCGAACCGAACGTTCGAATTCGAGTTCAGTTCGACCATTCGGTTCGGTTGACTGAACTGTTCGAGTTTGGTTCGAACTCCGAACGTTCGAATTCGAGTTCGGTTCGACCGTTCGGTTCGGTTGACCGAACTATTCGAGTTCGGTCCGAACTCCGAACTTCCGAACCGCGTTCGCCCATCCCTAATGTCTTATAAACAGGATGGAAGACAAAAATGTTACAGCCATAAATACATTTTCAACTTAATGGATTATAAAATCAGGACCTATTATTCAAACTTTCTTATATTTTGCATGATTGTTAATCTTGGGAAGGTACATCGAATTTCATGCAAATTGGATGGAAGTTTAAGAAGTTGTATGCTGGAATGTGTATGCAGCTTTTCCTAAAACCATAACATTCAATTGTTTATAAAATATTTTCCCTTTATCCAATATTTTCTAAATTGGGTAAACATAGGGTATTTTCAGACGTTACAAGATCACAGTGAACCCCCGTCAATACCCACATGGGGTCAAAGCACCCTGAACGTCTGTTCGGCGGCCGCCAGATGTTCACCACGGTCAATTCCCACATGGGGTCAATTTCAACCATGCTTCCGGGGCTCCCCGCCGGACAATCCCCAAAAGCATGTTCAAAGAGATCCCCAGCGGGAACCAACAAAAAGTCACGTCTGGCCGGTGACCACGGCCCAGAATCCCTGACGGGATTCTGGGCCGTGGTCAAATCGGTGCCCGCCCATCTCCCCAGAGGGTGGGCAGTGGAAGAGCATGGGGGTGGGGCCATGCAGCTGCACATTGCACCGCGCAGTCCCATCCCCTCCCTGATTCCCTGCCAGTATCTGTCAGCATGTCTGTTGGCCGTGCCGGAGTGATTCCGGTGGGGAATCTCAGGGTTGTTTCCGTGACAGGGCGAAGCCACCCCATCATGTCTGAAAACATCCATAGTTCCCTCTGTTGGGCATACAATATCTCTAAGTCCCATCAGAATTTAATAAGAAAAAAAAGATATAGCCAGAAATGCATTTTTCATTTCCCCCGCATTATGTTGAATAATGGGGGAAATTTGTTTTCATTTTTTGTTTTTGTTATTATTATTTGTCATTTTCATTTTTACAAAAACAAACAAACAAACAAAAGAAAATGAAACTTTTCATTTTTGTTATCATAATAACAAAAATGAATTTCACACCCCTACTAGCTCCATCTTGGAAGCCCTGACCCCTCCGTCATGATAACTGACACTTGTCCTGCAGGAAGCTGCAAAACAGCAGAACCTAAGGGGGCTGTGCGATTTGGTGACTGTTTGTAAGCCAGGTGGCTGGGATGAGGGAGACTTGCACTTTGGATTTAGATTTTGGGGGAGGGTACTTCAGATTGCTGCAAACACTAGTGAATGGAAGGTATGGTTATGGGGGTGGGTTGGGTCAGGTTTGGCTGATGCCTACTTTCAATTGCTGCAACACTCTGGTAAGGGAGGGTATGGTTTTGGTGGTCTGGGTCTGTGGGGGGTTCTTTTGATTGCTGCAGTCACTCTGGTGGTTTGAAAGTATAATGATGGGTGGGTAGTTTGTGTTTGGTAGCGGGATATATGGGCATTAAAGGAGAGGGTTTTCAGGAGGGGAGGGAAGGAAACTGCATGGGTGAGAATGGGATGAGTGGGCTGGGGTTTTCTTTTTTTATGCAATATATTGTTTTATTAATACCTGTAAGCCACTCTGAACCAGTGCTGGGACAGAGTGTGTACTACTACTACTACTACTACTACTAATAATAATAATAATAATAATAATAATAATAATAATAATAATAATAATAAAGCACCAATGTAGACATCAGTATGTGGTGTAGGTGGTTACAAGCAACATATTCTTTTGATGCAGTCTTCAAGTTGTCATTTATCCTTTTCTTAAAATGTTTGTCAATAATTTATTAAGCCTTTATAAAGTATTTATAAATAGAACTTCAACCTATACTCTAACTATAATCCTGGGTACATGAGGATGAAAAATGGAACGTCAGGCAACAGTCCCCTGAGTAACATTTTCAAAGATATATTGGAGGCCCCAGAGTATAGTAATGGTGGGGTGTTTGGGGTTCCAGTAATGCTAGTGGGCATAGGTCTCAAGGGAATGAGTGCAATTCACAGTGCAAGCAGATCAGGCTTCATTATAAACCTATGCAGAAAGCAACTTAGGAGAATTCATGATGAAAATGACAATGCTCTATAGTCTGTTGAAACCAAGCCTTTCAAAACACTCTACAAAGAGAGAGGGGGTGGGGGAGATAACACACCGATATGCAGTTAGAGGAAAGAAGGGCGTAGAAAATGAATGAAAGAAAACAACATTTGTTTACTTACAAATCTGTTTTCATATATTTATTTATGACAATGAATGAGGGTCCATTTGTTTTTGTAAAGAAAAGAAAACAAAATGAATGCACACCCTTATTCGCTCCACTCCACCCCTCGGTCCAGTCACCCCTGAAGGCTCCTTTCCAATCATTCCACACAGTCCCCCTTCAGTTTAAGTTCTCATGATTGCGTCTTCAGTTGACTCTGATTCTGACCTCGGCCGGAGGATAGTGCTCTGTCTTGACCCTATGCTTACTCATCTGCAGCTTATGGGCATCGTGGAATTAGTGTCTTTCTTGGGGTTTGGTGGGGGGAGACTTCAATGTGATTTTCCATGCATACTGAATCTATTTCTGTCCTCTGGAGGACATGGTCCTTTCCCGGCCCTGTGCTTGATCATCTGCTGCTTATGGGCACCATGGTGTCTCTACCAGGTGGTGAGGATGGGAAAGGAGAGTGGGGAGAATATACCCCCATGTAACAAACTGGCCAGATGTGCAGTTCCCAGGGACACTCAAGTTCTCTGTCTGGGGATTGCTGTGTGGGAGCTGTGCTCCCACTTGGATGGCAAGGAATCAGGTATTTTTTGTACATTACAGGTCTTTTTCTTGTTTGAAACTGATCTGTTATGCTTCTGGCCCCCATTCTGCCATCCAGGGCTCATTCTGTGTATTTGAACCAGCCCACCATGGCTGGTGTCCAAGCCTGTGTGTACTCATGCCATCCGGCATATGAGTTATTGAGAGGTTGGGGTGTCTGACACCTTGTCTCTGGTTGACATGTGGCTGAAGGGGATGTGCAGTGGCTGCCTGCTGACAATTTTTCCAGGGAGGTTGCCTATGGCATCATGAGGCAGCATATGCAGTTCTTGGGGCACTGTGTGTGCAGGATGGAGTGCAAACACCTCATGGTCAAGATGAGCTTCTGGGTGCTCCAGCCTGCTGGTGTGAGACTCCCTCGGGGGCGATGAGACCATGGGATGTGAACGAGAGTACAGTTTTTCAAGAGATTTCTTTGCTTCCAGAATTTAATTTGTGCCTTATGGCAGCTGGACCCTCTCTGCCACTTTTGTTCACCACTGCCCTGCTGACATTGAGGAGACACGTGCAGGGCTGGCGCAAGTGCCTTGATAGGATGCTGGAACTTGACCTTCATGGGTGCAGGGTAAGGTTGGGGAGGAGGATCTAACTTCAGTCAAAATTCATGCCCTCTATGAGGTCTGGACACGGCTGGAGATACAGGTCCCCCTGGGACACAGGAATACCTTCAACCACCACTATATGGTGGCACAGAATATCCTGGTAAGGGGCTACAAGTCATGAGGTATGTATCAATGGGGATTATACATGGAGGGAGTGTGGTTCCCCACCCTCTGTAACCAGGACCCTGTTAGACCTTTCCACTGTGGGCTGCCATTGTAACTGATCTGTGGAGGTAGCGGGGTTCCCCCACCCCACCCCAAGGCTCCAGGACCCCATTGAAACTTTGTGCTATGGGCTGATCCTTGACTCACGGTGTTAATGGCGGCTGGCAGGGCCTGGACTGGCAGCATGCCAGGGGACTGGTTGTTTGGCCCACATGCAGCTGCTTTAATTTCTCCCTTCTGTTTTTCCCTTTTATTCCTCTGCTCGACATAGAGTGTGCAATTTGCTCCCTACATCTGCTTTCTGTGGGTAGAGGGTGGTTCGCCCTGTGGCTGGCTGACACCTATGTGTGCCTGCAGGAATGCAAGGGGCTGCTTTCTCAACCTCTGTCCCCTCTAGGGCTGATATTCAATCCTTTTTTTTTTCTCAGTTCTCATCGAGAATCATGCTTATTGACAAAAATCAAGACAAAAGCAAGAGTTGAGAAAAGCACAAATCTTGATAATTTGTATTTGAGATTATTTTTTCTTGATTTAAAAAACAAACAAAAAAGCTGTGCATGTGCAAAATGGCCACCAGGGCCATGCCACACATGCACAGCCCTTTTCCAAAATGGTCCTGGCATCATGACTGCCATTTTAGAAAAGGGCAGCTCTCCTGCACATGCACGGCAGCCATTTTGTTCATGTGCAGGATGACTTCCCCTTTAGGAAAAGGCTGCACATGTGCAGAATGGTCCAGCAGCTATTTTGCAAATGCACAATTTTTTTATTTATTTAGTGAGATTCTCACAAGACTCTCAAACAGTTAGCGAGATCAATAGTTCTCAATTCTCATAAGATTCTTGGAAGAATCAAATTGATTCTCGTTTCAGCCGTGGTCCCCGCCCTCCTGGAGAACTATTCAGGGTGGGTGGACGTGGTTGCGGCAGCTTCTTTTCCTCACAGTTTGCCACGGCTAGACATCCTAGTGGGGTGTGGGGTGCTAGGAGTGGGGTGGAGCTGGATGCTCAACTGTGTGTTTGGTGGTTTCTTTGCCCTATCTGTGGTGTGGGGACAGTGGGATAGCTCTCTACCCACCTGGGTTCACCCAAACGTTTGTTCTGTTCTGCGCACCGACCCGGGGACTGGAGGTTGCCATGGCAGCCCAGGGGGGTGCCTTGCCCCCATCTCATTTGAATCCCCCCCATGTAGTGTTTAGACTTGTATAGAATTTTACCTCAAATTGCTTTTCAAAACTGGATAAATACTATATTCTTCAGCTGACAGAGATACTGACACAGGGAAGGGAAGTGTTTCTTGCTTAACATGAGTCAGAATGTTAGTGGCAGGACTGAGAAAGGAACACAGGTCTCTGAGTTCTGGCTCCTAATTTCAGTAGGTCAAACTAAAGCAGATATATTAAAACAGATGGATTGTATTAAATGACCAACAACTAAAGTGCTCAGCGGTTTTAGTGATGTTTACTGCTGCCCAGAAGTTAATTGGCTTCTGTCCTGAATGCTACCAGGGTCATTAGCACATAATGGTGACACTACTTTTGACTATCTCTAATATGTATTTTTTTCCTGTTATTTTGTGTGTGTAGCTGAAGGGTGGATGAGGGACTCTATGCTTATTGCTGGGAAATCTCTGTTTTGATTTCCCTGGCATGTGTCCTCTGCACTGGGGCCACTCTGGCTTCCCAGAACAAGCAGAGCTGTTCCCAAGGTTTGCATCATGATCGCATATGTTATCACTGTGTTCATTCATCAGTCACCAAAATAATGTTCCGCATGGGTTTTCAGTCCCCTCTATTTCTATGTAAGTGAGCCTATTTCTATGTAAGTGAGCCTAATGGGTCTTGCATTAAGAGGCTTCATTAGTAATCCCAGGTCCTTCTGCAGTGCTTTTTTTATTATGAGAATAAAGCTCTCTGGAATTGTAGTTGACTGTCTACTCCATAGCACAGAAGCATTAATGTTCTACTTGGTACATCCTGGAATTTGTCGTTTGCATTCCAGTTGCTGCTGTTAAAATTTCATTAGCAGATGTCTTGTGGTGTACCAGAATTGTCATTTGAGAGGTCTGAATCCCTTCAGTTCTTTAAAGTTAACTCTTAAGAAGGTTGGTCTATATGACGAATCTCATCACTGTCATTTTAGCTATGTGCTATGTATTTGCAAAAATTATGGAAGCCACTTGAGCTCCTCCAGGGAGCTACAATAGGCAGACACATAAACGGTGGGGGAGTGTCTGGGGAAGAGCTTA
>QEPC01008179.1:36359-51387 GCA_003113815.1 Sphenodon punctatus
ATGGACATCCCTCCCTGCCTGGAACATAGGCCCCAGAACCCTGACAGTGGATCCTGGGGCTAGAGTGGCAGCTTCTATATACATCAGATGGACAGCCCTCCCTGCCTCGAATGTAGGCCCCAGAACCATGATAGTGGGCCCTGGGGCTGGAGTGGCTGTTTCTTGATGCAGTTGAATGATGGCTCCCTGTGAGCGAAATGACGGGCCCCAGATCCCTGACAGTGGGTATTGAGGCTGGAGTGTCAGCTTCTAGATGATGTGGATGGATAGCCCTCCTTGCCTGTAATGTAGGCCCCAGAACCCTGACGGTGGGTCTTGGGGCTGGAGTGGCTGTTTCTTGACACAGTTGAAAGATGGCTCCCTGTAAGTGGAATGACTGGGCCCCAGAACCCTGATGGTGGGTCCTGGGGATAGAGTGACTGCTTCTTTAGATGGTGGAATGACAGCACCCTGTGTGAGGAATGATGACCCCAGAACCCTGACGGTGGGTCCAGGGACAGGATTGTCTGACTCTTTATTGATGCCATGGAATGACAATTCCCCACGAGCAGAATGACGGTCCCCAGAACCCTGAGGGTGGCAGCTTCTGAATACAGTGGATGGACAGCCCTCCTTGCCTGGAACGTAGGCCCAAGAATCCTGACAGTGGGTCCTGGGGCAAGAGTGGTAGGTTATGGATGAAGTGGCACAGCAGAGGCAGCATTGGCAGCAGCACCAGACATTGGATTACCCAGAGGCAGCATTAGCAGCAGGAGCAAACATTGAATTGCCTGGGAACAGAACCCGTTGCACAGCAGAGATGGCATTGGCAGGATTTGCCTGTGCGCAGAACCCATGGAGCCAGGATGGTAGGATTTGCCAGAGAAGAGCACCCATATAGCAGCAGACGGCAGCAGCAGGATTGCGTGGGCACATTTGGATTGGCCAGAGCAGAGCTCCCATGGACCAGAAGACAGCAGCAGCAGGATTACCAGGTCAGTGCCACACATCACCCATGGTTGACAAGGCAGGAAGACAGGCACCTTGGAATGAGAGGCAGGCTGGCAGGCTGAGGCAGGCTTTGAGCTTGGCAACCTGGGTGGGCAGACAGGTACATTGGCATGAGAGGCAGGCAGGTGGGCTGGAGCAGACTTTGAGCTTGGTAATGGCAAACTCGGCAGGCAGACAGGCAGCATGGCATGAGAGAGGCACTAGGGAAGGCAGGCTGGGAACTTGGCAGGACACTCAGATAGGCTGGTGAAGACTTTGCAGTCCGTGTGCATGAGAGAGAGCCAATTAGACAGCCAGAGGTCGGCTGGCAGGCTTACAGATTCCCAATTTCATCTGCCCAACACCATGAGATCAGTAAGATAGACCAGCCGAGGCCATCTAATATGAGAGAGAGAGAGAGAGGCAGGGTGGGCTCTGGGCATTGGGAGGGAGGGACAGCACCTCAGCACAGCAACAGCAGTCCAGATTGAGAAGGATCCCCGTCCCAAGACTGCCCCTGGCATGGGATGGTGTGTGCCCTTACACTATCAATCCATTTCCAGGGGAAGCTCAGGGAATCCTAGCAGTGGAAGGTTCACCTTTAGGAACAGCAACTGCCAGTGCTCCACCAACCTGGGTCCCAGTGTCAGGTGGTGGGGAGAGCAATTGTCCCCCACCATGGAGAACACCAGCTCACTGGAGACACTTGTTGGTGGGCAGGACAAGAGATTCTTGACCGCTTTCGACAGGGCCAGTGACACGTTTGTCTTGCTGGACCTTTAGGCCAAGGGATCGCTGCTGGGCTCAGTGCAGGGCTCCTCCTCCAGGTAGCTCTCCACTGCTGCTGACGCACTTTCCTTTTACACTCCCTCACATAACTGCACCTCAGTACCACCTCCACCACTGCCCTCAGCCATGCTGCCTGCCCTAATGTGCACAGGCCCTTGCTCCCTGGAGTGCCCTGCACAGACGAGCTGCTGCTGCTGCTCTCAGTAGGGGTGCTGCTGCTGGTGCTGCTACTGCCCAGGCTGGGGGCATGGATTGACCCCCACCAGCTGAAAGGGGTGGTTGCTCCCACTCCCACCATCCCCAGGGGCGTCCTGCTGCTTCTGCCACCACTGTGCACTCTCGGGACCCCTCTCTGCACGCCGGACCCTCTCCACCAGCTCAGTCTTCCAGTAGCCAGAGATTGCTGTCTGCTATGCCACACTGCCCTTGACCCTGAGGTCCAGCATGGTAGATAAACTTTTATTGTTTGGCCATTGGCCATAACAAAATACAAGTGAAGATTCAACACAAAGTGAAATACAAAATAAAATATCGCTAACACAATAGACAGCATTCAAGGGATTAATTATAATGAAGAGAATCCCTATTGTACATATATATGACCCTGAGATTGTAATTTACCTTAGCCTTCTTGGGGCTTATGGCAGTAACATTTGACCTCTGCATCTGGCTTGTATTTCCATTGTTCCCTTGACAGTAAGCCCTAAATTTAAAACGTATTCGGCAAAACAAGTCAACACAACAAGTTGAGGCATAAGGCATAAAGGGAAGTCAACACTGAACAGCACATGGACACCTGCTGGAGCAATCAAATGGTGGGATAAAACCTGTAATAACCAGTTACAATGCAAGATTTGTTGCACAGTTTGTCAAGGATAAAACAAATAGACTCAGGCACCCCTCAAGTATTAACATCCACAGTTAACAAGCTAGACATGGGGAAGGCCAGCTTTTTGCTTATAATGGGCCATACATGCACAAAAGGCTGCAACTGCTCTGGAGTGAGGTGAATCAGAACCATCCAGTAAATGCTGTACTAGAATGTCATCCCTCCAGCTTCTGGGTACAAGTTTAACGTAAGGCCCAATATATTTCCCTCTCAGAGTGCTAAACTTTACACATTCCAGAAGCATATGTTTGATAGTTTCTATAGTTGTCATATCACAATGAGGGTATAACCTCTCCTCCTTTGGAACACTCCAGAATTGCAGATGGAAATATGCCACAATGCATCAAGGCCAAAACTTTTCTATAAGGACATTCTGACCACTTACTGATATATTGAGGAAGACAAACATTGGGAGTAATGAAAATATAGTCCGGGGCGATCCTCTGTGTGGCAAGGCCAGCAAGCTTCCTCTGCTGATCCTGATCAATTACCCTTCTCTTAATCAGGGTTACAGTTCCTTTATAACCTAACGGAAACAGGCACTCTTTTGAAAACCCCAGTTTAGATAATTCTAGTTCCACTGAATCACTCCAGTGGTCACTGGTGCTGGAGCTTGCAATAAATGACAGAAGTGATAATGATGAGGGGGGAAAAACTACCACTCTCAGCCAGAATTTCAAGATAGCTATTAATGCCATGGATCTAATAGATGTCACTTTTGTTTAGGCCCTCAAAAGTACCTGGGGGACACAATGAGGTAAACCCAAATTTGCATGCGGAAAGCAGATCTGTATACTTTCAAACTTGTCTAGGAAGGGAAGCCCCCAGATAGCCACAGCATACAACAATTGCGAAATTACTTTAGCCTTAAAAAGTTTCAGGGCCAGACCTGCTAGTTTCCCTCCATGGGAATAGAAAAAACTCACAATAGTACTAGTAGTTTTCCGGGTGTGCGATCTGGCTGCTTCAAAGTGGGAGGTCCATTGGAAGAATGAAGAAAAAAACACCCCTAGATATTTGTAAGATTGTACCTGTTCTATAACAGCACTTTCGACTAACCATCTGTATTGTCGATGAGAATGACCTGCAACCAGCACCTTGGTTTTAGCGTAGTTAATGCTCAGGTTTTCCTGGTTGCAGTAAAGGGAGAACCTACCCATGCTTCAACGAAGGCCAACCGGGGTCATTGATAACAAAACTGTATCATCCGCATAAAGCAAGATTGGTAGTCTCCTTGCACCCAGCTTCGGAGCATGCATATTGTTTTCCAGCATAAAGGGAATCAGGTCGTTGACGTAAAGATTGAACAATGCAGGGGCTAGTATACAGTCCTGATGGACACCTCTGCAAAGTGGGATATCATTAGAAAGGGGGGCATTCCTAGCAGGGCGCACCTGTAAAAAATTATCCTGATGAAGTTTAAATATCAGAAATAACAGGCGGCCGTCAATAGAGGACCCCCCTTAATTTCAGCCAGAGGTGTTCCCTGTCTATGGTATCAAATGCTGCTCTAATATCTACAAAACAGCAGAACAGTGAGGCCTTCTTGGAACGCAACACATACCTGGAAAACAGATATTTAAGGGCATGGTCCAATGTAGACTGGCCTGACCTAAATCCAGTTTGTTCACGGTGGATGATGATATTATCATCCAACCAGGACTGCAGCTTGAGGCGAAGGTATGTCTCATACAGTTTCCCTATAATGGATAACAAACTAATCGGTCTATAGTTTGAGGGATTACCCAAGTCTCCTTTTTTAAAGATGGGCATCACCTGACTTTTTACCCATAGTTTGGGGATCATTCCTGTTAAATTAATTGTCGTAAATAGCGGAGCCAACAAAGCGGCCCACCAGTTAACGTATTCCTTGCGCTTCAGTAGCTCATCAAACTGCCCCTTCAGCCCTGACTTCAGCTGCCGCATCAGGGCAAATGACTCAGCCCCCAGCTTCTTGCCCTCAGGGCCACCATCCTGCCCCTGGAGAATCTCCTCCAGCCTCCTGAGGAGACTCTGGACCAGAGGGGTCACCTGGCTGATGCTGGCCGTGGAGGAGTTGATGGTCTCCGTCACAGACAGGAATGGTTTGGAGACAAAGACGATTTATGACATGATGTCCCATTCCACCCCATTGTACCCGGGAGGTGACCCACTATCTGTCACCAGTTGCACCTGATGCAAGGTGGCTTTCTGCTCCACAAGCCGCTCGAGCATCAGGAACGTAGAGTTCCAACTGGTGGATACATCCTGCACCATCTGGTGCACTGGGGAGTCTTGCTCTGCCTGCTTTGCCCAGATGAGCTCGCTGCCCTTCACACTCTGGTTAAAAAAACTGGACAGCTTCCTCCCCCACTCGATCAGGGAGCTAAGGGTGCCTGACCCAATCCCCTTCTCCCCCAAGCCCAGAGTGTCCCTGATCACCAGGTGAAGGGTGTTTGAGGAGCAAGGGATGCTGGTGAAGCCCCCATCGTGGGCTGCCCTCAGTATGTTTGCCGCATTGTCTGTCACCACGCATCCCTTGGCGAAGGGCGCACCTGGTGTGACCCACTTCCTTACCATGGCGGTCAGGGCTGCCTCAATGCTTACAGCGGTGTGGGGGACATCCATAACTTTAGCCTGAAGCAGGGTCCACCTATACCCTGCTTCTGGACCCTCCTGCCACTCCTGAAATCTGCCCCTGGGTCCTGCCACCAGTGCTCCATTACCACCAGGTATGCATGCTGGGCGTTCCTGGTGGGCCACAGGTCCTTGGTGAAGTGGACAGTGGCACCCCACAGACCCTGCCAACAGCTCCCTCACCCGCACCTTTAAAGCCCGGTACAAGGCTTGGACCACCTGCTGACTCAGGGTGGTGCGGGATGGCAGCTGAAACTGGGGGAGGGGCGCAGGAAGCCAATCAGGTGCCTAGACCCCACGTCTCCCACCACGGAAATGGGCTGCCCATCAACGGCTAGCCTTTCCCCCAATAGTTGTGAGGCTTTCAGCTGAAAGCCACACAGCCTTCCACATCCTGCAGCTGCCGACTGATTTGGCAGCTGGCCCCACCCCAGCTCCTCCATGGTGCTCTGATGCTGCTGGCAAGGCTGCTGCTGCTGCTGTTCTTCCCCCCTTGCAGTGCAACTGTTCCTGCTGCTAAAGGCAGTTTTTTGAGCAGGACGCTTTCCCGCTGATGCACTAGTGCTGGGAGCCTCAGAAACCAGTTGCCCAAAATCAGGCCTGAGAAGCTTGGGGTATGATGATGGGCTCAGGCTACTACTTATGCCCTTACCCCTTCCACCTCTACCAAGTGCCCCATTGCTTGCCTTACGGGCATCAGACCGGCCTCTCTGGCTTCCCTTCTCCATCTTCCCTCAAAAATGTTATTTTAATATATATATATATATACACACACACACACACATACATACTACACATACTACACTAACTCTAACTGCTTATTAACTATTTTAAAACCTATGCAACTAAATTTAATACTATCTAATATGAATATCTATACAAAGGCCTAGTCCTACAAACACACTAATTATTATAACTAAATCACTAAACACTATCTCTGTCTATGCAAACTCCTACATCTATCTATCTATCTATCTATCTATCTATCTGGGATGGGGGGGCACAAAGAACACAGGGAGGGGTACAAAACTGAAATGAAACCTAAATCAATCTAATCCAACTTTAAATAAATCCAAAAATGGGGGAAGAGAATCAGGGATAGACTATATAGCAGGAGAGGGAAAGGATTCAATGGAGGGGGGATGGAGGAAGAACACAGGGAGGGGTATAAAATAAAAATAACTCCTAAATCTATCTAATCTAAGGTAAATAAATGAAGTTAGGGAGGTAAATGTGTGGGATGGGTGAAATAGGAGTATGATGGCAATGGATTACGAACACAAATTGCTGGGAAAGGGAGTCTTCTGAAAATGTCTGCTGTCAGGATCAGTGGCTAACTCAGAAGGTGTTGGAATGGGGGAGGCCAATGACTTTTGTTATTTGCTGTGCCCGCCTTTCCACAAACCCCATTGGCCCCATGCAGCCTAGCCCCATGCCAATCGCAGACTGTGAAGACAGTGGTCTGAGAAAAGGAGGGATGGTGATTGGGCAGGCAGGCTGCTATTCCCAGCCTTTCCACCCTTGGCTCGAGGAAGTCTGCACCTCATGTTACCCCCCTCCTCCCTGGGCCTGCCAGTCACGTTTTTCCCACCCAAAATCACCCGAACATGGCTGAATGTGGCCGAACTGTTCAGGGGTTCGACGGTTCTGTTCGGACATTCTTTTTGGACGTCTGAACGGACCGAGTTCAGTCCAAACTCCAAACTCCCAAACCGCATTTGCACATCCCTATTCATGAGCACCTCCTCGCGTGTTTCAGTGGAAGGTCGAAAGTCTCATGTGTACATGTGGTCAAAGAAAAGGGGTTGGTGAAAAATGTAGTTGCTGTGGTTCTTCCTGGACCACGCAGCCTGCACATTTAGGAATCACGCACAATGGTCTAATATGGCCTGGAGAACAATGGAGAAGAATCCCTTGTGGTTCAAGTAGTCATCCTTGCTGTGGGGTAGGAAGATGATGGGTGATATGGCTCCCATTGATTGCCGCTATACAGTTCAAGAACCCCTCCCACTGAAATAACTCCATTACCTCTGTAGGGTCAGCCAACTGCTCCACACAGTCCAGAAGCACTTCCTCATTCTCTGTGCAAATCTCCACAAGTATGATGCCCACCATGGAAGTTCCAATGCCAAATTTCTGGAGTGGCAAGCTTGCAGATGGTAATGGCAACATGCTTCTCCACAGGGATGGGTGACCACTTCACCATGCTCTGTTTCACCAGCTGTGGCCGGAGGATCTTGGCTATCTGCAGGACAAGGTGACAGGGCATCCTAAAGTTTGTAACCCATTCTGCATCTCCCTTCAAGGAAGCCACATTCTCCCACCAGTCTGGGCTTGTCTCCTTCACCCAGACAAGTGTCTCAGTGGGTATAACCCTGTGAATGGTGTTGGTGACTGAAGTTGCGTCTTGCTCCTAACAGGTATTTCTAAATATGCATCAGCTACCCTTGCACAGCTTCAGGCCTCCCCAACGTGGTCCATTGTCCTAGGGCTGAAACAAGATATTGTGTTTCTTGAGAATTTGAGAACTTGTTTCTTGATGGAATTCCTGAGAATGAGAGTAAACCAAGAATCGGATGATTCTTGACCTATTTCCACAAGATATTTGGTGACGTTTAAATACCCTTAAAAGACTCTGAGTATGTGCAAAATGGCTGCTGCAGCCATTCTGTGCATACACAGCCTTTTTAAAAGATGGTGCGGGCCACGTCAGTGCCATTTTGGAAAAGTGCAGCTCATTCTGAGCATGTGCAAACCAGCTGCCCTTTTACACAATGGTGCTGACGCAGTCCCCAACATATTGGAAAAGGGCTGAGCATGCACAGAAAAGACGAGGTTGTCATTTTTTATATGCTCAGAGTGATTTTTAGGGGGTTTTAAGGTTACCCAGTATTTCATAACAATCTCTAAACCCTAGCGAAAACATAATGAGATCTCGCTAAAGTTTCTCAATTCCCTTGAGATTTTTACAAGGAGCTATTGGCTTCTTGTTTCAGCCCTAGTTGTCACCAGAGGTAAGCAAGAGCATGGTGCTAAAGTAGGAGCAGTCTCCACAGTGTGGTGCACCCCACTATCCCTGCCACAGATCTAGTGAAATCCTGTCTGTGCCTTGAAATCACCTCACACCAGCAACAACAGAAAGCTTGGATCTGTTAGATCACTCACAGATTCTGTTCAGCAGCAGTAATAAAGGCATGGAGTGCAATAACAAGCACCATAAAGTTCTTGGCGTACGTCCCCATTGCTTCAGTACTGGCTTCTGTGAACTCTGTAGATCATGTGCCAAACAGGTTAAAGAGCTGGGCAGATGCCTAATATGATTGGTTTCGCTCAGCACATGAGCAACTATTGGCCACTATTGGGCATGAGACCTCAGAGGACTTGCTGCATGCCAAGCGTTCATGAGATGGCATTGGCTGATCTTGGTTGAAAAGGTTTTTGCAAAGCGTATGCTGGGTGTGCGTGTTGCTGCACTGGCACTGTCAATCCAGGTGGCTATTAAAGTACATCACAATTTCTGTCAAAAGCACATCAGTGCATATGCCAGCTCATTAAAATGTTCCAGATGTTAGCACCACGGATGCATGGCATTTTTAATTGGGGTGGAAGAAACCATTTAATATTAAGAAACGTGCAGATGGGGGAATCTACAAGGCAATGAAGGTCACTGTGCTCAGAATGTATGTGGGGGCAGAGCTGTCCATCTCTTAAAAGTAGGGCTGAAACTCTCCCTCACAATTCTCAAAAATCTTAGCAAGAATAGTGTTCTCACTGAGATTTTTGAGAATGAGAATGAGACGAGAATTGACCGATTCTCAATCCATTCTCACGAGATTCTTGTGCAGCTGAAAACCACTTCTGCGCATGTGCAAAATTGCCACTATGGTCATTCTGCACATACACACCCTCCATCAGCCATTTTGTGCATGTTGTTGCCTGGATCCTTGAATTAATAGATTCAGGCCTCTGAGGCCCAAATAATAGTTCACATATTCTTCATATATTTACTCATATATTCATTTATATATTTACTCATATATTCATTTGGAGTGAGAATTAAAGTAATAAAAGTAGAAGACCAAAGGGTGAAGAGCACTTCATCTTCATCTCTTGTTTTTACTTCAATTCCATCTTTCTACTTTTGGTCCAGACCTGTTGACTTCCCTATCCACTTCAGAAGCTGGCCTACTGAATGGAGGGTAACTATATTTAGCTTGTTAAGGAATGCATAGGAAACCAAGTTTAGTTTATAGACCAGAAATTAGTAATATTCACAAATACTTTGGGCACTTATATGAGAAATATTGGGCACTGAGACTGTATGTTCTTTTTGAGTGTGTTTCTATAACCTTTGTATTCGCATATGCAATAGTGGAATATTCTTGGGGACTTTATTTGATGCTTACTTCCAATAAAACAGCTGATTATTCAAACAAATCTGACTCATTCAATGTCTCTGAATTAAATTAATTGTTAACCAACAGGGGAACCCAATAATAATAAAAGGAATAAATTCCCAATAACACACATATAATTAGAGTGTCCACAAATAACAAATAATAATTAATCAATAGTTCTGTTGGTAACAATGTGCAGAGCATTTCTTGAGGCTTCTTGAGAACCTTGAGAGATTCTCAAGAATCCTCGTGAGAATGCACAAGATCTCACCACAAATGCGAGAATTTCATGCACTCTCACAAGAATGTTACTCTATTGTCGTTTCAACCCTACTTAAAAGCTACTCCTGTATTTTCTTATCTTTTAAAAGTAACCTTTTTTGCTTGCAATGAGCATGAGTCACAAAAATTGTTCCACTCTATTCTGCGCTGGTCAGACCTCATCTGGAGTACTGTGTCCAGTTCTGGACACTACGCTTTAAGAACAACATTGACAAACTGGAATGGGTTCAGAGGAGGGCAACAAAGATGGTCATGGGTCTGAAAACCAAGTTCTATGAGGAAAGCTTGAAAGAGCTTGGTATGTTTAGCCTAGAGAAGAGAAGATACTAAATATGTGCAGTGGGGGCTGCATAGACCAAACCCAGACTTCAGTGGACTATCGTCTTGTTTTACTAAGGGAAGACATGATAACAGTCTTTGAATTCCTGAAGGGCTTTCACACAGAAGATAGCAAAGATTTGTTCTTTGTTACCCCTGAAGGTAAGACTAGAAATAATGTGCTCAAATTACAAGATAGCAGATTTTGGTTAAACATTAAGAAGAACTTCATAATGGTAAGCACTGTTTGATAGAAGAACAAATTGCCTAGAGAGGTGGTCAGCTTTCCTTCACTGGAGGTTTACAGAAGCTAGACAGCCATCTGTTGGAGATGCTGTAGCTGTGGATTTCCTGCATTGAACAGGGAGTTGGACAAGATGACTTCTGATTCTATGAGGGGTCTTAATGCCATAGAATGCTACTGATTGGGACTGTTTGCCAAGGAAAGTAAAATGGCTTTGACGTTTGCCTATGAGTGCTGTGGCCACCTGAAATACAGGACTCAGAGAAATTGGGAGGTGATGGATACACTGGCCTTTGCTGACATTTGAGTGAAGCCTGATGTGCATGGGGAGCTGTCAGACCCATCCTAGGAGGCATCCTATGCACTCATAGTGTGGCATATGCACACAATGGAGTTCTCTGTATGCATGATGGAGTACAGATTCTACACAAAGTTCAGCAGAAGGGAAGAGTGGAAGTCCCAGATTAAATGAGAGAGTGGGATGTACTTAAGATGGTGTCTTTTCTGGATGTTAGTGCACTGTAAAAAGTAAGGAAGTCACTAATGGAGGCTGTACTTTCCTAGGCCAGAAACAACAAATCTTTGTGAATGCTGTTTCCATCGGAAACAGGTAGTTCAACTTCATTCACTTGACATGGCAACTTGCTGGCTTTTCCTCTGCTTTTGCCATTTGTCATTATTTTTCATTAGTTAAACAGAGCTGCAAAGGGCCAATCACAAGCCCCGTGTGCACCCCACACACACACACCCCCAGGGGAGTGTGGAAACATAAAATCACTGACTGGTTACAGGGAAGTGCTGGAAATGGCCATAAAAGTGCTGTAAAGCTGCCAAAAAACATCCTGGAAAGTCCCAGAAAGTGCCAAAAATGAATTATGAAAAATGCTGAAAGTGATGGGAAATGACAAAAAAACAATAAATCACAGACGCTGATATTGACAATGGTGGAAGTGTGGAATAGCTGGAAACTGATGATTCTACTTGTACCGATGAACCTCGCAGACATAAAAGTACCAGCTACTGACAGGGAAGTGCTGGAAATTGCCATAAAAGTGTAAAAGTACCCTAAAAGTGCTGAAAAAGTCCTTGAAAGTGACAAAAATGACAAAAAATTATTTTAAATGATGAAAGTGATGGGAAATGACAAAAAAAAAAATCACAGGTGCTGATATTGACAATGACAGAAGCGCGGACTCACCAGAGACTAATGATGTACTAATGAACACTGCAGATAGGGTTCTGAGTAGGGACAAAAATCATGAGTATTATCTGAGAGTCCAAGGAGCAGTCCCGAGTGTTCAGGCTGTCCCTTGGAGAATAGTTGTGAGTTTCCAAGACCAGGAGATGGCTCTCTCTGTGTGTGTGTGTGTGTGTGTGTGTGTGAAGGGGTGCTTAAAGGGGAGCGGGAGGCCTAGCTGTGGGGTCATGGCGGGTTACTTGCCTTCCATCGGGGTCCTTCATGATAAAGCCAATTCAAATCAAGCTACTTCCTGCCTTGTAAGTTTGAAAGTAACAACAACAACAAAACTAGCTGAGCATGCTCAGAAAGAGACACTCAGCCCTTTCTGAGTATGCTTGGCCCTTTTCAGATATGATGCTGGCGTGCTAATGCTGCCAGTGCCCTAATTTTAAAAGTGCAGAGCATGCTCATAAAGGGTCATTCAGGCTCTATCTGAGCATGCTCAGACCCCAATAAAACTGTGCTGCTGCTACCTTACAGTACATTGGTGCAAACTGTGGATGCAAGAAACCAGGTGGGGACAACATGCAAAGACACTGCCAAATCCTGTCACTTCTCCCTCGATAACGTTGCTAAGATTAACCCTTTTCTCTCTGTCTCCTCTGCCAAAACCCTTGTTTACACCCTGGTCATCTCTCACCTCGATTGCTGTAATGTCCTTCTCACTGGCTTCCCCTGCTCTCACATTTCCCCCCTTATCTCCATCCAAAACTCTGCTGCTGGGGTCATCCAACTTTCCCATCTGTCACGTCTTGCGAGGTCCCATTTATTACAAATGGAAAGTGAGCTTTGTAGCTTAGTTGAACTAATCAAACTAAACTGGGCTTCACTTTTTTCCAAGTTGTATAAAATGAATTTACACTTTACTTTGATATCCGACTAGCAAAGCAAGTATTGTAAAATGACAATACATTTATAAATAAAGGAGCATGAGACTTTTAGAATATATTCAAATATATGCATAGTTTACTTAAATATAAATAGAGAATATCAGTAGCTTACATAGAATGGTATTGATAGACAATCAAAGTTACATGATCTTAAAACATTTCTATTTTAAGAAAAAGCTTCTAAAAGCTTAACATATGCACAATTCACAGGAATCATACATTACATTCTTCCCAGATCTTCCCTTTGTCTGCCAAAATATTGGTGAGAAAGAAATCCAAACATGTGGAATTTCAGTCTGAAGAAAGTTAGGCTGTCTCTCTTCTTAAACAGTTTGCCTGCTAGGAGGCTCACATTCCTGAGCAGTGTCATTGCTGACGTTGCTTTACGTCAGTCAGTAAGGAAATACACTGGATTCTAATTGGCTCTCTTAATTCTGAACAAGTAAGGTTTTTAAATAGAAACCATATATTTTTATCAAAGATAATTGTCAGATTACAGAGAGAATAACCAGAACTTAGAGGTTATTTCATCCATTAATTAAATAGATACGTTAGCTAGAAAAAACTAACTCAAAGACTCCTTTCTCAGTCTGGAGATATTCTATGAATGAGACCATCTGTCATTTAGACATGAAATAGATAAGATTCCAGACACCTAGGCTGGCCAGAGGGGCCTCTTTATTGCCTTCTAACTCCTAGCCATTAGACTGTTTCCTTGGATACGGTGAAAGTTCATTTGGGAAGTTTAGAAAAAAGCTCATTGGAATGTAGCTTAAAAAAGCTTCAGCCTGAACAATTGTAATCACAGAAGTTGATTTTAGAGATCAATACTTCAAAACACAAATCCAATACATTGAAACAAAATGTTAACATATAAAACTCAACATTAATACATTAGGAACACAGATGGCCAAAAATATGCTTAGAATAGGAAATACATGACACATCGCTAGGGCCAGCCTTACTGCGGGGTGGCTAGGGTCGCCCGCCCAGGACCCCACGCTTGGGGGGGGGCACAGGTTTGGGTTTAACTTTTTTTAAAAAAATTGGGTCAGGTCGGACGGGGGGAGGCAGGAGTGTGGGAGAGGCAGAGGCCCCACCTCTCCCACACTCCGTGCCCCCTCCCCGCTGCCTGGCACAGTCTTAGCCAGGGGAAATGAGGGAGAGAGAGGCAGAGGCTCCACATCTCCCTCATTTCCCCTGGCCGAGAGACTGACAGGTGGGGGGGCACCCACGGAGTGAGGGAGAGGCAGAGCCTCTGCTTCTTCCCTCACTCGCCCTTGGCACCCTCCACTGCCTGCCTGGCTGTTTCAGCCAGGAGAAATGAGGGAGAGGCAGAGCCTCTGCCTCTCTTTCCCTCATTTCCCCTGGCCGAGACTGTGCCAGGCAGCGGGGGGGGGAATCCTGGTGCAGGGCTCAGGCCTGAGGAGTCGGCGGCGATGGCGGTGGCACCGGCAGTGGATCAGGTAAGTGATCCGATTCTGTTGGAATCCGAATGGCTGCTCAGGCTTGGGGATGGGCAGAAGGGAGTGCCCCTCCACCTATCCCTGAATCTAGGCCTGGGTGGTGCGCTGGCCCTGGGCCACGGAACACACCCAAGATGGGGACTGCCCCTAGGCCTGCCGGCCACCACCGGCTTTTCTGCCGGTGGAAGATATAGGGTCCCCCATATATTTCCCATCCTCAGCCCCACTTAGGGTAAGGCCAGTCCTGCCAATCGCTTCAACCACATGCAGTCCCTCCTCTCCTCTCTTCATTGGTTCCCCTTTCCTGAACGAATCATGTACAAGCTCCTAGTCTTCACCTATAAAGCTCTTCACAACCTTGCTCTTGCTTACCTCTTTGCGCTAATTTCCCTCCATGGTCCAGTTCATGAACTCCGTTCCTCCCGTCAGCTCTCTTGTCCTCCCATGCCTCCCCTGCTCCCCTGACCAGATTCATCCCTTCTTCCTAGCTCAGCTGCCCCACACACCTGGAACTCCCTCCCTGCTGACATCTGCCTCGCCACCTCCCTTCGCACCTTCAGATCCCTCCTGAAGACCCCCTTCTTCCACTCTGTCCTTCTCAACTCCTCGCTCCCCTCTCCTAACTCCTGCTGAGACCTACCATCCAGTACAGTCTGTTAGCTGAGGTCTGTGTACTCTTATCCTCACTACATGGACCAGTCAGCCATCATTCTCAATATAACCAAACCAAGCACGTGCACCTGAGACATCACATCTTCATGAATGTTACACCCCTTGTCTCTCCCTCTATTCTCCTTCCTTTGTTTCCCCCCATCCCCTATGTCTTTCAGATTGTAAGCCCTAGGGCAGGGACCATGACTATTCCATTACTTTGTAAAGCACCAGGTACATTGCTTTCACTATATAAATGCTTGATACTACTACTACT
>QEPC01008179.1:51487-64498 GCA_003113815.1 Sphenodon punctatus
GTGAGGAAAAATGCTAATAAATAAATAAATAATGCTTGCTTTCACTTTTTACTTTCATAAGAACATAAGTAGTACCATAAGCCCAGCATCCTGTCCTCCGACAGTGGCCAGTCCTGATCGCATGGGACAAGAACCAACAGTCACAATGGGTAATCCATTCCATGTTGTTCACTCCCAGCTCCCGACAGTAAGAAGTTCATCCTGTAATAGCCATTAATGGACCTACTCTCTAAGAACTTATCCAATTCTTTTTTAAATCTAGCTATACTACTGGTTCTGACAACATCCTCTGGCAACAAATTCCATAGGCTAATTCACATTGAGTGAAACAGTACTTCCTTTTATTTGTTTTAAATCTGCTGGCAGCTAGTTTCATGGAGTGTCCCCTAGTTCTAGTACTATTTGAGAGGGTAAATAACCATTCCCCATCTACTCGTTCCACACCACTCAAGATTTTATAAACCTCTATCATGTCCCCTCTCATTCATCTCTTCTCTAAGCTGAAGAGACCCAGCTTGTCAAACCTATCTTTGTACGGAACCTGTTCCATACCCTTTATCATTCTCGTTGCCCCTCTCTGTACCATTCCTAGTTCAGCTATATCTTTTTTGAGATGGGGCGACCAGAACTGCACACAATATTCCAGTTGCAGGTGCACGATTGATATGTATAGAGGCATTATGACATCCTCAGTTTTATTGTCTATCCCTTTGTGAATAACTCCTAACATTCTGTTCACTTTTTTGACTGCTCCTGCACATTGGGCTGAGGATTTCAGTGTATTGTCCACAATCACTCCCAGATCCTTTTCCTGAGTGGTAACGCCTAGCTTACTACCCAGCATTGTGTACTCATAGTTTGGGTATTTTTCCCTATGTGCATCACTTTGCACTTGTCCACATTAAATTTCACCTGCCACTCAGGCACCCAGTCTCATAAGATCCTATTGCAGGATTTCAATTTCAATTAACACAGGAGGCACTCAATAAAGTATGTAATTTGCTCAATAAACTGGAAGGTTGGTGGGTGGAGTGAAGCCATGAAAAATGCCTACCCATGTATTAGGTTTGTCTCGCTCAACCTGGGGGTGGGTGGGGGTGTGATTGGGGGGGCTGCCAGAACACAACCGAAATGCACACAGTGGGCTACCGATTTAGTAGGCTCTACATGCTTTATTAAACGTGAGTGGGGGCTGCATGGACCAAACTCGGACTCCAGCGGACTATAGTCTTGTTTTATTACACCCAAAGTCTCAAGGAGTAGGTGATTATACATTGCAGTCTATATCAAGGAAAACTTTCCTGGCCTCCAGTTAATAAAAAAAGGCAAACAGAAAGAAAATGAAAAAGAGAATTACTACAGTGGCAAAGCAGATATGAATTTCTTCTCCCTAATACATAAAGATGCAAGAATCCAGGCTCACAAATTCAGCAAAATGGGGGATTGCTTGTGTTTTTTATGAACTACAGTTACATTAGGAGGTAGACAGTGGTTTGAGGGTTGTAAAGACACTAGTTTTTCCCAGATAAATAAGGTACATGGGCAGGAAGGATGGGGGGAGGAATTAAATAAAAATTGCAGAATTAAGGAACACTATAAACATTAGGGATGGGACTCTGGCAAAATTTTGATGTCGGCCAATTTCGGTCTCGGTTCTTATGAATTTCAGTTCTTTTTAGGTTTTGGTACTATCGGATCTTTTGCATTGATTTTTGTACCAAATTCTTAACATTGTGGTTTTTCAATGGGGGACAAATCACAATGTTTAAAGTCCGGTACAAAAATCAATGCAAAAGATCCGATAGTACCAAAACCAAAAAAGAACACAAATTTCAGATTAATCTGAAATGGCCATTTTCATGTACTTTTGGTTTTATCCGAAACCGAAATTCCCATCCCTAATAAACATATTATAGACATGTGCCTTTCAGGGAAAGGTGGAATAACAATTTAAATAAATAAACAAACCAATATAGAACTAAATAATCTGATCTATGGCGTTCTAAGGATTTGTGGTGTTTTGTGGGTGAGATCCACAAAAATATTTTTAAAATATTCAGAACCAACCTTAAAAAAATCCAGGACCAGGAGCGGCCTGGTGGCAGCAGTGATGGGGGGTGGGTGGGGGAGGAGAAGGGAGAGAGAACAGAAGGAAAGTGGAGATGTAGGAGTGTATTCAAGCATCAGCAACAGCAGTTGAGAGCTGGAATCAGGTGTCTAAAAGCAACAGGAAGCGATAGTCAGAGGGGCAGGGAAGCCACGTCCCTCCTCAGGTCCATGGGGCCATAGTCTGGGTCCCACAGTCAGAGGGGGCCCTAAAGGAAGGCCAATCCTTGTAGCCTCAGGACCAAGGCTCCTGAGCCCTAAGTGGGCTTTTTTTGAGGCCCTCTCCCTGCCTGCAACTCAGCCTTTGAAGTAGCAGCTTCCTCTGGGGCCTTGAACCCAGCTCCACCTCTGTAGTGTCCTACAGTAGAAACCAGCTGGAATGTTGACTCCAGTCAATAAGGAGATAGAACTTTTGAAAAGAATTGGATGAACAATAACAGGTGGAACTGGAGCTGGAAATGGTGACTGAGGGTAAAAACAGATGTGATGTATGGTAGCCTGCTTTGGTCTGTGACCCATCAGTTTGTTTGAGTTTCCACATGTTCAGATGTTAGCCCAGGACTTCCCCAGGGTGGCTAGGTAGTTAGCTTGGGCAGCATCCTCAGAAAATCGCTGAGGGCATTGCACCGGTTAAGGACCTTCCACTCAGGCCAACACAGCCTAAAGAGTGCGTATATGTGGTCAGTCCCACCATACATGCTTCAGGGCAGGGGCTGCCATAGCCAAGCACCATGGCTGGTCACCATGACTGTCTGTCATGGTAGGGGTGGGGCACTATGCTTGCACACCCACACAAGGTGAGGGCGTGCCTCTGGACACACCCCCATCAGATGTTTTGTGGCAGCTCTTCCTGAGGGCTTGATCCTATTGCACAGCTGGGGTCCGGGCATCCTATCCCATATGGATAGCTCCACGGCCAACCCATGCCATGGAGGGATCTGTGACAGCAGCCCCCACACCCGAATTATCAGAAGGAGGGATATTCATGTCAACAGCCCTTCCCACTGACCCAAGGAGTGGCAGTTGTAGTGGCCCTTCCTGGGACATCCAGGGATAACATCTCACCACCATCTCATTTGTTTTCACCCATAGTTTGATGTAATGAGTGGTTGGACATGGTGCTGGCCCTACCCTTCACTTGTGTACCATGGGACATAGAAACTAGGGCATCTGGAGCCAAACTGTCCAAGCCGCAGGGCTCAGTGAAGTATGGCTTTTATTGCTTTAGTGCTGAATTTTACTGAATAATGAATACCAATTTACCAAACACTAAATAGTACTAAATAACCATTCAGCGAATAATGAGCAATATTTTTTCACGTGAGCTTTGCATACAAACTTCTCAACTGTGACCACAAATACAAATTCCCATTTCTGAATTTGTGCAATTTGTTGAATCCAATAGCATGAATATTTGCACCATATTACTTTGCTTTTCTCTTGCTTCTGAGACACTCTGAAAACATGTGTTCTTCTGAAAAAGCTATCGAGGCACGAGATGAATCTCGTGAATATCAAGATGAATCAGAATTACAGCTCTCTCCATGGGTGAAAGGATAGGGTGAAATTTAGTGTTGCCAGTGCCACAAGATACTTGAAACAAGACAGGTTAAAAAAACAACAGCAACAATCCACTCTTTTTCATAGTGTCCAGGAGAGTGAATATAGTGATATTTCACTGCAACAAAAAATGAGTGGTACAGCATGCTCCCCTCTATGCCCCCCAGAAGAGACTCCAGATGCCCATGTGTTAAAGAACTGGTTCTCAGTGAATGGGCTGGTGCTTACTAGTGGGTCCCAGGAGTGTATTACATGGGTCCTAGGAAGGATTTGAATGACCCAGTGAAGAAAGAATGGCTCAGGATTACCTGGGGGTGGAGGGGGGAGCAGACTATATATATATGTGTGAAGCTGCATTGCATTCTTTCCAAGGCTGGCTTTTTGTTTAGTGTTCTCCTGAACTCTGCTTCTAATGAACGTCTTTGCCTGTTCCCTTGGTTTCCATGTCTGTTGCCAGAGTATCTGGATGGCCTGCTGGTATTCCTAAAGATTCTGGTCATTATCAAAGACACCTGGATGCCAGTACTCTAATCCAGGGAATACATCTCAGGTACACAGATATTCCTGCCATGCCCTGGATGTCTTTGCTGCTTGGTTCTCTTGAAACATGTGGGGTTTTTATTCAGGCTATCTAAATCTAAATACTGTAATCAAATGCAGGTTGGTTCTGCCACTGCTCCTGTCTAGAAGTGATGTCTTCAGTGCCAGTTCTCTCTCCACACAGCTCCTCAGGGTAAAAACAGAAGTGTGTGTGACATGGTGGCTTCTGGCCCAGGGTGGGAAACTGAAGCTGACATGACTCAGCTCAGGGAGGGGCATCGAACAATGTGCCTGTGGCCAGAGGGCCAGAGAATCATCCTGCTGCCCATACAATCCATGTAGTCTGGAGAGCTAAGCAAAAATGCAGGCAGATGGCACCACCACCCCCTTATCCCAGTGCCCCTGCCCCCTGCCATGACAGACAGCCATGGTGACCAGCCGTGGTGCTCGGCCATGCTAGTCCCTGCCCTGAGGTGGGTCAGGTAGGCCTGACCACATGTGCTAGTCCTCTTTGGCCCAATTTGGTGCAAGTGGATGGCCCCTAGCCTGGGCTTCATCCTTGGAGATTTTCTAAGTTCATAGCTTGGGCTAACCACCTACTCACCCTGGGGCAGTCCAGGGCTAACATCTGGCGTTAGCTGTGTTGTTAGGTAAATCCAACAACAACTGTACACCAAGACAAATAAACTCCACAGAAAAAAGTCCCAACCAAGAAAATGGATACAAGCAAGCACAGTGGCGTCTACAAATTGCCAACACTTTATATAAATAAACAACAAATATACTGGCGTTCAAGAACAAGCATACCAAATTGTGCAAATATAATGAATGTATCAAAGTAGGTTCATACAAAGAAACCACCAGGGACTGAAAAGGAAACTAGTCCCCAGCAGCTGCTTGGGGCTTGCTGCTTGAAACCAAAATGCTCTCCACACTCGGCTTTATCTGAAATGGCTAACTCACCTCAGGTGGGTGGCAAAACCGCCCCGACAATGGATAACTAAATCAGATCTGGTATGTTGCTATTTAAATGCCTGTCAGCTAAAGGACATCACTAACACCCATTTGTGTGTAGATTGCATATGCAATCCCTATGTGAAAGTACAAGTGAACTGGCCAAACATGACCCAATGCAAAAAATATACTAAATGTAATAAATAAAGCAAAAACAAAAAAACTCCAGGTAGAAAGCCTGTGGCAGCTCCCAGTAGGTAAAAGTATGAGCAACTGTCTACACTACCTGCGGTAAAAATTAAACTAAGTACTCTGGAGATGCGATGAGCTGTACACCTCAAATTTAAAAATCTGTGAGCTCNAAATAAAAATTGCAGAATTAAGGAACACTATAAACATTAGGGATGGGACTCTGGCAAAATTTTGATGTCGGCCAATTTCGGTCTCGGTTCTTATGAATTTCAGTTCTTTTTAGGTTTTGGTACTATCGGATCTTTTGCATTGATTTTTGTACCAAATTCTTAACATTGTGGTTTTTCAATGGGGGACAAATCACAATGTTTAAAGTCCGGTACAAAAATCAATGCAAAAGATCCGATAGTACCAAAACCAAAAAAGAACACAAATTTCAGATTAATCTGAAATGGCCATTTTCATGTACTTTTGGTTTTATCCGAAACCGAAATTCCCATCCCTAATAAACATATTATAGACATGTGCCTTTCAGGGAAAGGTGGAATAACAATTTAAATAAATAAACAAACCAATATAGAACTAAATAATCTGATCTATGGCGTTCTAAGGATTTGTGGTGTTTTGTGGGTGAGATCCACAAAAATATTTTTAAAATATTCAGAACCAACCTTAAAAAAATCCAGGACCAGGAGCGGCCTGGTGGCAGCAGTGATGGGGGGTGGGTGGGGGAGGAGAAGGGAGAGAGAACAGAAGGAAAGTGGAGATGTAGGAGTGTATTCAAGCATCAGCAACAGCAGTTGAGAGCTGGAATCAGGTGTCTAAAAGCAACAGGAAGAGATAGTCAGAGGGGCAGGGAAGCCACGTCCCTCCTCAGGTCCATGGGGCCATAGTCTGGGTCCCACAGTCAGAGGGGGCCCTAAAGGAAGGCCAATCCTTGTAGCCTCAGGACCAAGGCTCCTGAGCCCTAAGTGGGCTTTTTTCGAGGCCCTCTCCCTGCCTGCAACTCAGCCTTTGAAGTAGCAGCTTCCTCTGGGGCCTTGAACCCAGCTCCACCTCTGTAGTGTCCTACAGTAGAAACCAGCTGGAATGTTGACTCAAGTCAATAAGGAGATAGAACTTTTGAAAAGAATTGGATGAACAATAACAGGTGGAACTGGAGCTGGAAATGGTGACTGAGGGTAAAAACAGATGTGATGTATGGTAGCCTGCTTTGGTCTGTGACCCATCAGTTTGTTTGAGTTTCCACATGTTCAGATGTTAGCCCAGGACTTCCCCAGGGTGGCTAGGTAGTTAGCTTGGGCAGCATCCTCAGAAAATCGCTGAGGGCATTGCACCGGTTAAGGACCTTCCACTCAGGCCAACACAGCCTAAAGAGTGCGTATATGTGGTCAGTCCCACCATACATGCTTCAGGGCAGGGGCTGCCATAGCCAAGCACCATGGCTGGTCACCATGACTGTCTGTCATGGTAGGGGTGGGGCACTATGCTTGCACACCCACACAAGGTGAGGGCGTGCCTCTGGACACACCCCCATCAGATGTTTTGTGGCAGCTCTTCCTGAGGGCTTGATCCTATTGCGCAGCTGGGGTGCGGGCATCCTATCCCATATGGATCGCTCCACGGCCAACCCATGCCATGGAGGGATCTGTGACAGCAGCCCCCACACCCGAATTATCAGAAGGAGGGATATTCATGTCAACAGCCCTTCCCACTGACCCAAGGAGTGGCAGTTGTAGTGGCCCTTCCTGGGACATCCAGGGATAACATCTCACCACCATCTCATTTGTTTTCACCCATAGTTTGATGTAATGAGTGGTTGGACATGGTGCTGGCCCTACCCTTCACTTGTGTACCATGGGACATAGAAACTAGGGCATCTGGAGCCAAACTGTCCAAGCCGCAGGGCTCAGTGAAGTATGGCTTTTATTGCTTTAGTGCTGAATTTTACTGAATAATGAATACCAATTTACCAAACACTAAATAGTACTAAATAACCATTCAGCGAATAATGAGCAATATTTTTTCACGTGAGCTTTGCATACAAACTTCTCAACTGTGACCACAAATACAAATTCCCATTTCTGAATTTGTGCAATTTGTTGAATCCAATAGCATGAATATTTGCACCATATTACTTTGCTTTTCTCTTGCTTCTGAGACACTCTGAAAACATGTGTTCTTCTGAAAAAGCTATCGAGGCACGAGATGAATCTCGTGAATATCAAGATGAATCAGAATTACAGCTCTCTCCATGGGTGAAAGGATAGGGTGAAATTTAGTGTTGCCAGTGCCACAAGATACTTGAAACAAGACAGGTTAAAAAAACAACAGCAACAATCCACTCTTTTTCATAGTGTCCAGGAGAGTGAATATAGTGATATTTCACTGCAACAAAAAATGAGTGGTACAGCATGCTCCCCTCTATGCCCCCCAGAAGAGACTCCAGATGCCCATGTGTTAAAGAACTGGTTCTCAGTGAATGGGCTGGTGCTTACTAGTGGGTCCCAGGAGTGTATTACATGGGTCCTAGGAAGGATTTGAATGACCCAGTGAAGAAAGAATGGCTCAGGATTACCTGGGGGTGGAGGGGGGAGCAGACTATATATATATATGTGTGTGAAGCTGCATTGCATTCTTTCCAAGGCTGGCTTTTTGTTTAGTGTTCTCCTGAACTCTGCTTCTAATGAACGTCTTTGCCTGTTCCCTTGGTTTCCATGTCTGTTGCCAGAGTATCTGGATGGCCTGCTGGTATTCCTAAAGATTCTGGTCATTATCAAAGACACCTGGATGCCAGTACTCTAATCCAGGGAATACATCTCAGGTACACAGATATTCCTGCCATGCCCTGGATGTCTTTGCTGCTTGGTTCTCTTGAAACATGTGGGGTTTTTATTCAGGCTATCTAAATCTAAATACTGTAATCAAATGCAGGTTGGTTCTGCCACTGCTCCTGTCTAGAAGTGATATCTTCAGTGCCAGTTCTCTCTCCACACAGCTCCTCAGGGTAAAAACAGAAGTGTGTGTGACATGGTGGCTTCTGGCCCAGGGTGGGAAACTGAAGCTGACATGACTCAGCTCAGGGAGGGGCATCGAACAATGTGCCTGTGGCCAGAGGGCCAGAGAATCATCCTGCTGCCCATACAATCCATGTAGTCTGGAGAGCTAAGCAAAAATGCAGGCAGATGGCACCACCACCCCCTTATCCCAGTGCCCCTGCCCCCTGCCATGACAGACAGCCATGGTGACCAGCCGTGGTGCTCGGCCATGATAGTCCCTGCCCTGAGGTGGGTCAGGTAGGCCTGACCACATGTGCTAGTCCTCTTTGGCCCAATTTGGTGCAAGTGGATGGCCCCTAGCCTGGGCTTCATCCTTGGAGATTTTCTAAGTTCATAGCTTGGGCTAACCACCTACTCACCCTGGGGCAGTCCAGGGCTAACATCTGGCGTTAGCTGTGTTGTTAGGTAAATCCAACAACAACTGTACACCAAGACAAATAAACTCCACAGAAAAAAGTCCCAACCAAGAAAATGGATACAAGCAAGCACAGTGGCGTCTACAAATTGCCAACACTTTATATAAATAAACAACAAATATACTGGCGTTCAAGAACAAGCATACCAAATTGTGCAAATATAATGAATGTATCAAAGTAGGTTCATACAAAGAAACCACCAGGGACTGAAAAGGAAACTAGTCCCCAGCAGCTGCTTGGGGCTTGCTGCTTGAAACCAAAATGCTCTCCACACTCGGCTTTATCTGAAATGGCTAACTCACCTCAGGTGGGTGGCAAAACCGCCCCGACAATGGATAACTAAATCAGATCTGGTATGTTGCTATTTAAATGCCTGTCAGCTAAAGGACATCACTAACACCCATTTGTGTGTAGATTGCATATGCAATCCCTATGTGAAAGTACAAGTGAACTGTCCAAACATGACCCAATGCAAAAAATATACTAAATGTAATAAATAAAGCAAAAACAAAAAAACTCCAGGTAGAAAGCCTGTGGCAGCTCCCAGTAGGTAAAAGTATGAGCAACTGTCTACACTACCTGCGGTAAAAATTAAACTAAGTACTCTGGAGATGCGATGAGCTGTACACCTCAAATTTAAAAATCTGTGAGCTCATTCAACCCACGTGGTTGAACAGTGTCAAGTGTAAAAATCCCAAAGTTTTCTCTTGTCATAAGGTCTTTTGAATCAACAGGTGGCTACAATTTTTTAATACCCCAGAAAACAAATTCATTTGTGTCCCGATGGTATGAGTTATAATGCTCTACTAAGGGAGCCGAAACTGTGCAAGTGTTTAATTTGCTTTTATGTTCAGTAATTCGAGTTTTTAAAGGTCTGGAGGTTTTCCCAATATAAATTTTCTTACATGGGCACTGAATACTATAAATGACTCCAGTAGTGCTGCAATTAATGAATTCTCTAATTTCAAATGTCTTGCTTTCAAGAAACATAAAGGACTTTACTTTTTTACTATAAATACAATTTACGCAATGGCCACAAGGAAAATTTCCCACTATTCCCTTTTTGTCGATTGTTCTTTGTAATAATGATGGCAATCTAGCGCTAACTATATGGTCACTAATATTTTTGCCCCTCTTGTATGCAAAAAACGGTGGATCCATACATCCATCAACATGGTCCAATGTGTTCCAATATTTCAAAATAATGTCCCTGATATATTTACTATAATTATTAAAGGTAGTGACACACACCAACCTGTTTTCATCCTTCAAACATTCCAAATGTGTTCCCTGCAAAATGGTTGTTCTTGATATTGCCATAGTTTTCTCTAGATTATTTCTAATTACCCAGGGTGGGTAGCCTGTGTCTGCAAAATCTCTGCACATTTGTTCTGCTTCTAAAATGAAATTCTGTTCCCTAGAGCAATTTCTCCTGAACCTTCTGAACTGACTATTTGGGATGTTTCTGATTAAATGGTGGGGATGATGACTATCATAAAACAAGTATGTATTTTGATCGGTAGATTTAACATATGTTGAAGTGGACAACTCAGCTCCCTTCACATGCACCCAAAGGTCCAAAAAATTGATCTTAGATTCACTTGATTGCATGGTGAACTTAATTGTAGCGTATTGCCTGTCTACCCATTGTTGAAAATCCGAAAGTGTTGCTGAACTACCTTGCCAGATGACAAAAATGTCATCGATATACCTACGCCAGAGAAAAATATAGTCAAAATAAGGATTCAACTCTTGGTTATAAATATATTTAGTTTCCCAGTCATGCATGTAAATGATGGCAAGTTCTGTGGACAGGTTGCTACCCATACTCACAGCTTTAATTTGTAAAAAGAATTCATTACAAAACTCAAAATAGTTATCAGTGAGCAAGCTCCAAAAGAATGGGAGTTGATGGGATTCAGACAGCCCGCTTATAAAAATATTTTTCCATGACCTCCAAAGCCTCCATATGTGGGATGTTCGTATATAGTGTTTTAATGTCCATAGTGACCAATAAAGGTTGTAAACTAGAAAGATCGACATCTTCTAAAATGGAAATAAAATGTGTGGAATCCTTAATATAAGATGAGACCTCTGAAATGAATGGTTTCAAATAATAAACCACAAATTTTGATAGTGGTTAGCGGTGTTGTTGACAGCAGCAAAAAATACACAGTACATATAAAATATTCGCTGAGATCATGATTCTATCCACAGATGGTGTGTCCCCACTTTAGGTCTCAACCCAGAGTTTGGAAACCTCTGCTATAAGTAGCCCTCTCCAGTGGGATATTTTTTGGTGGATAGGGTGGAGAGGTCTGAGGTTTGTAATTCAGTGAGATTGAACCCAAGGGTTTCTTAAGTGATGACAATCATCATTGGGGTTTTTGATTAAAGCCACCATATCTCCCTTCCAGGTGCACCTATTGTTAATAAATGTTGGTTTAGATACCCTGTGTATGTATAAAGATACTGGTATGTGGGAGAAAGATCTGGAAGCGCCAAGGCCCTTCTCCTTAAGCCAATTGGATAGGAGGTCACAGGCGGAGAGACTAGATAATATAGGGTATGCTCAACAATTTTCTCAACCACAGGTGATGTTAGACCCTAGGTCTGCTGCATTTAAAATATTTGCTCTACCTAATGGAAATTGTTTAAAATGGCATAAAATTCCTTTAGCTCGCAGACACTTTAATTTTTTGCTTAAACTTGGGCTGGACCCATCAAATATAGATAGGATTGATTCCCTTCGAGCACGGGGGGAGGGGTGCCACATAGGGTGGTGGTGTATTTTGCTGACCAGAGCTTTCTTGGGAGGATTTGGGAGGCTAGGTTTTTTTTTAAGGTGTTCAGGCGTGGTGCACAGTGCAGGGTGCCAGAGGCACTGCCCCTCCCACAATCCCTGGCCCCAAACTTACTTGCTTGATGCCTCCTCCAGCAAAAAAAAGTCCTGTACTGCTGCTATGTTCGACCGGGGGGCAGAAGAATGTTGCTGGGGCCCGAGCCGGCACTGATTCCTAAACACATTTCTGGGTGGGGGCGGGCATGCAGGGAAACTGCTGTGCATGCGATAGCCTAGAGGATGTTTGATTGAACCCTTGTGCACATGCGCAGGCAGGGGAGGATGAGCTGAGCACACTGCCGGCAGTCTGGCGGGTAGAGTCAGTGAGTCTCTGGGAACTGGCTGATAAGGAGTCCCTTAAGGGACATTTAATTTGATTTGTCATTTGGGTGCCTGGGCTGAACGCCCAGGTGCAGCACATCAGAAAAGCAATTAGCTTTTCCATTTCTGGGGGCAGTGTTTTACAGAACCCTATAGGCTACTGTTTTAAAAGTGGTCTGGTTGCCCGACCTGAACACCCAGGCTGTATTCAGATGCATGGGCACCACCATCACTAAAAAAAAATGCAACTGTACAGGGGAGGACTTTCTGGGACTCTGAGGAGGGGAGTGGGATCTAGGGAGCTGCTGCGTGCATGCTGAGTAGAGTCACGAGGGTGGCTCATGGCTTGGTGGTGCCATTTTGTGTTGGTGAATAACTTGGTGACTGGGCTGGAGACCCAGTTTTTATGTGTGTTCTTGACCAGGCCCAGACAGACCAAACTACTACTAGCTGTCTCTGAGTTGGTGAAGATAGAAGAAACTGAAGAACAAGCATCCAGAGTCTGCTAGGGGGTAAGTCATAGGGAAATCATGGGGCTGGGGGGAGTAGGGGGTGGAGGTTGACTGGGAGGATGGGTCTGGGAGACACTGGAGAATGGGTCTGGATTCTGAATTGGGAGGACTGACTGGGAGACACTGGCAATGGGGCTGTGGAGGGGGGAGGACTAGGACTAAAAGACAGAGGGAATTAATGGGGCTGTGGGGGGCAGGACTGGGAGACACTGTGGAATGGGGCTGTGGGGGGGAAGACTGGGGAATGGGGCTGGGGAAAGGGAGAACTGGGAGACACTGGGGAATGAGGCTGTGCAGGTGGAGGATGGGGAGACACTGCAGAATGGGACTGGGGGAGGGACGACTGGGAGACCCTGTGGAATTGGGATGGGGAAGGGGAGACACTGGGGAATGAGGATTTGGGGTTGAGGATTGGGATTTTGGGAGACACTGGGGAATGGGGCTGTGGAGAGAGGACTGGGGGACACTGGGGAATGGGGCTGTGGAGGGAGGACTGGGAGACACTGGGG
>QEPC01008190.1:72208-83041 GCA_003113815.1 Sphenodon punctatus
CCCCCCTGCTCTAATCCACTAGCCCCCACTCCCCTCCCAGAGAACCCAGGAGTCCTGGCTCCCATCCCCCCTGCTCTAATCCACTAGCCCCCCTTCCCTCCCAGGGAACCCAGGAATCTTGGCTCCCTGCCCCCCTCCTCCACTCTCCTGTGTCCTAGGCATTCCTGTATTATGGCCTTTGATCTGCTGCCCGTAGCCATCAGATGTGTGGTGCCCCCCCCCCCCCAAAATCAGGGCTTAACTAGCTGTGTAATCAGCCCCTCTCTCCATCAGGGACTCCTGGCAGTTCCTGCAGCCACTGGATATTCAAGAGTGAGCACGGAGTGAAAACTGGTGCATCAGCATTTCCTAGACTCTTCTCAGAGATCCCCATATTAGCAGCCCTCCTGTATTTCTGGAGTGGGGTAGGTTGGTACTCCTGAGAGGGGAGAGGTCCTGGAGTGTCGCCTCCGCTAACTAAGCTGCCCCTCCTGGAGAAGAAAGGCCCCCATTCCATTTCCTGACGTCTCATCCTGAGCCAGCCAATGCCAGATCAGAGCTGCTGTCTCCCCCTAGAAGGGAAAGGTCTTATATCCGGTTCGCTTTCTGAAATGAGTTTGGGGTTTGGAGGCTGGGCGGGTGGATGTGGTTCTCATGGAGGGAACCTAGACCTAGAGTAATCTACTCTTGTCTGTCTTTTCCCCCATCCCCCTGTTCTGCAGATTATCACGTGAGCCGTTCCCGGAGGAAGAGCGTACCTGGAGGGAAACAATACAGCATCAACATGGATGCACCGCCGCCAGCTCCCCCCTTCCGGCCCTCGGTGAGAGAGTGGGAACAGTCACGCACAGACACAGGCACACGGCCGTGTCCACACGGAGGCACTGCTAGCTCCCCCTTTCCAGCCTTGGGGGAGACTAGTGGGAGGGCAGATACTGCTGCCGGAGCAAACCCCCCTGGCCACACATCCCCTTTACCTACTCTGCTCTCCCTGAGGCTGGTGAACCAGGATTTTGGGTGAAGCTTAGAGGTCAGGCCCCCAGGGATGGGTGAGGCAGGAAGCTGCAACTTGGAACTGCTCTGTCCCTTTGGGGAAGGCATGTTCAGTGAGAGCGTGTAAGACAAGGGATTCAGCGGTGTCCTGGATTCAGCTGTAGGATGGGGAGGTGCATGGGTGGTGGTGGTAGGACTGACCTGGTTATAACTTACTCGTGCTTGTACAAGACAGCATCAGCCTAGATGTGCCAGCAGCTCCCCTCTGAGAAAGTACGGGGCTCATAGACACACACATGCTCCAGCAAATGCCTATTGCATCTGCGCAGGGCCCTGTGTTGGGGTGGGGGGCTCAGCAAGAGTCCCCATTGCAAGGGGTTCGCAGAGACGTCATGTGTGTGAAAAGCACTGGGGTAAAATATTTGGTGGGGAGAGCCTTAAACTTCCAGGGAGCCCCAGCCTCCCAACTTAGCGGGGTCCCTAACATCCAGGGCTGTGAATCAATGCAACATCCATCCCACCTGAGCAGGCCGCAGGCAGCAAGGCAACCTGCATTGCAGCCTGGAGTCCCTCCCCCCAGTCCTGTCTGAGCTGCGGGGTGCTCTCTTCAGCTGAATATCAGTCACTGATGGCTGTGATAGCCAGCGTGTTCGAAGGGGCTCTGCATCGTCATCATCACCTTGCACAGGATCCTGATTTTCACAGATCTGGTACTGCTACCAGACAGTCAGTGCAGTGGGACCCAGGCACCCTTCCATGGAAACACAGACCCACTAATCGGGCGGGGGCTGGCACACAAATCCTGAGCAGAGCTGCTGCTGCTGCTGCTTTTTCACACCAGAGCAGCCAGCCCTGCCCACAAAGCACTTGGGGTTGTGAGGAGCTAGCAGCAGCGGTAGTATTCCGAGGGGAAAGGGTCTGCCCAACCCAGCCCAGCCCAGCCCATAGCCCCAGGGCCACCTCCCTACTGCTCCTAGCTGCACCAGGCAGGAAGTGTGGGGCCCTAAGCTGGTCCTTATTCTAACTCCACTCTTGTCTGGGTGCCCTGCAGCCCACCCAGCTTTCTGCTCTGATGCACTACTGCCACCCAGTGTCATGAATGGGCCAGGGCCAGAGAGAAACTTGCAACTCTGGCATTGTGTTCTGAGCCCTGGGAGGGGAACAGGGCCCAGCCATGGGTTAGAGTGGAGACTGTAGCTGGTGGAAGCAAGCTACCTGGCCTCTCTCGGAGGGGAGGGGCTGGGAGTCAGGATTCTTAGCTTCTATCCCATAACTATAGAATCAGAGACTTGGCGGTGACCTTGAGGGTCATCTAGCCCAACCCCCTGCTTGGAGGCAGGACGACCACTGCTACAGCATCCCCAACAGATGGCTGTCCAGCCTCTTCTTGTTAGGCAGCTCGTAGCTCTGCTAGGAAGTTTTCCCTGATGTTTAATCAAACTCTCCCTGTCACTTGTGCCCATGGTTTCTAGTCCTGCCCCCTGTAGCCAGGCAGAACAGTTCTTTGCCATCTTCTTGGGGGGAAGAGATCTGAATACTGCTGTCATGTCTCCCCTTCAACTTCTCTTCTCTAGGCTAAACATACCCAGCTCCTTTAACCTTTCCTACTAGGACTTGCTTTCTAGACCCCTGACCCTCCTTGTCGCCCTCCTCTGAACCCGTTCCCATTTGTCAATGGCCGCCTTAAAGTGACGTGCCCGGAACTGGCTACAGGATTCTAGATGAGCTCTGACGCCGGTCAAAATAGAAGTGAATTATTACCTCGTGTGATTTGGAGACAGTGACGCTTCTCTTGATGTAGCCTAGAATTGCATTAGCCCTTTTTGCAGCTGCCTCCCACTGCTGCTGACTCTTATTCAATTTGTGATCAAGCCCCAATCCCGTGTGTTTTGCTACCAAGCCAGGGATCCACCCATCTTAGATTTGGCCATTTAGTTTTTCTTCCCTTAATGCAGAACTTTACATTGAATTTTAATTTCTTTAACTTCCCAGATTTCCAGCCTATCGAGATTTCTTTTAATTCAAAGGTGTCAAAAAGTAAAAATTTCTTTTTCTTAGGGCGGCTCACAGTAAAATCAAAATACAAAAATAAACAACAGCAGTATAAATACATAAATAACAACAATAAAACAAAGCATAAAAGTTCACATCAGTTTTTTCAAACCCCCAACTAATCCCTTAACCCATCCCACACACCCCCCCCCCCCCCCCCCCAAACGCCTGGCGGAAGAGCCAGGTCTTACAACTTTCCCGGAAGGTAAGGAGATTTGGGCGAAGGGATCTCTGCCAGGAAGGCAGTCCAAAGTGACGGTGCGCCTGCCGAGAACACCCTACTGCCTGTATGGACCTGCTGGGAACGCGGGCCCTCCAGGAGGGTCAGCTGCAGGGGCTGCCCAGGGGGTGAGGTTATCTTTCAGAGAAGCAGGACCCAAACCATTTAAGGCTTTAACGGTTAAAACCAGCACCTTAACCCACTAACCCAACACACCCCCCCCCCCCGCCAAACGCCTGGCGGAAGAGCCAGGTCTTACAACTTTCCCGGAAGGTAAGGAGATTTGGGCGAAGGGATCTCTGCCAGGAAGGCAGTCCAAAGTGACGGTGCGCCTGCCGAGAACACCCTACTGCCTGTATGGACCTGCTGGGAACGCGGGCCGTCCAGGAGGGTCAGCTGCAGGGGCTGCCCAGGGGGTGAGGTGATCTTTCAGAGAAGCAGGACCCAAACCATTTAAGGCTTTAACGGTTAAAACCAGCACCTTGAATTGGACCCGGAAGATAATAGGCAGCCAGGTCAATGCTTGGAGCACTGGTGTAATGTGTTCCCTGCGGCCTGGCCTGCTCAAGAGATGGGCTGCAGCATTTTGCACCAGCTGCAGCTTCCCAACCATCAACAAGGGCAGCCCCACATTGCGACAGCCCAGTCTTGAGGTGACGGACGCATGGACGAGGGTGTCGAGGTACGAGTCTCAGACATATGGGCAGAGCCTTCTCAGATGTAATTGGCGGAAGGTGCCCCTGGCGACAGCCGACACCTGGGAATCCAAGCACCTCTGTGATTCCCGGAGCACCCCCAGGCTCTGCACAGATGGAACCAATGGAGGGCGAACCTCCCCAATAATAGGAGTGTTCCCCTCCCCTAGATCATCGACGTGCCCCCCCCCCCATCTCACCTCTGTCTTATCAGGATTGAGCTTCAATCGGCTTGACTGTATCTAGTCCCCCACAACAGCCAGACACCGGGACAACAAGGAGATGGCAGGTCCTGGGTCAAATAAAAAAGATAAATACAGCTGGGTGTCATCTGCATATTGATGACAATTAACTCCCCCGCTGCGTGTGACCTCCCCAAGTGGCTTCATAGACACGTTGAACATTTAATGCTTAGCCAGCATGGTAAACAGTATTCAAACAGTTACAAACAATAGGAATAGTACAAAACCATAACTATATACAAATCAATCTCAAACAAGTTAAAGGTTTCCTCTAATTTGGGCAGCACATCTAGCAAAAAAAGCAACATTGTATAACAAGTGGGTTCTGTGAGGACAGCAGAAATATGAGTTTCGGAGCTTACCACCAAATAGAGGCAAAATCCAGTGATTCCTTACATCCTCACACAAAGGGCAAGTTATCAGATAGTGGAGGAGATTGTTCCATAATTACATGGACAAGTCCTGGCTTCTCTGGGCACACCGTTGTATCTACCTTTCACTACTGCAGAGAGGAATGTTTGGAATTGCAAAGCTGTAAATACTTCATGGTGCCACATTATAATTTGCAAGATCAAGTTGCTTATCCAAGTCATCAATTCTAACCATAATTTGTGGAGCATCCTCCCAATAGTAGCTTCATGTTCAAGCCCAACAGGAAGAAACCCCAACCATCTAACCTATGTTGTATATGATCAAACCAGTAGGAACCCTGAGATGTCGGGTTTTCAAACTTCTCTGAGGCACAGCCAGGGAAGTTGATCTGCGTTCATACATGATCGCTCTACCCTAATATCGTAGTACACTCTTAGCAATATTCCCTGGTCAAGAAGGGCAAGCTTTATGTGGCCTTAATTGACCTAAAAGCTGCTTTTAATTCCATTGATAGGGTGCGGTTCTCAGAAAAGTTGGAAATGGCTGGTGTTGACCTCAGATTCGTGGTCTTGTTAAGAGTACTCTGTGCAAGGACTCTGGCAAAACTTAAGCCTGGTTGCTATTGCTGGCAATATAAACAAAGGTGTTAGGCAGGGGTGCCTTTTGGCACCATTTCTTTTTATTGCTTACATTGATGATATAGTGGATACACTGTAATTCAAGGTGTTCACTTCCCCTCCCAGTTTTGTGTCATCTGCAAACTTGATAAGTATTTCCTCAACTCCTGGATAGTTGGACCCAGGACAAAACCCTGCTGGACCCCACACAATACTTCCCTCTGCACCAATAAGCCATTGATGAGATTAGACAAACAAAAAACCTACGGTTTTCCAAACTTAGTTAAAGTGGTTTCATATAAACCAAACTTTTACAAACCTGGAAATTGTATATGTTAAGGCTCCCACCGTAACTTGCACCCCTTGTAAGCAGTGAAATACTGTGCTCACTGACAGCTTCGGCTCCACGCACCCACACTTTGCCTTGGTCTTTGAGCCCCAATCCTCTTCCTTTGCAGGTTGGGGGCAACACTAAAGCTAAGATGACACGCTCTTCTCTGTCCAATATTACATTGTTACTGTACTTCGAATGTGGAAATAATTTATCTTTTTTTAAAAACCCCCTCAAATATCCATTCTGTGGCAGCAGATCAACTGCATCTCCCGACAGTACAGGTGACTAACAGGATGTTAATATTCCAAGATCACATGACTACATGGACTAGTTGTGCTGTCCTTACATTTCAATTTGAGTCTTGTGATTTTTTGGAGAGGCAAGTGGGGTTTATTGGGTTAGGGTTAGGGTTGGAAGTTAGTGGGTTAAAATGGGGGGCACAGGTGAAGTCAGAACATTTCCATCTTCTGAGAGTGAAGTGGTGGTTAGTGGGTTACAGCGGAAGGGCACAAATCCGTAGTGTGTTATAGTAGATGGTAATCCCAAATGAAACAAATTGAAATGTAAGGACAGCACAACTGCTCCATGTAGAAGAGATGGGGCCCTGCTTAAGGCAAGGCTGGCCCTGGCTCCACACCTCCCTTACCTTGGTAGAGAACGACTCTGCCGGAAAGAAGCCAGGGACCTGCTCCACTCCAGTCTTCATGCACATGCGTAAATCTCCCCCTCTATACTCCAGCCAGTTTCTAGTCATCAGTCACAAGCGCATGCGTCACTTAGCTTAACAAATACAGCGTATGGCACTTGTTTGTTTGTTTTTAAAAAAAACAAACATCTTGACCCCTCATCAAACACCAAATATCGGACCATTGCACATACTTAGAATATTCAATATCTGTCCTATGCGGCCATCTGTGTTTGTAAGTGTATACTCACAGAGAAAACCTCGTCAACATTTATTTATTCATTTATTTATTTAATATATTTACATGCCGCCCCTCCTGCAAACAGCTCGGGGTGGCTAACAAATTTCAATTAAAACAATTTTAAAAATATTAAAACAATCATAAAAATCGTACAATAAAACAGGGAGGACAGAAATTTACAAAAAATAATAAGGAAGGGTAGGGTGATAAAAACCCATTAACCCACCCTCCCCAAAGGCCTGGGCGAACAGCCAGGTTTTACAAACTCGCCGGAATGTTAAACGGCTCGGGGCCAGGCGAGCTTCCTCCGGGAGGGAATTCCAAAGGTGCGGCCCAGCCACCGAGAATGCCCTCTCCAACATCAGGTCACAAGCCAGAGGAGATTGCCCCGGGGCGCTCCATTGAAGTCAGCGGACCTCTCAATGAACAATGTTAGCTCCGCCTTAAATAATGGAGCCACTAGCGTGGTTCCATAATAACTTTTTGAGTGTGGTTCTTCAGCCAGCTGTGAATCTACCTTGTTGTAGTGTTTTTTAGTCCTCACTTTGCAAGTTTGTCAGTGAGGATCTTGTGTGAAACTTTGTCAAATGCTTTGCTGAAATCAACTTCCCCCTTGAGTGACTGCGTGAATTCCCACTGTTGGGGGCATGTTCACTGCGGCCATTCTGCAGCACCCTCAAAGCAGCCATCTGTGTGGGACAAACGCCACCCCCAGGCGCGAGGCTTGCTGCGCGCACAGAGGGTATAAAGGGGATGGGGTCGCTCCATCCCCCTCAGTTTCTTCAACCATGATAAAACTTTTCCAGTGGCTGAAGCATCTCAGGATTTCCTCCCAAGTCCAGTGAGATACCCTTTAAAGAAAACAGATAAGAATAGCTTTGTTAACTTTACTGTTCTAAAACCATTATACTTACCTTTCCCCTACCCTTGTTATTCTATCTATTCATCCATCCCCCATTCCCTTTCCCTCGGAGGACAAATATTAGGGAGAGGAAGAACCTTACAAAAGACAAAATCTTGGGAAACAAGGGAGGTTTTAAAAGTGTAAAGACTACCCGACCCCCTACTTTATAACTGATCTGCATGATAAATGCCTAGTATGCTGAGGGGAGTCTCATTCCCCCTCAGGCTGTATGGCCTGTTGCATAGGCTAAGACAGATAAACAGGCAAACGAGGCTGCCATTTTCTCTTCTGAAGAAACCATTAGTACCGGCAGTGTCAGCAGACCCAACATGACATCAAAAACACCAACAACAAACATCTTACCTTGTCAGGAAAAGAAACCACTGGACCTGAGCCTTGGCATGGGGACCTCTTTGCTGGAAGAACAGCTGGGTTAGTACACTGACCTGCACCGTTCCCTTGATAAAACTCCATCTCCCTCTGCATAAGGCTAAGGCCACTTGCCCAAGTTATCGGGGCCAGCGATTCTCCTGGCAGGGAAACTTACACCCAGATCCGCACTCATCTGAGTTCAGTAAAGAAACATCTCCAATCTCCAACAAGCTTCCAGGAATTACCACACTCAGATCATGGCACAGTCTCTGCACCACCAACAGATTCTTTGCTAAACCCTACTAATCCCCCCCATCGGAGGATTACAAGCAGTTCCAAAAATTGCTTAGAAGACTTAATGTGGCAATACTGAAATTGTCAGTAAAAATAGTGAAAAAGGCACCCGCGGTGCCAGTTTTTGACATACTGTCTAGGGATGACCCAGGGCAGGTTACAATCCCTTCTTTGAAGACATCACGCACAGTGCTATGGAGTTATGGAGTGTCCCAGCATCTACTCTAGCCGTCAGTACCCATGCAAATGGGATGTACCCACTGATTTGCTTCTGCAGCATTAACCATGAGGATAGCTAATTATCTGCCCTATCTGGCTACCAACATATCCTGTGAGAGACGACCTTGGAAGCAAGCCAAAAACTACCAGAACAGGCAAAACAAGAAATTCATTCAGATATTCCATCCAATCCAAAACCAAACCTTTCCCCCATCCCCTGGGTCTCAAACCCCTGGCCCCCAGGATTTGGAATGCTGCTCTATCTGCTGGTGCCACCACCACCCAGGTCTGGCTGCAGCCCAGCACCCTCCCCCTCTGACATGACTCCTCCCAGTTCTTGCTTTGACTATGTTCACCTCGGGTGTCCCCCCTTGTATCTTCTGCAGCCGGTGTTCTCCATTGTGTCTATCTCTGTTCTGGTCTCGCCTCCTGGCCTCCTGATTGGCTGCCAGCCAGTAGATAAGGCATGCTGGTGGCCATGGGAAGCTGGGTGGAGTAGTTCTCCCTCCCTCCCCCCCCCCCCCGGTCATGTCTCTAGCCTCTGGTTGTTGTCTTTGTCACTCTAGTCTTGTTCCTCAGCCATGGTCCTTGCTATGTTTCCCCTCAAGCTTTCAGTCCCTGTTCCTTTCTAGCTTCCAGGCTCTGTCCCCCGCCCCCCCGCCTTTAACCTCCAGGTCTTGTTCCTCTCTGTCTTCCAGACCTCTTGTTCTCTCCTTGTCTTGGGTTCCGGGAGTCCTCATTCCCTATTCTTTTCTGGACCCCAGTGATGACCTGTATTCTCTCAGAGGTTGGCAAGGCAAGTTCCCTGGGATGTGTTTCACTGTTCCTGGGAGTGGGAGATGGCTGAGGGGATCTCCCCTCACTCTGCTTCTTACCCCTCTTGTGCTCCCATGTCTGTTTCCCCCCTCCTCTAGCCCCTTTTGTTTACCTCCCTGCCTCTGGCCCTCACTCCCTCAGCCCTCCTGGTCTTACATCATCAACTTTCTGGAATTAAAAGCAATACAGCTGGCCCTGAAATCCTTCATGAAACTTCTGGAGGGACATGTGGTCCAAATATTAACAGACAGCACAGCCTCAATGTGGCATCTGAACAAGCAGGGAGGAATGAAATCACCATACCTATCCAGACTAACAGAGAAGATCTGGAACTGGTGTATCAGCCACAACATTTACATCAATGTTCCAGGAGTAGACAACGACTTAGCAGACTCTCTCAGCAGATCTATCTCAGACCAACACAAGCAGTCACTGAAGGACGAGGTAGTCTGGCACCTATTCATGGTATGGGAGTCAGCCAGATGTAGACCTTTTTGCCACACAAGAAAACACAAAAATAATGACATTCTGCACCCAAGGGGGACTACACGCTGAAGCCTTGGGGGACACATTCATGATCCAGTGGAACTTCAAATTGCACTATGCGTTCCAACAAATTCCAAGAGTTCCATAGAAAGCTCAACATGACCACACATGTCTGATCCTCATTGCACCAGTTTGGGCCTGTCAACATTGGTACTCAACAATTCTGCAGTTGCAAATCAGTATGTTCCCACCCAGAATGTCACCAGACTTATTATCTGAAGACCATGGGAGAACCTGAGTGCTTTGAATTTAACAGTGTGGCTGATCTAAGGATAAGAGCTATGGGCAATATACCTCATGATGATCCACAGTTTATATATACAACACAAGAAAGCATTCCATGTTATGAATGTACAGTCCTAAGTGGCATAGATTCACCCTATGAGCTTCAGAGCAAGGTCTCAACCCACTTTCATGTCCACTGCTGAAAATATTGTCCTACCTCCTATTTTTTGAAAATGAGTAATCTCTTAAGAGTCTTTAATAAAGCTACACTTGGCTGTGATAGTGTCAAACACAATCACATTGACAGTAAGTCTGTATTTTCTTTCCTAATAGTCAAATTCTTCTTAAAACAACTAAGTCTAACTTAACCACCAAAACCTCGCCCTATGCCTACATGGGACTTAAACTTGGTTTTAGCAAGACTGATGCAAACTCCCTTCAAGTAATTGGCTATCTGCCCTTTACCATACGATCTTCCTAGTGACCATCACATCAGCAAGAAGAGTAACCAAACTCGCTGCATTAAGAGCCCCACCCCCAACAACAAAGTGATGTTACAACAGGATCCTGCCTCCTTCTTGCCAAAAATTGTTACACCTTTTCATTTAAACCGAGAAATAGGTTACCAGTATTTTACAGCAGTTGATTAGACACCACACTACATGCATAGATCCCAAGATTTCAGACAACATGACTATTCTTTTCAGTCCAGGGAGCACACAAGGAAAAAATAATGTCTTCCCAAAGAATCCCAAAATTAATAGTAACTTGCATTACCTATTGTTATTCCTTAGAAGGGTGCCGACCCCCAGAAGGGTTTAGTGCACACTCAGCAAGATCAATCTCCACTATTTTAGGTTCTTTGGGACATATTCCACTTCTACATGTCATCAATCTCTCCCTTTCCACAGGCTCCTTCCCCTCTGCTTTCAAGCATGCCACTGTCTCCCCCATCCTCAAAAAGCCCACCCTGGAACCATCTGACCCCCTCTAGTTACCGGCCAGTCTCCCTCCTTCCCTTTGCCTC
>QEPC01008190.1:113486-142688 GCA_003113815.1 Sphenodon punctatus
TCCTGGGTTCTTGGGGAGGGGAGTGGGGGCTAGTGGGTCTGAGCAGGGGGGGCTGGGAGCCAGGATTCCTGGGTTCTTGGGGAGGGGAGTGGGGGCTAGTGGGTCTGAGCAGGGGGGGTTGGGAGCCAGGACTCCTGGGTTCTCGGGGAGGGGAGGGGGGCAGGATTTAGAATTTGGAAGGGACATTTAGGGTCACCTAATCCAGCCCCCTGCTTGGAGGCAGGATGATGACAACATCCCTCCTGACTCTGTAAATCTCGAGCAGCGGAGAACCTGCCGCCTCCGTCCTTGGGAAACTTGTTCCATAGCCGCACAGCTCAAATTGTTAGGAATTTTTTCCAGATTTTTAGAAGAAATCTCCCTTTGTGTAATTTGAGCCCATTATTTCTTGTCCTACTGTCTGTAGCCATGAAGTACAGTTCCTTGCCATGTTTTTGGTGGGAGCCCTTGAGATATTTGAAGACTGCTGTCATGTCTCCCCTCAATCTCTGCTTTGCTAGGCTAAATGTAGAATGATAGAATGTCAGGGTTAGAAGGGATCTTGAGAGTCATCTAGACCAACCCTTTGCTTGGAATCAGGATGATGACAGCTACAGCATCCCCAACAGATGAATGTTTAGTCTTTTTTAAAATCCCAGCAACGGAGAGTCCGCAGCCTCTCTGGACAGCTTGTTCCATCGCTGCACTGCTATTACTGTTAGGAATTTTGTCTTGATATCTGACCAAAGTCTACCTTCCTGAAATTTGAGCCTGTTCTTTTGAGCTAGTTCTTTTTTGAGGAGCTCCACGATTCTCACTGACAGGTGTATCTTCCTGCTTTGCAGGCAACCCAGAAAACTCCCGTTTGTCAGCAGTTTCCAGGCAGGCTTCCTGGGACAATCTAGAAGGGAGTCGAGGCTCCCCCTTAGCGTTCCCCCGTCCCCTGCATGGGCTTTTGATCTCGCAAGAGGAGGGGAGGATAAAAGGAGAGGGCAGAGCCTCAGTTCCTTCCAACACTTTGCTTGCTTAAGTCTAAGCCACTCGTCAGCTCTAAAGTTTTTCCCCTTTATTTCTTAGTTAGGTTATTAGTTAAGTAGAACAGTTAGGTTCTGTGGGATCTTTCTGCCCTCGGGCCATTCTTAGACCACATTGTTCATATGGGACATTCAGAGCCATGTCAAGAAATGGGACTTCAAGAGGTACCTTTCTTGCCCTGCCATCCTCTCCATCACCAGTCAACATGACTTTGTGGGGAGTACGTTTCTATGTGTTTGTGCACAGTGGAACCATACACCACATATAATGTCTTTTGGGTCTTCCCATCACAATTGACAGGTGTTTTCTCTGCTGCCCATGGTTGTTACAAAGGGTCGGTCCACCCTGTAAGACAGGCAGAGATCAAGGCCTGATTCATACGTGCAGGTGTTGAGTGTTGTGTGGCACCCCAGAATTGAAGGCCCTTTTGAATAATCCCTCATTAAAAAAACTCCCGGCAAGTAGAAAACAGATCCATCTGCAAGAGTGCTAGACTTACAAGGGTTTTGCCCTGAAGCTCTAGTTTTTTCTAAGCAAGCAGGTCTTTTAGATTGCTTTAAGGAAGCCACCTTAAAAAAACCCACCCCCGCCCTGACAGGGCTCCTGTACCGGGAGTTGCATAGAATGAAAAAAATGTTCACTAACCTATTAACCTGATACAGACAAGCCGTTTTATTCTAATTTGACTACTAAGGCTGCAGTCTTTGGTGGACACACAGCAACTCCTGACCATGCTGCCTGCCCCACTGCCCATGATCATGGAGCCGATAATCCAAAGGGAAAATCTAGACACCCCCTATTAAATCTGCCCACCCCCCAGACACACAAACCCTGAACTGAACAACTGCAGGCTGTCCCCACACATTTAGGATTATTAAGAGCTCTCTGCCAGGAGTGAGCCAGCAAGTGGAAGGAGCTACAATCCACCCACCCGGACTCCCTTTCTCCGCAGTCCAGAGGCAACGCCTCTGCTCTGATCACATCTGCTGAATCACACCCCCCCCAGGGGGGAATCTCTCTGCCACAAGGGAGAGAAGCAAGACCCCCCAAAACACACAGCTCAGACTACACACTTCCCATGAACTCTCCTTTCACTCAAATCGAGCAATCCCTCTCCCCTGGTTTCTCTCCCCACCAATCCACCCCTTCCTACACATTCCTAGGGATGTGTGAGGGGGAAGAGAGTCCCTCCACCCAACTTCCATCCTGCAACCATTTATTTATTTATTTATTTATTGTCATTTTTATGCCGCCCCCTCATGCCCACGGCATCTCGGGGCAGCTAACAATACGATAAAACAATAAAATACATTAAAACCAACATCACTTTTAAAATAATTAAAAAAAAACCGACCCTAACCCTCCCCTGCAGTTCCCCAAATTCCCCACGCCACTGATCTCCCACATTTACTCCTCCCTCCCCCCTCCCCTCCAAAGGCCTGGGAGAACAGCCAAATCTTGCATGCCCGCCGAAAGGTGAGCAGACCCGGGGCCAGGCGGGCTTCCTTCGGAAGGGAGTTCCACAGCCATGGCCCGACCACCGAGAACACCCTCTCCATGGTGGCCCCCCGTCTTACACGGGGGACCTCCAGATAGGCGTCCCCAGTGGATCGGAGGGTCCGTCCTGAGTCACAGAAGGCGAGGCGGTCCCCGAGATAAGATGGACCGAGACCGTATAGGGCTTTGTATACCAGTACTAGTACCTTGAACTTGGATCGGTACGCTATAGGCAGCCAGTGCAGAGAACGGAGCACTGGTGTAATGTGCTCACGGCGACCCGTCCCCGTAAGGAGACAGGCCGCCGCATTCTGCACCAGCTGCAGCCTCCGAACCAATAACAAGGGAAGCCCCATGTAGAGCGCGTTGCAGTAGTCAAGCCTTGAGGTTGTGGCGAAACGCCAGTAGGGGGTGCTATACAGCTGAGCCACCCACCTCATTGTGTTTCTCCAAATCTCTGACTAGGGGTTCCCACAGCTGGCAAACCCCCCAAAACCCTTGATATTCCGCTGCCACCACCTGCATGTTTCCCCGCGGGCATTCACACCACTCAGGAAATGTGAACCCCCAAAAGGCATAAGTCTTACAGCTTCCCAAAAGCACTCCCCTTTCCTGGCAGTCTGTTCCTGGGATTTCCTCCTCTGTGTTGGAGGCCGATCCCCAGAGCTACCCACAGGAGACTTCCCTTGGTTTCAAAGCTGTTGACTCCTAGCCAGATAGGTAGATTTTTCCCTCTCCTTGCCTTAGTAGCGAGGTTTGGCCATCCGGCCCAAAGGAGGCGTTTAATGGTCAGCCAATAACTCACACACACACACCCAGTAGGGTAAAAAGAAAACTTAGACTTGACTGATACATATAAAAAGGAATAAAAGCATAGAACTAGGGGTGATACCCCTTTGAGCAATCAGAGTCAGTCCTGTGGACTGTAGCCCGTAGCCTGTTTGGAAAGCATCTTCCTATAACTGTAGCTGAGGTACTCACACTAGTCCTGATCAGGTCTCCACAGGGGATGGTTTTCCTATGGGGTCCAAGTTCTTCTTCAGGCAAAGGCCAGAGTTACTGTTAAGCCATATAGTCCATGAGTGCCTCCAGGCAGGGAGGTCACCAGCCTAGCAGCGTCTGCTAGATATCTCAGTCAGTGAGTCCAGAGAGAGAGTCAAAATGCCTGTGCTGGTCCTTTCAAGGCATCCTTGATCTTTGTTCTGATTTGTCCAGGAGGGTCAGCTGACTGTAGTCCAGCAGCCCCTCTCCTTCTATGATTCGATCATCCCACGTCACCTGTCTTAGGTGTAGAGTCCCCCCCACCCCCCCATTGGAATTTCAGGAATGAAGAAGTCCTGAACAGGTGTTTGTTGAGGCCTGGGCTTTGGCTGAGCTAGGTTCGCAGTTTCAGCGATGGGGGGTCGGAGGGGGTCTTTGTCAGGGCAAGGGCATTTTGCCACAGGGGGCATCCAAAACATTGGCAGATGTGGGCTTGGGGTGCAGGGGCAGGATCANAAGGCATGGATGAGAGTGGCCAGGTCGAGTCTGGAGATGTATGGGTGCAGCCGCCGCACCAGATACAGCTGGCGGAAGGCGGCTTTAGCTACCACTGCCACCTGCCGATTCAGGCGGAGGTCTGCATCCAAAATCACCCCCAGACTCTGTACCTGCTGGGCAACCGGAGGGCAGACCCCCCCAATAGGAGGAGCTGACACCTCCTTCGCCCGCCCCACTACCATCACTTCCGTCTTATCTGGGTTCAGCTTCAGTCTGCTCTGCCTCGTCCAATCCACCACGGCCTCTAAACACTGGGAAAGTATCGAGAGGGCAGGACCTGGGTCCGTTGAAAAGAGAGGTACAGCTGTGTGTTGTCAGCATATTGGTGACAACACACCCCGAACCGTCTCACGATCTCCCCCCAGGGGCTGCATATACACATTAAATAACAGTGGAGACAGAATGGAACCCTGCGGAACGCCACAGCCAAGGCCCGGGGGCATGATGTTTCAGCTCCCAGCACCACCCGCTGGCTTCTGTCTAAGAGGAATGAGCGGAACCATCCAAGAACAGTCCCGTCCAGACCCCCCAGATCTCGCAGCCGTCTCAACAGCAGCCCATGGTCCACGGTATCAAAAGCGGCTAAGAGATCCAGAAGGACCAGAAATGTCGACCGTCCTGCGTCCATCTCCCGGCAGAGATCGTCGGCCAAAGCCACCAATGCCGTCTCAGTACCATAGCCGGGGCGGAACCTCGATTGAAAAGGGTCAAGGAAACCGATGCTATCAAGATGCCGCTGGAGCTGCAGTGCCACCACCCGTTCAATAACCTTCCCTTAAAAGGGAAGGTTAGAGACAGGGCGGCAGCTGGCGAGCGCATCCACGTCTAAAGATAGCTTCTTCAGCAGGGGACGCACCACAGCCTAATTAAGGCTGGGCGTCAATCTACCCTGCCGAAGGGACGCCTTGATAACCCTCGCCAGCACCATCCCTAGTGTTTCCCTGGAGGCTTTCATCAACCAAGACGGGCACGGATCGAGTTGACAACTGGTGGCCCTAACAGACCCCAGGACATCCGCCGCATCGGCTGGCGTCACTTCCTGAAACTCAACCCAAGAAGATGGACCAGACTGGGCCTCTGCAACCTCACGCTTCTCACTTACTGCCTTCAATCCGGTGTCGAAGTCGCTCTGGATCTGAGCAATCTTGTCTGCGAAGTAGGTGACAAATTGCTCACAGTGGGCCTGGGACAAGTCCCCATCCAGGCGGAGGGAGACTGGACTAACCAGCCCCCAAACCATTCGAAGTAGCTCTGCCGGGCGTGACTTCGCAGACACTATGAGGGCAGCAAAGAATTCCTTCTTTGCTGTCCTCACAGCCTCAACATAGGACCTCCTACCTACCTGCTTCATACCCCACACACGGGGCCCTGCGGTGACGAAGCGGAGGCAGGGGACGTTTTGGAGCCACCATGTCGATAGTCGCCTCCATCAAGGTGTTCCAGAACTGGACCAGCTCATCGACAGTGTGGCCGTCAGGGTCTAGGATAACTCCCCCAGGGCCTCCTGGAACCTTTGCAGTTCCATCAGCCTCTGAGGGCGGACCAACCTAACTGGTTCCATCCCCTTCTGGAGGTGGTGTGCCGGGAGGCAGGCCTGTAGGAGATAATGATCCGTCCATGACAATGGTGTCCTCCTGACATCCCCCACTAACAGATCACCCGCCTCAAGGCCTGAACAGAAGACCAGGTCGAGGGTATGCCCCTTCACGTGGGTCAGGCAGTTGACAATTTGGGGCAAATCCATGGTTGCCATGGCGGCCATGAACTCCCGCTCCGCTCCTGCAAGGCCGGCATTGGCATGGGCGTTGAAGTCCCCCTGGACCAAGGTCATAGGGGAGCCCAGCGCCACTTCCAAGGCCAGTTCTGCTAGAGCGGCGAGGGATGCAGCTGGGCAGGAAGGGGCCCGGTACACCAGCAGCACCCCCAGGTTACCCCCAGCCAAATCTAACACCACATGGAGGGCCTCTATTCCTTAAAGGCCTGCAGTCAAGATTTTGTGACCTGCAAAGGGACACAGTTAGTTTAGCACGGAGCTGGCTGATGGAACGCACTAATGATGTCATCAGCCACTATGGGCTCCTTTTCAGTCTCTCTAGCTTCCAGCCAAACTTATGTTTTCATGAAAACTATAATAACTATGACAGCAATTCTTGTTGTGTTAGCTTTTGGATCATTAATTGATTAAATTATGGGACTGATGCTGAAATCTGAGATTTAGGAAAAATTCCTGTTACTACTCTCAGCGCAGATCTTTGGAGGACTACACTTAGCACCGTTGGAACTGGGATGGGCGACGCTCACTTTGTTTCCATCCTCCATCATGAGCATAGCCTCCAGAGAGGGCTGACTATAGCAGACACCCCAGAGGAACTGTGGCCTCCAACAAGCTCTACTGGAGGAGTCCCTCTCTTGCCAGCTCCCCCTCTGCCTACCCAGCCTCCTGGCCCCATCTCGCTGCCAGTTTTTACAGAACTTGCTAAGGGTGTGCTGTCGGCATCATTTCTGGAGGCTATCCATCCTCCGACTCCACAAGCACCACTGGCACTACAAGCCCGTCCCACCAGCCTCTCTTTCCTCCACTCTTTGTTGGACCAACACCCACCACCGGCCCCTCCCATCAAGATACAGGTAAAGATACATCTTCATCCTCCTCCCTGCTCCCCGATTCAGATGAAACTGTAGGTCTGTCTCCCACCAATGTCATCTCTGACTCATCCTCCATGTTCTCTATAGAGAATGTGAAAACCTTTCAGGCTGAGGAGGCTGGTGACAGCCAGGCTGCAGGTCCCGAACAAGATTTGTAAGAAGAATCTGACTGGACCAGTCTTTGTATCCTGGGAGGCAGAAATGGGACAGATTATGCTCTCCATCTTTGATGAGCTCCTTGAGCCCTCTGGAACTCTGTGGGATATTCCAGCATCGGCTAGCCCCACTAGCAAGTTGGAAGACCCCTTTACACAATCCCTCAGGAGGATGCCTCAGTGTTCTTCCAGCATCCGGCAGCACCAAACTCACTATTTATTTATTTATTTATTTATTTATTTATAAAATCATTTAATAGCCTGTCCCTCCTGCTCCAAGCAGTCAGGGGGGCAGCTTACAATGTTAAAACATAAAATCAATAAAACCATAAAATACAATAAAAAGGAAGGCACAAAACCCAAACCGTCCCCCCAATCCCACCCTACACCCCATCTCCCTTGCCAAAAGCCAGGCGGAACAGCCAGGTTTTACACATATGATGGAAGGAGGGGAGATCCGGGACCACCCAGGCCTCCACTGGGAGGGAATTCCACAGCCTAGGTGCAGCCACTGAGAATGCTCTCTCCATAGTGGCCCCCTGGGCCACACGAAAGACCTCTAGAAGGGCGCCCCCAGTGGACCACAGAAGTTGCTCCAGAGCGCGGAGAGTGAGGCGGTCCCACAGGTAAGTTGGGCCAAGGCCGTATAGGGCTTTATAGGTCAAAACCAATACCTTAAATAGGGCCTGGAAGACTATATGCAGCCAGTGCAGAGCCCAGCACACCGGTGTAATGTGCTCACAGTGATTCGTCCCCGTAAGGAGACGGGCCGCTGCATTCTGCATTAGCTGCAGTCTCCAGACTGTCACCATAGGTAGTCCCACGTAGAGTGCGGTGCAATACCAGCAGCCTCCAGCAGTCCAGGTCTGGGACGATCCAGAGACTTTGCCATCGAATCACGAGGGAATGCCACCTTGATGTACCTGGCTGCAAGGCCTTTTCTCCCCCTGCTCCCGGATAATCCTCCACACGGGTAGCTCTCGTCTTGACCTCCTGGAGGCAGCACTTGAAATGTTTCGTTTGCGCACGCGCGCCCAGCTACCCCATTGCCTCAGTCTAATCTCTGCCTCGGACTGACAGGAGGCTGTTGGTGGTGCTCCGTCAGGGGTGCCAGGACAAGATTTGTCGACAAGACCAAAGGAGAAGATTAGAGCTCCATGGCGGGGCCATAAGGCAACCGGAACCAACCGCGAGCTGGGAGCGGCGACCAGACCCAGACCAGCTCCCTTGCAAGAGCTGGGGAGTGGGGAAGCCGCGCAGCAAGACAGGGCTCAAGCCTCACTGCGGTAGCACCCTAGCCGGCTCTCCCCCACCTCAGAACTGTTCACGCCGTGCGTGAATTCAGTTCAGCCGGAAGCCCGTTTCCATACCGGCAGCCTGAACCTCAGTCTCTCTGGGAGTCTGGGCGGGCAGAATGGAGGAAGGAGCGCAAGACTCACGAGAACCGCAAGTACCCCAGCAGGATGCATCCATCGCATCTCTGACTGTCACCTTGGGGAAAGTGCTGGAGTCACTAAACAGAATCCCAAGCAAAAAAGAAAAGAAAGCGGGCTCCCTCTAAATCCCCTCATAACTCTGGGCCAAAAAGAGCAGGAAGGACCAAGTCCCCACCAGAGGGCGCTGCACCCCCTCATAGCCCTGGGCCAAAAAGAGCGGCAAGGTCCAAGTCCCCACCAGAGGGCGCTGCACCCCTGTCACGTTTTGCGTTTTTCTCATAAATTACAAAGGGAAAGTGAGCTAAGTTTCCCAGCTGAACTGGTCATACTGGATTGGGCTACACTTTTTCCCAATTTGTATAATATGAGTTTACACTTCACTTTAATATCCAGCTAGCAAAGCAAGTATTGTAAAAATGACAATACATTTATAAATAAGGGAACATGAGACTTTTGGATTATAAAAATATATGCAAAGTTTACTTAAATATAAATAGAAAGTATCAGTAGCTTACATAGAATGGTATGATAGCCAATCAAAGTTACATGATCTTAAAACATTTCTATCTTAAGAAAAAGCTTGTAAAAGCTTAACATATGCACAATTCATTGGCTCAAAGATATCAAGAATTTATACATTACATTGTCCCAGATTCATCCTTTGTCTGCCATAAAGATGTTAAATGAGAAAGAAATCCAAGCATGTGGATTTTCAGTCTGAGGAAAGCCAGGCTGTCTCTCTCTATAAAAGAAGCCTGTTAGAAGGATCATGTTACTGAGTAGTGTCATCATGTCATCATCCTCAAGGAGATACACTGGATGATGACATGATGACACTACTCAGTAACATGATCCTTCTAACAGGCTTCTTTTATAGAGAGAGACAGCCTGGCTTTCCACAGTCAAAGTTCAGATGGGGAGTTTTAGAAAAAACTTCTATTGGAATGTGGCTAATGGGGCCCTATTTGGACCTAGCTAGTCACAGAAGCTGATTTTAAAAATCAATGCTTGTGAAATACAATTAAAATACATTGAAACATAAAGTTAACATATAAAAACTCAAAGTTAATACATTTGGAACACAGATAGCCAAAATATATAGGCTTATAACAGGAAATACATGACACCCCCTCATAGCCCTGGGCCAAAAAGAGCAGAAAGGTCCAAATCCCCACCAGAGAGCGCTGCACCCCCTCATAGCCCTGGGCCAAAAAAAGCAGGAAGGTCCAAGTCCCCACCAGAGGGCGCTGAAGCCCACCTTGTAGAATGCTCGGGGGCGGGGGGAGTTTCTCAGGAGAGGCCTAAACCCCGCAGATCCTTTTCACAGGCCCAGCACAGAGGGGATTCTTCCTCTGAGGAGTCCTCACGAGGGGAAAACTCAGACATTGAGGAAGGGGAGATTCAGTCCCCATAGACTGATCCCAGGGACAAGGACAGGCAATTTCCCCCACAATACAGGGAGGAACTCTTGTCAAAAATAATAAAGACCCTTCACTTAAAGGAAAAGGCTAACAAGGGGGAGTCCTCTGACTTGCAAGAGGAGGAGGAAAGAGACTATATCCCCAGCATCCACGGCAAGGACCTAGGGATCCCGCTGGACAAGGCCTTTGAGAGACTGGTGCTCGAGGAATGGAAGTTGCCAGATAAGGCCCACAGAATGAATAGATCCCAGGACGCCATGTATGCTTTTTCTAGAAAGAAGGGGCCTTTGTTTAGCAACCCAAAGGTAGATGCTACTGCAGCCTTGCTGGCTAGACAGACAGTGTTCCCTACAGAAGGAGATGTTTTTCCAAAGGACCCTACTGACAGGGCAGTAGACAGGACCCTTAGGAGGGTGTTAGCTTCTTCTACTACCTCCCTAAAGATAAATATTCTCTCGTTCTACATGGCAAGAGCCCTCCTTGCATGATTCCAGGAAATCCAGAACCCAGAGCTGTCACAGAAGAGAACTCAGACACTCTCTTCGCGAATTTTTCTCGCCACTTCCCTTCTGGCGGATTCCACTATGGACTCAATGACTTGGTCAGCTTGCGCAGTTATGAGCTGCATGGCAGCCAGAAGGAGAATCTGGCTGAGGTCCTGGCAAGAAAACACCATAGCTAAGAACTTGTTAGTGGCAGGCCCTTACAGGGGAAACAAACTGTTCGGCACGTCTCTAGATAAAGTGCTGGCAGACGCTACCAACAAAGCAAAGGCTAAAACCCTCCAACAGTTTTCTTCAAAAAAGAAGCCCTTTCGGGGGCTGCCCCTTAGGTATGGGAGCAGTGCGGGGGGATTCAGGAGGTTCTAGCCTCAGTGTAACAGGGAGCCTGCACCCTCGTTCTCCTTTTGTCCCAGAGGACAGAGGCAGAATAGATTTGACCGACAGAAGCCCAAGGGCTCTGGCCCCTCCCAACCCAAACAGAATGCATGACTGCATGGAGGAATTAGAGGTAGGGGGCAGGCTGCAAGGATTTGCAGAAGGTTGGAATGCTTCAGTCTCCGATGAGTGGGCCTTAGCTATACTCAACAGGGGCTACTCTATACAGCTCTCCCGAACACCCAGAGAAAAATTTCTACCCTCCCCCTCCTCCAACAATCCCTCAAAGCACCAGGCAATGCTCCAGGAAATCCAGCACCTGCACTCAATCCTCACCATAGAAGAAGTCCCAGAAAATGAGCAGGGCCGTGGCCTCTACTCGATCCTCTTCTTAGTAGCAAAAAAGGGCGGTATTGGACCTGAAATCCTTCAACAGGTCTGTGAAAAGACAAAAATTCAAAATGGAGACCATGAACTCCATATCCCGCAGTCTGAGGAAGTGGGATTTGATGATTTCCCTGGACCTGAGAGACGCCTATCTCCATATACCAATTGCTCAACACCACAGGAAATACCTCAGGTTCTGCTATCAGGATAAACACTGGCAGTACAAGGCCCTCCCCTTTGGACTGTCCTCAGCTCCGTGAACATTCACGAAGCTTCTGGTTCCGCTGATAGCCAATCACCTCTACCCCTACTTGGATGACATTTTAGTCAGAGCCCAGACAGAGGTCAAGCTCCAGACGGACAGGGACAGAGTCATTCATTATCTGACCACTCATGGATTTCTCTTCAACGGGGAAAAAAGCTCCTCAATTCCAACGCAGAGACTGGAACACCTACGGGTAGTCATCTATACCTGCTTAGACAGCGCATTCATCCTGCTACAATGGCAACAAAAGGTGCGCAGCCTGATTTACATGCTACAGGTAAAAAAGTGAATGAGACTGAAGGCCCTGGCGCAGCTCTTGGGGCTACTAATATCATGCACGCAACAAGTACAATGGGGGAGGTTCCACCTAAGACCCTTGCAGCAGCAGCTGCAGCCTATGCAGTGGGAGCTGACATTCGGCCTCAACCCCTGGGTCATCATTCCACCACATTTGGCACGCTCAATGTCGTCTTGGTGGTTAAGGCCAGGAACATTCGGAAGAGGTGTTCCTCTGATAGAGCCTTGCAGAACAACAGTCACGACTGATGCCTGTCTGACAGGATGGGGAGCTCACTCGGGGCCAGTGTCCATATAGGGAGCCTGGAGCGGGACAGACTTGGCCCACAGCATCAACTTTCTGGAGTTGAAGGCCATTCGCTTTGCGTTAGTCAAGTTAACACCATCGCTTCAGAGGAGACATGTCCTCATTTACACAGACAACACTACAGCAAGAGCATACGTGAACCATCAGGGCGGTTTGAGATCCTGGTCGTTATATCAGGAAGCGGTCAAACTCATCCGCTGGGCACAGACTCATCTGCTGGTCTGAAGGCGCTACACATCAGGGGGCTGGACAATGTACAAGCAGATTGGCTCAGTCGACGTCTAATAGACCCCCACGAATGGGCCCTAGACAAGGAGGTCTTCGAACAGATCTTGCGGCAGTTCGGCCGCCCGAGAATGGACCTGTTTGCCTCTCCAGAGAACAAGGTTCCTCTCTTTATGAGCAAGGCTCGAGCCCCAGGGGCGATGGCAGTAGACGCGCTAAATCAACCTTGGCCACAGGGACTGCTATACGCATTCCCCCCCCTTTCCCCTAATAGGGAGGACAATCACAAAGATTTACAGAGAACAGGCTCAAGTGATACTAGTAACCTCCTGGTGGCCGAGAAGGCCCTGGTTTTCAGACTTAATAGAGTTAAGCCAGCAACCACACATCCTATTACCAATGCATCCTGCGCTCCTTCGACAGGGTCTGGTATTCCACGACAACCTCCAGCTGCTGAGGCTGACAGCATGGAGGTTGTGCGTATATCATTAAGGCATAGAAGCTACTCAGAGTTGGTACTCTCAACCTTACTGCTGTCAAGGAGACCGGCCACAAGGAGGACATACAGGAACATTTGGAGGGTTTTCTCCAATAGTTTAAGGGCTCAGGGAAAGAACCCATGTAGGACTGGGATCCCTGAGGTCCTTGAATTCCTTCAAGCGGGATTAGATAAGGGGCTCAAACCAAATACCTTAGCCAGACAGGCTTCTGCCCTAGATTCTGTCTTACGAGCTGTTCTCAACAAACCTATCTCAGCTCATAGGCATGTCTGACAATTTATCAGGGCAGCCAGGCTTATTTCTCCACCAGTTGTACACAGACACCCTTCATGGAGTCTGAATCTAGTATTAGACGCTCTTACAAGGGAACCATTTGAGCCCCTCAGTAGGGTGTCCCTCTACTCGCTCTCCATTAAAGTAGCATTCCTCATAGCGGTAACCTCCGCTAGGAGGATCTCAGAGTTGGGGGCTCTGTCTGTGGCGAATAATTTCAGTGTGTTTCAGAAACAATCAGTAACCTTGTCATTAGACCCAGCTTTTATTCCCAAGGTGAACTCTATTTTTCATAGGTCTCAGAACCTGGTGTTACCCTCTTTCTGCCCCAAGCCGGTGCATCCCAGGGAAAAGCTGTGGCACAAGTTGGATGTGTGTAGAGCACTAAAGATTTATCTAAAAAGGACGCAAGTATTTAGAAAATCTTCCGCCCTGTTTGTCAACATTAGACCAGGTTTAAAGGGTCAAAAGGCCTCAAAGACCTTGATCTCTGAATGGGTCAGGCAATGTATCATTGCGGCCTACAGGGCAAAAGGGAAGGTGCCACCCACTCCTTTAAGACCCATGCCTCTTACGAGGCGATATGCAGGGCGACCACCTGGTCCTCGCTGCATACTTCCATAAAACACTGTAAGATGGATGTCTACCAGTCAGCGGATGCTGCGTTGGGTAGGAGGGTGTTGCAGGCGGTGCTGGATGACTCCAGTGCTGTTTGCTCCCACCCTTAGAGGATTTTGTCTGCTCGGGTATATCCCATGTGGAGGATTATCCAGGAGCAGGGGGAGAAAAGAGAATTGGTCACCTACCTCAGTGAATTTTTTTCTTTCCTGCTTCCCAGATAATACTCCGACCCTCCCTATCAAACAGCAAAGGAGTAACTAAAGGTGGCGGTTTTTTTTGTTTTTTTTAAAGTTGGAAACGGGCTCTCTGCAGCCAGAGCAGGGCCATAGTTTCTTTGGTTTGGTTCACAGTATTCGTATGGTTGAAATTTCTCATTATTGTGCTGTTAGTTTTTATACTTTAAGATGTAATTCATTGTCTAACTTCGGTCCTTGGCTATGTCACAGACTGAGGCAACGGGGCAGCTGGGTGCGCATGTGCAAACGAAATGTTTCAAGTGCTGCCTCCTGGATGTCAAGAAGAGAGCTACCCATGCGGAGGATTATCCAGGAAGCAGGAGAGAAAAGAATTCACCGAGGTCGGTGACCAATTCTCTTTTCCCCAGCGACGCTGTCGTCAAGGGATGTCAATTATTTGTCTGCTATGTGTGGCTACCAGCTTTGGCTATGATGAGCCCCAGCCGCCTCAACCACTGATCCCACTCACCTGGCAACTATACAGAAGGAAGGTGCCTAGTTGACATGTTTCCAACTTACTTCAGCAATGCATAACCCTAACCGAGCTTCAGCCATAACAGTGAGGAGACATGTATGGCTTCAGTCAACTTCCCTTATTTATTTATTTTATTACATTTATTTGCCGCCCCCTCACGCCCATGGCATCTCGGGGCGGCTTAAAACACCAATAAAAACAATTTAAAACATCAACACAACAATTTAAAAACATCAAAAAAACACCTAAAAACCCACTACCACCACCCCCTCCCCTCCTCCGAAGGCCTGGGAGAACAGCCAAGTCTTACAGGCTTGGCGGAAAGCCAACAGACTTGGGGCCAGATAGGCTTCCTCCGGGAGGGAGTTCCATAATTGCGACGCGGCCCTCTCCATTGTGGCCCCCCGCCTTATGTGGGGGACCTCCAAGAAGGCACCCCCGGCGGACCAAAGGGGCCGCCCTGGGACGCAGAGGTTGAGGCGATCCCTGCGGTATCTGGGGCCAAGACCGTGTAGGGCTTTATAGGCCAAAACCAATACCTTGAATCTGGCTCGGTATGTTATAGGCAGCCAGTGCAGCGTGCGGAGCACAGGAGTAATATGCTCTTGCTGACTCGTCCCCATCAGGAGACGAGCCGCCGCATTCTGCACTAGCTGCAACCTCCGAGCCAGCGTCAAGGGAAGCCCCACGTAGAGCATGTTACAGTAGTCCAGCCTCAAGGTGATGAAGGCATGGATGAGGGTGGCCAGGTCGGGTCTGGAAATGTATGGACGCAGCCTCTGCACTAGATACAGCTGGTGGAAGGTAGCCTTCGCCATCATCTCCACCTGCCGATCCAGGCGGAGACCCGAGTCCAATAACACCCCCCGATTCCGAACCTGTTGGGCTACGGGAGGGCAGACCCCCTCTATGAGGGGAGCCAGCACTTCCCCCACCCTACCCATCACCATCACCTCTGTCTTATCAGGATTGAGCTTCAGTCTGCTCTGCTGTAACCAATCTGCCACAGCCTCCAGACACTGGGACAGTACTGAGACGGCAGGACCTGGGTAAGTTGAAAAAGAGAGGTAAAGCTGGATGTCATCAGCGTATTGGTGGCAATGCACACCAAACCCTCTCATGATCTCCCCCAAGAGCTGCATGTATGCATTAAATAGTAATGGAGACAGGATTGAACCTTGCGGAACACAACAATCCAGGGCCCGGGGGCTGGAAGACTTAGCCCCCAGGACAACCCGCTGGCTTCTCCTCGAGAGGAATGATCGGAACCATCCAAGGACAGTCCTGTCCAGACCTCCCAGGGCTCGCTTATCCTGGAGAACAAAACCTGGATCAAAGACCTTCCCTTCTATGGTGTTGGCTTCTTTGCAAAGCCAACAGATGAGACCTTGGCCACTATCAAGGAGACTTGCCAGACAGCCAGGTTGGTGGGAGTAATTCAAGCTATAAAGAAGAGGTACGACTCCATGCATGCCTCCAGCTCTCACTGCCAGAGGTAGGTGTTTCCCTCAGGAGCAGCAACAACACTCCATTCCCAGTCTAGGAAGAGGTTCATGAAGCCAAAGACAAGGAACATATCCCAGTCAAGCTCATCCATGGGCCAGCAGTCCAGATCCTGAGTTTAGATGTGTTGAGGTTGAGAGAGATTGAACACTATCAGCCACCCTTTTTTTCTAACCACCTGACCCCCTTATTTTTTTATTCATGGGCCCACATAAACACTGATCGGTGGGTGAATGAAATTATCCAGCATGCCTATGCCATTCAATTTGAAGAGCCCTGCCCCCATCCCTGTCCCTCTTAGGGACCCATCTCACAAGACAAAACTTCTGGAGGAGATGAACTCTCAAGGAGCTATAGAGGAAGTACCACCCTCTGAAAATTACATTGGCTTCTACTCCAGATAATTTGTAGTCCCCAAGCGGGATGGGGACCTCTGACCCATCCTAGATTTGAGAAAACTTAATAAATTTGTGCAAACTTGAAGCTTAGAGTGGTCATGTTGCATTCCATTCTGCCCATTGAGGAAAAATTCATGGCTTACCTTTCTTGACCTCAAGGCCACTTGTCACGGGTTGGAGGTCTGCACCCCCATTTTACCAGGTTTGAGTGACTCAGTTTCCCTCGCGCACAGCCCACTTGAATCAGTTTTTCTCTCTGGCCATTTCAAGCCTGCCGCACGGACAACTGAGTCACTCAAAACTGGTAAAGTGGGGGTGCGGACCTCCAACCCGTGACATTGGCGCCCAACGAGAAGGGTAAAGCTCAGTTTGTGAACCAATGTATAGAAAGTAGAGGAGGATAGCCAGGCAACTGGACTCCTCTGAGGGGAGTAAATGTCATGGGTTGGAGGTCCGCACCCCCACTTTACCGAGTTTGAGTGACTCAGTTTCCTTCGCGTACAGCCCACTTGAATCAGTTTTTCTCTCTGGCCGATTGAAGCCTGCTGTAGGGACAACCCCTTTTGTCACCCAAGGGCCCGATCCTTCCCGTTTACAGACTCTTTCTCTCTGGGTTCGCAAGAGCTTGAGAACTCTTGTTGCTCACTTGTGTTCCATTGTTAGACACAGACACTTCTTCTTAAAGATAAGAAGTAAGTTTATTGATTACATAAGCAAGATAGTTGATACAGAGTGGTTACTAGAAATCAAAGGTAAATATAACGCATTCCTATATCTATACTGATTGAGTTCCTAAATAAGCATCTTACCCTACAAAGGTCCATAAGTTCATCTCAGTCCTTGATGTAAGCGACTGGGTCTTCAGTCTCAGAGTTGCTAGAGAGCAAAGTCCCCTCTCTCAGTTCATGGTTCGGCTCAGCCCTCCTGGCTGCAAGATGTTGAGTGAGTTCCCGATAGTCCCCCTCCCCTCTGGGGTACAATTCCTTATATCCCCAGGAGGAAACTCCTCGTATCTTCTTGAGGCTTCTAGAATTCCTTTTGTTCTCTTTATCAGCTTTCTGTGTCTCTTGCAATGGCTGCCTGCATTAGCATATTAAATGTCTCTGGCCATCCGTCTGGGGCAAATCCACAAACTGTCTTTCCATTTCCTGGAGCTTGGTCAAGTGTCACAGTCTTGATTTGAGTTTTACAATTCTTAATTGTAACATTACATACATGTGGAAACTTGCTTTACATATTTACTAGACTTGTAGTCTACATGTAGGCCAGTATCACATGTGTGTGACCCTATGTTCCTCCGTGACACTGCTTACTTTCATATCACAATCTAATAATCTCACAGGAAATTCTTGTATTTCATTATAGATGGCCGCCATTTCCAGTACACGGTCATACTTGAATGACAAGGTGTTTGAGTCTTCCCCTACCTGAATGACTGAGTTAGCACTGACATAAGTCTGCAGGTGTGCTTTTCCAGATGAGGAACAAGAAGACGCCAGTGCTAAATAAATTTAATACATTTATTTATTTATAATAAAATTTATATGCCGCCCCCTCCTGCCTCAGGCATCTCGGGGTGGCTCACAACATTAAAAAAAAACATTTTAAACATTAAAAACAAACAAAAATAATTACAATTAAAAACAATATAAAATCCCATCCCCCCTACCCTAACCCAACCTATCCACCCCATCTCCCTCAGGAAAGGCCTGGCGGAACAGCCAGGTCTTACATTGTCTGCGAAAAGAGGGGAGGTTGGCAGCCAAGCAGATCTCCAACGGGAGGGAGTTCCACAGCCGTGGCGTAGCCACGGAGAACGCCCTCCTCATAGTAGATACCCGGGGAACCCCGAGAAGGGCGCCTCCAGCCGACCGCAGGAGTCGATCCAGGACCCGCAGGGTGAGGCGGTCCTGCAGATAGGCGGGGCCCAAGCCATTTAGGGCTTTAAAGGTCAACACCAACACCTTGAATTGGGCCCGGAAACCTATCGGCAGCCAGTGCAGAGAGTGAAGCACCGGTGTAATATGCTTGCGTCGGCCCGTCCTAGTCAAGAGACGGACCACTGCCTTCTGCACCAGCTTCAGTCTCCGAACCAATACCAAGGGTAGCCCCACGTAGAGCACATTGCAGTAATCCAGTCTCGAGGTAATAAAAGCATGGATGACTGTGGCCAGGTCTGGGACATATCGCCTAAGCCGACACACCAGATGTAATTGACGAAATGCTACCTTTGCCACAGCCGCCACCTGGGCATCCAGGTGGAGCTGTGGGTCCAGGAGCACACCCAGACTCCAGACCTGAGAAACCAGGGGAGGACGGACCCCATCAATGATGGGGGCCACCACTCCCTCGGCCTTCCCCACAACCATCACCTCCGTTTTGTCAGGGTTTAGTCTCAGGCCGCTGGGCTGTTCTGTACATGCGCACCCCTTTCCCAAAATGGTACCGGCAGTGTTGCTGCCATTTTGGAAAAGGGTGGCCGGTCTATACATGTGCGCATGATGTCACCTTTTCAATGCTGCCAGTACCATTTTGGGAAAGGGCTGCGCAGAATGGCCCCAGTGGCTATTTTGCACATGCTTGGTGATTTTTAAATATATTTTTATTTATTATTTATTTATATTTAAACGTATATGCTGCCCTTCCCATTGAGGCTCAGGGTGACTTACGATTGATAACCCCCCAAAAACATATAAACCCCCCAATTCCCTCCCCAAGAACCCTACCTCTAACCCACACCTTCCAAAACCTTTCCCTAACCCCACCTCACCCCAATTACACATAACGTCCCAACCAATCCCTATCCCTATCCCTACCTTCCAAACACCCTATCAAACAAACGTTTTACACCACCTCCGGAAGATGCTCAGACTCAGGCTCAAGCAAAGCTCCCAAGGAAGAGAGTTCTCTAGAACTAGGGCATCGATCAAGAATGTCCCCCTGTGCACACCTGTCCCACGGACAAGAGTAGCAGATGGAACCTGCAGGGGGGCACTCCTGGCCAGCCACAGGGATAGGACAAGTGGTCTTTCAGATATCTGGGGCCCAGGCTGTTTAGGGCTTTAAAGGTCAAAATCAGCCCCTTGAATTGTGCCCAGAATCTCAAGGAAGGAACTGAGGTGGGGAGGCTCTGCTCTCTCCTTTTATCCTATTGCTCAACCGCTCGCAGAAGAGGGGAGGGGTGCTAAGGAGAAGCCTTGAGTCCCTTCTAGATTGTGAATGGAGTTTTTCACATTCCCTCCGGAGCAGGAAGATGTACCCCTCAGTGAGAATACGCAGAGCTTTCTGGAAGAACTCAGTTACTGGTAAGTAACCTACATTTCTGTCCTCTATAGCAATGAAGAATAGTTCCCTGCCTCCTTCTTGGTGACAGCCTTCAGATATTTGAAGACTGCTGTCATGTCTCCCCTTAATTGTTTCTTCTCTTGGCTAAACACACTCAGTTTCTTCAACCTTTTCTCATAAGATTTGCTTTCCGACCCTTTATCGTCATCGTTACCCTCCTCTGAATCTGCTCCAATTTGTCAATGTCCTTCTTAAAATGTGGTGCTCAGGACTGGGCAGAATACTCGAGGTGAGGTCTGACCAGTGCTGAATAGAGTGGAATTATTGCCTCGTATGATTCGGAGACGATGTTTCTGTTAATGCCGTTTAAAACTGCATTCGCCTTTTTTTGCACTTGCATCCCATTGGTGACTCATGTTCCATTTGTGATCAACCCCAATCCCTGGATCTTTTCTTCATATGCTGCTGCCAAGTCAGGGATCGGGGCGTTTTCAGACAAGACACTCTCTGCCCACTACCCACCCGCTGCCTACCCACTATACATGTTGCAGGGCTGCAGCGTTGCCCTATGGGTGCCCTGTAACATGTATAGTGGGTGGGGAGGGAGTGTCTTGTCTGAAAACACCCTTAGACTTGAGCATCTGGTTTTTCTTCCCTTAATGCAGACCTTTAATTTAATTTTATTAATTTCAGCCGAGATTTCCAACTTATCAAGAATGTTTTTAACTCTAGTTCTTCTTTGAGTGGCTCCGTGATTCTCACTCATGGGATCGCGTGATGCCTTATCTAGGTCGGATACTGTCTCTTTAAGAGCAGTTCTCTATAGGCTTCCTATAGGAAAGTTCTGGAAGCATGTAGGAGTGCCCTCTGCCCCTCCCTTCACACCCACACTCTCGCGAGAGTGCCGGTGTATAAAAGGGGGAGGGGCGGGGCACATTCCCCTGTTCCTTAACCGCCTCTAGCAAAAGATACTGCCTAGCATTAATCTTAAGAAATAGTTAGTTAAAAGTTAAGTTAATTAGTTAGAGTAGTTCTTGTTGGTAGTTGTTCTTGTTGTTAGTTTTAAATAGTTACAAAAAAAAACCAAAACCGTAGAAAGTAGGATCAAGAAACAGGAGCCGAGCTCTGTCGGGCCAGCCACAACAACTCTTCCCACCATTATGGCAGCGCCGACAAGGAAACCAGGATCAAATCCTGTGGCAGCTGCAATGCCCCTCTCCCCATCTCGGATCAGCATGACCTGTGCCTTTATTGCCTAGGGGAAGGGCATATGCGAAAAAACTGTCAAGCCTGCAAAGCCCTCTCTAAACGGGCACTGAAGAACATAAAGAGGCGCCTGGATGAGGCACTCATGAAGCAGGCACTGGAGACGGCAGAGGGACTCGCCCTCCCAAAACAGCCGAGAGCAGGTGGTCGCGCTATAGCCAGTAGCTCAGATCAACCCCAGCTGGCTCTCAGTCAACAATTACTATTGGCTCAGCCTGCACAGGGCATGTTACTGCTGGAACAGCAGGAAAATGAGCCAGGCGCAAGCAGCCACCTCCTCCTCGAGCCCACAACTCTCAGCGGCTCAACTCTGCCAGCACCGGACACGCTGAACCTTTTAGCTGCACCACTGGGACAGCTCCCTATCTTCCTCTCTGACACAGAGGCTCATTTGCCACCAGAGCTGCAGCTGCAAATCACCCTCCCTAAGCGCCGCACCGGGGGAGCCCCCAACGGTACTGGACACAATGCGGCCCGCAGGAGCGCCAGGACAGCCTCAGCCCACAACGGCACTGGCTACAGCGGAGTTCCCCAAGGCAGCGAACACCAGACCGGCACCGCAGCCCGATGCAGCATCACCGCCCATGTGAGCGGCAATCCCCGGGGATGCAAAGTGGAGCAGAGCAGCAGCAGTGGTATGGGACAGCCCCCTCCTGCGGCCCTAGGAAGTGCACTGTCAAGAGGAAGCACACTCATTCCCCAGACTCTTCAGATTCCCTGGATGAGCTCCCACCACGATCCAGACGTAGGCAGCGCACCGGTACAGAGAGCTCAGACTGGGAAAGAAAGTCCCAGTATGAGCGGCACGATCATCACCCTCACAGTCCTTCTAGATAGCCATGGAATCCCCCCAGCTACGGGTACTATCCCAGGAGCCCCTCATCACTACGATGGGGTAAGCCCTTAAGGGAACACTTTTACTACCCCCACGATCTTCCAAATCGCAAATATAGGGCGTGCTCACAAGACTGGCCAGCGGGATTCACCCCTTATCACCACCAAGTAGGGGGATCCCCACCCCCGGCAATGCAGCCCCTATGCCCCTCCACCATTCCAAGGGGATCCTCGCTGGCATCAAGCAACATACCCTCCCCCAGTGAGCACAGGCACAGTGCAGGATAGGGAGACTATTTCCAGCTCCACTTCCTCGGGAACCAGATCCCCCAGCCCTTCACCTGACAGAGGAGACGGAGTAAAGAGCCAAGTCCCCACTCAGCTAAAAAAATTGGGACCTCTCCCCCCACTCTTGCTTCCTACAGCACCACCTGCCCCTACAGCAGTTGCCATCTCATCTGTGGGAGTGTCCGCACCACCCCAACAAGCTAACCCTGCAGTGGGTGACACTGACAAACAGGCAGCACCAGCACAGGAGGATGCGCTCACACTACCACCTAGTGACAGTATCTCAGAATCACCACCAGTCTTAACAACAGAGGACGTAAAGAACTTTCAGTCTCTGCTTCGTAGATTGGCGCTGACAATGCCTCAAATACCCATAAAAATGATGAAAAAGGCACCTTCTGGACCTATCTTTGGAATCTTGGCAGGTGGCGACGTAGGGCACATAATGCTCCCTCTGTTTGACGAACTCATGGAGCCAACCAAGGTAGCATGGGCTAATCCCTCATTAACCCCGCCAATTAACAAATTAGCGGACACACTTTATTCTGTGGAACATACCAACACTATGTTCACACACCATCCCATGCCCAACTCTATGGTGGTTGCAGCGGCATCTAGCAGACCAGCATCAGGTACAGTAAAGACATCGCCTGCAGATAGGGAAGGGCATTGCCTGGACGTCTTAGGAAGGAAGGTCTTCTCCTCAGCCACGCTCTCATTGCGCACAGCAAAGTATGCTGCAGCCATGGCAGCATACCAGCATACGCTATGGTCCCGTTCTCTAACCACTACGGACCCCAAAGAGAAGCAAGAAATCCATGTTGAGGGAGCACAGCTAACACAGTTCCAATTGTCTGCAGCGATGCATGTGGCGGACTGCGCCATCAGATCCATTGCAACATCCATAACGGTTCGCCGTCATGCCTGGCTCAGATCTACAGTCCTCGTGCCAGACAATAAAGCACGGCTCAAGGATTTACCCTTTGATGGTACAGGACTATTTGCAACAGCCACGGACGAAACCCTGCAAAAAATAAGAGAGACAAACCAAACAGCTAGAGCCCAAGGGGTAGTGTGACAACCACCCAAACAGAATTACAGGCCGTCTCCATCAGTGTCTTAGAGGGGATTCAGACGTTCTGATTTGTGCGAAATTTTTTAAAAAACGAATGTTTCATGCATGTCTGAACACATACATTCGATTAAATGCGGTCAATATTGCACTAAAGAAATCCGACTTTCAAAGCCACTCAAACCTACCTTTTTGCTGTCCGTTTTCAATAAATCCGCACTTAGCAGCAGTGTGAAAGCAACATCGTAGTGGTTTTAACTGGTGTGAATTATTTTCTGCATGTGAATGCAACCGTGCTTCCAAGTGCGCTGTTTTACTCCAGCCCCTACCGGAAGCAGTGAGACCAGCTGGGGCCCTGTACTTGCCTCGCTGGGTGCAGTCTGCAGCCAGCTTCTCCCCCCAAAAGTTCTTCTCCTCCATGCTTCCCGTCCCTTTCCATCATATGCCTCTGCCTCTGCCTCCTAGTAGTGCTGCAGCAGTAGCAGCAGCGGGATACCGGAAAGAAACCAGGGAGAGAAGCAGCGCGCTTCACTATGCGAGGGGCTTCTTTCCAGCAGCCTCAGGCTCTCCCTCTTTACTCCCTGATCCCCCAGTCTAGAATCCCTAGACTAGAATCCCCTGATTCCCCCCCCCCAAATCTAGAAGTCCCATGCAGGAAAGCAGGGGGCACCCCCTCCGATCGGACTGCGAGATAAAGCAGAAGGTTGCTACCTTGCAAGCAACGTTCTTTGAGTTGGCTCCGAACATTCTCATAACTGGGTTGTGCATGTTCACCCTATTCAAATAATAGACCACATGATGGTCTCAGCTTCTCTAGTATAAAAAGCACTCTACCCTTCAGAATGACCATTCCTTCCAACCCTTTCTAAACATACAAGGAAAAAAAATCCATGTTGGCTGGAAGGTTGTGTGTTGTGAGAATGTTTAGAGCCATCTCAAAGAATGTTGTTTACAAAGTAGCAACCTTCTGGCTCCCCACAGGCCACTTCCTGTAATTGAACCGCACTGAGCAGCCGGGTAAGCACGCACTACAAGAAGGTCTGAATGCATTATTTCGCTGTAGTTAAAACCGGTATGGCATGCATGTGAATGCAACAGGACTTGTTAACAGCGAACTATTGAGAACCAATTTTTTAAAATCCAGATAATTGCTGCACGTGTGAATTCACCCTTAGTACCACCAGCACAAGCCATCATTCCACCAGAGGAGATTTGTACCCCAACAACAACCCGTATAGACCTACCAACCTAATCGTAGGCGGTTCAATAAACCAAGGATGAGGCCACGACAAAACCAGTCTTCTATGTCATCCCAGCCCCGGTCGTGTGTTTAGCATTTGTCAGGTCAAGAGCAATCCACTCATCCCCTTCCTTCAGGGATCGTCTCAGGCGATACTATCCGGCCTGGGAGAACATAACATCCAACAGATGGGTCCTGGAAATAGATCGACTGGGCTACTGCCTCCAATTCCACTCCTACCCCCTCCCCTCCCCACCCCTGTCCCTCTTCAGGGACTCCTCTCACAAGACACAGTTGATGCAGGAGATCCAGGCACTCGTTCAGAAAGGAGCAATTCAGGAAAGGGGTAGGGGGTTTTACTCCCACTATTTTCTAACTGACAAGAAAGGAGGAGGTATGAGACCTATCTTGGACCTACGCCACCTAAATAAATATATGAGAGAGTTTAAATTCAGAATGACTTCCCTAGCAGCAATCCTCCCAGCCTTACAGCCAGGATGGTGGCTAGTCGCTCTTAACCTGAAAGACGCATATTTCCATGTGGTCATCAGATGATCTCACCAGAAGTTTCTTCGTTTCATTGCAGACAGTCGCTGCTTCCAGTACCGTGTCCTCCCATTCGGCCTGTCCACAGCACCGAGGGTCTTTACCAAATGCGTGGCGCCTGTGGCAGCCAGACTAAGAAAAATAGGAGTAACTCTATTTCCCTATTTAGACAATTGGTTCCTAGCAGCACCATCTCCAGACAAGCTTCAAGACCACGTAGAGATCACTATACAACTTCTCCAGAACTTGGGCCTCCTCATAAACTACCAGAAATCCCACTTAACGCCCACCCAGCTACTCCCCTTCATTGGGGCAGTCCTCGACACGTGAAAGCAAAGAGCTTTCCTACCACTTTCTATCCATCTTAATGTTAATCAGATGCATCCAAGTACAACCAATGAACAGCGTGAGATATTTCCTCCGCCTCCTTGGCCTTTTTGCTTCCATAACAGCTGTCACGCCTCAGACTGTGCCTCCTCCAGTACTGGCTACGAGGCAACTACCTGCCCACAGAGGACAGACTATTCAAAAGACTGACTATCCCAAATCAGGTATTACACTCTCTTCTATGGTGGACTTCCAGAAAAAACATTATGACAGGCACCGAATTCCACACACCGGATCCTACTGTCATGATTACAACGGACGCATCGATGACAGGCTGGGGAGCACATTGCAGAGGCCTGACCAACCAGGGCCAATGGACACCAGCAGAGCAGCTCCTGCACATCAACCTCTTAGAGCTCAGGGCTGCCCGCTTAGCTCTTCGAACATTCGGACCTTTGGTGCAAGGCCGTACCATACAAGTTGTTACCAACAATCTCACTACTGTATACTACATCAACCGACAAGGGGGAGCTCAATCAAAATCTCTAACCAACGAGGCCATGAGCCTCTGGTACTGGAGTATCCAGAACTCAGTCACCCCTATTGCCATCCATCTCCCCAGTGAGCAAAATTCTCTCGCAGACCACTTACGCAGACACCAGAGATATGGACACGAATGGTCCCTTCACACAGACATCGTTCACCAGATTTTTCCCCTGGGGGACTCCAATCATCGACCTCTTTGCCAACACAGACAGCCGGAAACTCCGGATATGCTGCAGCAGAGGGGGAATTGCGAAGGATTCTGTATCAGATGCCTTCGCAATCAGCTGGAGGGGACTATTTGCCTACGCATTCCCACCCTTCCTTCTCATTCCAAAACCGATCTACAAAGCACAGCGAGACAACGCACAGATTTATTTATTTATTTTCAAACTTTTACTACCCCACCCCTCCTGCCACAGGCAGCTCGGGGTGGCTTACAATTCATAAAACAACATTTAAAACAACAATTAAAACAACTAAAAGGAGGAAAAGAAAATAACCCCATACCCAGAAAAACCCATCACCCCCTCACCCATCTCCCCCTCCAAATGCCTGGCAGAACAGCCAGGTCTTACAACTTCTCCGAAAAGAGGGGACATCTGGGCCAACCGGACCTCCATCGGAAAGGAGTTCCACAGCCGTGGTGTGGCCACCGAGAACGCCCTCCCTTGGGTGGCCCCCCGAAGGACTCGGGGGACCTCGAGCAGGGTGCCCCCAGATGACCACAGGGGTCGATCCAGCACCCTGGGAGTGAGGTGGTCCCGCAGATAGGTAGGACCTAGGCTGTTTAGGGCTTTATAGGCCAAAACCAGCACCTTGAATCGGGCCCAGAAAACCACCGGCAGCCAATGCAGAGAGTGGAGCACTGGTGTAATATGCTTCCGGTGGCCCAGTCCTACCAATTCTGCACCAGCTGCACTGGGCCGCCACATTCTGCACCAGCTGCAGTTTCTGTCCCGTCATCATGGGTAGCCCCATGTAGAGCGCGTTACAATAGTCCAATCCGGAGGTGATGAAAGCATGGATGATGGTGGCCAGATCAGAGCCTGAGACAAATGGCTGAAGCTGTCACACCAGATGTAATTGGCGAAAGGTACTCCTTGCCACAGCCTCCACCTGGGCATCCAGGCGGAGCTGCGTGTTGAGGAATGCCCCCAGACTCCGTACCTAGGGTACCAATGGAGGGCAGACCCCCCCCAATAACAGGGGCTACCATCTCCATTGCCTTACCCACCAACATCACCTCCATCTTGTCAGGATTCAGCCTCAGTCGGTTAGTCCTCATCCAGTCCTCCACAGCCATCAAGCACTGAGACTGCAGGGCCTGGGTCTGTTGAAAAAGAGCGATACAGCTGGGTGTCATCAGCATATTGATGACTCGGCACGCCGAACCTCCTGATCACATCACTGAGTGGCTGCATATATATGTTGAACAGGAGAGGGGACAAAACCAAACCCTGCGGGACTCCACACGAGAGGTCTCGGTATGATGAAAAAGACTCCCCAAGAATCACTTGCTGCGTTCTACTGGTCAGGAAAGAGCAGAACCATTCAAGAACAGTCCCGCCCACCCCTGCACAGTCCCGCAGTCACGTCACCAACATCCTGTGATCAACTGTATCAAATGAAGCCGAAAGATCTAATAGAACTAACCGGGTCGAATGACCCTGGTCCATTTCCCAGCGCAGATCATCCACCAAAGCCACAAGTGCAGTCTCGGTGCCATACCCCAGAAGAAATCCCAACTGAAAGGGGTCCAGATAACCGATACGGTCAAGATGTCCCTGCAGCTGCTGAGCCACTACCCGTTCAATAACCTTCCCTAAAAAGGGAAGGTTAGAGACAGACCGATAGCTGGCAAGGGAGTCACCGTCAAGCGATGGTTTCTTGAGCAGAGGCTGAACCACTGCCTCTCTGAGACAGCCCGGCACTCTGCCCTCCAGAAGGGAGGCGTTGACCACCCCAGCCAGCAACAGCCCCATTGTCTCCCAGCAAGATTTAATCAGCCAGGATGGGCAAGGATCTAATTCACAAAATGTGGCCCTAACAGCCCCAAGAACACCAACCGCATCGGTGGGTGTCACCGACTGAAATTGATCCCACAAAACCGGACAAGACCATAACCTCCAGTTTCCCATATGTATTAATTGCGGCATCGAAGTCATGGTGAATCCAAGTGATTTTATCCACAAACTAATCCACAAACATGTCACAGCGCGTAGTAGTTGACTCCACTCCAAGGTGGAGGGAGGATGGACTGACCAGCCCCCGCACCACGTGGAAAAACTCCGCTGGATGGAGTTTAGCGGATGCTATGAGGGTAGCAAAAATCTCCTTTTTTTCTGCCCACATTGCTACGGCATAGGCTTGTAAACTGGCTCTATGACACAATCTGTCGGTTTCAGCACGCGAACGACGCCACCGTTGCTCAAACTGCTGCCCTTCTCGCTTCAGCTCCCGCAGCTCCTTGGAGAACCAAGGAAGCCTGCGGAGCTGTCGCCTAGGCAGCGGATGCCTAAGAGCTGTCCGATCAATGGCCTCCGTCAGCAAGGTATTCCATAGCAAGACGAGGTCATTGATGGAACAGTCGTCAAGGTCAGATGGAAACTCACCCAGAGCCTTCTGGAACCAATCTGGTTCCATCAGCCTCCAAGGGCAAACCATCCGAATTGGTTCTGCACCTTTCCGGGGACAGACATGCACCAGGAGTGAGGCCTGCAGGAGGTAATGGTCCGTCCATGACAAGGGTACAGCTGATAACTCCCCCACTAACAACACCCGCCTCAAGGCTGGCACCAAACTGGCCTCGCAAGTCTGGTACACTTGTCTAGTAGCAGCAACTCTGGACAAATGGCCTCAACCCTACTGCCCAGACCTCCTGTCGCAGCACCAAGGGCATCTCCTCCACCCAAACCTCAGGTCCCTAAATCTGGTAGCATGGTATTTACAATGAGAAATCCGAACGACACTCTCCCTGATGACATTAGAGAAGTCGTTGTCAACGCAAGGAAGCTCTCCACTAGAAAATCTTACAATGCTAAATGGACCAGATTAACCGCTTGGTGTCGGAACAACCATTTGGAACCTCACCAGCTACAACTCCAGGCTATCCTCACTTATCTTCTTGAACTCTGTCGCCTAGCCTCAAGGAGGCTGTGGTGCGTCCCCTGCTGAAGAAACCATCGTTGGATGTGGACGCACTCACCAGCTACTGACCTGTCTCTAACCTTCCCTTTTTAGGGAAGGTTATTGAGCGGGCGGTGGAGATCCAGCTCCAGGCGCATCTAGATAGCATTGGTTTCCTGGACCCTTTTCAGTCTGTGTTTTGCACTGGCTATGGCACCGAGACAGCGTTGGTGGCCTTGGTTGACGATCTCTGCTGGGAGATGGATGCAGGATGTTTGACATTTCTCATCCTGCTAGATCTCTCAGCCGCTTTTGACACTGTGGACCATGGACTGCTGTTGAGACGGCTGCGTGACCTGGGGGGTCTGGACGGGACTGTTCTTGAATGGTTCTGCTCATTCCTCTCGGGGGAGAAGCCAGCGGGTAGTATTGGGAGCTGAAACGTCTTGCCCCCGCACTTTATCCTGTGGCGTTCTGCAGGGTTCCATTCTGTCTCCATTGTTATTTAATGTATATATGCAGCCCTTGGGGGAGGTCATGAGAGGGTTCGGGGTGCGATGTCACCAATATGCTGATGATACTCAGCTGTACCTCTCTTT